>OY728150.1:183441618-184641618 GCA_963277665.1 Viscum album
TGATCCCCTTGGGTTTAGTTTCATAAAATGTTTTTTTAAAATTCCTGGGAATATTGGAAAGTAATTCTATTAATATATGACAGAATAAATGATTTTAACCCATGGTGTTGGATCTTGATTGGACGCAATGCTAAGGTTGAAATTTTGTTGAATGTAATAGTGGACTTTGGGAGTGATGATAATGAAATACAATGTTCAAATTGATAACGGTTAATTAAAGTTTAAATAATTAATTAATGTAATGTGTAACTGATAAAAAATCTAATGAAGTAATGTAACAATTCTCTTCAAATGGTTGTGTTCTTATAGGATACCTAGTTATAGAAGTTGAAGTTGGGAGTCTGAGAGATGTTAGTAGCATGTGAGTCTAATATTTGCTCGTTCACATAGTGTGGTTGTAAGATATAGTATATTCTATACGTTTTGTGTTTTTATACACTACTCCACCCTCTCAGATAGGTAAAATGACCCCCTAGGGATTCAGATCCATGGGGGGGGGGTCACAAACATTCTGGTTGGAGGATGGATGGATGAATGCCCCTTTTGGAACCTCTCTCTTCTCTTGGCAGTTACATGTGTTGGCATGCACAACTGTTAGTTTTCCCCATATATGTGTGTAGAGGGATGTAATGTCTTGTGGTTATTCACACACATATATTCCTGATATAGTTTCCTATGGACTACTATAGGTGTAACATGTATATGTTTTGATGGATTGAGGATCCTTACTCAGTATATGGGCTGTGATGGCTTGAGGTATACTGTATGACGTATAATACACATTATGCGAGATTTGGTGGCTCCCATAAACTACCAGGTAACTTTGCTTATGTGGATGTGGTGGTTTTGTTTCATGAGGTTCATGTTGTGGTGATTCTCCTAGGTGTTTTCTGTCAATAATTTTTTGGAGAGAGATGTTTAGGATGTGTGATGTTCGGGCATAGCAGAAAACCGATGGGGAAATGGTAGTGGGATATCCTTAATTATATTTATTATATTATATACTTTTGTATATAATACACGGTGATAGTATCCAGGGTGATGTTGGGAACTTAGTATACCTGTTTAGGTGATGAGTAGGTTTTACTTTTTTTTCACTGTGCTTTAGCACACTTCCTTTACTTTTGCATGAGAGTCTCTGTGGAGGATCCTATTGAGTATACTATTATACTCACCCTATGTATATATAAGCTCTTTTTCAGGTCACTTGGAGAAAGTTATAGATCAAGCTGGTTACTACTAGCTTAGGGTAGTAAGAATTGTTTAGACTTCGTGGTTGCTACTTTTTTTACTTTCTTTTAGGTACTTGTAGTTTTACCCTTTCATTTGTATTAGTTTTTCATGACATTGCATATGTGTTGTTGGGATTTTACATTATATTTCTGTCTGATTTGAAGTTGGTTGGTCTCTGTTTTATCTCTCTCATTCACATGTGTTCTCTTATAGGGTAATGCCTCCTATTGGTGTGTTTACTATACCCTTGGTGCTAGTTACCAACCTGGGGCCTACTGGAGGTGGGACGCAGGGGTCATTATCCCTCTTCTCAGATTTCCAACCCAAGATGGGTACACCTTATGGGGAGGGGCTCTTGACATAGTGATATCAAAGGTATGGTTGAGGGATAGGATGGAGATCAGTTCTAGGTACAGGTGAGGTTTCATGGGTTGGAAGGGGAATGATGTTTGTCTTGTTTAGCTAGTGATGTAAACATTGGATATCAGCCGAGACAAAGGTGTTTAGGGCCACCTTTTATCTGATGCACATACCTTTAATATTACAATCGATACTAAATGAGGTGATACTAGTTGCATGGTGGGGGACTAGGAAATAATCATTCATCATTCCTATTTGTGTCTGTGTTTGAATGGGTAGACCTTGGGATAGGTTAACCTAAAATGAATAAAAGAAAACAATTAATTAATTAATTTTGCGTCTTCCATATTCTAGGTTTAGGAACTCTAAATATATGTTATTTTGCAGGTTCGGATCCTGGTCGACGTCCTGTTCAGGTTCACATAGATGATGTCCAACAGGTTGAAACTAGCCGATCATAGAATAGTAGAGGTTAATGAGGACGACACATGGAGGAGCACACTTCGGGGCTTTTATCACAAGATTCTACAAAAGTACAAGGGCTCCATTTCTGAAGAGGTCCCGAAAGACTGGTTGGGGGAGGTTGAGATAGGCTTCTATTCGATCCGTGCTCGGAAGGAGCACTGGGTGTCTTTGGTTGTGATGATGCTACATAGAGCAGAGAGGAAAAGGTTGTTCTTTTTCCTCAATGATCGCGAGGAGTAGCCGATCTCATGGGAGGTATTCCGAGACAACTTTACAGTCAAGTTTATTTCTTTATACGTGAAGGCATTCAGTCTCTAGAAGTTTCTTACCCTTCGATAGGGGAGCTTCAGTGTGAAAGTTTTTGGAATCTATTTCAGGAACCTTTTACAATATGCTTTCAACCTATTTCTATAGGAGTTGGCCAGGGTGAGGCATTTCGAGGAGTCTTTGCATCCAGAGATCCAGTGCCAGGTCACCTCGTTTATGCTGATGACATATCTTGAGGTGCTGACGAGTGAAGAGGTAATTGAGAGGACATTGTCCAGAACTGCATCGTCACAGGAGGGGAGTCTTCATTATTCCTCACGAATTAGTGATATGGTATGGGGTTCCCAATTATCATGGAAGAAGAGTTTCTGATAAGCTGGTGGTAGGTCCTAGCTTAAAGCTTGTTGTTTCGCTGAGGCCGGCGACTCTCAGTTCTAGGACATGTGATCAGGAGATTTTTTTCTTGTTGAGTGTGAGGTCATCAACAGTGAGAGTGAACATCCTTTCAGAGTTGTCATCATGCACCAGGTGTTCCCCTCTAGGTTCCTTTGTTGAGGTAGTTCTATCTGAGGTAGCAGCAGTAGGTTACACCTGCATCGGATAATCAGAGGGTAGATGGGGTAGGAAAAGGACAACCCCGTGAAACTCCTCATCCTCAGAGAGTAAAGAGAAATGGTGGTGGTGGTCTTTATTAGGGATTGAGAGTTCGTGAAGGAGGTCATGGTCACCTTTATGTTTTATCGTTGATAGTTCTAGGTGAGCCAGAAGTTGTTCGTGGTACCCTTTTCTTGTTTTCTACTTTGGTGTATGACTTGTTAGATTTAGGAGTGAAACACTTCGTCGTATCACTTTCCCTTGTCCATGGTTTGGGACTTGAGGTAGAGAAGCTTCCAGTTCCCTTGTCATTGACTACACTAGTGGGAGGTCGAGCTAACTTGTATGAATTATGTAGATACTGTGAGGTACTGCTGAGGAAGCACCGCTCTTGGGTACATTTCCAACGTTTACGGGTACAAACATATGATTTCACCCTCAACAAGGATTGGTTGTATTTGGTTCAAGATATTATGGATTCCATCAAGGGGCGTGTGGTGTTCTTAGATGCATATGGAGATCCAACAGTGTTTGTTGGCCAGAGAGACACTCTGATGGGTTAGAGGAGTGTTCCATTCTTATCATCATTGATGGCTGATCTGATGCTGAGTTCATTAGAGGCTCATTAGTTTCTGTTTACTAGGGTCATAGAAGAGTACCCTGATGTCTATCCAAAAGAGGTTTTAGCATTACCCCCTCAACAATAGATCGAGTTTGGGATTGAGCTACAGCTAGGAGAGTCTCCAATCTCTATGTGTCCATATATGATGGCCCCTTTTGAGTTACTAGAGCTATGTATGCAGCATGATGGTCTTTTATAGTGTGATTTTGTTCGGTTGAGTGTGTCACTATGGGTGCACTGGTTTTGTTTGTCATGAATGGTGAGGACTGATTGTGGGTGTGTATCGATTATAGTAACTTAAACAAAGAGATAGTGAAGAATCTCTATCCACTTACATGGATGGAAGATTTATTCGATCAACTGAAGGGTGAAAGTTGGTTCTAAAAGATCGATTTCTGGTCTATATATCATCAAATGCTTGTGAAGGATGAGGATATCCTGAAGAATACTTTTCATTTTCGTTATGGGCATTAGAAGATCATTGTAATGTAGTTCAGTGTGATGAATGCACCAGTTGAGTTCATGAGATTGATGAATGTGGTTTTCCATGAGTTCTTGGATAAGGTCATGGTTTTTTTGATCGACGACATCCTTTTTTACATCATGTCTGAGAAGGATAATGCAGAGCATCTACACGCCATTTTGTGAGTTCTTCGTCAACATCATTTGTTTGGGAACTTTTCAAAGTGTCAGTTTTGGGATCAATAAGTCCATTTATTGGGGAATGTTGTTCCCCAATAGGTAGTAACTTTGGATCCATCGATGATAGAAGCATTTGTTTCAGGGGAAGCCCCTAAGACAGTGGTCAGGGTTCGATGTTTCCTTGGTCTTTCAAGCTACTAAAGGATGTTCATAGCTTATTCCCCTTAGTTTAGGACTCCTCTGATGAAATTTACTGGGAAATATCAGTCGTTCACGTGGACTTATTAGTTTCAGGAAGCTTTCGAGTATATGAAAGAGAAGTTAATAAGTGATCCAGTTCTTTGTCTTCCAATAGTTGGAGTTATGTTAGATGTTGTCTATGGTGCTTCGCATCTGGGGTTTGACTGTGTTCTGATGTAGAAGAGATCAGTTGTTTCTTATGGGTCTTAGAAGTTTCATTCCCATGATGGTAACTGTTACACCCATGATTTGTAGTTGGTTTTAATGGTGTTTTCTCTGATTTTTTGGAGACATTATCTCATTGGCGAGCACATTATGGTTTTCACCGACCATAAGAGCATGAGGTATGTTTTCTCACAGCTTGATTAAACTTACGGTAGTTTCTGTAGATGGAGTAATTACACGAATATGACATTGTAATATTATATACCTTTGTAAAGGGAAATGTTGTAGCTGATGCACTGAGCAGGATGTCACGTCGTGATGAGGTGTGTGAATCTGATGATTCTTAGATAATTATGGAAGAACATTCAGAAATACATCTCAAATGGGATAAATTGGTTGCAGAGGTTGTCTTTTTCAGATGACGGTGTAATCATCTCTAGTGAAGCAGGTGGAAGAGTCCCAGTTGGGGGATATGGTGGTGGAGGTCTGGAGAGACCGATTTGTTTATTGTGAGGCCCATGATGGTTGGCCATAGGATGAACAACACCAAGTGTTATATCACGGAAGGATATTTGTTCCTTTGGAAACGTGAGAGATGTTTCTCAGAGAGTTCCATAGAATGTCTTTAGCAGTGAAACATGGCATAAAAAAGATTTACCAAGCCATGAAGAGTCTGTTTTGGTGGTCTGGGTTGAAGTGTGTAGTTGCAGAGTTTTTTTCTCGATGTTTGGTCTTCCTGAATGTCAAGGTGGAGCATCGTGTCCCAGATGGTTTTCTCCAATCATTAAATATTTCTCAGTGGAATTAAGAGGACATATCAATGGAATTTGTTTCTGGTTTAACTCAATCTATAGTAGGACATTATGCTATTTGGGTGGTAGTGGAATGTTTAATAAAATCATCCCACTTTATAGCAATAAAGGAGTCAAGCTAAATAGAGGTTTTGTCTAGGGAGTATCTGGAGGTGGTGGGGAGACTCCACTAAGTCCCTAGGGAAATCATTTTCAATCGAGATCCTAGTTTTACCTCTAAGGTATTGAGAGTCCTCTATCAATATTTTGGTTATCAGCTATTCCGTAGCACTAATTTTAATACACTGATGGAAAGTTAGAAATATCAAACTATGAAGACTCTTGAAGACATGTTACCCTATTGTATCATAGATTTTGGAGGTTCATGGATGAGGCACTTACCCTTGGTAGAGTTCTCTTATGAAAATAGTTTTCACTCCAACATCGGTATGGAGCCATATAAATCCTTTTATGAACGAAATTTATGTTCTCTGTTGTGTTAGACTAGCATTGAAGAATTAGAAATTATCGGACTGGAACTAGTAAAGAATACAACAGATATGGTTCAGGTAATTTGTGAGACGATGAAGACAACTCAGGACCGGAAGAAGTCATATTTCGATTGTAGGAGGAGGCCATTAGGGTTCATGGTCATAGACCGGGTGTTCTTAAAGGTTTTCCCTCATCATAGGAAGTGAGTTTTGATCTCATTAGTAAGCTTTCTCCTTGCTTTGTTGGTCCTTTCATGGTTTTGGCTTGTGTTGGAGCTGTGGAATATCAGATAGAACATCACCCATGGATGATCCTAATACATGATGTTTTCCGTGTATCAAAGTACTGTCGTTATCTTTAGGATGACTCACATGTCATCGATTGGAGATAGATTGATGTTGATAATGATGAGACTATTGAGGAGTGTCCAGTATAGATCCAGGACCATAAGGATAAGGTGCTTCGTGGGAGTTTTATTCCCATGGTTCGTGTCTTGTGGTGACCCGGTGGTGTGGAAGATAGTACATGGGAGCGGGAGTTCCAAATGTGTGTCTAATACCCCAATTTTTTTTAGTTGTTGTTTTATGTTTTTATTTGATGATTTCATTTTGGTACCTTTTATGTGATGTTATGATTTATTTTTTTGGTTATAGAATGTTTGTTACATTGATCTTTGGATGTGTGTGATATGTCTGAATGTGTGGGGAAGGGAGGACTTAACTCTTAATCAGGAATCATTAATGTGGATGCAATTAAACCCATGCGGGAAAGTTAGTACCACCCAAAGAGGATAATATCCTGACATATAGGAAGGAGCTCATTGACCCATGTGTCAGGATAGTGTGATTTTTTGGGGTTGGTGTATCATTTTAAATGTGATAACTCTTGGGTGGAGTGTTCTTAGATGTCAAGGTTTTTTTCCAGCTTTTGAACAATTGAGGGTGGTTTTCTCCTAAGAGGTATCTTATGAGGTGGTTGTTCAGACCCCTCTTTTCTTCAGGGTTGGTTTTTAATTCACAGGGATGAGAATGTTTTGAGAGGTATCTAATGTAATGGGCCAGACCTCTCAGGTGAATTACATTTCTAAAATATTGATTTAGAGGTGTTCTGGGAGGTCAATGTGACTGATTCCCAGCACCTTTTCAAATTTCAAGTTCATAAACAGTTTTTATTGAATAGTAGGCTATTCCCAACATTGGCTTTTCCAATAGAGGCCTTCCAACAACATCCTTCAAACAACATCCTTTTTCCTTTTCCAAATTTTTAGATTAAGAACAGTGTTTTCCGAATAGTTGTTAATTTACAACAGAAGCCTTTCCAACAGCAGCCTTCTGACAGTAGCCATCCAACAGTAGCCTTTTTCCTTTTCTAAATTTCTAGTTCATGAACTGTGTTTCTAGAATAGTGGACTATTTCCAAAAGCATCTATTCCAATAGCAGTCTTCCAACTATCGCTTTTTCCTTTTCCAAATTTCTAGTTTATGAACAGTGTTTCCAGAACATTATGTTTTTTCGAACAACAGCCATTCTAGAATTTTCTTTCCATTAGTTTCCTTTTTTCCTTTTCCAAATTTATAGTTCATGAACAATGTTTCCATCTCCCTATAGTTTTTCCCCTTTGACGTAAAATGAATTTAAATCCTCATTTTAAAGACTATAAGGATGATTGAAATGCTATAAGTCCTATATTAAATTTACTAAGGTTCAAGATGATTTTACTTGGTTTAACCACGTGGTTTAATGTGATCCTCTATTAATGGAAAATACAGTGTATCTTAAACATACTCCATAAATCTTCTAAAGGGATGATATATCTTCCTCCATTGTTTTACCTTCTTTTTCCAAGGTGAAAAATGCTCAAACCCTTTTTTTCTTCCCATAGGAGTAGTGTGATTGGACCTCAGTCCTTGGATTGTTTCCCCCATGAATTTTCTTCAGGCTGCATGCACACCAATTTTTTTGTGAAAGTTGCAAGCATCGATCCTTCCTCAATAGAATGTATATTATACCTCTGTTCTTATGTTTTCTTTAATCATTGTCCTCCTATTTCTCCTTCCCATGCTATGGAATGTGATCTCTGTGCTTCTTATGTAGTTTTCTTGGTAGTTAGAAGTTGCGGCCGTGTCACGTAATCCTCAAGTGGGTATAGTATTCAAGGGGGAGGAGATCGTAATCAATTATGTGGCTCGTAATCATATAAAGAACATCAAGAACTGTTTGAGGTAGGGGATTCGTTACATACCTATGCTTTTACGTGAAAATGTAGAGTTATCATGTTTTATCCCACTAGATCACAATGGAATTGATATATTAAATATCTGAACCAGATAAATAAATTTATATCGACTGTATACCTTTGCCTCTTGTTTTTATATATAGTGTGTTCTTTATTCTTTTTTTTAAGATTTTTGTTCTTGATGGAAATTGGTAATGAAATTAAACCTAGAATTAATTGATAATTGTTTTCCTAATGATAAAGAGGAATGTAAACGAATATGGTTTTTTTTGTAATTTGATTTTAAATAATTTGATGTAGTAAGCATGTTTAATCAGTTAGTTATAGCATACTGTTTATGTTTACCATAGTTGGAATTTGAAAATAATAATTCGTTTATTTCCAGATGGATTAAATTACCAGTTGTTTGATAAAAGCTAATTCCTCATAAGGTTCTAAGTTATCCTCTTTCTTGCATAAGGGCTAAGAGCACAATTGATATGGTGTTTGTTTTCTTGCTGCTTGTTTCGTGATGTGAGCATGGAAGGCTGTTGTGATATGTCGGGCATGGAGGCCTATTGGTTGTGGAAGCACCTGATTCTTAGAGGGGGAAGATGCATCATTTTATGAATGTGGGTGTTGGGGATGACACCATTTATGATGAAACAAGTTGGATGTTAATATTTGGATGTTTGCGGATTCTTGATGGTTGTTTATCTTCTTTACTTTTCCCACTGCTCGCGTTAACTAGTTTTCTTAACCTCCTTCCAAAAGGGGCGAATCCATGTGTGGTAAGCCATGTGGTTTTTGTTTTTATCTTCCCTAGAGAGTATGGGTCTACGCACTTTCTATAGGTGTAAAATACTCGATGAGTAGTTCACTTTATCATAGTGTTGAGACCCTTGAGTTTAGTAGCGTAGAATATTTTTCTAGAATGCCTTGGAATATGGGAAATTAATTTTGTTAATAAATGATTGAATAAATTTTGTTAGCCCATGGGGTCGGAGCTTACAGGGACGCAATGTTGAGGATGAATTTTTTTAAAAGAACAGTGGACATTGGGTTTAATTCTAATGAAATATAATGTGTAAATTGTTAATGGTTAACTAGTGTTTAAAGAATTAATTAATGTAAAGTGTAACCGATAAAAATGGAATGAATTAATTTAATAATTCTCTTTAAATGGTTCTATTTTTATAGGATACCTAGTCTTAGAAGTTGCTGTCAGGAGTCTGAGAGACGTTAGCTATAGTTGTGTCTACTAATAGGTCATTCATAGAGTGGGGCTATGGGCTACAATATATTATGTATGTTTTTTTATACGCTACTCAACCATGTCAGTTAGGGAAACTGAAACCCTGGGGATTCGGAGCCTCGGGGGGTGTTTTCCCCATCATTCTAGTGAGAGGATGGATGGCTGACTACCTCCTATGACCCCGCTCCATTCTCTTGTTAGTTATTTGTTTTGGCATTCACAACGATTAGTTTTCCCCATATATGTGTGTAGATGGATTTAATGTCTTGTGGTTATATGGACTACTATAGGTGTAATGTGTATATGTTGTGATGTCTTGAGGATCCTTACTCGGTGTATGGGTTGTAATGGCTTTAGGAATAATGCCAGATGCATGATACATGTTAGGTGAGCTGTGGTGGCTCCTGGAAACAACCTGGTTACTTTGTTTACGTGGACATGGTGGTTTTTTTGCACCAGGTGTATGTTGTGGGGATTCACCCAGGTGTTTTTGGGAATTCATTTTTTGGATAGATATACTTAGGATGTGCGACAATGTGGAAAAGTGTCAATCCAGTAGGGAAATGGTAGTGGGGTACCCTTGATATTCTTTATTGTATTATATACTCTTGTATGCGATACTTGGTGAGAGTATCCATGGTAGGTCTAGGAACTTAATATACCTTTTCATATAATGTGTTAGTTTCACTTGTTGTTCACTGTGCTTTAGCAAACTTTCATTACTTTTTCACAAGAGTCTTCGGGGAAGATCCTACTGAGTATACTGTTAAACTCACTCTATGTATATATAAACTAATTTTCAGGTCGCATTGAGTATGTTGGAGATCAAGATGGTTACTACTAGCTTGGGGTTTCAGGAGTTGTTCTAGCTTCATGGTCAATACATTTTTTACTTTTATTTGGGTACTTTCAGTTTTACCCTTTTAGATGTAGTAGTTTTTCATTACATTACATATGTGTACTTGGGATTTTGTTTTATATTGTTGTTTGAGTTGGAGTTGTTTGGTGTCTATCTTATCTCTCTCTTTCGTATGTGTTCTCATAGAGGGTAATGCCTCCCATTTTGTTGTTTACTATACCCTTGGTTCTAGTTTCCAACGTGGGGCCTACTGGAGGTGAGACTTAGGGGGTCATTATCTCTCTTCTCACATTGCTGGCCCATGAGGGGTACACCTTGTGGGGAGGGGGTGAGGACACTATTTTATTCTCATATTGAAAGAAATAAAATAAAATGATATATATATTATCATAATAATATCCTTTTCATGTGATATATATCACATTTTTTCTTATTCCCGTCATTAATATATTTCATGTAATGCTCGAATTATTCACATCACTTCACAAGGTGGTAGTTCTCGGTACTGAAAAGAAACGTTCTCGTATTCCCAAAAATATACAAAGAGTAAAAATTGGGTAATTTAATAATTAAATAACCAAAATAATATCCTCAATATCTAGTATATTATATATAAATAATTCCACCCTTATTCGTAACCTATAATGATTGAAATGGAAAAATAAATGACATCAGTTCGCGGGGCAGTACTATGTTGTACACACAAATGATGATTTCGTACCACATTTGATAGAAGTGTGTGAAATTTTAGGTTTTACCATTATCATAAAAAATATCAATATATGAAAGATACTAATATTATTTCATAACCATTTTTTCATAGGAATTTAAGAAGGTGTAGAAAGAAATAAAAAAAATGCTTTTAGAAGAACATTACCTCTTATTCAGGCATCGTCCATTGGTTTGCACTAAAAACATAAAAGGATGGAATTATGCCAAAACTAATTCGTCGAGGTTGAGTTGGGGATGTTAGTTATTTATTTTTTCTTATATTGTTCTATCTAAATGGAATGAATGGTCTCATGAATTGGCAGGAGGGAGTTCCCTTTTATAGTTGAGGACGAGTGTAATTATTCTAAATACTCAATATTGTTCCCTACTGTGAGGACTCTATAACCTCGTGTGGAACCAAGATTGATAAATAATGGGATTGAAGGATTACATGGATGATGAAAACCACCAGGAAAAAATATATCACATATTATAAACATTTTGTTCCTTAAAACATGTGTTTCTCTAATTTTACCATTCGTTTTATTCATTATGTTTATATATTTTCTATTCAAACTTATTTATCCATTAAGACTATAATAAATTTATCATTACTAGATAACATATACCCACAGATTGAAAATATTATTTATAATTTATACATAGAAATTATATCATTTTTGGAAATTTATTTTAACACAGGCCCAAGAAACATATAAAAATATCGCTTTATATGTAATTGTGCTAATCACGTTTTTTACTATTAATCAAAAAATATATTCACTATTGTAGTGAAATTGGTCAAATAATGGAAAATATTTTATGTTTATGAATAATATACAATATATTGATAATATATTTTATTTTTAGTAATTTTAAATATATTAATAAAATATCATTTGTTTCAAAATAACATTATCGTAAGTTTTGACATTATTCACTTAATTTGAATATACAAATATCATGAAAATAATGGAATTTGAATATTTTTACTCAAAATCTGTTAAAATGACATATTACTAATCTAATGTATGGTAAGACAATAATTTATTCACTTCTCATCCGTTTAAATGTTTTTAATATCATTTATTTTATTTTATTATTAACTAAATAATTAATACATTTCCATTTCATAGGAATTTTAATTAACAAATTCATCTCTAAAAATTAAATATTTATTATTATGATAAAAACCCTTTAAAATTCATATTGATAACCAAACCAATGTTTTTCCCCGATCCTAAAGAATTAAGGATATTAAATTAAAGGAATGATCCTTTATTGTATTATTCTTTACATAAATTTTTATAATGGTCATATTCATGGAATAGTGTCCCTAAAACTCCACAAAACAAATATCATAATGTAATATGGATCAAAATATGTCCATCCATTTGGTGTTAGAAAACTATTAGATCTTTCTTAAACTTTATATTATCTATTTAACCACATACTAAAGTCATTTTTATCATAATCAACATACTTAATTTAAAATTTTTTCACTAATAATTATGGTAAAATATTTTGTTTTAATTATTATGCCTTAAAAATTATTCTCATTCAAAATTTAAAATACATTTTAAAAAATTCATGACATATAAATGGATGAATGTAATTTCTTATTAATTCTACATATGACATGAGAATGTGGGGTTACGAAGTGAAAATGGTCAAAAGAATACAGCGATTTTATATCACATTTCAATATTTAAATAATTAAAATCACCTAATTTAGATTAATATATATAATTGAAATATTTTTACTTTAAAAATATTTAAAATTTAATTTAACACTATAAATTATTTAAATGTAAATTAAAATGAAAATTAAAATCCTATATATTTCATTTTTCAACAAAAAATGACATGTCTTAGAAAAATCCAAAACATTCATCATAAGATAATTTTGATATTCCAAGTTAAAAAATGATGTTTTTTATTCATATAAATTTACTAAATGTCCTAAAAAGTATTTTAAAATTATGTGCACTTAACATGATCAAACAATGATTTAGAATTAATATAGTTATCAGAAAACATATATTTTTCTTTTAAAGGATTTATATTATATTTATAATTTATATGTATTTGATTATTATATATTTTTAAAATTTCGTTAATTCAATTAATACTAACTATTTCAATGTCTAAAAAATAAATAAAATATTAAATAAAATATTAATTGTCACGACCCGCCTTCACTAGAAGGAGGGAAGGGTCAGCAGATTTCCAAGCCCTTCCTTCTTTAAGTTGAAGGAGAGATAATGACCCCCGAAACACTCCTTCTATAGGTCCCGGAGTGGCGATTAACATGAAGGGTATGGAAATCACACACAAATGGAAGGCATTACCCTTTTGTTTAAATATGATCGGTAGATAAGATGATAAAACCCAACAACACCAAAACTAAAAGAAATGTAAGGCAAAAAGTAAACCATTCCCACAAGCATGTTCAAAAGTAAAAGATACATGATACAAGAACTCCAAAGGTAAAGTACCAAAAGAAAGAAAGAAAAAAAACGACAATAGAAACTGCCCCAAGGTCCGAGCTAGTACGGTCCCACACGGTCCCTGAAGTCCTCATGGAAACCGGAAAATAGTTTTATATACGTAGGGTGAGCATACAAGTATACTCAATAGGGAAATCCCTAAAGCTCTCGTGCACAAGTGGGGAGGAATACTAATTCCATATGAGAAAAGAGATAACCAAGCACCCAACAAGGAAACTAACCACCCAAGCCTCACCAAGGTACACTCCCTAAATAATGCAAGTCAAATAATGTATAATAAAAGCACATCAATGTTTGGGTACCCCGCACCACTTTCCCACTGGTTATTGAAGACTTCATACGCATCGAACCAATCCCGCCATTCTTACCACAGTCCCACTGCCACACCCCACCCGTACACAACTGACCATATCCTCACGCAGTCCCACCGTCAAACCCCGCCCGCAAACACCTGGGTCACAACTGTCACACGAAACCACGCCTGCAAACACCTAGGCCTGAACAACCACTGCCACACCCGAAGACTCCTTGGCTAGAAGATCTACTACCATGCCCGATGACACCTGGGATTCATCTCGAAGACACTTGGGAAACCACCTGCCCGCACACACCTTAGCCAACCAACAAACCACCCTTCCTGAAGGTTCTTATGCTAATAATGGACTTCAGGCCACCACAGCCTGCCTGGAGATACTTGGGCTATCCGGGAAAGGGAACATAAAGGAGCTAATAATCATCCACTAATAGAAGTTTTGGGAAAAAGACCCTCCCCCGTGAAATGGGGGTGTTTGGAACTAAGTTCTCAACTTGGGTGGGGTGCGAATAAGAAATACAAAAACTACAAGTATATGTTTAGGCAGAAACCACTCACCCAGTTTAGGTTTTTCTTCAGCCAGCCTAAAGAACACAATCAGTACCATTTCCAAGTCACAACTCACACCAAACCAAAACCCATTTGTCCCATCTTTGTTTACATGTTCAGTAATAATGTTTAAATAAGTGTTTGCACCTACTTTGGAAACTATCAAGCATAAGCCCAAGCCAAGGGAAAAGTTCAGTCAAACATCAACTTAAACGTTCACACCCGGTTCTCTTGTAAAGCCACAACAATGAAGGAGATAAGAGGCCCCTCAAATTACTGGAACCAAGGAAAACCCCAAGATATTTACCACACCTTCTGCAACCAAAGGGGCTAGTGAGATACCTCGAAGTAATGGAAGCAGAAGGTAACCCCGAGACACTACCCTGTGGCCCTCAAGTTCCAAGAGCTGATGGTTTCTCAACAACAGAGAATCCCTCCCCAATTCGTGATATAGAAAAAGTAACCACCCGACCTTAAATTCACAACTAAAAGCATAATGAGAGGGGATCCCATCCCCACCCACATCACCCAGAAATCGTCCCATGAATGGAAAAAACCAAACCACTACCACCAACACAAAGCAGGCCCATGCCAGTATTTTCAGATTTAAAATATTTAACACACTCCTTTATTTCAATTTCAGTGTGCTCTAGCTGAGGTAATCACAGAAAGGGTAGATCATGATGCTTTCAATTTATTTTTCTGAATATATGTAATTAACCAAATTCATTTACACAGTAGAGGTTCAAAATCACGATTCAAGCCACTTAAACGTCACCAAAGGTAAGGGTTCGTTAGTGCACAGACAAGGACCACCAACGAACTTGATTTTCAGTAGGCCTAAGCCCGCACAATTCAGAAATAATTAATCATAGAATCATCAATCACACCTATCCCCTTAATTCTATAGAATCCATTTATTATCTTCATTAAATTTTCGTTCACCCAATTCTAGAGAAACAAAAGCATACCCACCCCGCATGATACACACAAAAGAGAGACGAAGGTTAAACCCTACATGATTGATCAACGATGGAAGTTTATCTTCACGCTTCACGAGCCAGTAACAGGGGATGCGCGATTTACAGGGGTGGGGCCTCGGGAACTCAATCATGAGAAGACGAAATCATGGGAGGGTGATCGAGAAAAAGAAACCTAGGGAGAGCCCTTTGGTTTATAAGGACCATGGACGGTTGAGATAAAGAACGCAAAACCGCGTAAAGAGCAGGGTCATGCGTTGACCACACGGCCCCACGCGTCATAAAGGTCCCCGCCTTTAGAGGCGGTTTAAACCGATGCAAACCTCATATAACATTTAATTAAACATCATTAATGGGCGTTACTGGGATTTAAAATAAGTTAAAGGGGGTCAAAATAGGGTTTAAAACCCAATTTGCGCAAACAGGAGTCGCTACTAGAAAACCCGTGGCAGCTAGGCCCACCGGTTAGCCGAGCTACTAGTAGACTAAGCTACCGGTAGACCGAGCTACTGGTAGGTAGAGATACCAGTAGGGTTCAGTTACCATTAGACAGAGCTACCGGTAGCCCGAGCTACCGGTAGGCAGAGCTACCGTTAGACAGGGCTACCGGTAGGCATAGATACTGGTAGGCTACAACTTCTGGTAGACAGAGCAACCGGTAGACCGAGCTACCGGTGGGCAGAGATACCGGTAGTCTGAGCTACCGGTAGGTAGAGCTACCGGTAGGCTGCAGCTATCGGTAGACTGAGCTACCGGTAGGCGGAGAAACCGGTAGGCTGCAGATTCTGGTAGACCGAGCTACCAGTAGGCCTACTACCGGAAGGATAAGGCTATCGGTATGCCTACCGTTAGAGGTCAAAACATCACCGAGAAGCCTTGATAACTTCCCCAGACTACCTAGAACACCCAACATCATATTTTTACAAAGTAATGGAGCCCCAAAAACCCGGGCCATTACATCAGATTCCTCTCAAACTATTCTCTCCCTCGAGAATCAAAACAACCAAAAGGAAAGAGAGGGTCTGAACAACCACCTCGAAAGATACAAATCAATAGAGAACCCCATTATTAACTAAGAACACCTCCCCCTTAATAACCAAGAAACATATCATGTCAAACTGCCCAGTCATGTGGGTTGGGGAGTCTCTTCCACTATGTCAAGATATTATCCGCTTTGGGCGGCACTGAATCACCCACAAGGGTTTAGTCGCATCCACCTTAATGCATCTTGATTAGGGGTCTGATCCTCCCCTCCTCATAGCCAGGACATTTCACACACATTCAGAGAGGAAATAAAAACCACATATTTCATAGCCGACAAGGTAAAACGCTCCACTACAAAAAGTATAAACAGAAAAGCCCGAAGCTCAAAAAAACTCTGGGTACTGGGCACGCATCCATGCTTCCCTCTCCCACGTACTCTCCTCAATCTCACCATGTATCCATAACACACGATCCAAGGGAATGGTTTTACAACGAAGCACCTTCTCCTTGCGATCCTCGATCATCACCTGTCTTTCGGAAAAGGTCACGTCGTCGTCGACGTCCATCTCTCCCTAGCTGAGGACGTGTGAATCGTTGTGAAGATACCGATGGAGCTGGGACACATGGAAGACATCGTGTATCCTCAGTAGCGGCAGTGGTAACACTAACTGATAAGCCACTTCACCGACCCGCCGCAACACTTCGAAGGGTCCGATGAACCTGGGAGAAAGCTTACTCCCCTTGTCGAACCTCCGTTGTCCACACTGGGGGGATACCTTAAAGATCACATGGTCTCCAACATCAAACTCCAAGGGTCTTCTCCTAATGTCATCATACGACTTTTGTCGGTCCTGGTCCGCCTTAATTCTTTCCCATATAAGCTGAACCTTCTCTGTCGTACCCTGCACCCCTTCCGGGCCAAGGATGCCCGCCTCTCCGACTTCGGTCCAACACACAGGTGAGCGGAATGACCTCTCATAAAAGGCTTCAAACGAGGCCATACCAATGGTAGAGTGATAGATATTATTTTAGGCAAACCCCAACAGAGGCAATTGTCGCACCCATGATCCTCCTAAGTCCAGAACGCATGCCTGCAGCATATCTTCCAATGTTTGGATGGTGCGCTCTGTCAGCCCATCTGAATGGGGATGGAAAGTAGTGCTAAGACGTAGCTGGGTGAAAAAATCATGATACAATCCTCTCCAGACTCGTGAGGTAAACCATGCATCCCTATCTGATACTATGGAACTCAGAACTCCAGGAAACCGCACCACCTCATCCATGTACCTTCGTGACAAAGAGTCCACTACACTCGACTCTTTAATCGCTAGAAAGTGAGCCGATTTCGTCAACCGGTCCACTACTACCTAGATGGAGTCGCATCCCCCTTGATCCCTGGGTAGTCCCGTGATGAAATCCATCGATATGTCCTCCCACTTCAACTCAAGAACATCTAGAAACTGTAGCAAGATGCCAGGAACTCGGTGTTCAACCTTCACCTGCTGACACACTAGGAATTTGGCCACAAACTCTGCCACTGTTCTCTTTACTCTAGGCCACCAGAACTATCTCTTCAGACCCTGGTACATCTTGGAAACTCCCAGGTGCACTGCTAGGGGTGAGTTGTGGAACTAACTAAGAACATTGCTATGCATCGCCTCTGGAACAAACAACTTTCCTCGGAAAAGCATCTGGTTCTGACCATCCTCGGTCCACCCTTCCGGAGCACTTCTCTGGTCAACTCGATCATGCATCACTTCGCACTCTGGGTCTCCCCACTAAGACTCCTCCACTTGCTGCAACAGAGAAAAATGCACTATCATCTGATATAGGCAACCTCTACCACCATCCGTCCTCGCATCCAGGTTCAAGGTAGCCAACTCCTTCATCACCTTCCAGGAATCTGCCGACTCTCGGACCGCATCCTTATGAGACCTCCTACTCGAAGCATCGGCCACTACATTCCCCTTCCCTGAAGTGTAGGAAATCTCAATGTCTTAATCCTTTAGGAACTCCACCCACCTTCGATGCTTCATGTTTAGGTCCCACTGTGAGAAGATATATCTCAAACTTTTGTGATCTATGAAGACCACAAAGCGTTATCCGATGAGGTAATTCCACCATAACTTTAGCGCAAAAACGATAGCTGCAATCTCTAGGTCGTGGGTGGCATTATTACGCTCATGAGGGCGTAGCTGCTTAGACCCATTAGAGATCACCCCTTCTCCCTGCGTCAACACACATCCGAGGCCTTGCCCCAAAGCATCACAAAACACTTAATATGCCAACCCTTCATCTGGTATTCTCAACATTAGATCACTAACCAACTTCTCCTCCAGATAGTTGATGGATGCCTCACACTACTCACTCCACGCAAAAACCTATTCCTTCTTGGTCAAGGCTGTCAAAGGGGATGCAACTCGGGAGAAGTTGGGTACAAACATCCGATAGTAACCCGCCAGCCCGAGGAAACTACAAACCTCTGCCACATTCTTGGGTGCTGGCCAGGAAACAACTGCATCAACCTTTGATGGGCCACAGCTAACCCCTTCTCAGATACTACGTGCCCAAGGAAGTGCAATTCTCGGGTCCAGAACTTGCATTTTGACAACATCCCATAGAGTTGGTGCTGTCAGAGGAGACCCAAAACCATCCTCAGGTGCTCTGCATGGTCCCCCTCTGATCTTGAATAGATTAGGATATCATCGATGAACACAACTACGAAATGATCTAGGTACTCCCAGAAGATGGAGTTCATAAGACCCATGAACACAGCTGGGGCGTTCGTAATACCAGAAGGCATGAATACAAATTCAAAGTTCCTATATCTGCACCTGAATGCCATATTCAGGATGTCTCCCTCATTCAACCTCAATTGGTGATACCCAGACCACAGGTTTATCTTCGAGAACCATCATGTGCCTTTCAGATGGTCGAAAGGATAATCTATCTTCAGAATAGGGTAGCGATTATTGATTGTCACCTGATTCAGCTTCCTGAAGTCTATGCACAACCTGAGACCACCATCTTCCTTCGTTGCAAACAAGACTGGAGCACCCCATGGTGATGCACTTGGTCGAACATAACCCCTCTTCATCAGATCGTCAATCTGAATCTGCAACTCCCGTAGCTCCGAAGGTGCCATCCGGTAAGGATCCATTGAAATGGGATGAGAACCAGGCTCCATGTCTATCCCAAACTCGATATCACGTCGAGGGGGTAGATTCGTTACCTCCTCAGGAAATACGTCCATAAACTCGATAACAATTCCTGGAACCTCCACTATCTCAGCATCCACTAACCCTACTCACAGCTCGACTAACAAGGAGAGGAGGGGTTCCTCCCGCCTGCTGCCCTTCTGATTTCTCCGCTCGCCGGTGAAAGTAGCATGCCGGCCACCCAATTTGGAGAACACAACCCTTCCTCAGAAGCAGTCGATGAAATCACAAACAGAGAACAACCATTAGATGCCTAGGATAACATCGTATGGCTGTATCTGTTGCAGTAGTAAATCCCTGACCGACTGATGTGGCCCTATCATCAGTCTGCATCCTCGAAAAACATATAACAAGTCAGTCTGACCTCCGAGTTCTGTGCTCATCACCAGAGGAACTATATGTATCTCAGCATCTAGACCCAAGGCATGGGATAGAATGGGTGCAAAAAAGGAGCGAGAAGCTCCGGTATCGAACAAAGAATAAGCAAGGGTGCTAAACAAACTGATTGTACCACGAACGACCTCCAGCCCTGCTGGAACCGCTGCCTCAGCGACGTGTAACTATCCACACCCAGCTCCTCTGCCCCTCGTCTGTTGGACACCTCCCCGACAATGCCCTGGTCGAGGTCCCTGAGCAGCGCCCTAAGGTCAGCCTCCTCCTGCAACGTCTTCCCTCAGAGGAGCGGGAGTTCGCTACCCCTAATGCTACTACTGGAAGGGCCTAGCTGGAAGCTGCTACTGGGGATGGTGCTGGGCATGTCCGCCACCGCTGTACATTACTCAGTCCAGGCACTGATTCTGAAGTTGTCCATGGCTCCCACACACGAAGCACCTCAATTCTAGGCCCGAAATGAAAGGGCGAGGACTGGGGGACCAGAACTGGAACTGTTGTGGCCTACTACCTACTGGTCGGAACCTAGAGGGTCCCAATGCTAGAGGTTTGGTGCTGACATCCTTTCCCTTTGAAGGGACTAGCTGAATCCCCTCTCTCGACACACTACCTATCATGTGCATCCTCTCCACCACCTCTTCCTTCTTCTAAAACTCCAAGTATTCTGGAAAGGTGAAGGGGGTAACAGCGTACTGGAGGGAGGGTCAGAGCGCCTCCTCTAAACATCTTTCCCGAGATTACTCGTCTAGAAAGAGGTTCGGAGAAAAACGTAGGAGGTCCTTGAACTTGATCCCCATCTCCCTTACTGACATACTCCCCTGTTGGAGGGAGAGTATCTCCTACCTCTTCTCCGCTTTCCTCGTAGAAGAGAGAAATTCTTCCCGGAACTCCTTCTCGAAATCAGCCCATGCCACCTCAACCTCTCTCCTCTCCCCCAGGTAAAGCGTCCCCCACTAACGTGCCACTCCCCGCATCTGGCTGACGGCCAGAGGAACCCGTTACTCGGTCGGGGCCCAAATCAGGCCGAAGGATATCACAAGCTCCTCTAGCCAGCTCTCCGTCTTCATGTCAGAAGTGTTTCCCTCATACTTCTCGAGGGTCTGTCGCTGGAAGACCCGAAGTGTCTTCTACCACTGGTCGTCCTCCTCCTATCGATCAGCTCTCTTCTGATCAACCAAGGTAGTCTCTTGGGCCTCGATCGCCCGCACCACACGTGGTCACCTCCCAGGTGCCATAGCTGCAAGGTAAACAAGGAATGCCTAAGCCCAGTAGTGTAGAATATTGTTCATAAAAATTTCTTAAACTTCTTATTTATTCCAATTCCCAAACCACCCATTAAACACGAGAACACAAGTCATTATGATGCATGTACCATTCCTAGGGTCTCTACCCTGAAATCAGTGTGGCCTAACTTGGTCGTTCGGTACGTCCATAGTCCTTGCATCGGATCACGCGGGCCCCTAAACTTCTGTGTCCTAGACGGTCTTCCCTGGCCTAATTCACGCACCAAGGTCACCCAACACTATTTCCCTACCATCCCATAAAATCATCACTATGCCTAACTCCAGACTCCATCCTATCTCTCAAACTAACCTTTCATACCATTCTGTCACGACCTGCCTTCACCAGAAGAAGGGAAGGGTCGGCAGATTTCCAAGACATTCCTTCTTTAAGTTGAAGGAGAGATAATGACCCCCGAAACCTGACTTCTATAGGTCCCGAAGTGGCGACAAGCACCAAGGGTATGGAAATCACACACAAATGGAAGGCATTACCCTTTTTTTTAAATATCTTATGGAGATAATATGATAAAACCCAACAACAGCAAAACTGAAATAAACGTAAGGCCGAAAGTAAACCATTCCCACAAGATATGTTCAAAAGTAAAAGATACATGATACAAGAACTCCAAAAGAAAAGTACCAAAAGAAAGAAAAAAACGACAACAGCAACTGCCCAAAGGTCTGAGCTAGTACGGTCCCACACGGTCCCTGATGTCCTCCTAGAAACCTGAAAATAGTATTATATATATAGGTTGAGCATAAAAGTATACTCAGTAGAGAAAAACCTAAAGCTCTCATTCACAAGTGGGGATGCATACTAATGCCCTGTGAGAAAAGAGATAACCAAGCACCCAACAAGGAAACTAACCACCCAAGCCTCAGCAAGGAACACTCCCCAAATAATGAAAGTCAAGTAATGTATAATAAAAGGACATCAATGTTTGGGTACCCCACACCACTTTCCCACTGGTTATTGAAGACATCCTATGCCTCGAACCTATCCCGCCATTCTCACCGAAGTCCCACTGCCACACCCCGCCCACACACACCGGGGCCACATCCTCACACAGTCCCACTTCCAAACCCCGCCCGCAAACACCTGGGCCATAAATGTCACACGTTACCACACCTGCAAACACCTAGGCCAGAACAACCACCACCACGCCCGAAGACACATGGGCTAGAAGATCTACTACCATGCCCGTAGACACATGGGCCTCATCCCGAAGACACTTGGGGAACCACCTGCCCGCACACACCTGGGCCAACCACCACACCACCCAACCCAAATGTTATTGGGCTAATAATGGACTTTAGTCCATCACATCCAGCCTGAAGATACTTGGGTTATCCGAGAAATGTAGCAGAAATGAGCTAATAACCAACCACTAATAGAAGTGTTGGGAAAAGCACCCTCCCCCGTGAAATGGGGGTGTTCGGCACTAAGTTCTCAACTTGGGTGGGGTGCGAATAAGAAACACAAAAACTACAAGTATATGTATAGGCAGCAAGCACTCGCCCATATTAGGTTTTTCTTTAGCTAGCCTAAAGAACACAATCAGTACCATGTCCAAGTCACAACTCACACCAAACAAAAACCCATTTGTATTATCCTTGATTACATGATCAGTAATAATGTTTAAATAAGTTTCTGCACCAACTTGGGAAACTAGCAAGAAAAAGAACAAGCCAAGGGAAAAACTGAGTCAAACATCAACTTAAATGTTCACACCTGGTTCTCTTGTAAATCCACAACAATGAACGAGATAAGAGGCCCATAAAAGTACTAGAACCAAGGAGAACCCCAAGATGTTACCCACACCTTCTGCAACCAAAGGGTCTAGTGAGATCCCTCGAAGTAATGGAAGAAGAAGGTAACCCCGAGACACTGCCCCGTGTCCCCCAAATTACAGGAGCCGACGGTTTCTCAACAACAGAGGATCCCACCCAAATTCATGATATAGAAAAAGCAACCACCCGACCTTAAATTCACAACTGAAATCATAACCACAGGGGATCCCATCCCTACCCACATCACCCAGCAATCGGCCCGTGAAAGGAAACAACCAAACCACTACCACCAATACAAAGCAGGCCCATGCCAGTATTTTCAGATTTAAAAGATTTAACACACTCCATGATTTAAATTTTGGTGTGCTCTAGCCGGGGTTATCATAGAAAGGGTTGATCCTGGTACATTCAATTTACTTAGCCGAATATACGTAATTAACCAAATTCATTTACACAGCAGAGGTTCACAATCACGATACAGTCCATTTAAACATCACCAAAGGTAAGGGTTTGTTAGTGCACAGACCAAGACCACCAACAACCTTGATTTTCAGTAGGCCTAAACCCGCACAATTCAAAAATAATTAATCAGAGCATCATTGATCACACCCTCCTCTTCATTATTTAGAATCTGTTTATTATCTTCATTAAAGTTTGGTTCATCCAATTCCACAGAAAAAAAAACCTAACCACCCCGTATGATACACAAAAAGGAGAGATGAAGGAGAAACCCTACTTGATTGATCATCGATCTAATTTTATCTTCACGCTTCACGCGCCAGTAACAGGGGATGCATGATTTGAAGGGGTGGGTCCTCGGGAACTCAAGCATGAGAAGACAAAACGATGGGAGGGTGACCGGGAAACGGAAACCCAAGGAGAACCCTTTAGTTTATAAGGACCTAGGACAATTGAGATAAAGAATGCGAAACCGCGTAAGGAGCGGGGTCGTGGGTTGACCACGTGGCCCCACATGTCATAAAGGTCCCGACCTTTAGGGGTGGTTTAAACTGACACACACCTTGTCGAAAATTTAATTAAATGACATTGATGGGAATTACTGGGCTTTAAAAAAAGTTAAAGGGGGTCAAAATAGGGTTTAAAACCCAATTTTCACAAACAGGAGGTGCTACTAGAAAACCCAGGGGGCTAGGTCCACCGGTTAGTCGAGCTACTAGTAGACGGAGCTACCGGTAGGCAGAGCTACTATTAGGCTGCAACTACCAGTAGACAGAGCTACCGGTAGACCGAGCTATCGGTAGACAGATCTATTGGTAGACGGAGCTACCGTTTGGCAGAGCTACTGGTAGGCTACAGCTACCGGAAGACAGAGCTACCGGTAGGCAGAGCTACCTGTAGGATGAAGCTACAGGTAGATTGAGCTACTGATAGGCGGAGCTACTGGGAGGCTATGGCTACCGGTAGACCGAGCTACTGGTAGGCCTGATACCAGTAGGTTAAGGTTAATGGTAGGCCTACCATTGGGGGTCAAAACTTCACCGAGAAGCCTTGATAACTTTCCCAGACTACTTAGAACGCCCAACATTATATTTTTACTAAGTAATAGACCCCCAAAAACCTTGGCCATTACATTAATATTATACTTCTAATTTGTAGATCTCATTATTGCATGGAACCAAATCTAAAATCATTTTGCATATAACAAACGATAAAATTAGTATTTCATGCAAAGAAGGATAACTCATTATTCTGTGTAAAATATGAGATCAAGTATAATTTTATCTTTTTAAATATTTTTGGTGTTAAATAATTGTATATTAATATTTCCAAGTCGTTAAGGATCCATTTAGAAAGATATGTTATAAAAAAAGTATTTTTTTAAAAAATATATTTTTTACATTCTTCTCCCATAAATAAATTTCATCCTTTATATTTAGTCTTTATTTAGATAAATCAAGGATTTATTAATTGGAAATCCTTTTTTGGAAAAAAGTACATCATAAAATGGTAAAAATATTATAATTTTGAAAATAGGGAATGTGAAATATAGTGGTTTTCTAGAATAAAAATTAAATAGGATTCCAAATATGAGAACATTTTTGAGATTTGAATATATGTATATAAAATAGATAACTAATTTCCAAATAAAAAATGTGGACCGATAAACATTGTGATCATGTGAATGTCAATGGAAGAACAATAAATCAGTATAGGATCAAGAATACCTTAAATTCATCAGAAATGAAGGAGGATGAATAAAATTATTATTTCAATATCCTTTACCTAGATTTGAGGTATAGTTTTACTATTAAGATATAGAACATGAAAAAATATATTCAATTAATTACATTCTAATTCATAATGAAATTTTCATCCTTTGGTTGTGCTTCAATAAATTTCCACAACAATCAAATTTGTTTCTATAACAAATGAGTATTCAAGATGAATTTTTCTTACATGAATCACATAAATATAAATTTATGGAATTATAATATCCATTAAAAGTTTAAAAGTTATTCCACATATCAGTATAAATGTCCAAAACATTTAGCAAAAATTATAATAGTAACCAATTTGGAAACCCCATTATATGAATAACCCTAAGGTTCAACTATAACACCCAATTGTCTACATAATTCATTCCATAAATAAATTCTGATAAAAACATTAATATATAATAAAAAATAAATTATTATAATTATTTGATCATGTATACTTATAATATAAACAAAAAAATAATCTCCAAATAACATTAATAAATCATAAATAACAAACAATTATATTAACTAATAATATAGTCTCCAATATATTCCAATAGTTTCAATGAATATCATTAATTTCCATAAATTAATAATAAAATCATATACTATTCCTAAATAAATTATGGCTCCTATTCAATAATATATCAATTTAACTTCATCATATAATTTTCCCCATGTAATTAAGTTCTTCAAAAATATCATTAATCACATAGTAACCAAATTAATTTTCAATCCCATAGTTCGTTATCTGATAAAACACATGTTCCCAAAAAATAATAACCCTCCCAATGAACGATATTAATTTAAAATATTTTTTTAAACTGAATCATTATAAATACATTTCAACATATTTCTAAAAATTATAAATCCATTATTCAAAAATTAAAATTATCACTAAAACATATACTAAACTAAAGGGTGGTGTGGCATAAATTTCCCCCAAAATTTTCATAATCATCTTAAAATCCCATAACATAAAACATCAAAAGTGATCTTTATTGCCTTAAAAATATTATAAGCCGTTGGATTATCATCCAATGAAACATTTGGTTTACCCCATATCACTATAGAATATCATAGGTCTCCATATGTTATATCCTCAAATTCAACATAATGTTTCATAAATAAATTTTAATTTAACCAGATTATATCATCATGGTATGTATAGCCTAGTCTATATTCTTAGTCCCACTGTTCCTGCACCGATTACGATTGACATAATACCCAATCATCCCCTATAAAAATATTTACTCTTAGGTGAATCTATTATACAACCACATCCACTTTTTCATTACATAAATTGATTTAATTTCATGGAAAACGAAAAGAAATATATACATTACAAAATATTCATGATGATAACCTATACACAGACTTATCCTAAAAATATTTCGTATGTTTGTGTTCAGTAAACTATGAATTCATAAATCATGTTTTGAAGGGTCATAAAAATTCCTTTCAAACGAAATATAACATCCTTTACCCAAATATCATAGTCTCGATATTTACATTATAATATCAGTACTTGATAAAAGTTATTACATCTATAATAATAAATTATTTTAGTAGTATTTTAAAATTATATACAAGATGGAATATCATATTATATTAAAAAAAAGACATTGTATTTTACTTCAGAAAAATATTATTCCCTCTAACATATCCATGTATATAAAACATAATACACTTCATGTAAAAATAGGGAAAGGGAAAAAATAATAAATTTGTGATATGAGATACCCATTAAGATAATGGGTATAGTAGAAGTTATCATCGAATAAGTAGGTCATGAATAATGTGGAAGGAATATATTATGGTTAAAATAATTGCATAAAAATAATAAAAAGATCTATTAACTAATACATGGATATAATAACTAATAAAATAATCACATGGAAATCGATAACTAATTTTATAATGATGGAATTCATAATAATTGACATAATAAACATACCATCAAGGACTTATGAAAATACATCATATATAAATCGTTATGGAAAATCCCATATAACCAACCAATTTGGTCTCATGAGACCAATTGTTACACTGAGTGGCTATATAATTTTGGACCACAAGTTTCACTTAATAATTTCAATGCATTCCTAATATAAATAAAAAATACTCATATTCAACATGCCTTAATAGTGCATAACTATATTTATTGGAAGAAACTGCATTAAAAATATCAACACATTCCTAGGTGAAACTGATGTGAATCCTCTGAAGAAATATGGTGGATGGAATCACTAGATTATATCATTATTAAATTATAATATTCATCAACCGAAATTGATTTAGATGAAAATATTATTTAGAGTTCACTAGAAAATTTCTTGATGAAAAATACACTACTCATTTAGAAATTACATATTTAGAAAAACAAAATTTAAAAAATATTATGATTTTTCTATAAATATCCTGGTAGAATTGTAAAGTAATATTCAATGTATTGATTATTTATGATGATAAGAAAACTCATTTATGCGGTGTATGCTAAAATAATGATCTGGTTCACACATTAAGTAAAACATTTTTTTTAAAACTAGAAGAAGATTCCATGTAATTGTTTTTATAAAAAGTAAAAAAGGAGAAAAATTACTTTAATCAATTAATGAAGAAAATTAAAAATATTCTTGAATATATATTAAATAAATTACTGATATTGAAGAAAATTATTAACGTACAAATTATAAAACTATGTCAATTCTCTATTAAAAACTGTACATATTTTTTATTATATATAGAGTGGAAAATGAAATTAAAACATCAAATTTATAGAAATATATAGATGAGAATTATATATATATATATATGGGTTTTAATATATAATTATTATATAATTCCCCCAATGGAATGTTTGATATACAAAACCTGAATAAGTATAAGATTTTGAAATAAACCCTTAACTCATTGGATATATCTAAAACAAGTTAATGATAATTCCAAATTTTCACATCTAATAAAATTTATAAATGTTTTGGTTATATTTTTTCCTTATATCTTAGTTTTAACCCTTCACTAATTTTTTTAATGATTACCGTAAAAAGAATTGTTCTTACAATTTAGGGCCCAGGAAAGTTACTATATAATGAAATGTAACCCATAAGGGGAGAGTAGTTTATATTCTCAAGAATACCCTCTTCAGTTATTCAATCATAATATTTTCTTGCATTTTAAATCATTTATTAAAAATTATTTGACAACATTTACCTTAAAATTCATTTTTATGACAATTAAATTAATTTTACTTTAAAAAAATTAAATATAGTAACTTAATTAAAATATAAAAATTTAATATAATAATAATACATTATATATATCATAAACTTTTCTAGCACAATAACTCACCTAGAAAATATTACATTCTGGGATTTTAGAATCAATTAAATGATTTTTCTACTACCTTATGAAGAATTGTGTCAGCATTGCGTAAGAAATTATGGTAGTTACTAAACCTCTAAAAATTGAATATAAATGAAAAATAAAACGTAATTAAAATAATTATTTTATAATTCATTATTTTCTTTTATCCTATTTAAAACATCTGAGATATATTTAAATCAAAAAAATGAAATTTGGAAATATTTCTTTAATTAAAAACTATAATGTAATATATCATTGGAAAACTGAACCAAACTGTCAAACACTTTAACAATATAAGGGAATGGTTTAAATTTAATACTAAAATATATTAAACAATGTTTATGGAAGATTTGGAATCCATCTATCATAGTTTTAACCTTATTTTACTTATTTTGCCCTTACCAAGTTCAGAACATTTTTACCAAGGTTACTATTTATTTTTCCCAAAAATAAATTCCAATTAATTAAAAATTTATAAATTATTATTTTAAATATTTAATTCATTTTATAAAATTAAATTTCAATCATTTAAATAAATTAAATTTAAATTAACCCTTCAAATCATGATGAAAAATGGGCTTCTTTAAAAATCAATTTTAATTAAAAATAAGGCTTTATTACAATATTTAGAAAATTGTAGACATAAAAACACTAATAGTATTGGTATATATTAAAAATAATTAAATAAAATTTAATATAAATAAAAAATGTATCATTTTAAATACATGAAATGAAAATATATTTTTCTATAAAATCTATATTTTAACTATTCCTTAAAAATTCATTATTTTAAGAGAAATTAAAAAACATCACCCTAAGATAAAATTGATATGATTATTTAAAATGTCATATTATTTTTACAAAAAAATATTTCAAAACCTTTTAGAAATTAATTATAATATTCACTCTTATAAAGTAATAGAATTGATTTTTGATGAAAACATAATAAAAGTCTTTACTAACAATTAAGTGCTCATTTCTGGGACATTAATAAATGAAATTGTATTGAGTTAGAATGATATATACATAAATATATAAATATATATTATAATGTATTTACTCTTATTAATATCCTCCAATTCAATGAAGTGATTCTTATATTGATTTTTAAATAAAAATATTTTATGGTTTTTAAAGCTCTGTGTTCTGAGTCATGTGTACAATCGAACATTTTATTATTTTTAAATCTCATAGTATTACCAATAAAATAATTCAAATAATGGTCTATAGTATATAATATATTTTTTAATATTATTTACATGAATAATTATTTTCTTGAGGATAAAATTAATGATGTGGAAATTTGAGAGAAGAAGCATCTTAATTATTCAAGTGGATCAGACGATAATCAATAAACTCTAAAAGTTGGTTATTAGTATAATTATTTAATTAGAATAATTTTATGTGGGAATAACATTTTTGTAATGTATTATCCATTAACAAACAATTGAAATTATTAATTTATCATAGAGTAAAATTAGTGACCCTAATGTCTACGTGTACTAAAGAGTTGGATCCCTCATTAAGGTATGACCTTATAAAAATACATGAGCATTACTTTCATTTTTTCTGTACTTATTTATGTTAGAATGTTATTTTTTTAATTAGTATATATTGATCATATAAATTCATTGACTTTAAGATAAATAGAAATCATTCTTTAAAAATGGGCCCATAATTTTACCCCTCCCTCCAATGGTTCAACCATCCCTAAGTATCACATGTATCTTAATTAAATATATTAATGTTCTGGGAATAGCCGTATTTGGTCAAACCTATGCCAAAAAATAAATTTCAATTATATATTATGAATAAATCCTAAAAAAACTAAAAACTAATATTTATCAGGTCTATATATAAATTACTATAATGAAATAACCTTTGAACTAGACAGATGATGTTTCAAACTAAATTTGTAATTAATTTAATAATCAAAGGAATTCTACAATAAAATATAATTCCTTCATTTACTTATTGATCATTTGAATATATTCTCTATTTCATGGTCCTTACATTATGAAGATACAACTTATAATCCCTCTAGTTATAATACACATATGAACCATTAAAAATCCAAGCATCAATTATGATACATTGTGTGCTAGATTGTTGAATAGATCATCATCTTGGGAATTGAAAAATGTGATAAAACAATTGGAAACGTAAACATATTTTCACTATATATTCACAACCTCAAATAGTTTAGTGCCTTCTAATACCAACTATTTTAGCATCATTACATATATTAGAGAACCAAAATTACAATTATTATACCAATGTAATTAGCATTTATAATATTATCACAATTTAAGCTATTCAAATAAATGTACAAAACTATATAAACATTAAATAAACACAAATATTTATGTGGTTAAAATATCCTTATTAAAACCTAATGATAATAGTATAAACTATATTATCTCTAGTTATACAAGTATTAGACTCACCATAGAAAATTATCTAGTAAGTACACATCAAAAAAATTAAATTATATAATATCTACACCTGTATCTGGACACACATCTCTTATATAGAGGTATTATGGTGGTAAAACTAGTTTCACGTGCCCCTAAGCATAATAGTCAACCATCTAATAACTTTATCTCTCCCCAACATCCATCTCTACCTCAAATACCATAGTCATATGAATATTCACCTACCACAAAGATATATCTTCTCTACTAATTATCATCTCACTATCTACTGGTAAACATATATACAAACAGATGGTTTTTATTTCTCTCACTATAATTAGGATGAAGAAAACTACCATGTCTAAAAAGTTTAGTGAGTTAAATCTAGTAATATAAACCGTATTCAAAATCAAAACAATGTAACACTTGACTATTTCTTCTAAGAACCATTAGTCATCCTATAACACTTTTTGAAATGAACATCCACCTTTCATGGGAATACATTGTCCTCTGTCTTAATTTCATTAAACCAATTCCCACTAAGGTATAATATCTCATCAGGAAATCTTGGGCATAAACTTTCAAGAACATATCACCTATGTTTTTCTACTTTGATATATTACATAGATCAAACATAATTATTTCATGAATAATCATAATGAAATGGAATGTTAGGTCATAGTGTATTGTTCTTACATGAAATGACGGATTCATGGAGGGGTGGATAATACTATTATTATTATAGAATAAAATTTATCATTTTTATTCTTTTATGAGAAACATCAATAATAAATTTAGAAAAAATTTATATTCAACTTCTATAGAAGAATCATATTCATCTTCCATTATAGAAAAAGTCACCACAAACTATTGGTGATATATGTAGATGATCTATACTCTAAAAATGTGAACACAAACCCATTATGTTTTTACAACATTCAGAATCATCGATAAATTTCAGATCAATTTATCCTTGTAAAGGATAACCTTCCTCACATTACAATGACACGTCCACTAATAATTTATATTAATGGATGATCCACTTCATATCTTATCAATTATCATTCCCATAGTAAGATAAACCTCAATTAATTATCTCAATTAAAAAAAATTTAAGGACTTATAAAAAAAATTGTATACATGAAGCTTCTGAAAAATAATGCATATGATATATTCTCTATGTATCTACCATAAATATATGATGAAAATTCCTACATCTTGGATAATTTATGGTTTCTAGAATGTATGGATTTTCTATTTTTAAATATGGTCATCCAAAATTTCATAATGAACTTTTGGGTGTACACATTAGGGGATAACACCTGAGTGCCACATTTAAGATCCCTTTAAATTTCTATACACATGATTTTATTAGCATGGAAATTATATTAATTTAAAATATTTTAAAAACCATTCAATTTTATAAATAATTCCATTGGACATCTAGTCCTTATAGAAACATGTTATACATATAGAGTATGATTAAAACATATGTCTCATTATTCTAAAACATTTGATAAATAAAATTATTGGAGTTTCTCCACGTGAGACTTTCATTGAACATAAAAGCATTAAAATTGTGGTTCCATGGATAAATATCAAGATTCAATACATAGTGAATTTATTCAATTTTAAAACTAGAACCTCCATTAAATGATCTTAAAATCCATTGGTATGGTTCATGTGTATATTCTCCTACATGTCACCATGATGAAAAGAAACCTTTATATCAACCTTCTCCATCAGTAAATCATCAAAATTAATAATTCTCAAAATAATATAGATGGAAGTATTCAAATATAAATGTAACAATATTTATATGATATCAATTCATTATATCATTAAGAATACTTTCACTATAACCATGCATTATTTATTATTCATTAATCATCTTAATCCTTTAAAATTTAAACTGATTTGTTATGTGGTACTTGTTTTCTATCTAGTAGTTATACTATCTCTCATGTTCCATTAATCATTATAAATTTAATTTCATTCTTCAAGTATGAATCCCCCCTACAACATGTCACTAGGGGTTTCATCCTCTTCAATAAATTTATATTTTCTATTATCCATTAGAAGCAATAAGTTTATGTTGACCGTGTACTATTTTACATGTTGTATAACTCTATAATATCATCTCAATAAAGTATATTATCTCTCAACAATGTAAATATTTGGAACTCCATCAACATATTTCTCAATAAATAGTACTTTCCCATAAGTTTCAACATACCATGATATTTCTAGAACACCATTCATTGGTTTAATTAGTCATAATTTATTATTTTCATCTCATATCCCTGCTATTTTTAAAATTCTTTTTCTTTCATCCAGATCAAAATGTACAATAAGAATTGAACTCTCCCCCTCAATATCTAATTAATCCTTATATATAAAATTCCATAGAATATTTTCCATAATTATTACCTCCCAATATATAACAGTATCATGTTGACCATTATTACACAGTTTATATAAATAATATTCATATTCACATCCTATAAGAAAATAGGATTTGGACATTCCATCAAACACATATTTATACTTTTCATCTATAAAATAGTAAAAAATAAAACAAAACACTTTTATATGAGATAATTATATTAATGTATCAAATAATATAACTTATGATAAAATTCTTCCCACTATAGAGGATACACGTTTCATGATTAGATATACAAATTTGATTGCTAAAGAAATCCATATATCCATGGGCATAAAAATGTTCACTCAAATTCATATTACCAACTCTTTGAAAGTATGGTTTATCCTATAATCTATACCATTATGTTATAGTGTTATGAAATCAATTATCTCAACCTAGTCCTCTTATTTTATATACTTCTTTGAAATTTTAAACATTCTATTCTCTACCATTATGATATCTAAGGCATTTAAATTTCCAAACCATATAAAAATCCAATATGGATTTCCAATATAAAAAACAAAGGAATATGTTATGTTAATTTTTATGAAAATAAACCCATACCATTTTCATGGTTTAATCAATCAATGTGATGGATTAATTCTTTCCATTAGGATATTGGTCTTAGGAAGGTCCCCATACATCCCTATAATCGTCCTTTAGTTTATGTTCTCTAAGATTATAGCCATTCAAGTTTAATGAAACCCATTAATTATTTCCAATCAAATAGATCTAAAAAATTATTATTGTTTTGTGATATTTCTTTAAAATTAAATTCTATAATAAAACCATACCATAATTCCCTCAAAGGTGATTGATTATACATTTCCATACCTCTATATTTTAGAGACTCAAATTTAGGCCACATTCCTTCCATAAAAATTTTTGGTCAGGTAAATTTTCTAATACATTACTACTTTTTCCAAAACCATAGATTACCAATTCATGTTATCGACTCCATGGTATAATTTTGTATTGAATCCATCATAATATAACAACCAAAATAAAATGATATTCCTTTTATGACCTGGTATGTGTCTCACTCCCTTCTGCTAGTGAATACTCACATTTTGCATCCACATATTTACATCTCCCTTTCTTGAAATATCTATATATTCTCCATCCTCAAGATAAACTATTTTAATTATTATTTATACATAGTTAACCATTTTCATACAATAGTTTAATGATTGTAATGTTGTTAAAAATTTGACCACCCATGACTCCACTAGATTTCCAATAGTTATTAAAAGTTTCAACCTATATATATTGAACAAAATAATGTTAAGATTCCATAAGATGTCCCTTCTAGGCCTTTTTCACCATTCCAAAAAAATTATTAATTATTTTCACACATACTAAAATTCCACATATCGGTCCTAGACTTGTTTAATTTCAATGAATCTTCCCTCTAGACTATTATTTTGGTTGTCAATGATTTCTCTTATGAAGATAATTCGGAAATTCTGAAATTTTAAACTGCACTACTAAAATGTACATAGATAGATATTATCTAATGATATTAATTTTTTATATAATTTTAAAAATCTGAAAACAATTTATAAGTATATACATAGGAATTACTTATAGAAAAAATCATTCCATCCAATTTTTTTGCTAAATATTAAAGATGTTTTATATAACAAACATCATCCATGAATGTAACATTCCATGTTTAAAATATTGATATAGATCAAGCCAATTTATTTCACATGATCTTTGTCTAAATATAACTATAATAAAACTATATTATCCAAATGCCGCCTCAAGAACACTTTTACTATGGTCATTAGTTTTTCATACATGTCGTCCAAGGCTACCATCAACATAGATATGGTGTTCTCATTATAGATTTTATGGACCACATTTAATTCGAACATACTCCCCAATATAATAAGATATTTACTTTTCATTTTTACCTTCAAATTGTCATATAATTTTTAGATACTTGCATCTTAGATAGTATTCTATATTTTTCCACTACGACGATTAGTTTGTTACAATTAGTGGTCTGATTTAATGTTTCCTTCAAATATATATCAATATGCCTATATGGAATGTATAAAAGGTTAACTAATTTCCAATTTTTGTTAGACCATGTTATGATTCAACTTGTTCGATAGTCCAAAATCTCTACAATCACTTGATTCTTGGACGTAACATGACCAAAAAATAAAACCCTCCAAAAGATGAGTTTCATTGAATTTCAACTACTAGAACAACATTAATTATTTTAGAACAAAATCAATTAAATATTTAAATATCCTATTAACCAAATCAAATATTCGCACAATTTAATCAAGTCAACTTGAAATAAAATATATATGAAATTTAATTCAATACCCAAGATTATAAGGTTTAATCATTCATCATATTTTGATTTAAAAAAACTATAAACACTTATATTTTTAGTTTAATTAGGATTTGAGAAATTATATCTAAATATCAGGTTTTTATATTGTATAAAATTTTTAATCATTGTACAATACACATAAATATATGTGCACACATCTATTTTATAATGGTAAACAACTCGTAAAATATGATACACTGAACTCTAAGAATATAATTCAACCATCTATTGATTTCACCCTTCAATATTACTCGGAACCACCTCAACCATAACATCTTGTAGATGGTTCTCCATAAACATAGAAAATTTTATTCATCATATTGATATCTCTTCATATAATGGAAATCGTATCTTCAAGAAGTTGTTTGAAACTAATAAATCTCTAATAAAGTTAATGTAAACTAATAGATTTTGTAACTTTAGTGAGTTATATTTTTTAACTTTAAGAGGCTTAAAAATACCAAAATTTCAAGAATTTAGTCATTGGATTTGGAAAAATATCCATTAGAACCAAAGGATGGCTTCTGGATCTCTTGTTCTTGAGAATAGTTGGAAGATGAAATAGAAAATCTTAGGGTTGAGAAAATAATATTTAGAAATTATTTTATGAGATGATTCCATAGAGTGGAAGAATGGTTTAAACAGAAAACTGATCCACTCACCTCTAATAAAATTATATAATTTGGTATATATAGATCTAGTGTTAGAGAAATAATAGTTCGAAAAATTATTATACTTGATCACTTAATTCAGAGTGGGAACTATATATAATAACAATATTATTATTATTATTATTATGATTACAAATATTAATATCGATATTATTATTAATTCATTGACATCCCTATGTCATTTTGATAATATAATAATCATTAAATAAATTCATATTTATTGAAATGATATTTAGTATACTATTTCCAAAACATGGTGTTATACATATCCAATCTACCTTTCCAATCATTAATCAAACCTTGAATAATAAATATTTTCTATTTGGTAAATTAATTATTAAATATATCTTGTTAAAAATCATGAAAATATATATTTATAAAATATTAAAATCCTATAGAATAGTGACTAAATATATGTGGTCACTAAATTGAACATAAATATTATTCCATGATCAAAAGCATAATATTAAATCCAATAATTAAATTCCAATAAATTTGAACTAAGATCAACAAAAACCTAAGTGGTTAACCCACTAAGATTCTTCTTTAGTGGAATTAAAAGGGTTTTTCTAAATTATAATATCAGTGTCTAAAAATATGTAATGTCACCTTTGTGTAGGAATTTAATGGTGGAATGATGACTACCACATATAAATGCTCACCATTTAATGTAATCTATCTAAGGCGATATGTTTCATACTCAGGTCATGAACCCATATGCTTCATTCATACTTATCATACATATATAAATTAAATCATAAATCACAATGTCCATGTAATTTTACTAGAATATTCACATTCAATCAATAGGATAAAATGTTATCTTCAATAATTTTTTAATTGATATTCCATTCCACAACTTATTAATTAACAACATACCCTTCCCGACAAACCCAACATACCCAAATTCACCATGAAAATATTTCATCATATTTTAGGATATTAAATAAATTTATGAGAATCTAGATATAATTTAATTATAATCATAAATTATAAGGATTATTACACATGTTTGAAAAATGGAATATCTAATTATAGGTAACAAATGGGATTCTTACTTGCAGGCATATAGTCAGAATCACATGTATTCAAGATTACCATGAAGAAAATTCCTGAGATGAAGACTCGTACACTAATGGGTATAGAACACCTAATACTCTTCCACTAATATGTTTCATCAGATGTCGTCATTGGTAATAATACATATAGTTTAATAATATCTTTATAGAAGATCAAAAATCTCATCATAAGAAGAAACTTTTATGAAAATAATAATAAAACAAATACACTCAATAATTATAACATTAATGATATGAATAAGGAATATAAATATGTTAAAAGGTATTTATTAATTTAAAATTACATTAATACATTTGTAATCAAAAGTAAATTTTTTGGTTCAAGTACTTTAACCCTAATTGACTCCTCCTAAGACTAGAGACATCCACAAATACCATTTAATCTGTATTTTCTCACATGTTATTCATGCTTCTAATGGGATTTGGATTTATTTAATGGGGTTTCCATGTTGTATTTTACAAAAATATAAATTCTATTACGTAAATTCACAGTGAAAAAACAATCAAGAGACAAAATGTTCAATGCATGCACCTCATCTACCTATGTGACACAGACTCTTTTATAAGGGCCATGACTAAAAAATTTTTATAATTGGATGAGATATGATCTTTTATAATTCCCTATGACTCATTCCATTGAAAGAAATTATGTATAAAAATTTCATGTTTAGTTGTACCAAAAATCTAAATATTGTCATACACCTCTATTTAATCAGAGACCATGGATATTAACACTACCATTTTTACATAAGGTTGGAGAAATTAAAAAAACCTTCCAAAGTATTAGGATAATGAAAAAGACAAGAAAGGTGAACAACAACCCTTTTGTCCCAAAGGTTTTCTTTAGTTAATATCATGTAGGCCCATACTACGCTTCTATAATCCTGTTGGACCATCATATGTCTCCAGACTCTTGAATGTCCAACCAACATGACTAGACACATGCATATTCCATATACGTGAGAGGATTGTGTGTGAGATCTAGGTAGACAACATCTTTCACCTGGGATATTGATATCTCCAATAGATACAATCCTTGGGCTCCCTATTCGAAAAGACTAGAAGACCTGTAGAGTCCTCGAAGCACTGCTCACCCTAGTTCTTTATCCACATCCCCAAAAAAATCTAGGTATATCTCTATGTCTCAAAAAATATTTAATTAATTTCAGTATTCAGATTAGGGTACCTCCATAATTTTAAACACCATATACATATGTGAGGTGAAAAATCATCAGTGTCCAAAAGAACTAGGGGGAAGTTCCCATCCATGAATAAGGTCCTATGTGAGACCCTTCCAAGATCAATTAAGGAGATAATTTGAGATCATAGGATATACACAAACAATTGTGGTTTCAGATGTTGTTTTTCTCCATAGAATTTATATTCGACTAACCCAGGTATCACATGGGTGTGACCCACCCTAAATTTTCCTAGGTTTTTATTAAGTGAGATCCTAATTGACTTGCCCAGTAATCACTTGTGATAGATCCTTCCATCCCACTCAGGCATTATATGGTTTATTTTAGCTCAAACATGAATTACAAAGTTGATGTCATCTCCAAACCACCAAAAATATTCATGGGTGAGTTCATAAAAATCACTCCAAGGAATCTCTTATATTAGATCCACCCCTTTTCCCATCAAATACCTTGTAGAATTAAAACAACCTTTCCGAGGTATCACATGGTGGATGTACCCTTCTACTCTCCCAAGTATCACCCAAGATATGTACCCTCTAAGCACTCATATATATCTTCCACAATAGGGAACCCATTTTCTTGGGACCCCATATGAGGGGGACTAATTTAAGACCTCCATCAAGTCACCTAGAAATATATGGTAAAATCCTAGGATACGCCAGTGTGTTGTCTTGATCATGCATTATTTTGATAAAAGGGGTCACCTTGAAATTTCCCTAGCTGGTAGTTAGGTTCCTGATCCTATCAAACATAAATTTTCATGTTAATAAGGATTCCAACCATATGGATGGTGGAAATGGATTTTTAGAAGCATTTATCCCAAGTCATTATAAAAAATGTCAAGAGAACCAGGATGAAACTATATGATACATAAGCCCAAAAAATGGGTGTTCCAATAAAGAGAGAAAATATGAACATAAAATCTCCTTCTTCCATCTTGGATTCCCCACCATAACCTCACCCTCATTTACCAGTGATGAGGAGCATGTTTACCCTTTGGGTAACTCAATTGGAGTAATCCCCTAGTCTTTATTATAGTTCACCACACAAAATTCCATTTCCAAACCCTCATCCACCAGTAGATGAAAGAGATTACGATAAAATACATTTCTTCCACTTCATCTAGTTCCTCACACTAAACATGACTCACATAGTCTATGAGGTTAGTGGTGATCACCTATCTAGGAAGATCAAATACACTCAATTTGGCCCCCTATATGTTGTAATCCTAAACACACATAATTATGTGGGAATTGATTCATTCCTATATAGGATATATAGGAATCCTTCCTAATGTTCAAACTTGACACCAAAAACAAACCCTAATTTTATCAAGGCTATATTCCCATAAGGGTTTTATCAAACCCCCACATTGGAGGATATATTCCATATAGGTTCTTGTTTCCTGATCCTCAAAATCATAAATCCCCAGTGGAGATCATCCTCTACCTGGGAAATATTTCTCGATAAAAAAACCCAATAGTTCGTTCTTATGTATGTCACATGAAAACATTTCATTGTCCCCATTCTTTTGGACATCTTGGTAGCCTAACTATAAAATACAAGATTATTTCCTTAGCACATGATCATAAATGGTATAATGTGCATTGTTATGTGGAACCAAACTACTTGGGTTATGATTCCTATAATGATGATACGTAGGAAGCCTATATCAGGGGACCAATCCCAACATCAAAACAACTCATGTCTCACTGGTTGATAATAAATTCTAGAGTGTCTAACCATGTGGATTATAACCAAAATCACAATGTAATAAAAATAACTAAGACAGAGAACCTTTGATATGTAAATATTATCGCATTCAATGGAGGAACATAGATAACAATTGATGGTATTCCAATAATACTAAGGAAAAACAAATTATTATAAAATTTGAGTGACTTGTTCTATATTTTTAAATTAAAATGGATTCATAAATATGTCATAAATATATAAGAGAGTCCCAAAGTAGAAACTAATTCTCCTAGAAGGGTGTGAGGAGTCTGAATTACCATCCTTTTGACCAATGTGAGTTCTTAAGCATCATTGGATAGGTTCCAAAATGACCACCAACATTTTTTGTGACACCCAAAGCTTCCACGGTGCGATTCTCTTTGAATAATAGAGTAGTGTGTGTTGTACGCAACATCGCGATTCTAACACACTGCGACCAATCAATGTAGCCGTTATGAATAGTAATACCAAATTTTTAAAATTCTATAAATTTTATCTCTAAAAATGGACTTCATTTTTGGATTCCAAATATCGAAATTTTCCTAGGGTGAAATTTTGGTAGTTTTCAGATAACTTCTATATTTTGATGAATAGTGAAAATTACTAAATTTTAGTTAAAAATAACTATTTCAATCAAAATAATTAATAGTGATAAATTGTGAATTTGAGTGGTTTTAATTTATATTTAGAATATATTTTTACTATTCAATACAATGTTGGTAATTGGACATAATTTAACATTTAAATCGGACATAAACAAGTGTCAATCTTTTGATAGTTATTATCTCTTAAAGACACGTTTTTTGTTTTAACAACTGGAATTTATTTTAAATTAATTTCTGCCACTATTTTGTTTTTAATTTAGAAAAATGGATTCCATATTTATAATCAGGAGGTCCAAATTTTGTAAATAGGTAACTTTTATTTTTATACATTTTGAATAATTACTTCGGAAAATATTTTATTTACCGTGGTTAAAAGGTAAATCCGGTAAATAAGGGTAAAACATAATATTATAATAATAATAAATTACCCTAAAACGTTTCCTAACCATATTGGTTGATACATGTTCGACCATGGGAATCTTTGGGTCGATTTTGGGACCCCATGGATCCACTTGTAAGTGATAATGACACATTATATTAATTAAGTCAGAGTAAATACAAAAATGACACAAGCATATGTCCTTTTGAAACACAATTTTTACATAGGGATATATATGTTATATTTTCAACTATAAATATTAATTATAAAGCTAAAAATATTTCCAACATAATGGTAGTTTATTTATAATTTTTATAAATTGAATAAGTTAATTTATTTATGACACAATAATGATGCAGTATTTTCTGTGTTAATGAAAGAAACAAATAATTAGTATTATAAATGTTAAAATATATATAATTTGAACGTTTTTATACCATAAACGAATTATATTGGTTAATATGACATATTAGGATTTCTCAAATGAATATGGTTCGATTTAATAAAGTTTTTAAGACTTTAACAAAAATCAATTATTAAATATTGTCAAAATTGACATAAATGAGTTTTTAAAACAAATATTATATTATTAATTGATATTATATTATTAAAAATATAATTTTGGCCAAAGGACTTATATAATGATAGGAGTATCGTTAATGGACCACTTGGGGGTCTCTTTGATGTATATAGTATGTTTATTAACTATATAATATAAAAATACAAAGTGACATGGTAAATGTCAAACTAATTAACAAAGAGTTAAAACTAAAAGATAAGGTTGATATAAGGACCCAAACCTGTCTATAATATATTAGTTGAAATTATTTCGACCCATACCCACCTTAGACTTTGAATATTCTACTTTTGAGCCATTTGAAACTGAATATGAATTTATTATAAATTAATACTTTAAGTTTTTCCTAAAGAGCCCCTCCTCCCCCTTATAAAAGGACACCACTTTTAACCAATTATTCACTTATTCAAAGCCATTTGGTTCGGCCAAACCCTACCCAAATATTCTCTCAACTTCCCTAAATTCAACCTAGAGGCATTAGTTTGAACATAAATCCATCCTACGGAGCCCTTTTGATCAAATCAAAAGGAAGAACCCGAAGAAGAGGTAATGTTTTCACCACCCTCTTTCAAGTTCTTTACTTCTTCAACTTCTTCTTTCTTTGTTATTTACATTATAAAATATTAACTCTAGTATATTATATATATATTGATGTTATTATAAATATGGTACAAACATATTCAGTATTCTATCCATCCATTGAATGACATGTCACCATACGTGCGTACGTACGGCTTGACGTCTCCACGTCGTGGTGTATTTGCTATTCAATAAATTATTATTTGGATGGGTATAGTAATGATGTCTAATTCATGTAAATAATAAATATAACATGATAATGATTCTTTATATATGATACACAATCCAATTATAAATTATTTTAATATCAAAAGAATGATATTGTCGCTCGTGCGTACGTACGGACCACCGTCTCCACGAACGCGATGAGATTCATTCCATATCGTGTCCATTCAAGAATAATTTTCATTTTATGGTTAAAAATACTTTTTAAGGACATAATATCATTCTGGATATGAATAAGATTCAACCTATCCATATCAAACATGTCTTACATAAAAAAGCATATAAAGGAAAATGAATTCGTTAACACAAGAAATGATGATAATACTAAGATATTATTAACATAACAATGTTAAAACATCATATATGATACCATATTAATGTATATGATTCTTTTATAATTTAATAACAATTATTTCACCATTATATATGAGGTTAACCTACTCTCAACCAAGGAAAATTACATGGTAAGGGGTTTTCATCTCACTCCTTATTCCAGTGAGATTCATGCCATATTGCCACTATTACCTTTTGTATGGTGTATGTACTACCCATAATTGTATTCTTTGTGCGATACACTTTAATTTATGTGTATTTACATATTCATTTTATGCTACCTTTTTCATGGGGTGTATGTTTCGTAAGTTACCAAATTGGTAAGGGTTTATTTCATAATTTCTCCATTTTCTGAGGTTGTTTATACGTTATTATCTACTGGGACCTCTTTATCATCCATATCCATGTTTCTTAAAAATGTATTTCAAAATATTCATACTATTTTACAGAATAAGGTTTAAAGTCATGTATACCCTTGTTTACTTTTTATAAGATTTTTATAATGGAATATTTCTGTCGTTTTCCAAACAAGGTCCTTTTAACCTTTTCGACAAAATTAATGTAAGAATGTCTTTTTTTAACTTATACAGTGGGTGCAGCTATTTTCTACCATTATAAACTCATCGAAGCATCCCTTACAAGATTATAAGAATATTTTAAAAGTAAATGTTTTATTTTATAATAATGTGACTCTTAAATGATTTCAAAATAGAAAGAGATATTTCTCTAAAAAGGGGTTTGATTTAATCTATGTCATCATCCTTGATGGATTTTAAGTATATTTGATGTTGATTTTTTATGATTCAAAACATTAATAATCTATTGAAGGTTTTTTCATATGTTTGACAGTGGATGTGTTATTTTTATACCATTCATGGTTTATGGTTAAAGTATTGACATTTCGTATGATAGTTTTAATACGAATGTTTATGATATGTTTAAACCTTTTCATATGAAGAATGTATTGGACCTATTAAGTGATGGGTGGAGCCCTCTATAGCTCCTCTATGCATTGGTATGTCTCATGAAACAACTAGACATGGAATTGGCCGAGGCCCTTTCCCAATTTGATTTATGGTTTTGGCTGAGGCCTTATTCATTTTTTTAAGTCTTGGCTGAGGCCTTGAAATTTTTTTTAGAATGTCCGACATTATACATTCCATCATTATGAAAATTATATTGATGGTTAATTTGGTCATTTGACTAGTAGAATACCAAAGATTATGTTTTATTATGGAATTATTTACTCAGCTCATATTCCTACCATAAAAGTATTCATGTTTATTATTGGTAAAAGCATGTGGTTACAATTATTCAACATGCTTAATATTTATGTTATCATCCGCTGTACTTATTACCCTTACTATGAATTTGAGTTCACCCCTTTCTTATGTTTCATTTTCCCAGGATATGAAGAAGTTAGTTATGAGTAACATGATGGAATTGTTTAGGAGGCTTGGATGTTTCCAATAGAATAAATTCGTGTTGTATTTCTTTTCACATTGCAAAGTTGAACTTATGTATGAATATTATTTCCAAAAATACTAAACGGATCGGTCTTTCGAGACATGATTTCCTTCTGATCATGCCAATGTTATGTAATAATGCACCGAATCTGTGTAACTTGGGTCGGGGCATTATAGTTGGTATCAGAGGATGTTTAGTACAAACCTTGGAAGCTAGATTTAGATAAACTCTGATTAGAGCACATAGACCTAAGATAGACTTTGAGGATTAGTATAGAAGAAATTCATAGAATTTTGGTATTGGGGATATTTTGTGAGTTTTTTGTGCATTACATCCCTTTCTGGATACAAGCAGGTAAAGGCGGCTCTGGCATAGATGTACCTTGGGGTAAAACCTGAAAACACCGCTTTGAGCTAGACTTGAACAAGAACTGGTGCACGACAATTGGCCTTGCTGCACTCTTGGTTACGACACTCCCGGGGGATATTCTTAGGATAATTCTCATTTTTTTTACAAACCATTATGAAGGGTTTATGAGTTTATACTTCCTCAAAGAATTTTTTTATGATTATGGATTATATCCATAAATAGATCAATTTATGTTAGGTGTTTTACAAGTATGAAATTATATATTTTTATACATAAACTGATCTAGTTTATGCCATTATTTAGAAATGGCGCCTAGCGGAAGGAATGGAAACTGTATCAATGCACGCACTCCATGTAGGGATTTCCCTCCTGCTCAAGATAATTATAGTGGAGCTGGTGATGCAAATGATGTTAATCAGCTAATCACCATACTGGGACAACTCACTCAGGTTATGAATAATAACATTACCCGTATAGAGAACCCAGATCCACATTGTGGAGGATCAATGTTAGATCACTTAATGAGGCAACAACCACCAACATTCAATGGGAGTACAAATCCATTAGTGGTTGAGCAATTATTAAATTCCCTAGAGAAAATATTTCAGGCTTTGGGGAGTAGTTAAAGGGAAAAAGTTGTCATGGAAGTTTATCGCCTCACTGGAGATGCTGATCAATGGTGGTCATTGATACAAAACATGAAGGAAGATAATGAAGTATTAAATATGGAATGGAGAGAGTTCAAAGATCTTTTATTAGAAAAATACTTTCCTCGTGATCATCGAGAAGATATGGAAATGCAATTTCTGAGTCTGAGGAAGAAGGTGGATGAGAATGTCGCAAAGTATGAGGATAACTTTACAAGGTTATCAAGGCATATAGAAGATTATATATGTAACCCAAGAAGTAAGATTGATCATTTCTTTTATGGGTTAAAACTATTTCTCCGTCGAGCATTAGTCTCACAATCATTCTCATCATACGAAGATATTGTCTCATGTGCTATCAAGAAAGAAAAAAAATCACTAAGTCTTATGACTTTAAGGCAAAGCAAGAGAAGAAGAGATCTGCTGACCACTCTAGAAATAAAGATAACGGGAAGAAGAGAAAATTTGAATATCCGTCCTACAATAAATCTGGGAAGAAACACCCTGGTACTTGCATAAAAGGAATGGGTGTCTGTTACAAGTGTGGTGAAAAAGGCCACCATGCTCATGATTGCAAGGGGAAAAGAGTTGATGTCAACGTGGAATGCTATAATTGTAGAGAGATGGGACATCATGAAAATGAATGTCCTAAGCTTCAGGGGAACTTAACTCAGAAAATGCCAAGGGATCAAGGCCAAGCTTATAATATCACTACTGCTGAGGTAGAAGCTCCAAAAGACGTGGTGGCGGCTAATTTAATGGTTTCCTAAAGTTTAGAAAATACATTATTTGATTATGGATTATTGCATTGTTTCATATCCTCCCAGTTTTCTAAGAAAATTAGATATTTACAATTTGATTTAACAAGGGATTTTTCAGTAAATACACCTAAGGGAAGTATCGTTGCAATAAAGTTTTGTGAATCAGTCCCCATTAGAGCACATAATTATTATTTCTCCGCTGATCTCTTCGTCATACCCATGATTGAGTTTTATATAATACTCGGTATGGATTGGCTTTATGACCATGATGCAAAGATTTATTGAAAGAAGAAGGAGGTTACGATTTTTGATGATGATGATAAAGAACACCTTATCTTTAGAGCAGAATCATCACCACCTAATTCTTACCTAGATCCACCCCGAGTAGCTCAACTAAATTCAATTATTGGAGAGGAAGAGAATGAAATAACTATGGTAAAGGAAAGTGATGTTCAAATAGAGGATGTACCTATTTTGAGAGAATATATAGATTAGTTTCCAGAAGATTTACCTGGACATCCTCCATAACAAGAAGTTGAGTTTTCCAATGATTTAATTCGTGGATCAAGGCCTATATTGAAAACCCCTTATAGAATGGAAACTGTTGAATTAGTTGAACTAAAGAAACAACTAGAGGAATTGAGTAATAAGGGATTATTCTCCCTAGTGTTTCCCAATGGGGATCCCCTGTTCTTTTTGTTAAAAAGAAATATGGATCTATGATATTATGTATCGACTACAGGGAGATCAATAGTATAACAATAAAGAACAAGTATCCCCTACCCCGCATTGATGATTTATATGACCAACTACATGGATATCAATACTTTTCAAAGATTGACCTTCTATCTAGATATCATCAATTGTGTGTGAAAAATGAAGACATTCCGAATACAACATTTCGAACCAGGTACGATCATTACGAGTTTACAGTAATGCCTTTTGGGCTGACTAATGCACCCTCCGTTTTCATGGATCTAATGAACATAGTTTTTAAGGAATATCTTGATTATTTTGTAGTGGTATTTTTTTATTATATCTTGGTATACTCCAAAAGATATGAAGATCATGAAAATCACTTGCACATTATCCAGAAGACTCTAAGAAGACATGAATTATATGGGAATTTTAGCAAGTGTGAATTCTGGATTCAGGAGATTTCTTTTCTTGGAAATATTGTCTCTAAGGATGGAATATTTGTTGATCCTTCTAAGATAAGAGAAATCCAAGAATGGAAAACACTAATGAGTATAACTGAGGTATGTCGTTTTATTGGTTTAGCAGGTTATTATCGACGTTTCGTCCAGAATTTTGCCCGATTGGATAACCGATTAACGAAGCTCACATGTAAAGGGGTTAAATTTGTTTGGACAAAAGACTGCGAAGAATGTTTCAAAGAACTGAAGAGAATATTATTCAATTCTCCAATATTGACTGTACCATCTAGGAATGATGGGTTTGCTATTTATCGTGATGCATCTAAGAAAGGACTTGGTTGTGTCCTTATGCAGAATGATAGAGTTATTTTCTCTACATCACGACAACTGAAAATTCATGAAAAAATATATCCTACTCATGATATCGAGTTAGAAGCTGTGATATTTAATTTGAAGATATAGAGAAACTATCTCTATGGTGAGAAATGTGAGATTTATAATGATCACAAGAGTTTGAAGTATATTTTGTCACAGAAAGAACTCAACATGAGGCAAAGGAGATGGCTTGAACTACTCAACGATTAGGATTGCATGATACACTACAACTCAGGGAAGGCAAATAAGGTGGAAGATTCTTTGAGTAGAAAGGATCATGAAGTTTTGAAAAAGATGAGAGTCAAAAAGGATCATATTTTATGGATCTAGTAAAGATGGATATGGAAATCCCAATGGAAGGGGAAACATCAATACTTTTTCAAATGGTTGCCAAACCATCTTTACTAGAAAAGATAAAGAGTTCTCAAACCAATGATGAAGAGTTTCAAAAGAAGATTAAAGCTGTGAATGATGGGAGATTGAGTGACTTTGTGTATGAAGATGGAATTTTGAAATTTGGGAAGAGGCTTTGTGTTCCCGATATACCTAATTTAAAAAGGGAATTGTTGGATGATGATCATAGTTCCAATTTCTCTATACACCATGGGAGCAGAAAAATGTATAGAGATTTGAAGGAACATTTTTGGTGGGACAACATGAAGAGGGATATTGCTGATTTTGTGTCAAGATGTATGGTTTGTCAACAAGTGAAAGCTGGAAGGGAACAGCCTGGAGGAGTCATGCAACCTCTTCCCATACTTTAGTGGAAATGGGATGATATCACGATGTACATTGTCAGGGGACAACCAAAGACTCCTAGAAGGAACGATGAAATATGGTTCATTGTTGATCGTCTTACCAAGTCATCAAATTTTCTTGCTATAAGGGAAGATTTACCACTGAACATCTATCAAGACTATATATTAATGAAGTTGTGAGTCTTCATGGAGTACCCCCATCAATTTTTTCGGATATCGTGATCCCCATTTTACATCATGATTCTGGAAAAGTCTTCAGAATGCCCTGGATACTGAACTCTGTTTGAGCACTTCTTACCACCCTCAAACAGATGGACAATCATAATGGACTATTGAAACCTTAGAAGACATGTTGAGATCATGATCATGTTACTTTCAGGGTATGTGGGATCAATATTTACCTCTGGTGGAATTTTACTATAACAATATCTTCCATTCAAGTATTCATATGGCACCATATGAAGCGTTATAAAGAAAGAGATGTCGCACACCAACCTGTTGGGATGAAATTGGTGAAAGAAAACTCATAATCCCAGAACTGGTTGAGGAAATGATGGAAAAGGTGAAGGTAGTCCAAAACCACATCAAAGCAGCTCAAAGTAGGCAGAAGAGCTGTGCCAATAACCGAAGGAAGGATTTGGAATTTCATGTAGGAGATCGTGTTTTCTTGAAGGTATCTCCATGGAAATGAGTTATACATTTTGGTAAGAAGGGAAAATTGAGTCCCAGGTACATCGGACCTTTCGGAATTCTAGAACGAACTGGGGTTGTAGCTTACCATTTGGAAATGCCGCCAAATCTCTCCAAAGTTCACGATGTGTTCCACACATCACTGTTGAGAAAATACATGCCTGACCCAACACATGTACTCACTTACGAGGAATTAGAACTGGAACCCAATCTATCTTATTGCGAAGACCCATTAGGATTATTGATACGAGAGAACAAGTGTTGAGAAACTGAACGACTCGTCTGGTAAAAGTTCTATGGAGGAACCATAAGATGGAAGAGGCAACGTGGGATCCTGAGGAACTTATGATGGAGAACCACCCGAGTCATTTTATAAAGTAATTTTCTGAAAATTTCAAGGACGAAATTATTTGAAGGAGGGGAGAATGTAACACCCCATGCATCCACGATACGATTCTCTTTGAATAATACAGTAGCGTGTGTTGTACGCAACTTTCAGATTCTAACACACCGCGGCCAATCAAAGTAGCCGTTATGAATAGTAATACCCACTTTTTGAAATTTTATAAATTTTATCTCTCATAATGGACTTCATTTTTGGATTAGGAATATCAAAATTATCCTGGGGGAATGTTTGGTACTTTTCAGATAACTTTTATATTTTGATGAATAGTTAAAATTACTAAATTTTAATTAAAAAAAACTTTTTTAATGAAAATAATTAATGGCGATAAATTATGAATTTTAGTGGTTTTAAATTTTATTTATAATATATTTTTACCATTTAATACAATGTTGGTCATTGGACATAATTTCACATTCAAACCAGACATAAGCATGTGTTAATCTTTTGATAGTTATTATCTCTTAAAAACACACTTTTTGTTTTAACAACGAGAATTAATTTGAAATTAATTTCTGCCACTTCTGTGTTTTAAATTTAGAAAAATGGATTCTATATTTAGAATGAGGAGTTCCAAATTCTATAAATCAGTAAATTTTATTTTTAGACATTTTAAATAATTACTTCGGTAAATATTTTATTTACAATGGTTAAAGGGTAAATCCGGTAAATAAGGGTAAAAAATAATATTATAATAATACTATATTACCATAAAACTTTTCCTAACCCTATTGGTTGATACATGTCCAACCATGGGTATCTTTGGGTCGATTTGGGGACCCCATGGATCCACTTTTAAGTGATAATGACACTTTATATTAATTAAGTTAATGTAAATACAAAAATGACATAAGCATATATCTTATCGAAATACAATTTTTACATAGGGTTATATATGTTATATTTTTGACTATAAATATTAATTAGAAATAAAAAATTATTTCCTACATAATGGTATTTTATTTTTAATTTTTAGACATTGAATAACAAAATTTATTTATGACACAATAATGATGCAGTGTTTTCTTTATTAATGGAAGAATAAAATAATTAGTATTATAAATGTTAAAATAAATATAATATGAAAGTTTTGATTCCATTCACGAATTTTATTGGTTAATATGACATGTTAGTATTTATTAAATTTTTTTTTTGAATTAATAAATTTGTTAATACTTTAAAAAAATCAATTATTAAATATTGTCAAAATTGACATAAATGAGTTTTAAAAACCATATTATATTATTAATTGATATTCTATTCCTAAAAATCTAAGGATCGACCGAAGGACTTATATCATGATATTTGTATCATTAATGGACCATTTGGGGGGTTTCTTGGATGTATATAGTATGATTATTAACTATATAATATTAAAACACCAAGTGACATGGTAAATGTCAAACTAATTAACTAAGAGTTAAAACTAAAAGATAAGGTTAATATAATGACCCAAACCTGTATAAAATCTATTGATCGAACTTATTTGGACCCATAACCACCTTATACTTTTAATATCCTACTTTTGAGCCATTATAAACCGAATATGAATTTATTATAAATTAATACTTTACGTTTTTCCTAAAGAGCCCTCCTCCCCCTTATAAAAGGACACCACTTCTAACCAATTCATCACACCTTAAAAGCCTTTTATTTCGGCCAAACCCTACCCAAATATTCTCAAAACATCCTTAAATTCAACTTATAGGCCTCATTTTGATCATAAAGCCAACATAAAGAGCCCTTTTGATCAAATCAAAAGGAAGAACCTGAAGAAGAGGTAATGTTTTCACCACCCTCTTTCAAGTTCTTTTCTTCTTCAACTTCTTCTTTCTTTTTTTATTTCCATTCCAAAATAATAACTATATTATCTTCTATATATTTTGATTTTATTTTAAATATGGTAAACCATATTCATTATTCTATCCATCCCTTGACTGACATGTCACCATACGTGCGTACGTACGGCTTACTGTCTCCGCGTCGTGGTGTAATTGTTATTCAATAAATTATTATTTGGATGGGTATAATAATGATGTGTAATTCATGTAAATAATAAATATAACATGATAATTATTATGTATATATGATAAACCATCCAATTATATATTATTTCAATATCAAAAGAATGATATTGTCGCTCGTGCGTACGTACGGACTACCATCTCCACGAACGCGATGAGATTCATTCCCCATCATATCCATTCAAGAATAATTTTCATTTTACGGTTAAAAATAATGTTTAAATACTTAATATAATTATGGATACGAATATGTTACAACCTATCCATTAAAAACATGCCTTATGTAAAAATCATATAAAGGAAAATGAATTCGTTAACACCCGAAATGACGATAATAATAAGATATTATTAACATGAAAATGATAAAAAATCATATATGATTTCATATTAATGTATATTATTCTTTTATAATTTAATAACAATTATTTCACCATTATATAGGAGGTTAACCTACCCTCAACCAATGAAATTTATAAGGTAAGGGGTTTTCATCTCGCTCCTTATTCCAGTGAAATTCATGCCATATTTCCACTATAACCTTCTGTGTAGTGTATGTACTTCCCATAATTATACTCATTGTGTAATACACTTTAATTTATGTGTATTGACATATTCATTGTATGTTACCTCTTTCATGGGGTGTAGGTTTCGTAAGTTACCAAATTGGTAATGGTTTATTTCACAATCTCTTCATTATCCGAGGTTGTTTATACGTAATTATCTACTGGGACCTCTTTATCATCCAAATCCATGTTTCTTAAAAATGTATTTCAAAACATTCTTACTATTTTACAGAATATGGGTTAATGTCATTTATACCCTTGTTGACTTTTTATAAGATTTTTATAAAGGAATCTTTCTGTCATTTTCCGAACAAGGTCCTTTTAACCTTTTTGACAAAATTAAGGTAAGAATGTATTTTTTTAAACTTATACGGAGGGTACGACTATTTTATACCATTATAAACTCGTTGAAGCTTTCCTTACAAGATTATAATAATATTTTCAAAGTAAATGTTTTATTTTATAATTATGTGACTCTTAAATTATTTCAATATGGAAAGTGATATTTCTATAAAAATGGTTTTGATTTCACCTATGTCAACATCCTTGATGGATTTTAAGTATATTTGAAGTTTATTTATTTTGATACAAAACTTCCATATTTTATTGAGGGTTTTGTGATATGTTTGACAATGGATGTGCTATTTTTATTCCAATCATGGTTTAGGGTTAAAGTATTTACATTTTGTATGCTAGTTTTAATACCAATGTTTATGATATGTTTAAACCTTTTCATATAAGGAATGTACTGGAATTAGTAGGTGACAGGTGGAGCCTGCTATAGATCCTCGATGCATCGGTATGTATCATGAGACAACTACAAGTGGAATTGGTTGAGGCCCTTTCCCAATTTGATTTATGGTTTTGGTCGAGGCCTTAATCATTTTTAGACGTCTTGGCCGAGGCCTTAACAAAATGTTTCAGAATGTCTAGCATTATACATTCCCTCATTATGAAAATAATATTGATGGTTCATGTGGTCATTCGACTAGTATAATACCAATGATTATGTTTTATTATGGAATTATTTACTCATCTCATATTCTTTCCACAAAAGTATTCATGTTTATTATTGGTAAAGGCATGTGGTTTCAATTATTCACCATGATTAATATTTATGTTATCTTCCACTGTATTGCTTACCCTTACTGAGCGTTTCAGCTCACCCCTTTTTTATGGTTCACTTTCTCAAGATATGAAGAAGTTAGTTATGAGTGACATGCAGGCATTATTTAGGAGGCCTGGATTTTTCCAATGGAATAAATTCGTGTTGTATTTCTTTTCAAGCTGTAAAGTTGAACTTATGTATGAATCGTGTTTCCAATAATACAAAACAGATCAGTCTTTCGAGAAATGATATTCTTTTGATCATGCCAATGTTATGTAATAATTCCCCAAATCTGTGTAACTAGGGTCGGGGTGTTACATTTGTATTGTGGGCACATGCACTATAATGGATGTTACAGTCATTGGGTGTTTCAAGTCCCCGAATAAACCCTGTTAGAAACTGAACTTCCAAAACTGGAGGGAAAGAAAGGATGACCATAATATAATCCTTTCATTAACCTAAATAAATGTGACACCCACCTATCAGGACCGATTTTAACTCTTATGAAGTGAAATAGATCCATGTATGGATCTATTATGATAATAAATTTCATTTGTGTTCATCTATTATAATTTTATTTTGATGCGTTCTCTCATTTTTTTTTCAAAAACCTCTAGGAACATTCATCATCGGTAAATTCAATCAAATAAAACCATAATAAGTGACACAATCATACTCGTCAATTTCTAAACGTTCTTCTTCATTTTACAACCATATAATGACATCCCTAACCTAATTCCTTAAATGTTGGGTTATCAATCCATTGGTTATTGAATTCAAAATTAATGGCTGAGAGGACTAGTTCAGGATATTCCTAACACAGAGAGTGGTTGAATCAATTTTGGGGACCTTTTTGACCAAATTGCTTCTTTTTATCCCGATACCTCTTAACCTATTAGGTTCTTGATTCTATTATTCTTTTTTCCAAGTCTCATGCATTAATATGAAAGCAGTAGAAATATGCACATGATATTTTTACAAGGTTCACCACTAAATAAGAGCAGCTACTTCCTTTCCGTGGATGGTAATGACCATTGCACAGATTCTCCACTATAATGTTGTAATTGTTATAGTGGTTGACTAGGAAATCAATCTTCTAGTAAGTGTGGATCCCTATACATGGAGGAGGGAAGGAAATAATCACTTCCCAATGTCTATACCTAAACTCTTGGGGGGATACAATCCTCTTCCAAATTGCAGTGAGTAGGATATACCCTTAAACTCTTTCGTTCTTTATACTACCAGTGTAGAAAGTCTCTTGTAGCCTCTAGCTGGTTTTTTATACTGCCTCTGAAAATAGTATTCTCTCTATTAAAAGAGTTTGCAACAATAAAATAATATTCCACCTGTTGAGACTTGTTGGATGCTATAGTGCAACTTTGTTCTTCCACACCCTTATTCTTCTTCTTGTTACATGCTTAGAAGCATACAAGTAACCATCCTCTTCTCTGTCTGCAGCAAACATGTAGGCTGCACACTCTTCTTCGTCTTCTATTTCTTCATTGCAAAACCAGCTTCATTGAAACCTGCTCTTCAACACACTTTCTCATTCAGTGAAAAAACAACTGCACTAAAATATTCTTCTTATTTTTCTTGCTGGAATCACTAGTTCTCTTTGTGATACTTAATACAAGAAGTTCAGATCAACTTAGCATCATCACAGTTGATCAAATGCTTGTATTAACTTCTAGAACAACTCACAGCTTTCACTCCCATCCCTACTTGTGTGCCAAACTTCTTGTACACCTCCCAACTACTGCGCCTCCAACAACTTGAGTGCCACAATTGTGAACAACTCACAAATTTCTCGCCACTTCGGAGATAGACACAACACACTTGTTGCACACAACTCCTTACTTTCATGCCTCTTATAACTTGTGTTCCACTTCTGCTTGCGCGCCACTCTTCTTGCACGCCACTCTACTATGACCCACTCTTCTTGTGCGCCACCCTACATGCACGCCATAATACTTGCGTGCCTTATAAATAACCACTAACTTGCGCGCCACTCCATCTTGCATGCCACATTATACTACTTGAACGATCAGAGCTACACTTTTTTCTTAAGTGTTGAGCTTCAAAAAATGAGGAGGCAAGTCATATATTTATTGGCATTTTGGTGACTTGCATGATACATACACTTTCACTCCACTCCATCACTTGTGTGCCGCTCCATCACTTGCATGACACTCCAACATTAGTGCGACACATTCATTCCTTTGTCATATTTAGATATGAGGATGTAGAAATATGACTTGCATGACACTTATACTTGTGTGCCACACCTACACGCCACTTATACGTGCACGACACTTTTTGACTTGCACACTGATCTTTAATTTGCGTGACACTTTATTTATTTTGTCATATTTTGATGTGTTGATCTTGAAATATGACTTGCATGCAACGTACACTTGTGCGCCACATATACTGGCGCACCACACTTGCACGCATCTTTTGACTTGCACGCCACTTTATTTCCTTTTCCAAAAACACTTCATTACATCCCTTATCAATCATATGGCTTGCATCACAAGTTATCAAAACTTATGATATCTGTGAAATAGAAATCTGAAAAACATCATCATAGTTTTGGCCATTCTCATATTTCCAAGCCCATGCACTACTTTCAATCTTCTCTTCATCTTCAACAATCATCTTTATTTCTTCTTATACTCTTTGGAATATGAATTCCCAATTACTTATTCATCCTCACATCAAATCCTCAATTCCTTTTGGAGTATTAATTCCAAATAACACTAATCATATATATTCATCCAAAACTGGACGCTTGAGGATTCTTCAAATACTATCAATGTTGCAAACAATGTATCACCTATGATATATGTATTTGGATCTTTAATAACAGTGCAGAAATCATCTGATTTGAAGGAAATGTGTAATGCACAACGTTATAATAATTCCAAGCCCATCCAAACTCTATCTTCTTCTTCAACCGTCATTCTCTACTTCATGAATATCATATGATTCTTTTCTCCAAGTAACATCTGGCATGCTTCTCATGAAATCGTGAAGCATTTCATGGTATTCTTCAAATAATCATTCTTCTTTATTCTTCAATCATTCTTAGATGGATGATACATCACCATTCCCCATTATTGTAAAAAATGTTTCACCTTTGACACAAGTTCTTTGAACTTTTATCAGTTCAATAATCGTCTGAATTGAATTAATATTCATGGATAATTTTTCAAGTATGAAATCCAATGCTATGAATTAATAACAATTCTCTAGGAAAACTCATGTCATCCAATATCCATTTTCTTTTTGGTTCTTCTTTATGTCCTTCTTCATTTTGACCAGTATTGAAAACTTTTGACAACTAATATGATCTTCATACATATATTTGTCCCAACAATCTCCCCATTTGTATTTTGTTTTCAATACCTTAATGTCTCCTCAAATGAATGTGTCAATATAAAAATGTGAATCTTCTCTCTCCCCATTACATCTTTCTATCCCCCTTATATTTCAAACATTCATTTCACTTTCTCTCCCCCTTATTGACAAGAAATACAATGTTCATGGTAGAGAGGGTATCAATTCTTACATAAGTAGTGTTCTTTCAATCAATTCAGTCTAATTATACTTGATAAAAGCTCGATGTAGAAAACAAGACGATTTGATTTATACAAAAAATTTGTCCATTATCCACAGATCATGATACCTCAAGAGATGAGATCTCATACACTTGTCTTCAAGGGTTATCCACCTTCTTTCAAGGACGATAATATTGAATGTGATAAGAAATAATAAACCTGAAATTCCTGCACACACTTCAAAAAATGGATCAAAAACATTCCCGTGCAATTGGTAGGATAAGTGGTCTTGGGGAACTTTCATTCTTATTATGTCACTGATTGACTTAATTACTCCCCCTTTGTAAATGTATCTTTATTTTGAGTAAATAAGAATGATAGATTAAGAAACAACATACTTTTTTCAATGAAATTCTATTTAAGAAATTTCCAGAGTAATTGAATTTGATACCTACTGAAGTTGATACTGATTAAAAGAATAACTCTGAAAGCTTCTTCATATGTCTACACCTCAAGGGAAAACTACTCATCATCATTAAAAAAAGGATATCCATCATTATATTAATATTTTAATATCAATTGATGAATATTCCATGGATGAAAACTTCTTCATATTTTCTATCAAGAGTTGATAGTAATAACAACTTCTCAGGTTCTCCCCCTGAGAGCTTGTTTCACCTCCAATTCCCTGTATTATAAGATAAAATACAATACACAATGATTTAAGGAAATAATGTGGATCCTTCTTGATTCATCAATGTGAACAACAAGGTTGATGTGATTTTATTATCCCAGATGCTCCATTCTTCACACTTTAACAATGGATCTTCAATGCTGGCGGTGGTTGTGTGGACCTCACTTTTTCTTCCATATCATTATGTGTGAATCCTTTATCTTGAGGGGATTTCAAAGAACTATAATTTATTGGTGAAAAATTTCTCTTCTTGAGGAATTAATATTAGGATGAAGTATATTCAAAGCATCTTCTAACAATGTGACCATCCTTGTTTCACCTCACACACAGAATTTCTTTTCCTTCATTTAGAATATTCTATTGGTTTTTAGCACTAGACTTATCTAGTGCATCTTAAATTTTCCTCATTATATACAAATAATTTGTCCAAACCACTAATATGTCATTAGAAACCAAGACATCATGATTGGATCTTTTACATGGATTCTTTTTATTGACATCCTTCATTGTTGTTCTTTCGAATGCACTACCATTCACCTTCTTGGATTTAGAATCCAATGAATTTTCATCTTTCCTTCTTGGAATATTCATGGGAGAATTTTTTTTCACATTATTTATCTGATTTTATCCCAAGGATGATTCTTCATTCTTACCCAGATTTTGTGGTCTTATTTTCTTATTAGCTTTGGGTACCTGTTGAAGTGAACATGTAAAATTCATGTGACCACACCTATTGCATACATCATAGATGTTATCTAACATTAAAAATTTGTTTCAAGTATACATATGATTTTGGATCTATGAATGTTTCTTATTCTTCTCTTGATTTATCCCTCTTGTGATGGGATTTCTCTGTACATTTACATATAAGGGGTTGTACCAACAATCCAATGCACAATTCCCAAATCAATTACAACACCAACATTGACCAACAATCCTTGACTTCTTCCCATATTTTTTATAAGGTTTCTGAGTCTTATTATTGGTATGTTATATTTATATGGGGATCTATCTTCCACATAATTTCCCCAATCCACCCTATCCAGGGTGATAATTTTCTTCTCAGTTTTCTTCATAAATACATTTTTAGAATTTTTCTTCCAACCTGCACTTTTTTTTAAATGTAATATGTGTAAAATTAGTACAAGTTGGTATGGATGATACCTTTAAATTCTCAACTGTTTGTGATGGATCAATGAGTGAAATATTGATCTTATTATCACATTTTTTAGGTATTTTGATAGTATAATCCTCTTGATAACATTGAGTACAAGCAGAAACTGTTTCCTTCTTTTGTGGAGACTCAATATGCGTCTTCTCAAGATTGGTCAACTATGCTTCCAAGTCTAGACATATCATATTGAGGATGAATTTTTGGTCTTTAATCATAGTCATATTATCTTCACAATCCTTATTCAATCTTACAACTTCATCTTCATAAAATCTTACTTTTTTTTTAACATAGAGTCATGTTCTTTGATCTTTTGGAGTCTTCTTCCAAAATATATCTTCTTGATTTTAGTGCTATTTTTCAGCTCATCTCGAAGTACATGGATCTTCTTTTCTAGAGTATTGTTTACTCCCTAATTTTATTCAACATCTTTGAGACACTTTGAAAAACATACATCAAATCCCCTCTTTGTTTCTTCAAAGGAATCAACCTGTCTGAAGAACTTTAAACATTTAACAATTTTTTCTTGTTAGAGTTTCTCCAAAACATCAGTTTCTTCTTCCAGTTGAGTGACATTTTCCTACATGCATTGAAATACTCAACAAAATAGGGATGTAATTTCTTCAGGAATACCATGCAGAATCATTCTTAATCTATAAAATGATATTTCTTCAGATGTTGTAGATTGATCATCGCCACTTGTGCTCGCATTTTCATAATGAGAATAATTTCTAAATGTAATAACACATACCTCTTGATCAGTTGAGGTAGGAAGGTTGTCCATTTTCTTGGTGGGAACTTGAGACACCTTCTCATTACTTTCCAAGTCTGGTGTGTCTTCAATGTCATACAGATATGGGGAACCAGATGCTTCCTCTTCTTTAGATAAGAGGGACTTCTTCTTCAGATTTCTCTTCTCCTTCCTTTTCTTCTTCATCATGGTTTTGGTAGATATAGAATTATACTAAGATATAAATAACTCTTCATCATAACTTCACTTCATCATTAACTCTGGAAAGAATCTCAAGTCTTCATAAGGGAATATCTTCAATGTTCATAATCCAACAGAGGTGAACCTGTCGCTCTAATACCAATTGAGAGGACCAGTTTGTGATATTCCTAACACTATGAGGGGGTTGAATCATTGTTGGGAATTTTTTTTAACCAATTTATTCTTTTTATCCTGATACCTCTTGACCTGTTAGGATCTTTATTATCTTATTCTCTTTTCCCAATCACATACAATAATATGAAATCATCAAAAATATGCACATGATATTTTTACAAGGTTCACCACTCAATAAGAGTAGCTACGTCCATTCCATATATCGTTATGACCAGTGCACAAATTATTCACTATAATGTAATAATTGTTCTAGTGGTTGACTAGGAAATCAATCAACTTCAATGTGTGGCTCCCTAAACATAGAGGATGGAAGGAAATAATCACTTCCCAGAGTTTGTCCCTACACTCAGAGGTGGAGAGGGAAACAATCCTCTTCCATCTTGTATAAAGTAGGATTTACCCATACACTCGCTAGTTCTTTATACTATCAGTGTATACAGTCTCTTTCAGCATCTTTCTGGTTCTTTATACTTCCTCTAAAGATAATCTTCACTTTGTTCAAAGATTTTGCAACACCAAAAAAATCTTTCACCTATTGAGACATGTTGGATGCTACAGTGCTAATTTGTTCTTCTACAACCTTCTTCTTATTATTGCTACTTTCTTAGAAGAATGAAAGTAACTAACCTCATCTTTGTCTGTAGAAAACTTATAGGCTACACACTCTTCTTATTCTTCTTCTTCTGTTTCATCAATGTAATACGAGCTGAAAATGAAACATGTTCTTGTACAAACATTTCCTTTTAGTTCAAAACCAACTACACTAAAATCTTCTTCTTAATTTTCTGGCTAGAGTAACAATTTTTTTTTGGTATTGTTTAAACAATAAAGTTCAGCTCAACTTATCATCATCAGAGTAGATCAGAAGCTGGTAATAACTTCTATCCCAATTCATAGATGGTGCGCCAATCCCTATTGTGTGCCACTCTAATTGCACACCTCCCTATTACGCGCCACCAAGTACTTTCATGCCACAATTGTGCACAACATACAACTTTTGTGCTACTTCAGGGTTAGACACTACACACATGTTGCACACAACTCTCTGCTTATTCCCCTCTTACATATTGTGCACCACTTATTCTTTCACGCCACTCTGCTTATGCGCCACTCTGCTTGCACACCACTCTGCTTGTGTTTCTCACTACTTGTGTGCCTTCCTACTTGTCCACCTTTTAAATAACCCTCAACATGCATGCCACTTTATCTTGCATGACACTTTCTACTACTTGCATGATCAGAGCTCAAATTTTCTCATAAGTTTTGAGCTTCAAAAAATGAGGAGGCTAGTCGTCTATTTATAGGAATTTTGGTGACTTTCACGCCACATAAACTTGTGCTCCACTGCATCACTTGTGCGTCACTCCATCACATGCGTTCCACTGCATCACTCACATGACACTTTTTTCCCCCTGTCATATTTTGATATGATGATGTTGAAATATGACTTGCACGCAACATACACATGAATGTCACTTATACTTGTGTGCCACACTCTCGCGCCACTTATACTTGCATGCCACTTTTTGACTAGCACTTCAATATTTATCTTATGTTCCACTTATACTTTCGTGCCACCCTTGTGCGCCACTTATACTTGTGCACCACTTTTTGACTTGTGATCCAATATTTAACTTTCACAACACTTTATTTCTTTTGTCATATTTTAATGTGATGATCTTGAAATATGACTTGCGTGAAACATACACTTGAATGCCACATGTACTTGTGTACCACACTTTCACGCCACTTTTTAATTGTTTGCCACCTTCTTTCCTTGGCCAAAACACTTTTTTACTCCCTCCATCTTTCATAAGGCTTGCATCACATGTTATCCAAACATATGATATTAGTGAAATACAAATCAGCAAATCATTTTCATTATTTTGGCCATTCTCATAGTTCCAAGGCCATGCACTACATCCTGTCTTCTCTTTATCATAAACAATCACTCTTCTTTCTTATAATACTCTTGGTAATATGAATTCCCAAGTACTCAATCATCCTAACTTCTTCATCCTCAATTCAATTTGGAGTGCTAGTTCCAAAGAACACTAATCATCTCTCTTCATCCAAAAGTGGAGGCTTGAGGATTCTTCAAATACCTTCAATGTTGCAGAAACTGTATCACCATGGATACAAGTATTTGGAACTTTAAGAATAGTGCAACAATCGTCTGATTTCATGGATATATGTAATGCGTGACCTTCATAGAATTACAAGTCCTTCCACACTCTATCTTCTTCTTCATCCATTATTATCTACTTCAGGAAAATCATATGATTATTTTCTTCAAGTAAGATCTTGCATGGTTCTCATGCAATTGTGAAGCATTTCCTGGTCTTCCTCAAATCCTCATTCTTATTCATTCTTCAATCATCCTTAGATGGATGATAATTCACCATTCTCCATTTTTGTAAACAATGTGTCACATTTGACAAAAGTTCTTTGAACTTAGGCCCCGTTAGACAATCATTTGAATTGAATTAATATTCTTGGAGAATTGCTCATGCATGGAATAAAATGCTATGATTTCATAACAATTCTCTAGGAAAACTCACTTCAGTCAATATCTATTAAATTTTTAGTCTTTCTTTATCTGCTTCTTCATTTTTACCAGTATTGACAAATGTTGAAAACAAATACAATCTTCATACATAGAGTGGACCCAACAATGGCACTATCTCGACTTTAGAGGATTTAAGTGTATCCCTCCAATATATAAATCCACACTAGCAATCTGATCAATGATGGATGGTGGTAATAAAAGGGATGAAACCAATTATTTTATTATACCATTTCCCTATCCATACCCTATAATGAATCAAAATGTTCTTCCCCTACATTAAGAATTTGAAAAGTAGGTCAATGATGGAATCATGTCAACCACACTAGGTACATTCCATATGGATCCTAACAAAAAACATTTCATCCAATGCCACATGGAACCATGTCTATAGTTTGGTTAGGATTTCACTAAATGGGCACCAGCTCAGCTCACTCAAACCCGAGCACATAGGTCATCCAAATTGGATGGTGATCAAACAACCAAGACATGACTATCATCACAGTTCCTACAATGAAATCACACCGACAAGATGTGGAGACAGATTAAGAGAAATATCATATACGTTCTTTCACACGTCAACCCTACCAATATAGTTTGGTTGCAATTTTTGAAAACTTCCAAAACACCCTGGATGAATATAGGGGGCACACTCTTGTCTTTTCCCCCCACAAATGATTGTTTTCAGTAAATGGTTTCAATAAATGGAGTACCTGAGAAGTGAAACATCCCAGTACCAACAATGGAAGGGTAATATATTTTGGTTCCAGCTACCAAATCCAACCCTTATATCCTTGAAATGATGGGAGGATAGACATCTTTTCCAATAATCATTTTTCACGTCGTCAAAGATATGATTGTTGCATGGAATGTAAAAAAGATTTGGGAATTAAACCCCACCTCAACCGTTATTATGAAACATCAAGATGGTATCACTGTCACTCATAACCTGATACATACTCATTTTCCCATTCAAGTGAGTCATATACGAAATGCCATGATAAGTGGAAATAGAATCTACCAAACACAAAATTTCTAATTACAGACCATTATCCCCATATAAAACTAATCCAAGGTAGTAATATCTCCTTTTCAAAACTCTAGATAACTTTTGGTATATTCGAGATGTAACACGAGTGTTTATCAAGAAATATATCATATATAAAAGTCTATTTCAATATCATAAAACTCAAATATATCAAAGTAGATAACTTAATAAGCGTCTCAGTAGGGGGAAATAAAATACCAAGATTGGATCAATGATCCTTATCTATTTATGGTTGGAGATCTTGAGGCCACAAAACATATATAATTAGTGGCCCATGATCCTTGTAATCCATTACCAAATTATGCATGTAACTTTAATAGTTACGACATTCATCCTTATAACATTACTACCATAAACAATAAAGGTTCTACCTAGAATATTTACCATGAAGTCCTCATTCGTGGTCATGATACGATTGTTCATAAGAATATTTATCTTGGTCTATAAAACGGAAAACCTCCTCGTGGTCATATGATTGACGAACATGAATGTCATTCCCTTTCAATTGTCCACCCGGAAGGTCCTCCATAAGGTATAAAGTAAAGAAATTATCTTTGTAGTCATACGTAAAATTAGAGCAGTCCTCCCCAACATGTAATTTTCCTTTAAGTTCTTTGATGTGGTAATAATTCATTTCAACGAGATTGTACTCCCCTTGAGGAATCAATTGTCAGAATGCCCTCATATCATGAGGATCTTAAGATGATGAGGTATGTACTTCCTAATGAATTATCATATTCAATTTATTTTTATTCTCAACTGAATAAAATTCAATGGTATTTTTAACTCTCTAGACCACCCTTTTACTTCCTTCCCTCTAACATTATAGATGAGATTATCCATAAGCCCATATATTGAAGCAATACAACAAGGAAATGATCACTCAGGTTAGACTACGTGGAAGAATATTCTATGGAAAAAAATCAAGATACATTTATTATGTGGATATAATTTTGTAATGAAAATATAGATCAATGTTTTTCCTCTTATACAATCGTCAATATGGATTTTTGGAATAATTTTTGGATGAGTGTGTTCTTGAAAATTGACTGAACATATGGATGGATATTCATCCCCTAATGACTAATGTCAGGACTTAAGATTGATATAAATATCATCTTGAGGTAATTGAAGATCTAAATCATTAAATTGAATTAACGACCATTCTGTTTATGACAATCCCAAAATTAGGGAAATAACAGGAGGGTCCCTAATGAACATCTCTTAAAAAGTTAAAAACGATACTTTAGTTGATCACCAAATCCCTAGCTGGTGTCTGAATTTAGAGATGGGGTAATAATTAATTATTTCATTTTACACTACTCCCCAATCATTAGGGCCCACTAAAAGTTACGACATACAATTTTATTTCTTATAACCATATAACATATGAAAACTATACTCATGCCAAATGGAGTGATACAAAGGAATTGTACAAAAACTAATCTCAAAACACTTATGAACTATGAGAATGATCCACTGAAATACTATTTCATGAGGCATTCATGAAATTTTTGTTGGCATCACATTAAAGGAAGAAAAGTTTCCAAAAACAATAATTCCATCAAAATAATGTATCACACCTGAAATCCTTATGATGAACCTGAATAATGAGTGAACAATGATAGTAATGATCAATATAGAATTCTTGGATGATATAGTAGTATAGGTACTTTTTCCTCCCTATTCCATTTGAATAAGGGAATTTTTAAATCAACTTACACATATAAAGATTAAAAATTTGGTTTAAATTGTTAAAATAGTGGAGCATGAATAACCTCATCCCATAGGAGTGGGGATATGTTTCATCATCCTTGTCAATAACGAAGGGTATTCGTTAACTGATTAAGACAAATGAAAAATAATAACCCTCCCAGTGTTTCCCATTTAATGACCAAACACACTCTTTTAGAATGCACACACACAAACTATTGGGAGATTTATTTTGAGTAATCCTTTTCAAGTAGAATCTAAGGGGTTCATTAAAGGAGAAATTGAGGCCCTGCAGGGGGTGAAAATATGATAGATCTATCAAGGGTATCACCACCAATGAATATCATACTCCATTAAGTATATATAAATGGTGTACATAACCCTCCAATGATTCTGTTAATATTATCACACATACAATTAATTGTGAATTTGAGAATATATATAGAACCAAGACTACATATTCTACAGTGCATGAAGATGATATAGAGGAAAATGATGGGGGTGGTTTCTATCTCAAATACATTCTATGCTGAAATTAATCAGGAAGGTGTTTGTACTATGAACTATAGGCTTTATAAGAATTTCGGGTTTCCCTAAAATTATACACTAGTACTCCTAAGTGAGAATATTCATTGGAAAAGGGTAAACATGTGACAACAGGTCAAACAATTCATAAAGTGGTTAAACCAAGTGCACATGCAGAAATAATTGGTCAATATATTTAGGTGATGAAGGATTTGGGGAAACACAATATATAATTTCTATGAGGAAACATTCTTTCTCGATACTTTTTTCTGGTAAACCCTCATCTTGCATAGTAATCCAACATACCTCTAAAAAGAGTATTAATCATAACAACTAAAGTATAGTAATAGCATGACCTCAATATAGGTAACTGAAAAAACAATATACATGGAACTCACAATAGTTAGATATCGAGAGTTCCCTAATTGGGGACGCAACCCGAGCATGGTCATACACATCCTTAAATGCCATACCCTATAGGTTACCCATCATAGGTATAAGAAGAACTCAAACAGAAGGATGAACCTATTGTTCAACATATTGAAATTAGTGCCTAGTTGATCATTCCTCTGCATCTCAAAGACATTATCGAGTCACAAGAAGCTTGATTGGCAGTTGTGGAAGGATGAAGTGTACCGGTAATACCAGAATGAAATCCAATACCTGAATAGGTAGATGTGACTCTGCCCCCTCTAATCATTATAAATATAATACTTTAAATATTCAATTACTCATGGAACCATATAAAGTTTCAAATTCACTTGATTCCTTGGTGGGATCCAATTATGGTAACCCTCGAATGATAATTGGAAACCAAAAACTCATGTTTGATGTAGAACAAAGAGGGACTTTCCTTTACATAGTATACTAGTCTACCATCCATAATAATTAAAGTGTGGGATGATCATTGATGACACTTAATCATTAAATTTAGTTCTAAATTATAGAATATGATGTTCCTCAGTCTCTCAAAATGAATACAGTGATAATAAAAGAGAGTTTCAGATAATGTTTTTAGTTGGAATATTTTTACATACTCCATGATTTTGAAACATCATCAAGATGATCTTATGGGTGTCTGTATTGAAAATATTTTTAATGAACTATGAATTATATGTAATCAATTAATGTATTAATGTGTCTTTTGGGATATTTATTTGTTGAAACAATGTTAGAATATTCAAATTTGTGAATGAAGGACAATTCTAATCCAGCATAGAAAACCCATGTAAATAAATTGAGAGGGGTGGAAACCGTAATTATCACCTGAAAATCATCCCCTATGCTAGATCAAACCAAAAATCCCACACAACCGCACATGAAACCACCTCTTAAATAAAAACATTGGAAGCATTTCATCCATTTGTATCAGAATAGGGAACCTACATATTCCTAATTTGAGAACATGAACAATTAAGTATATTCTATGTGAGATGAGAAATTCATTATCTTTATTATATAATCCATGGAATTTTTTTAAAGGGTTACATAGCCCAATATTCTTGATCAAGTATCTATTTATTACCATGAAAATTATTCCCTTTTCATCAAACATTGGGGTACAACCTTAAATATTTTTTTATTCTTAATTGCAACTTACAAAATATGATTTACTCTATGAAAGTAAATATGGGTATGTCACCAACACAAGTGGAATGTGATTCCACTACAAATGTAAATGAAAAACGAAAATGGCACAGTTAAACCAATTAGTTACACTGTGGTCTCCTCTATTGCATCTCAACCAGTTTTTCTAATTCTGTAATGTTTCAACATCCAATCACCTAAAAATTGGTATATCATAAGATAAAAAATATAAAAAAGGATTAAAATAATATAATACCAAAAGTTGTTGTTGACCCATTCAAACAACAAGCCTCCAGCAATACCATGGAACACATCCCACCAAATGGTACATTGTAAATATTCTCACTTGGATTAATCCATATCAATATCATATATGATAATCAATTCCATTAATTTCATTCATTTAATGGATCACGTGTTCAATAATGATCAAAAATACAAACCTGAGTTCCATTCCAAAGATTAGGGAACAGTAGGTAATGGTTGTAGAGACTAAGAAGATAGGGGAAGGAATATTCATAGACACGCTTGATATTATATCCATAACCCCACTAGATCCATTTACATTATGGATACTCTTATTATATCCCTAAAATGATCATAGTATGTAATATAAAATGCACTAGAATTTACTAAAAGTCATCCAATATTGATTGTTTTGGAAGATCATTAATAAGGAGTGTAGTGGTCTTATCAACCCAGTAAAGTTAAAAGGCCAAGTTTCCTAATCCAACATTTGAAAAAGATACCTCAAATGTGTATCAACCACCCGACACACCTACCATAGGCACTCAAAAGTGTAAATTGTTAAATTTGGGACAACTCCATATGGGAAGTCACATGACATTAACTTAGAATTATGGAATCTTAATGGATTTGGTTTTAGTTCCAAAAAATATGTCAATTATGGATTTTGTTAGCCTATAAATGGATCTTTGGTAATGTATTTTAGAAGATTCGTTAAGCCCACAAGAGTTTGAAGTCGATTTCACTAATGTAGAGGTATTCTGGGAAAGGATTGTCCATGTGGAATGTTTTGTTGTATTCTCCATTGTAGAACAGCTCAAGGATGTTGTGATTTATGGACACATCAGTACCTTATAGATTTTTGGTTAGACTAGATAACATTCATGTGAGAAGATATGTCATAGACAATGGATCATGGGACATTTTAATTTTTAAATGAATTGTTCCTTAGATGGGTTATAAAAAATTTTACATTTATCCTTCTCGAATGAAACTCTAGTGAAAAGACCGGAGTGAAAAAATATTAAAACAAAATTTGGTGATTTTGTGTCCAATTCTAAATTACTGTTCATTTTACCAAATAAAAACTTCAATACCTTGAATTTATGGCCTTGGAAGCATCATCATGTAGGAATCCCTTCATAATGACAGTAATATCTAAAGTGCTAAATTAATGGGAAAATTGGGACATTATACGATGATAAATATCTATGTTAATTTTGTGAGGTTCAATATATTGATGAATTATTTTATCAAAGAGAAAGGAATATACCCAAGATTGATGATGTTTCTTGGGTTACTTTTTAGAATGGTTGGGAAACAACCATGTATATCTCATTCATAGATCTCAATGATGAATATGGTATTCCCATCATTTGAATTGAATATGTTAGTTCAAAATTAGGAATATAATGAAAAACCCTCGTAATGTCAATAATTTCAGTTTATCCCAACCTTACTAAAGAGTTCATTTATCTTCTTGTCAACAATAATTCTTTAGGTGTAAATTAACTCCCTTTGACCTGAGGAATTATGTATACCCCAATGTCATTAGCGGAGTCCGAAAAAATTATCACATGAAAATTGGGGAATAGAGATATCAAAACCTATGAATATCAGAATATAAATCTTTTGGATAACTATAAATATTACCCTTAATCACATATTCATACCAATGTATGAATTAATGAATGAATAGTGGAAGAGGTAATGGAAGGGGAAGTGGAAAAAGAATATGTCCTCAAAGAAACTCTTCCAGTATTTGGGAGGGTGTCTCTACCACAGTCGGTGAACTCTGATAAGGAAATCATGGCATAAAAGAAGATCTACAACATAAAATGATTGGTTCATATATTCTAATTGAGGAAAAATGACTATATAAAATTTTATTATAGTAACATGGAGATTTATTCAGCATGAATTACACAAAAATTCCCTAAATCAGTCCCGATGTGGCCACCCACAACATGGGTCTAGTAAAAGATCATTATAGCTACATGTAGGGATCCTGAAGAACAAATCTGAACCATGATACCAAATTCGAATTAAATGTTGAAAATATCATCATAGGCAACATCATTCAAGATGTTCAATACCAAAAATAGATTACTAATGTAGTCCCAGACCAAAATATAATTGGTAAAATTAAAGTGTGCATCAACTTCATAAAACCCACTCGGAACATCCAAATTATGAATTCATGGATCCAATTGAATAACTTATAAATAAAGTGAATAATGGATAGCATTCCCTTCCCTTTATATATGACTATTCGCGATATAAGAAAATTTTAATGACCTCAGAAGCTGAATAATCCACTTCCTTTAGGGAACACCAAGGAGTATATTTTTATCATTTGATTCCACTCAAATAGAAAAATGTAGAAGGTAAAAACTAGTGTTCCATGCATCACATAATTAAAGTCATTCTAGTAATGTATATTTAGTTCTATGTTTATGATATCGTAGTGAAATGTCGAAAACATTCTGACCATATTTTAACCCCGAGATGATTTTCAACAAACTGTGAAAATATATAATAAAATTAAAACACCTAACATATGTTTCCAATATAACCTTGGGATATATTATTTTCTTCACAATACTCTATAATGGAATCGAGTTTATTCCTTTTAATAAAAATTCCATTTTTAACATTTTACCTCCACAAAACATCAATGATTTCAGAGGAGTACGTGGACGCCTTTCCTACATTCGATGTTTTATAGAAAATATTGATGGAAAGTGCACACCCTTAGATATGTTTATGGAAAATAGGTGCATGTGTTAGTTTATCTATGGCATTAAAGAAGCATTTTATAATCTATGTAAATATTTTCTACGTCCACACGTGCTTACGATTATTGTCGATGGAAATATTCTCACCTTATATGTTACATCCTTAGAGTGATCAATTGGTTATTTACACACAATAAATAAATATATCTGGAAAACATAATCTATATTATATCAGTGGTACCATGTAAAATATTGAGAATAATTATTTAGATATTGATAATAACTATCTATAATTATTCATTGCAGTTCAGATGTTGAAGCACTGCATGCATTATCATGAGGTCCATTTTATCTTTTGAACAAGACCAATCAAGTACATCAAAAAATTACCTATGATGACTATATATTTATCATGGTGGGAGGTCATCTTGAATCATTTTTTACAATTGTTTCATACCATCAAATTCAATAAATAGGATATCTTTGGAAGATTTCATCACATAAGATCCCTATTTAGAAGTAATTCGTATGAATACCATACCAAGGGACAATGAAGTCATCTTTATCTAGGACTCCCCTAAGGAATTGGAAATTTATTTTTATCATGAATAAAAGAGAAAAAAAAAGAAGATGGATGAATGAACCCATGATCAATAATGTTGGGTTTTGAGTTATTCTTATCTCTCCCGGAAATACTGTATTTCCTAATTTCTTCCCAATGTATGATGTCATCACTAATAATGAGGTAGAGTATTGGTCCCTCACATTAGTCTTGTAAATAAAAGTTCACATTCTAGTGGCCCATATAAAAAATAACAGTGATTCAGAGTTCATAATCAATGAATACAATGATGATTACACTATCATAAAAGAAGTGCTGGTCCCCTTGCTTTAATATATTTGTGGACCGATGTCCAAATTCCCTTTGAATCAACTATTTAATCATATCCTACATTCATATAATTATTAGGGAGAAACAACTGAAAAAATAGATATATATTTGGATAATTATTATTGGTATGAATGATTCATCAACAATATATATCACAGAATGGTATTGTCATTTGTTTAGAGTAACATAGAAGAGATCAGTGAGGTAAGTTATACCCCTAAAACATTTAATCATATGAATGGTCGAAGGGCTCCCATCATAGATTACTACCAATGATGGAATATTCCATCCATAAGAGCTATAAATAATATGATCTAATAGTATGTATTAAATTTCATCATCAATTATATATGTGGTATTTAAAAGGTCCTCTAAAAATGATACTTTTGTGTAATCCTCCTCAGATTCATTTGTTGAAGATGAGAATATCACTATTATGTGAAAATTATTTGCTAGTTTATATGGATCCCATTAGTTGGGGACCAATATTTCAAACCAAATTATTATTCTCAAATAGTTATCACCATTGATGACATTGGATTGTACACAATTTTTCATAAAGTTTAATCATGCCAATTGTATACTAATTTCATCAATCAACATGAAAATTTATTACACATTTTCAAACATTGTTGTTCATATTCCTTAAGGGGAATGGATTTTATTTGATGATAATGACCCACTAGATATAGTTAGTTAAAATATTTGACCACTACTGCTGAAATCTCCTCCAAATGGGATAATAAACTCTCCTCAAAGAATTTGGGAAAAAATGAATCACTAATTTCAAGAAGTCCAATGTTTTTACCATGTTTACTATCCCTCATACAATATTTACAATAAAGGAACCCAACTAAATTATTTTGAATTATAAATACTATAACCAAAATATAATATTGTGTCCAACAATTAATTACACTACCATGCAGTAGATAATAGAAAAATAGAGGATTTCAACAAAGACCAATTAAACATACACTAGAAAATGGTGGGTGAAGACATGAAATAATTTCTTATAAATATTTTACATGACGAGGGTCCAACTATACCACATCTGGAACAAATACACATGAAAAATCACACTCACTTTTTTATAGTAAAGATGTTGTTTTCCTATCTAAGTCCAATTGTCACCATTGTACATTACTATTTGTCATTAGTTTACCATAGATGGGTAATCCCATTTGAATTTTTATAAATTAGAACTTCTAAATTAAAAAAGATTGTGCACCATAAAACATTTAGTGTTTCACCAAAATCGAATGTCTCAAAATTTCAAAAAGATAGTATGACTTTATTCATTCCTATATGGGGAACTTTTTTTGTTCTTACAATCCAAATGATACCTTGGAAGAATCCTCCAAAGATTGAAACAGAGTGTGAATGACCTTATTATTGGTTCCGGCCATAGTAGAAGATAGATTTGATGGGGGATATATTAAAATTTATTTTCATATTCTTTTATTGAATCCAATAGAGTTGATCTTGCACATGAAATTAATAATTAATTTATTTAATATCTAAAGAAATAAATACAAAGGATTAGTAAATTTTATCTATGATGATTTTTGATAGTCTAAAAAATCCCATCTAGATTGTATTCATTGTTCTTATGAGGATACCTGGTTAGAATCTCTCTAGTAGTGATCTATACGTGCTTTAATGGTCTCTAAGAAATGCCACTCATTATTTGGGGGATAGAACCTGGAATCAAATGTATTGGGTTTTTCATTATTTATCTCTCTTTCTATAGTCTTAAAAACAATTCTCTCAGGTTTATCATTCTCGAGATGGAGAGAGGAGGAGGGGATGAGAGATAATGTGTTGTGTGCAAAAATTCTCTATTCCCAATCATTGAATTGGTTTTTAAGGAATTACACTATAGACATAGTTGTCTGTTTATCGATTTGGGATTTCAGGTTAAAAAATTTAATTGCATAATATCCATTGAATATATTTATAAAAATTAATGAAATACCATTCCACATAATAATAATAACAATATTAGTATTTTTTTGGTGTGCCAACTTATGAAAAATATATAAATAATATTTAATGACACGTAAATAATTATTTTATCACTGAACATGGTCTTGGTCCATTTGAACTCCTATTATAGTTATTCAACACCCGAATAAATATTTTATTCACCTAAATTAGTGTTTTATTCACAATATTGTAAATAAAAATATATTGAATATTTAATATAATAAATTAATATATTTTATTCACAATTCTGTAAATAAATATTTATTTAATTTATACGATCATTATAACAAAAATTACTGTATTCCTTAGTATTGAAATTAATAATTATTCCATTAATTAATTTCAAATATAATTCAATTGAGATCTCCAAAAAACACATAGTTTGTGGCCCTCTAGTGATCTTTCTAATTATCATTAGACAGGAGTTCCTAATGTCCAAGATTACTTTCTAGGAATGAGTCAAGGAACCCAAGAGAACGAATGTAAAATCTAAATGCAGACCACCATATGTTAACTCTCACCCTCTAATATAATCACTTTTTAACATAATATCATAAAGATTTATTCATTATGGTTTCATCCACCTATATACTTGATACATCATTCTTTGACTATATGAAATAAATTCATCATTACACCATGTCCATATAATTTAGGGAGATGGTTCTATTTCAAACAAAGGGACAAGATATCAACATCCATAAATATGGAAGGGAAATCCTTTCTTGACTTATCCTTTTATAACATGTCATTCATGATGCACCCAACGTACCCTACTTCTCGTCAATATATCATGTGATGGTTTTCTCCAAAAAAATTTTTATTCTGCATGTTATGAGATGCATTATTGATAATATTAAAGTACAAGGACCATTACACACACTCAAATATAGAAATATCCCATAACTATAAAATATAGAGAATTATTACTAGTGGGTATTTCCTCAAAATATTCAATCTTGAAGATTAACAAGTGAGAACTTCGTGAGGAGAAGTGTCATCTTCTTACGATTACTCGGACTTGAAGGTCTATATAATATGCGTCCCATCATATTAAGTTATTCAACTACATAAATATATTAAGAATATTTTCATTCCACTTCAAGGTTGTCATCCTAGCAAGAACTACTATGACCTTATCAATGTGGAAAATACTCTATGACATTATAAAATTAAGGTCATGAAGAACAATGAAAAATATGTAATAATATGTTTAATTATAAATTTAACACATCAAATGTTCAAGTAATAAATGTACCAATTGTAACACCTCGAGCTTCCATGATACACTTCTCTTTCAATAATGCAACAGCTTGTGTTGTACGCAAGTTTGAGTTCTAATACACCGCGACTAATCAAAGTAGCCATTATGAATAGTAATACCCACCTTTTAAAATTATAGAAATTTTATATTTCAAAATGGACTTCATTTTTGTATTCGTAATATCGAAATTATCCTAAGTTGAATTTTTTGTAATTTTCTAAGAACTTCCATTTTTTTATGAATAGTGAAAAATACTTAAAACAACTTTTTTAATAAAAATAATTTATAGTGATAAATTATACTATTGAGTGGTTTTAAAGTATAATTATAATATATTTTTAACATTTTATCCAATTGTGTTCATTAGAATTAATTTCACTTTGAAATTGGACATAAACAATTGTCAATCTTTTGATAATATTGTTTCTTAAAAACACGCTATTTGTTGTGACAGCGGGAATTAATTATAAAATTAATTAATTCAACTTATATGTTTGGAATTTTGTAAAATAGACATCATTTTTGAATTCGGATTATCAATTATAGCTTAGGGTGAAATTTGGGCATTGTTCTGAAAAACTTCAATTTTTGATGAATAGTGAATCCACTAAGTGGTAGTTAAAAAACTGTTTTTTCTGTTTAAATGAAACATTAACACTTCTATGATTTGATTTTCAAAAATCTGAAATACATGGTTTTCATTAAGAAGTAAAATTTTGTTCAATGAGATTAAAATAATTTTTTGGTGAATAGTAACTTTTAAGTTTAATTAATCACGATTAAAGGTAATTAGTGAAATTTAAGGTAAAAATGATATTATAAAAATATGAAAATACCTTTACACTTGTACTACCCCTATTGGATGAGTCATGGCCGACTAATACAATCCATGGGTAAACTTGGTGACCCCATGGAGCCACTTTGGTAGGAAAATGACATTAAAAACTTTTTATTTAATGTTAAAATAAAAATGTCACAAACATGAGTTGTTTTACTAAAAAAAATTTAAATGGGGTTATACAAGTAATATTTTTACTATAAATATTCATTATAAACCTAAAACGATTTCCCACATCATGATAATTTTTTTATAATTTTTAGACATTAAATAAATTAAATTATTTATGACACCATGATGGTGCAACAATTACCTCATTAATTAACGATTTAAATAAAATAAACAGATAATGTAAAATCTAAGAATTACACCTGTCAAAAACCTATTGGATGAGTATATTTCGAACCCTTATCACCTTATCCTCGAAATATATAAGTGTGGGACCTTTAAAATCCGAAACGCATTATATAATAAAGTAACATTTCATGACATTCCAAGAGTGCCCCTCCTCTCCTCTTATAAAAGGGCCCCACCACTACCAGCTTACTCATACCGTCAAAGCCTTTTGGCTCGGACAACCTCTGCCCAGATACTCTCTAAACTTCCCTCTATTACTCCTAGAAGGCTCAATTTGGGCAGAAGTCTTCCCAAGGAAGCCTTTGGCTCAAATCAAAAAGAGTTACCCGATTTTAAGGTAATGTCTTCTCTTATGTTATTTTGTTTTATTTCGCTTCTCCAACCCCCTAAAATCTTTTTATTCATTTATTTTGTAACAACACCAGTATCCTAAATATAGTAGTATGTTTTTATAAGAAGAATTAGAGTTACACTTACACACACCAACAGCTAATGGTTAAAGAACATACTGTTTCTGTGGATGATGAATTTCTGCCTCACGAAACGATGATTGTTCAACACTCATATAACACCTTCAAAGGTGGCCATTAAGATGTAAATGTATTTATATATGATATATAATATTTTTATGTTATTATTAAGCTTCTTTATTTTTCATTTAGGGCATACCTTTATGGTTTCCATTACGAGTAAAGGCGATATTTTTATTTTAGGAAGTGCGGACTACCGCCCCCTCAAAGTGATTTGAATCGTTAATGCCATACGTGGGATGTATAAAGGATGGAGTAAATGGTATTATACATTATATTATACTGTAATTATATTATACCTTTATATAATTATTACTTAATTTCATTAAATACAAAATAGATATGAAAGTAGCGTTCATGCGTACGTACGGCTTACCGTCTCCATGAACGGTGCATTTCATTTATTACCTCTAAATGCTATGTAATATTATAGATGAATGTATATACTGGATATATATGATGTATATGATATATAAATAATGAATATAATTATGGATATAATGGATATTTTACAACATGAACAACTAGTAATTTTAAGAAGTTTATTTTTGACTCAAGTACCAAAGATAGACAAAACGACTGTTATTAACATAAATAATTACATAATGTTCATAACATTGTAATAAGTGATATAAAAGGAATAATAAACTTGGAAAAGGTTCTTAAGAAATTATAAATTAACTCTAGTTTATTATTCAGGAGGTTAAAGGACGGTTGAGTCAAGTCAGACACGAGGTAAGGGAACTTCTTAACCAAATTTACGTTCTTTGGGTTAATCTCCTACTTTAAAATTATGCCATGATATTATTATGTCCTATCTTGTATTTTTACTTTCTTTATGTGTACATATAGTGAATACACATAATAGATCTATTTTATTTAAAAAATGATCTTTGTAAGGGACTTCGTCTCAATCTCCATTCATTGAGGCATATTTTGTTTTATACACAAATTTATTTTTTACGGTGTATAAACCTCTTTGACTTTTATATTTATTAAAAAGGAATATTTTTTATACGAAGTGTTTTACTCAATGAAAAAAGAATGTTTTTTTTTCGTATGTATGCGGCGACAATGACTTCTCCGCCGCGGTGACCATTATTTTAGTTTCATCTTCTTCCACAAGCCTTAAATTTTTTAAAATGATTTCAAAAAAGAGAGATATATTTCTCTAAAATATATGAAAATCCAGTTAAAATGTATATGTATTTAACACAAGCTTAAAAATGTTTTCATAAAACCTTACTCTCGAGTGTGGTAGAAAGGAAGGGATTGGGCGTGGACCTATCATAGCCTGTAATTAGTCGAGCAGTCTCAAAATTAGTTATTTTGTTTTCAGAAGCTTGCATAATGTTTTCAGAAAAACACTGGAGTATATTTGAGAAATTTTAAAAATAAATATCTTCTAAAAAAATTGCATCGGCAAGTCTCATTAGACAAACTAGTGTCTTGGCACGAGGCCTTGAAAAAATCTTTTTTGTAGTCTTGGCACGAGGCCTTGGCTACGTGGTTATGATTGTCTGGAATTATGCATTCCATCATTATGAAAGTGGTTATTGATATTGCATGTGATTATTCGACTAGTAGAATATCTATGTGAGTAAGTAAATGACATTATTTAATTTTATTTTTTCCATATTATGATGAAGTTCAAGTTTAAAAAGTATTTTTTTAGTTATACATTGTCTTAAATGTTAATGTTTATTTATGAAAGCTTCCGCAATATGGTTATCATTACTGAGAATCTGAGCTCACCCCTTTCAATGTTTTAATATTTTCCTGGATGTGAAGAAGTATTTTATGAATGACCTGCAGGGATAGTCAGAAGCGGATATGAGTGTATAATTTGGAGACTTTGTTATTGTAGTTTTTCACTTTATGATGTAATGTAACATTTATGAATGTATTTAGTGTTTCCAAGGCTACTAAACAAATCGGTCTTTCGAGACTTGATCTTTTGTGATCATGCCAATGTTACGCAATAATGCACTGACTCTGGGTAACTGGGGTCGGGGCGTTATAGTTGGTATCAGAGGTAGTTTAGTACTAACCTTGGACGATATATTTAGATAAACTCTGATTAGAGCACATATCCCAAAGATAGAATTTGAGGATTAGTATAGAATAACTTCCTAGAATTTTGGTATTATAGAGATTTTGTGAGTTTTCCGAGCAATACATCCCTGTCTGGATATGAGCAGGTAGAGGCGACTCTGGCACAGATATACCTAGGGGTAAAACCCGAAAACACCGCTTTGAGATAGACTGGAACGGGAACTGGTGCACAAAAACGGGCCTTTCTCCACTCTTGGTTACGACACTCCCGGTGGATATGCTTAGGATAATTTTCATTTTCTTTACAAACCACTGTGAAGGGTTATGAGTATATACTTCCTCAAAGAATTTTTTTTTTATGATTATGGATTATATCCATAAATAGTTCAATTTATGTTAAGTATTTTACAAGTATGGAATTATGTATTTTGTTTCATAAACTAATCTAGTTTATGCCATTTTTTAGAAATGGAACCTAGTGGAAGGAATGAAAACCGTATCAATGCACGCACTCCGTGTAGGGATTTCCCTACTACTCAAGATAATTATTGTGGATCTGGAGATACAATTGGTGATGATCAACTTATTACCATACTGGGACAACTCACTCAGGTTATGAATAATAACATTACACATATAGAGCACCCTGATCCGCAACGTGGAGGATCAATGTTAGACCGCTTCATGAGGCAACAACCGCCAACATTTAATAATGGTAAAAATCCACTAGTAGCTAAGCAATGGATAAACTCCTTAGAGAAAATATTCCACGCCTTGTGGAGTAGTGAAAGGGATAAGGTTGTCATGGCAGTCTAACGCCTCACTGGAGATGCTGATCAATGGTGGTCACTGATTCAAAACACAAAGGAAGATGAAGAAGTATCATGTATAGAATGGAGGGAGTTTAAGGAAATTTTTGTAGAAAAATACTTTCCACATGACCATCGAGCAGATATGGAAAAACAATTTCTGAGTCTGAGACAAAAGGAGGATGAGAATGTCGCAATGTGTGAGGACAACTTTACAAGGATAACGATACATGCTGCAGATTATATACGTAACCCAAGAAGTAAGATTGATCATTTCTTTGATGGTTTAAAACCATTTCTCTGTCGAGCTTTAGTATCACAATCCTTCTCATCATACGAAGATATTGTCTCATGTGCTATCAAGACAGAAAAGAAATTCTCTAAATCTTATTACAATAAAGTAAAGCAAGAGAAGAAGAGAACGATGGAACAAGAGATGGATAAAGGGAAAAAGGGAAATAAGGATTTTCCATTATGCGATAATTGTGGGAAGAATCACCCCGATACTTGCCTAAAAGGAATGGGAGTTTGTTATAAATGTGGAGAAAAATGTCATCAGGATCGTGATTTCAAGGGAAAGAAAGAAGCTATCAATGTTGAATGCTACAATTGTAGGGAAATGGGGCATTATGAAAATGAATGTCCTAAGCATCAGGGAAACATACCTCAGAAAATTCCAAGGGATCAAGGACAATATTATGTTGTTACTACAGTTGATGTGGAATAATTAATGTATTGGTGCTTTTGGACTCAAGGATTATATTCTGCATATAAGGATAATGTGATATATATATATATAAGGATTGTACTGTAGTACTTTTTGTTTTCATTAATGATTTAATATGATGAAGGTAATCATATTTTTAGTATGTGACAATAAGAGAAACTTTACTTTGTTTGGGGAATCTGATGTTACAATTGATTTTGGAATTTAGAGACCTTTTAGAGAATGTCTGAAAAGAGGTATTTTGGATAACTATATAGGTTGGAATGGATTAAGTTGAACCTTGGATAGTATTGTTTAAGGTTAAAACATTTCTGAAGATTATTTTTGGAATATTATAATACTATAGTTTTAGGAAAAGGAAAACCTGAAGGTTGGGGGATAACCCGTCGCGTCGGACAAAGCTGCAGGAATCGAACCCACAACCATAGCGTGATTGGCCTTTATTACCTACCACTAGCCTACAGGAAGTCTCTGGTTATTACAAAATAGTTTTCCTAATCTAAATGGTATGTGGTAATATTTGGAACCTTATACAATTAGGATAAATAGAATATTTTTGAGTTATGTTACCATTTGGAGTGAAAGATGGGTTCGTGGTAAAAATTTATTAAAGAATGAAATCCTACATGACAAGTAAGTATATTTCCTTACGTTCTTAAAAAATCTCTTAAATAAATTCCTCAACTTTATAAAAGGTAACTTAAAACAAAAACGTTTTTGGTTAACTTTTCCAACTGGGGATTCAGTGACCGTTTAACCAATCACAAGTTTGTGATTTTATTATGGTTAACGTTATCCTAATCCTGTTTTCTACAACACTCCATCAGACCTTGATGGTTTTTTTCTCCTCCATATACATATTTTCATAGAATCCTAGTATGGGCTATCTCGGGCGACCTTTGCACTTCTCTTTCTTTCTTTTAATGTTATATTCTTATTAACCCTATTTCCAATGTTGGTTTTCCACAAAGGTATTTTCTATTTTCTACCTTTTATTTTCAAAGAAAAATTTCAAATTTCGAGGATGCAATTTATTGAAGGAGGGGATAATGTAACACCCCGAGCTTCCATGATACGCTTCTCTTTCAATAATGCAATAACTTGTGTTGTACGCAAGTTCGAGTTCTAACACACCGCGACTAATCAAAGTAGCCGTTATGAATAGTAATACCCACTTTTAAAAATTATAAAAATTTTATATTTTAAAATGTACTTCATTTTTGTATTCGTAATATCAAAATTATCCTCAGTTGAATTTTTTATAATTTTCTGAGAACTTCCATTGTTTTATGAATAGTGAAAAATACTTAAAACAACTTTTTTAATAAAAATAATTTATAGTGATAAATAATACTATGGAGTGGTTTTAAAGTATAATTAGAATATATTTTTACCATTTTATCCAATGGTGTTCATTAGAATTAATTTCACTTTGAAATTGGACATAATCAATTGTCAATCTGTTGATATATATTGTTTCTTAAAAACACGCTATTTGTTGTGACAACGGAAATTAATTATAAAATTAATTAATGAAACTTATATGTTTGGAATTTTGTAAAATAGATATCATTTTTGAATTCGAAATATCAATTATAGCTTGGGGTGAAATTTTGGCATTGTTCTGAAAAACATAAATTTTTGATGATTAGTGAAACCACTAAGTGGTAGTTAAAAAACTGATTTTTCTGTTTAAATGAAACATTACCACTTCTATGATTTGATTTTCAAAAATCCGACCTAAATGGTTGTCATTAGGATGTAAAATTAGGTTCAATGGGATTAAAATAATTTTTTGGTGAATAGTAACTTTGAAGATTAATTAATTGTGATTAAAGGTAATTAGTGAAATTTAAGGTAAAAATGATATTATAAAAATATGAAAATACCTTTACACTTGTCCTACCCATATTGGATGAGTCATGGCCGACCAGGAAAATCCATGGGTCAACTTGGGGACCCCATGGAGCCACTTTGGTAGGAAAATGGCATTGAAAACTTTTTATTTAATGTTAAGATAAAAATTTCACAAACATGAGTTGTTTTACTAAAACAATTTTTAAATGGGGTTATACAAGTCATAGTTTTGACTATAAATATTCATTAGAAATATAAAGAGATTTCCTACATCAGGATAATTGTTTTATAATTTTTAGACATTAAATAAAGTAAATTATTTATGACACCATGATGATGCGCGATTACCTCATTAATTAACGATTTAAATAAAATAAAAAGATAATGTAAAATTTAAGACTTACACCTATAAAAAACCTATTGGATGAGTATATTTCGAACCCTTATCACCTTATACTAGAAATATATAAGTGTGGGACCTTTAAAATACTAAACTCATTATATAATAAAGTAACATTTCATGACATTCTAAGAGTGCCCCTCCTCTCCTCTTATAAAAGGCCCCCACCACTACCACCTTACTCACACCTTCAAAGCGTTTTTTCTCGCCCAAAATCTGACCAAATACTCTCTAAACTTGCCTCTCTTACTCCTAGAAGCCTCACTTTGGGCATAAGTCTTCCCAAGGAAGCCTTTGGATCAAATCCAAAAGAGTTACCTGATTTTAAGGTAATGTCTTCTCTTATGTTATTTTGTTTTATTTAGCTTCTCCAACCCCCTAAACTCTTTTTATTCATTTCTTTTGTAACAAAACCAGTATCCTAAATATACTAGTATGTTGTTATAAGAAGGATTCGAGCTACACTTACGCACACCTACATCTAATGGTTATAGAACATACTGTTTCTGTGGATGGCGAATTTCTGCCTCACGAAACGATGATTGTTCAACACTCATATAACACCTTAAAAGGTGGCCATTAAGATTTAAATGTATTTATATATGATATATAATATGTTTATGTTATTCTTAACCTTATTTGTTTTTCATTTATGGAATACCTTTATGGTTTCCATTATGGTTAAACGCGATATTTTCATTTTAGGAAGTGCGGACTACTGCCCTCTCAAAGTGATTTGAATCGTTAATACCATATGTGAGATGTATAAAGGATGGAGTAAATGGTATTATACATTATATTATACGTGAATTATATTATACCTTTATATAATTATTACTTCATTCCATTAAATACAAAATAGAAATGAAAGTAGCGTTCTTGCGTACGTACGGCTTATCGTCTCCATGAACGATGCATTTCATTTATTACCTCTAAATGTAATGTAATATTATAAATGAATGTATATACTGGATATATATGATTTATATGATATCTAAATCATGAATATAATTATGGATATAATGTATATTTTACCACATGAACAACTTGTAATTTTAAGAAGTTCATTTTTGACTCAAGTATCAAAGATCGACAAAACGACCGTTATTAACATAAATAATTGCATAATGTTCATAACATGGTAATAAGTTATATAAAAAGAATAATAACCTTGAAAAGGGTTCTTAATAAATTATAAATTAACTCTAGTTTATTATTCAGGAGGTTAAAGAACGGTCGAGTAAAGTCGGACACGAGGTAAGAGAACTTCTTAACCAAATTTCCGATCTTTGGGTTAATCTCCTAGTTTCAAATTATGCCATGATATTATTATGTCCTATCTTGTATTTTTACATTCTTTATGTGTACATATAGCGAATACACATAACATATCTAGTTTATTTAAAAAATGATCTTTGTAAGGGACTTCATTCAAATATCCATTCATTGAGGCATATTTTGTTTTATACACAAATTTATTTTTTACAGTGTATAAACCCCCTTGACTTTTATATTTATTCAAAAGGAATATTTTTTATACGAAGTGTTTTACTCAATGAAAAAAAAATGTTTTTTGTCGTATTTATGTGGCGATAACGACTTCTCCACCGCGGTGACCATTATTTTAGTTTCATCTTCTTCCACAAGCCTTAACTTTTTTAAAATGATTTCAAAAAAGAGAGAGACATTTCACTCAAATATATGAAAATCATATGCAAATGTATACATATTTAATGCAGGCTTAAAAATGTTTTCAGAAAACCTTACTCTCGAGTTTGGTAGAAAGGAAGGGATTGGGCGTGGACCTATCATGGCATCTAATTAGTCGAGTAGTCTCAGAATTAGTTATTTTGTTTTCAGAAGCTTGCATAATGTTTTCAGAAAAACACTGGAGTATATTTGAGAAATTTTAAACATAAGTATCTTCTAAAAAATTTCATCGACAAGTATCATTTGACAAACTGGCCTTGACAAAATCTTTTTTGTAGTCTTGGCACGAGGCCTTGGCTACGTGGTTATGATAGTCTAGAATTATGCATTCCATCATTATGAAAGTGGTTATTGATATTGCATGTGATTATTCGACTAGTAGAATATCCATGTGAGTAAGTAAATGGCATTATTTAATTTTATTTTTTCCATATTATGCTGAAGATCAAGTTTAAAAAGGCTTTTGTTTTAGTTATATATTGCCTTACAAGCTAATGTTTATTTATGAAAGCTTCTGCAATATTGGTATCCTTACTGAGCATCTGAGCTCACCCCTTTCAATGTTTTAATATTTTCCAGGATGTGAAGAAGTATTTTATGAATGAACTACAGGGATAGTCACAAGAGGATATGAGTGTGGACTATGGAGACTTTGTTGTTGTAGTTTTTCACTTTATGATTTAATGTAACATTTATGAATGTATCTAGTGTTTCCAAGGCTACTAAACTAATCGCTCTTTCGAGACTTGATCTTTTGTGATCATGCCAATGTTACGCAATAATGGACCGACTCTGGGAAACCGGGGTCGGGGTGTTACACCAATAGTTCATCCGAGGACACAGAATCTTACAAACCCCAACATGGACTATATTCAATTACCTACGACTTGCAGTTTTATAGACCTTGCATGATAATCATGATTCTGTATAGTAAATCCTTTAGTCATGGGGTCCACCACATTGTATTATATGAAAATAATGATCACTGCACCTTCACCTCTTCATGAAAAATCCCTCAAGATATGATACATCATATGTATGTGATTCATCCGCTGATGTGACCATGGTTATCTTTCATGAGCCACTACTATAGTATTATTTCAATAGAATGTGATGGGATTGATACTTCTAGGTACCACATCACACTCATAGACAAAAGTGCACGTCCAAACTGCTTCTATAGATACCTAAGATGTTCCAATATACTTGTACACCACTATAAAATCTATGAACATAGCCTTCTTTGAGCTCTTCCAGCTCAGTAAACTTTCATTAAAAGTGAATATGTATCTCGTTTTTTACATCATGTCATCTTGATTTTTCTAGAAACTAGCATCTCTATATCCTCCGAGGAATAGTTCTTAATCTCCTCCATAAACATAGAATATATCCTTAGTACACATCATATACATATGGATAGTCTGGACTGCTATCCAATGGCCATCACTTGGATCAACATGTTATCTGCCTACAATAGATAATGGGTTGGTGAGATCTAGCCTACTTTATAGCATAACATACACTACTTACCCAATAACTGATGTGTATGGAATACCTTTGATTCTATTTCTTTCCTCATGGGTGTAATGAAACATTTTATTGGAATGATGAATGTCATGTGACACTATAATAAATCCCCTCTAATATTGTTCCATTCTAAATCTCTTCAGTATATTTTCATTTTATGTACTTTTACATAGAATGACCAACCTCATAGACCCTTCACTATGGATCTGGATCCCATGAATATATTCTACCCCACCTAAGTATTTCATGGGAAATCATTTATTCAACTTTTCCTTAATATATTGTATGGCTTGTATTTCTATTACAATAAGAAATATTTCATTAAAATGTACTATTTGAAAAATGATAGCAGTCCCACTAAACCATGGGTAGATACATGGCTCATATTTTTTCTTTATATAACCAAATTCTTGTATGGAATTATCAAAACAAAAGTTACATGACTAGGAGACTTTCTTTAATCCATAAATGGATTTGTTTAAAAATTAAAATCATATTTCCATCCATTGGTGTCACAAACCCTTCAGGTTGTCTCGTGTAAGAATCTTCATAATGATTCTCATTAAGGAAGGATGTTTTAACATCCATTTTCCATATCTCATAGTCATGGTATGCTGTAAAGGAATGTAAAATTTTGATAGATTTCAACATTGAAACTAGTGAAATGGTTTCATCGTAGTCAGTACCTTAAAATTGTTTAAAACCTTCTGTAACTAGAATCTATAAAAATATAGACTTTATTTTGGTTGATGGAATCCATTTTAGATTTTAAAAATTCATTCCACTTAGCATCATCTATGCCACATACTGATTATTTGTTGGTTAGAGGATCATTATTATCACTAATAATGAGTCACAGTCCTTAGAAACTATAAAACCATAATGTTCTTCTTATCTAACATTTCTTGTACTCCAACATGGTTCGTGTTTCTCTAGAAAAATATCTTCTTCCATAGGAAATTGTGGAATCTGATCAGGTATCAATTCATTTGTTACATTAGCCTCTACTTCCTCAATGTTTATCTAGATCCTACCATCTCTTTTGGATATGTGCTCCCTCTCAAGGAATTTGGAATGTCTTTCCACTATAACACGTTTGTATGATGGGTATTATTTTTAATATACCCTTATTTTGATAGGGTGTCCTATAAATTTACATTGGTGCCTTAGGGTGAAATTTTATTACTTGAAGAGGCCATAAAATATATTCTCTTCCCCCACACAAGTAAATTCGAAAACATGATTTTTTTTCTAGTCCAAAATTAATATGGAATACAATTTATAGATTTAGTTGGTACTTGTTTTATTGTATGTTACTCTGTTTGAAATGTATATCCCCAAATGAATAATGTAAGAGTAGAATTAATCATCATTGTTCTCCCCATGTCCAAAAAAATTGTGGTTCCTCCTTTTTCTTACACCATTCCATTGAGGCATGTAAGGAAAAGTGAGTTTGGATATGATCACAAATTATCATAAGTAATCAATGATGTCTTGATTACAATATTATCTACCACAGTCTAAAAAGAGTTTTTTAACCCTCCTAACAATATGGTTCGAAACTTCATTCTTGTATTCTTGAATTGAAAAAAAGAATCTTATTTATATCTAATTATGTAAATATATCATAATTTAATAACATATTCAATAAAAGTTATGGTGTATCTGTACCCACCGCTTGATACAAAAGAAAATTACCCACATACATAAGTATAAACTAATTCAAGATACTCTTTATCCATTTCACCTTTCCCACTAAATGGGGGAATTTTTCATTTTTCCTTAGAAACACGTGTGACATACCTCTAGTGGTTTTAGTTTGAAAGAATATAAATATGCATCTTTATGTAATTTTTTCAATAATTTTTAATTTACATGATCTAGGTAATGATTCCAAAGTTGTGTGTGGTATTATTCATGTTATGTAACATCGTTATTGATTTCCATTACTTGGTTCAAGTAATCCAACACATAAATTCCATTATATAAATCCGACTTACCATAACAAAATTATCTTTATTAAATAAGAAACATTCATTCCAAAATTTGAAAATTAATCAATCTGTATCTATTATGGATACAAAAATAATATATTTGGTAACTGAAGGAGCATAATAACAAGGATTTAAATCCAAGATCATTCTGGTCAGTAATGTGAGGAGGTATTCCCCAATTACTACAACAAAAATATTAGCTCTATTAGATACTCATAGATCTAAATCCCTTTGGTAAATCCTTTTGAATTTATATATATCATGTATTTGAATACATATGTGAGGACTAAAGGAAATATCTAATACCCAATTTGTAGAAATAGATAAATTTCACTCAATAAAAAATGCACCCACCGCTTCCCCTTACTACTTTATCTTGGTGTTGATTATCTTCTTGTGGCCCTTCTTTCCACTTGTGAAACAAACAATAACATGTTCACTTGCTTTCCATTTGATCATATTCTTCTTGGAAGATCATGAATGTGCTTTGGGATTAAATCTATTTTCTTTCCATTTATATTTTTTTTCACTATCAGGATAGATGTATTTTCATTATTTATATCTTTATCTACATGGAAAATGAGGATACGAAGATCTATAAGAGGATTATCGATGTTATTCATATTAAAATTCACAAAAAAACTAGAGAATCTATGATGGGGTGATGAACAAATTTATATTAGGGCCAAGTTCTTAAGGAATTTTTTACCCTATAACCTATAGGTTCTCATGGAATCCAATGAGGTTGACTATGTGAGGACCAACTATAGAAACCTCACAACGATTACTCTAAATGAGTTCATTGGAAATCTAATACTATCATTGTCTAGATTTCTCCTCTTAAGTACCATTGATGTTCGAAAACATGTTGTACACATCTATGTTTCTATGAGACTTCATGAGCAGACTATACATAGATTAAATAATCAAACATTGAACAATGAAAGTTTCATTCCAGAATTTTTCATTATCATTGAAATCTTCATCACTCGCCTCTTGAGTATCTAGATTAGACATTGAGAATTCAAGCAAGTAATATTTCTATTCATGGAATAGAATAACATGAATCCATCTAAACCATTCTTAGAAGTTACTGCTAATGAAATGATATTCTTTATCCAGTATTGATCGTAGGGATAGTGATCTTGCAATTTTATTCTAAAATTAAAAGAGAATATTATTATTACTTTTCGTGATTATAGATTTTGTGAGAAATAATTAATTTATTTTATTAAATTTCCCACTATTTTGTTATGTATTAATAGTCCTCACCAATGTGGTTAGAATTTATAGTTTCTAGGATATTCTAGTAGCAAGGTTCTATATTACCCTTCGCATAACACCAAAAAGGGTTGCTCAAGATATTTTGAATTTATTTTGGTAGGAAGGACTCTGCCAACTGTTGGCTTGAAACTCCTTGATCAGTTGAGTGGACTTCCCAATCCAAAAATTGTGACTTTTATTTTCCCAACACATTCCTCTAAATTATACTAATTCTAGAAATACCTTCTCATCTTGATGAAAAATTGTTTTGTTAACCCTAAACATTCATAATAACTCCCCTTATAAAATTATGTGTCACAAAAAAGGTTGGTCGAAAACATAGTTCTATTGAGTTTTATTCCTAATCAAGTAACCGTAGGCCTAGTCTGACTTAATATTAGATTTTGGGATTTTATTTTATTATTCATAAATTTTTGTCTTATTTTATCTTTTACTTGCATTGTTAATATTTTTGTGTATGTTTACTTAATTAATTAATCATGTTTGGATAAAACATTTATGTGTAATCAGTTTTATTTAAATTCATAATTTACATATTAATTTATTCATTTATGTTATCGTGGTCATGCCTAAATTAATATAATTTTAATGCATTAGATAGAAGCTAAATAAAAAATTAAATAACCCGATCATGAGATTATTAAATGGTTGATTTAATGAGATGACATTAAATAAAATTATGTCCTAGGGGAAATAACTCTTTCTGTCAAACAAGGAATGCGAAACAACATTCCACAAGTCCACTTATGTATCACTATGTTGGAATCATTATTGTTCTGTCTTGAATTGTCCCAAATGGCCATGGGACTCTCAAATAATTACAAATATTTATTACTCATGTGTAGGAGAGGGGAACCCAAGGATTTGTTAAGGGGAATTATATTAATATCCTTGGACACACATATCCTAAATAATAATGGAGAGAGTGGTGACTCCCATTCCATCTTTTAATTTAATATTAAATAATTTCAAACGCATATTTTGTTTATTAACACACACTTTTTTGTTTTATAATTTCATAGTATTTTTAAATAATTTTAAAATTATCAATTGATTTTTTATAATTAATAAGTAATTATTGGTTCTTCCATTTAATTTACATGAATTCCATTAATGATGGGTATCTTTAGATAAGATTGGTTTATCATTAAGATGAATGAGAATTACATAATTAATTAATTAATTAATTAACACAAGATAAATTTATCATATATAATAAAAGAATGAATAATGTTAACCCAATTTTACTGGCCTATGATTTGAAACTTCCTAACGTCATCTCTGGTCAATCTTCATTTTTTTTAAAACTTTCAGAAAATGAAACACTGAATGAGAATGATTAATATATCAACAACTTGTTAATTCAAATTGGATTAAAGAACAAATAACTTGAAATAAAATCTAACCACAATTGTCCATAGATCAAAAATAAAATAAATGATTAGAAATTTAAATGTGGCCCCTCGGATACCACTTGTTGACTCTAGGTATAGAGTAAGCACGTTTCTGTGGGTGATATATTATAAATTATTGTAAATCATAATTTTATGAAACCAAGAGTGAGGATCTGCCAAAAAATTATAATTATTTTATTTAATATATAATTAAATAAATACTTGGATTTAGGAAATATTTTCATTGATGGGTTTTTATCATCTTAAAAGACCCTTCTGAATTTCCTTATTTGTGATTGTGATGATCTAATGGTAGAATTATGCTAGCGCTTATCCACATGTGACTCCATGATTTATGAGAAACGCTTATCATTCTTCAGGTGCTAGAACAATGAATCTAAGGTCTTCAGTTTTTTTGTTCTTGATCTCCAATTCTTTGGTCATGATGAAATTCTCTATTGGGTTTCTCCTTCATGGTATGGATATAGGAGGAGGTGTTGAGAGAGAATTCTTTTTGAACAAAAATTCTCTATCCTCAAACTTGGAATTGGTTTCAAATGAATTACATAATAGATGTATACATCTATTTATAGATTTGTGATTTTGGTTACAAAATTTAATTTCAAAACAGTCATTAAAGATAATTATAATAATTAATGAAATCACATGCCAATATAAAATAAAATATCTCGTGGTGAATCAACATGCACAAAATGGATAAATAATATTTACCGACTAATAAAAAATTATTATTTTTAATTTGAAACAGTCATGGTCTATTTGAAAACCTCTAGTATTTATTGAACACAAAAATAAATATTTTATTCTCATAAATAAATATTTTAGTCACAAACTAATAAATAAATATTTAGTATAAATTAATTAAAAAAATATATATATATTTTATTCAAAGAATGGTGAAGAAATAGTTATTTAATTTATTCGATCATTATAACACAATAAAAATTATTCCTCAATATTGAAGATAATATTTATTCCATTAATTATATTCAAATAAAATTTAATCGAGACCACCCCAAAACTTGTATTGTGTGACCATCTAGGATTCTTTCTCGTTGGAATTAGTTGGGAATTCTTAAAGTCAAATATTACTAACTAGAAATAGATTAAGGCAACCAAGAGATAGAATATAATGTAAAAATGATGACAACTCGATAATAATTCTCACTATTTAATATAATACCATTATCACATAATCTCATCAATCAAGTTGCATGATAGTGTCATCAAACTACATGCGTGATACATAATTCTTTGACTTTCTAAAATGAACTCATCATTGCACCATGGACATGGAATTTATAGTTAAAATTATATTTCAATTGATGGTTTGATATATCATCTTCCATAAATATGGAAGGGGCAAATCCTTTCTTGAATTATCCATTTATAACACGTCTTTTTTGACGCACAAAATGTTCCCTACTTCTAGGAAATATATTGTGTTACGGTTTTCGTCAGCTAATATAAGTGTGTGATACTTGACATGCATTAGGGATAGTATTGATGCCTAAATAGCATTACACATGCTCATAAATAGAAATATTTTATGACACCAAAACTTGAAGAATTCCTACCAGAGGGTCTGTTCTCATAATCTCCCATCTTGGAGGTTACCAAGTGTTAACATCATGGGAACAAGTATCATCACCTTATGAGTACTCAAAAAAGGATAGTCCATATAATTTTAATCCCATTATATTATTTTATCTAATAATAGAACTACATCAATATTATTTTCATATCACTTCATTGTTCTCATCATATTGGGGTACTACTATGACCATATTAATGTGACAAATAGTCAGGTACAATATGAAATTTTGGTCCTGAAGAACAATGAACAATATGTAAAAGGTTTTTTAATTTAATATTTTATACATAAAATATTCATATAGTCAATGTATAATAAGAAGGGTCTAGAACACCATCTCTAACAGTTTTTCTATACAAAAATTATGTTCTAAAAGAGAATAATTTTTTATTACTATAGATGATGAGAGACATATTCCCCCTACCAACACAATATTTATCAGGATATATTTTATATAATTAATGATTCATGGTCCTATAAGTATGAAGTAACACTAAATGACACCAAATGTCCATACAACAATATGAAACACTGCAAAGAGTGGTCCTTGTCATATAAACTTAAAAAAGAAAAGTTGGAAATATCATAGTGAAAATATGTTAAATTTTAAGATACTTCCTTTAGAACATGATGTTAAAATGTAGTATTATACTATTCACCAAAAATTTCATTCAATGGGATAAAACCATAGGAAGCCTCATATGATGAGAATGGGAAACACTTCTTATGATATGATTTACCAAACTCATAAGAAGCTCTTATTATGAGATTATTTCCTAAATTCCAAGGTATATTTTATTTCACAACCCCCACATCCCTTATTTTCACTCATTCCTTAGAACCAACATCCTTAATGATTATTATTATACTACATAGAATGCTGAGAACCTTATGTGGATCAATTATCGCATCTATGAGATACATAATGACTCCCAGATACTACATACTAGTCCATACACAATATAATAATTATTACCACATTCCATCCATATGAGTTTGATCATTATAGGTAATCGAAACCAAGAACTATTCAAAAAATAATTAATGTTTACACATGATAATTAGTGACACATAGACCTTCTATCTTAGGACTATCCAAAAAATTTGAACCTGAGTATGATTTTCAATGATATTTTCTATATTTATGCAATTCATTTACATCATATTCATCCTTACCAGATAAAAACGAAAACTCCATACCCACATGGTTTAATAAATCACTATAGAATATTTATTTTAATCACCCCATGTGAGAAGGTAATACCTCACCATTCATTGTATCTCCCAATGATTATAGGTCATGTGGGCCTCAGAATTATGGGGATGGAATCCTCGCATGGTAAGGTAACTTCATGGTCCAAACTCCATGACATTAAACTTTTTGGACTTCATTCAAAAATATTTTATGTAATAGAAGACCTCATATATTTAATTTATAATGGGTATAATATGTCCTTGACACATGTTATTAAACTTCAAGGTTGACGTCCCTTTCTAAGGTTGTCAACCCATCCATTTCTGTGGCCCTCACTAGAGAGAACCACTATTATCAGTTTTTCCCCTACCTCACCTATATATTAGAAAATTTTGTTTAATAATTAATATCCTAAATAGGTATGTAGTGTTGTCATAATTCAACATCCTTTTTTTATTCAAAATAAAAAACAATTTTCCAACTGTTGTGGGTACGAAAAAGATCCACATTAGAGATTCTATAGAGGGTTATCATTTCATTCATGAACCTGTATTCCAATGAATTACCCTCATTTCATTTGGACTGGACCTGTGTGGAGCACATTCTCAAAATATATGTGTGGATTAATTAATATTATTATAGTATATGTAGTGATTCTTAAATACGAAACTCTGGTTCAAGCCTCAATTGTTCCCATAATTACATATGGTTTAGAAATTTGAAGGGAACACTCTACCCATTACTGGTCAATTCTAGCCTAAATCATCCCATTAATGTCATGCACATTATGTGGATAAATAAAACTTAATGTCTTGGAATAATCAGATACCATAACATTAATATGGATATCTATTATAAAGTAATCCAACTTTTAAGGATATATTTGTTTTGAATATCCATAATATGCCTAAAAACATTGAGTTGTACAATAAACCTCTAAATGTGGATTGTCAATTAATGGATTTTTCATCATAAAAACATCATATCTACATAATAATTGTTGATATTGTAGTGGAAATCAATTTTTTAACATGGTTTTCAAACATACCATACATACCTATCCCACCCAACTCATTTAGTTCTCGGATCCCCAAGTCTATAACCTACAACTTTCCAACATTATTACTAGATAATTTCATAGAATTCATGCTTTGATCCCCATGAAATTGTTAGTCCTTGATTAATAACCCTAAAAAGCACACAAGATGTTCATGTATCAGGATGTTAACCTATATGGGAATTTCTTCTCTATATGATATTAATCTGCATGGTTCATGTCCCTATCATATGATTTAAAACAACAAATTTTTGTGGGCCTCATCTTAGAGGAAAACCATTCATAGTTAAGGTCTCCTAGAAAACCATTATACTAGAACCAAAATTGTCTTTATTATTATTACAAGGGTATATTTAGTGATTCACAGATCTAAAATTATAGACCAAAACTCCATATAAATAATTTCTAAACATATCTACCAGACATAGTCCTAATCCAAACTAGGAATTACAATTCAATTTCATTCATTGAAAAACCCATTATTGATGTAAAATTACCTTCCCTCATCCTTTTCCTATACTAATCTAATCATTTCCCTGATCTCAAAATGTATTATTTTATAAACCAAATTTCGTTGTTTTGGGAAACATAAAGTATCATGAACCTACTATGGACATCGATAGTGTCCAAATATGATGGTGATATTTGATTTGACAGTTCATAATACACCTCAAACAAAACTTCTCATAATATGCATTCAAATATATAATTTCAATAAAATTAATTTTTATCCCCATGAGAAAATCATTTTATCTGTATATTAAATTATAATATTCCAATGGGATTCACTTTGAAGAAATGAAAAGTGATCATTCCTTGTGTACTTGTCCCATTTAACCAATTTGGGATGGAAATTTCAACATCACGACAAAAAAAATTCCCTCCCCAGGTATGGATGTGTTTTTACCATTCTTGGATTTCATGTCCTATATAGTTCATTATCTCCATAATTTATGGTCAATGTTATTTGAAAAAAATAATATATTTCATTGGTCCAACTTGAAAAAACCTAAATTACCTATCAAATGGGAAACACAATTCATGTTGAAAACCTGGAAAGGGAACCCTAGGAAAGAGTGGACATTAAATTACCTAGACATATACTATGCATGATTTTAGGCATATGATGAATTAAAATAAAAAATACATGAATCTTTTTATGTTAAAATTCAATTAAAGGATGCTTAGGAAAAAAAAATAATTCCTAGTCACTATGTAATATTTATATCAAAAATTTAAAAAATTCTATAATAATATAAAAGACAAAAAGTTTTGAAAGGCCTATCATGTGGCACAAGAAATAGTAAGAATAATCTCTTTGGGTCCAATGTCTTTGGAAAACATTGAGCATATTCACATTCCTATCAATTTCATTAAAACACATTAACACAATGAAATATATATAAATTATCCAACCTTAGTGTTGTATTATAATTTTATAGAGAATAGAGATAAAGAAATAGATTTCCAAGGAAATATTTATTTTCATTCATGTAGAAAAATCAAAGGAGTATCCTCAAGTTTGATTCTCTTTATCATACATTAAAAAATACCATCAGAATTACTTTTGAATATATAGAGGGATTCATGATCCATATCAATATACTACTGATGTCTAGCTAGGTGGTTAGTCTTAGCCTCCTCAGCAAGCTGGAGCTCCATCACCATGGATATAATGGTAGTCATTACATTAGTAAGAACCCCCTATAGTGAATAGTGAAGTTGTAAAATATTCTATATGGTGGTATAAATCTCTTTTTTGGAACATAATATTTACTGGGATTTATTTTCAACTCGTCTCTTTCAATCCTCCAAAATTTTGTTCTAATTGAATTCCACCTGGAATAATTAAACTCTAAGATCATCTGTTTTTAGTAGTTTTTCATTATTGAGGAGATGTTGTGTATCAAGTTATAAGTCATGTAAGTGGACTTTTTCATTACAATATAGTGTATCACAAAACATATAATCCATCATACCCAAACATGTTATGTAAGGTCCCGACCTCAGTTGCCTAGAGTCGGTGCCTTATTTGATTATGTTGGAACACATACAAGGAATACGAATCCCGAAGGACAAAGTAGATTAATAGAGTATGGAAACAAGATACATAAATAAGTTTAACATTACATCATGAAGTGAAATACAACACTAATTTATTCCACTAGCACCATCAGGTCTCCTAGATTATGCTTTCAAGTCATTCATAATTTACTTCTTCATGTACTGAGAAAAATGAAACATAAGAAAGGGGTGAGCTCAAAATGCTCAGTAAGAGTAAGAAATACAGCAGAAGATAGAATAAACCTAATACATGGATCATAAGTTAAAACACATGCCTTTCATAATAAACATGCACACATTATGGAAAGAATACGAGATGAGTAAATAATTCCATAATGAAACATAATCATGGGTATTATACTAGTCAAATAACCACATGAACATTCAAATACTAGCTTCATAATGAGGGAAGTGCATATGCTGATCATTCTGAAACATTTTTTCAAGGCCTCAGCCAATATTTCTAATGATTAAGGCCTCGACCAAAATACATATAACACATTGGTAAAGGCCTCGGCCAATTGGACGTCTATTTGTCTCATGAGACCTACCAATGCATCGAGGGTCTATAGCGGGCCCCACCCATCACAAAATAAGTCTAATGCATTCCTCATATGGTTGGGGATAAACATAAACAACATATACAATCATACTAAAACTATCATATGAAATGTAACTATCTTTCCCCAATCATTAAACATAAAATACTAACCATTCCGAGTAATATGGTGAATGGTTTTAAGATAGATCATCCACAATAGGGTTAGTCATAAACCATTAAGTCAAATGTGGTAGATTTATTCCTAAATTATTAAACATAATAATACATAATAATCAACATGAGCGTTTAATCGAATGAAAATACTCTTATAAAATCATTAAGAAATCTTAAGATAAATACTCTTTTATTTTGAAAAGAAGAGTCCATTTGGAAAATATTTTTATAAACCCCAAAGTTAACTAAGATATAATTTTCATAATAAAATTAGTTATTTTAGAAAAAAAATTGTTTCTAAAAAAATATTATTGATTTCCCTTGTAAATAGATATGAATTTCAGAAATTCCCTAGAAATAGGTTTGTATTTTTGTAACAGTTTTAAAAGTTTCTTTTAAAACATGTAAAAATCCATAAAATAGGGAATCATTCTGGTTGGTGTACATATATAGAATACTCACACATAATTTATGAGAAGTACATAACAATATATAAGAATTTCATTGAGTTAATTTGATAATAAAAGTTACTCGAATGATAATGGATGTTCGTGTAAGAAAACTCTTACCTTAACTCCGAACGTGTTATGATCTTATACTTATGCTCCTAGAATATAAAATTATACTTATTAATAACTTATTTAAGAATCTATTAGATGCATTTTTAGTTTATCATAAATCTGGTTAGTTCATTTATGTCTTTATTGCTAAGTTATTGTATTGAATTTCGTCGTTCTGGGGCGTTCGTTTCCTTTATTTTCATATTTGGTTCAGTTGTTTTTAAGTAGTGAAGTGGAATGGATGTAAATCTCCAGAATTGAAATTAAATATTATTTATGAACATCCCTAATTTTTAATGGTCATTTATATAACTTTGTTACATGGAATGAGGATGAATGATTAGATGAAAATCACTTCGATTATTGGGCGGCATTTGGATTATTATGAACTAGTTTTGTCATATAAATCAATAATATGTACATATATAGGTTCATGAATATTTATTAGGTTTTAATACATATATTATATTTTATTTCAACCATAAATATGGTTTCATGACCAGTAATTAAGGACCGATTGAAGAATGAAACTATGTCGTCCATGAAGGTTATAAATTGGAACCTCATGGACGTTGATTTCGTTTATAAAAAATAAAAGGGAGGGAATATGAATGTTGATGATCATTCTTACATTCACATGATATAAATCTAGTATATAGATGATACTAGAGTTATCATGGTCTTTTGGATAGAGGAGGTGAGGAGAGGATAAAAAAAAGACAAATTCAAATGAAACTAAAATAAAAATAATGGTGTTTTACCTCTTGAAATAACTTCCTCGAGAACCTCCATAAGGGATGGAATTTTGATCTTTTGAAATAACCAAGAGCTTCCTGGTTGTGGGGAGTAACTCGGAAAAGGTATTTGGGATGAAAATTGAGGATCATAAAGGCTTATAGGAGTGAAGTTAAGAGAGAGTGGTGAGGGGTTTTTATAGTGGATGAGAGTGGTAAATTTTTAATATTTAATTAATTATTTTATTATTTCCCTCAAGACAACCTATAGTATTGTTTAATGTGACCCCTAATAGTAGTAAGTGAATGTGAGTTCAAACCAAGAGTGTTTAAATCACTTATTAGGTTATAAATATTGTATTTAACTGAAAATTTATATATACAGTATTTAATCATATTTCACTATTCATAAAAAATTCTAAAATATCAGAAAAATCCCAAAAAAATTACCCAAACCATTTTTCGATGTGTATAATTCAAAAATGTCCTCTATTTTTCAAAATTAAATTTCTAGATATTATTAATTTAGTTTTTAAATAAATTCCTAGTTAATTTAAAAAAAATTCAAGGGTAGTTTTATATCACATTGAAAAATTTATTAAGATCTCATTATGTTATTGCCTTAAGAAAATAAAATAATATTATTATTTAATATTAATAAGGTTCATATTAATATTCATATTACTATTCATAAGGGTATGTTACTATTCACCAAAAAATCAAGTTTGTTCTATTAGACTCCAAATGACTTACTGATCACAACTCTAGATGACTGTTTTTTGAAAATCCAAACACATAAGAGCCAAAGTTGATTTTCACTTCTAGATTATAAAATGCTCTCAATGTTTATTTTCAAAACCGTGGGGTGTTAAATTTTTCCCCCCTTCAGAAATTTCACCCTCAAAATTTCATTTTACAATCTAGGCCAAAAACAGTTTGGGTACTTTTCCTTCATTGCTTCCTCCAGTTCCCATGTTGACTCTTTATACATATGGTTTCACCATAGTACCTTGACTAGATGAGTAGACTTGTTGCATAGAACTTATTCCCAACTATCTAATATTTTCACTGGCTGCTCCTCAAAGGAATGATCTTCCTCCAATTGTACCACCTCTAAATAGAGTACAAGTGAAGGGTCTGGTATGTATTTCCATAATAGGGATACATGAAAGGTATCATATACTTTCAACAAGGTAGGTGGAAGTGCTAGTCAATAGGCCACAGTTCCAACTCAATCAATAACCATGAAGGGGTTGATATACCTAGGACATAGCTTTCCTTTCTTCCCAAACATCATGAACTTTTTCCATGGAGATATGCGTAGAAATAGCAAGTCTCAAACTTTGAACCCAAGGTCTCGTAGATGGTTATACGCTTAACTCTTTGGTAAAATTTGGGATGACTTGATATACTGCTGAATGGTTTTCACCTTCTCCACCATTTCTTCAACCATTTCAGGTCCAAGCTACGTTCGCTCACTAACATCATCCCAAATTTCTTGTCTTCTATACCTTTTCCTATAAAGGGCCTCATATGGTGCCATTCAAATACTCGAGTGGAAACTGTTGTTGTAGGAGAATTCAACCAGTGGAAGATGTTGACCCCATCCTTCCTTTAATTCCATAGATTATTCCATCAACCTGTCTTCTAGTGTCTAAATAGTCTGCTCAAATTGGCCATCAGTTTGAGGATGATAGGCCGTACTAAAGTTCAGTTCAGTTCTTAGAGCATGTTGGAGACTTTTCTAAAACTTCTTGGTGAACCTAGGATCATGGTTGGATACAATAGATAGTGGTAATCCATGCATCCTTACCACTTATGTGATGTAAATCTGTGCATGTTTATCCAATGTGAAGTCCTATCGGATCACGATAATGTGAGATGTCTTTGTAAGACGATCCACAATGACCCACATAGAATTGTTTCCTCTAGATGTCCTTGTATGTCCAATGAAAGAGTCCATGGTAATGTTCTCTCACTACTATGATGGTATGGGTAGTGGTTGCATCATCCCCTTAGACTTTTGCCTCTCACCCTTTGCTTGTTGACATATCATGCACTTTGATGTATATTCGGCGATCTCTCTTTTCATATTGTCCAACCAAAAGTTTTCTCAGAGGTCTCGATACATCTTTGTGCTACCTGGGTGTATAGAGAATTTTGAGATATGATCATCATCCAAAAGGTACCTCTTTAGCTCAGAAATAGCTGGTACACAAAGCCTCTTCCCGAATTTCAAAATACCTCCTTCATATGCAATGACAGTCAAATTCCCCTCAAAAATAGATTTATTGCTCTTTTTAATCTCATCATCATCATCCTGAGAACATTTTATCATCTCTAGTAAATATGGTTGGGAAACGATTTGAAAACTTTGTGATTTGTTACCTTCCTTGATAATTCCCATATCCATCTGTAATAGATCTCTGAACATAGGGTCCCTTTCAACTCTCATCTTGTTCAGAATTCCATGTTCATTTCTACTCAAAGCATCCTATACCTTATTTTCATTCCCTAGGTGATAGTTTATTGTGAAATCATAGTATTTGAGTAGCTCAATCCATCTTCTTTGTCTCATGTTGAGTTCTTTCTGTGAAAATATATATTTCAAACTCTTAGGATCTGTATATATCTCACATTTTTCGCCATAGAGGCAATGTCACCAAATCTTCGAGGAAAATATTACCGCTGCTAACTCAAGATCATGAGTTGGATAATTTTTTTCTTTAATTTTTAGCTACCTAGATGCATAGGAAATCACTCAATCATTCTGCATAATGAAAAAACCAAGTCCTTTCTATGATGCATCGCTATAGATAACCAACCCATCATCCCTTGGCGGTAGGGTTAGGATTAGAGAATTCTTTAAACTCCTCTTAAATTCATCAAAACAATCTTCACATTTCCTTTTCTATACAAACTTAACCCCTTTTCGCGTGATCTGGGACATTGGGTTGGCTAAACGGGTGATGGTTTGAACGAAACTCCGATAATAACCTGCTAAACCAATAAAACTACGTACCTTAGTTACATTTTTTTTGGAGTAGGCCATTATTGCACAACCTTTTTCTTTACAGGATCTATTGATATTCCATCCATAGAGACAATCTGGCCCAGAAAGAAAACTTATTGGAGCAAGAAATCACACTTTCTAAACATCCATATAATTCATTTCTTCTAAGAGTCTTCAAAATTGAGCGCATGTGATTTTCATGTTCCTAATATCTTTTAGATTATAGCAGGATATCATTAATAAACACCACCAAAAAGTCATCATGATATTCCTTGAAAACTCTATTCATCAAATCCATGAAAACAGATGGTGCATTAATTAGTCGAAAAGGCATTACTGTAAACTCGTAATGCCCATACCTAGTTGGGAATGCTATTTTTGGAAGTATTCATTCTTCACAAGTAACTAATGATATCCAGATCGAAGATCAATCTTAGAAAAATATTGGTCTCTATGATTTTGATCAAATAAATCATCAATTCCTGGAAGAGGATACTTATTCTTTATTATAATAGCATTGATTCCCCTATAATCAATGCACAACCTCATAGACCCATCTTTCTTCTTAACAAAATGAACATGGGAACCCCATGGATAAATTCTAGGGAAAATAAATACATTATCACTAAATTCCTTTTGTTTTTATTTATCTCCACTAACTACACATTACCCATTCATTAAGGGGACTTTGATGTGGGCCTTGAACTAGGAATTAAGTCAATGGAAAACTCAATTTCTTGCTCTGGAAGATGTCTAGGTAAATCCTGTGGAAGGACATCGATATATTCTTGCACAACAGGTATATCTTATATTTGAACATTATTTTACTCACCCATAGTTATTTCATTATCTTCCTCCCTAATAAGTGAATTTAGTTAGAGCTACTGGGAGTGAATTTATATATGAATTAGGTGGTGTCATTTCTTCTCTAATGATAAGGTACTCCATATCATCATCAAAAATTGTTACCTCCTTCTTCTTATAATAAATTTTCGCATCATGGTCTATAATCCAATCCATACCAACGATTATATCAAATTCAATCATGGGTATGATAATGAGATCAGAATATAAAGAACATTAATATGCCCCAATGGGAACTGATTCACAAAACATTGTTTCAATTATGCTTCCCTTAAGAGTTTTGACTGACAACTCCCTTGTTAAATCAAATTACAAATATCTAATTTTCTTAGTAAACTAAGAAGATATGAAACAATGTGATGATTCAGAATAAAATAATGCATTTGCTAAGATTGATGAAACTATCAAAGTACCTGCCACCACGTCAATCAGAACTTCAACCTCTGTAGTTTTGATCGCATAAGCTTGTCCCTGCTCCCTTGGCCTTTTCTGTTGCATATTTCCTTGATGCTTTGGACAATCATTAGAATAGTGTCCCATATCCCAATAATTATAGCATTGAACATTAATGGCCTCTTTGTTCCCTTTGAAATCACCATCATGATGGCATTTTTGACCACATTTGTAGCATACTCTTTTTCCTTTAAGCACGCATTGATGTGTTTCTTTCCACAATTATCACAGGTTGGAAATTCAACTCTTCCCTTCTTCCCTATTTCATTATTTCCTTTCCTAGATTCTTCAGCATCCCTCTTCTTTACATGCTTTCCCTAAAAGTCATAAGACATAGAGAATTGTTTTTCTGTCTTGATTGCACATGAAACTATATCCTCATATGATGAAAAACTTTGGGATAACAGTGCCTGCCAGAGGAATGGATTCATGACATAAAATAATCGGTCAATTTTTCTCCTTGGATTTTGTATGTAGTCTATAGAATGTATTTATAACCTTGTTATGTTAGATTCATAATTTTTAACATTATCATATTCCTTCTGCCTCAGATTCACGAATAGTCTCTCCATATCCACTCTCTATTAGCGAGGAAATTATTTCCCTAGAAATATTTCGTTAAAATCTCTCCATTCTATCTCTTATACTTTTTCCTCCTCCTTTGTGTTTTGAATTAATGACCACCACTGATCCGAATCTCCAAATAGATGATAAACTACCATGATGACCCTCTCTAATTCATTACATCCCAAAGAAAGAAATATCTTATCCTGGGAACTTATCCACTACTCAGCTACAAATTGGTTTGTAGTCCCACTAAATGATCAAGGTCATTTTCATATAAAGCGATCTAGCATAGCTCCTCCATGTGGTGGATCTGGATGCCCCATACAGGTAAGGTTATTATTCATAACCTGAGTAAGTTGTCCCAGTATGGTTATGAGTTTCTCAGTAGTAGTCATAGCACCAGATAAAACATCATTATCTTTCATCGGAGGAATATCCCTTAAGGGAACACGTGCGTTCGGGCAGTTTCAATTCCTTCCACTATGATCCATTTCTAGATAATTTCACACCCTAGATTAGGTTATGAATCATAATGCATAATCATAAATTAACAAAATAATTATCAAAAATTGAAATCATTGGCATGGCTAATCCCATAATCACAAAAATAGTTTCTTTAAGGAATATATTAAATTTAAATCATTCATAATGGATTCTAAATAAAATGGGAATTATCCTAATCATATCCTACCAAATTTTTGTAACCAAGAGTTCAGCAAGGCTCGTTGTGGTGCACCAGTTCCCGTTTGAGTCTAGCACAAATCGGTGTTTTGGGGTTTTACCACAAGATACATCTATTCAAGTGCTGCCTCTACCTTCTTGTATACAGATAGGGTTGTATTTCTTGAATGATCCATATAATCTATTCCTTACCAAAATACCAGGATGTTCAAGTATGTTTATTGTCAAAACTATCTTAGGGTCTCTTCCCTAATCCACATTTTCTAAATTTGGTTTCCATGTTTTCTACTAAACTTCCTCCGATACCAACTATAAGGACCCGGCCTCAGTTTCCCAGTGAATGTGCCTTATTATATTACATTAGCATACATACAATTAATATGAATCCCAAAGGACCATGTAATTTAGTAGCTTTTGGAAACAAGATACATAAATAAGTTTAACATTACATCATGAAGATAAATATAACACTAATTTTTTCCACTAGCTACATCATGTATCCTAGATTATGCATGCAAGAAATTCATAATTTACTTCTTCATGTCCTAAGAAACATTAAACATAAGAAAGGGGTGATCTCAAATGCTCAGTAATAGTAATCAACATAATGTAAGAAAGCATAAACATAAGGAATGATTCATAATTGAAAACACGTACCTTTAATAATAAACTTGAACACATTATGGTGGGAATATGAGTTGAGTAAATAATGACAAAATGAAACATAATAATGGGTATTATACTAGTCTAATGGCCACATGAACTTGGAATTACTAGCTTCATAATTAGGGATGTGCATATGATGGATATTCTGAAACATTTTGTCAAGGCCTCAGCCAATTCCACGTCTATTTATCTCATGAGACCTACTGATGCATCAAGGGTATATAGAGGGCCCCAAAAATCATATAATAAGTCCAATGAATTCCTCATATGATTGGGGAAAAACATGAACAACATATACATTTATATTTAAACTATCATATGAAATGTTACTATCTTTCCCCAATCATTAATCATAAAACACTAACCATTCTAGTTAATATGGGGAGTGGTTTTAAGATAGATCATCCACAATAGGGTTAGTCATAAACCATTAATTATAATATGGTAGATGACTTCATCAATTATTAAACATAATAATACATAAGAATCAACAAGTGTGTTGAATCAAATGAAAAAAATATTATAAAATCATTAAGTAATCTTGAGATAAATACTCTTTTATTTTGGAAGGAAGAGTCCTTTTGGGAAATCTTTGTATAAAACGATAAGTTAAGTAAGATAGTTGTTTCATTATAAAATGAATTTTTCTATAAATACAATGGTTTCCAATAAAATATTATAGAGTGCCCTTGTAAATAGATATGAATTTGAGAAATTCCATTGAATTGGGATTGTATTGTGGAAACAGTTTTCAAAGTTTATTTTAAAACATGTAACAATCCATAAAATAGAGAAATATTATGGTTGGTGTACGTATATAGAATACTCACACATAATTTTTGAGAAGTACATGTCAATATATAATAATTTCATTGAGGTAATTAGACAATAGAAGTAACCCGAATGAAAATGGAACTTTGGGTGAGAAAACCCTTACCTTAATTCCAAATGTGTTCCGCTCTTGTACATAAGATCCTGGAATATGAAATTATACTTATTAATAAATTATTTCAGAACCTATTATAAATATATTGAGGTTATCAAAATTTTCTTTAGTTCATTTATGTCTTTATTGAGAAGTTATTGTATTGAATTTCGTCGTTCCGGAGTGTTCATTTCCATTATTTTCATATTCGGTTCACTAGTTTTTAAGTAATGAAGTAGAATGGATGTAAATATCCTTAATTGAAATTAATATTATTTATGAACATACAGAATTTTTAATTTCCATTTCTATTATTTGGTTACATGGAATGAGGATGAATCATATATGACAATCACTTTGATTATTTAGCGGTATTTGGATTATTATGAAATAGTTTGGACATATAAATCAATAATATGTACATATAATGGTTCATGAATATTAATTAGTTCATAATAAATATATTATAGTTTTATTCATTCCTAAATATGGTTTTATAACTAGTAATGAAGGACCGATTGAAGAATGAAACTTCATCATCCAAAAGGTTATAAATTGGAATCTCATGGACATTGATTTCGTTTATAAACAATATAAGGGAGGGAGTAAGAATATTGATGATAATTCATTAATTCACATGATATAAATCCATTATATATATTATATGGGAGTTATCATGGTCATTTGGATAGAGGAGGTGAGGAGAGGATAATAAAAGAAGAAAAATTTAAATGAAACTAAAAGAAAAAGAAAGGTGATTTACCTCTTGAAGTAACTTCCTTGAGAACCACCATAAGGGAATGAATTTTGTTCTTTTGGAAACATCAAGAGCATCTTGGTAGTGGGGATTAACTAGGGAAGTGTATTTGGGAAGAACATAAAGGGGATTAAAGGCTTAGAAGAGTGAAGAGAAGAGGGAGTGGTGAGGAGTTTTTATAGTGGAGGAGAGGGGTAAATTTTGAATATTTAATTCATTATTTTATTATTTCCCTCAAGATAACCAATAGTGTTGTTTCAAGTAATCCATAACAGTAATAAGTGCATGTGAGTTCGAACTGGTTGGACTTACATCACTTATGATGTCATAAATAGTGTATTTAACTAATAATTTTTATATACTATATTTTATCATATTTCACTATTAATAAAAAATTCTAGAATTTCAGAAAAATCCCAAAACGTTACAGCAACCATTTTTTGATGTGTAGAATTCAAAAATGAACTCCATTTTTTAAAATTAGATTTCTAGATATTATTAATTTAATTATTAATTTAATTCATAATAAATTCGAAAAAAACAATTTTAAAGGTTCAATTAGTTTCATATCACGTTGAAAAATTAATTAAGACAAAATTATCATATTTCCTTAAGAAAATAAAATAATAATATTATTTACTATTCATAAGGGTCATATTACTATTCATAAGGGTATGTTATTATTCACCAAAAAATCATGTCTGTTCTATCAGACTCTAAATCACTTACTAATCCCAACTCTAGATTACCGTTTTTTTTTGAAATTAAAAACATAGAAGAGGAAAAGTTGAGTTTAACTTCTGGATTATAAAATGATCTCAATATTTATTTTCAAAAACATGGGGTGTTAAATGTTAAATATTTTATTGATCCAATGAAGTTGTGAGGGTGCATCCTTCATATGTTTCGTCAAGAAAAATTCCTAGATATATTTTCATATAAATCGATGAAATTCCGAAATAGCATCCTGAGCCTCCTAATTTTATGAAGAGATAAACTCAAGATGGTAGGTGTAATTCAATATTAAATTCCATATATAAGAGTCTTAAATTGTTATTATTATTGTAATTTTTCCCTACCATTACATCATTTTTTGAGATAGGGTAGAGTCTTCCCCTTCAAGTTCAACCATTAGAGATGATGGCCCTAAAGGACCAATTAAATTATTAACCAATATTGGAAGACCATAAAGATAAAGGAAAAAAGTGGTCAGTGAGTTTGATCACACCAACTCATTGATGGATCATCTACTTGGATGGATGCCTTTGTAGTATCTGTGTCCTTGGTGGTTTGATATGAGATCTCTGGATGAGGATAATATTCTTGAGTTTGATCAGGTCCCACTATGGATGGCTAATTCAGATACCCCTCTATTGAACCATTATCTAGAAATAATTCCACAATGGAGTAGGAAGGTCCTTTGAACCCAGGACATGGATTTTCATGAAATATTTTGATATCAAAAGATTCGCAATGGAAGGTATTTGATATAGTTAATTTGAAATTGGGAAATTTTCAAAGCGATAAACTATAAATAGGAGAAAATTAATATTTATCTTTTTCACTATAAAATTCCCCAAACTCCTCTAGATATTATGGAATATTTTTTTCATATAATATTCATATTCTTTTAGTACATTATATAATTCCTAAAATATGTATTAATCCTCACCGATTGTGGTATCATGGATGTATGGCTCAAGACCTGAATTGTATGATCAATTAGTTTCTTCCATTAAATTCTTAGTAGGGCCAACTTTTTCAGAACCCTATAAATTAGGGAAATTAATGATACATTCACGGAATGGCCCAAAATCTTGATCAACCCCTTCCTTCATAGTGATCTAACTAGTGGTGGTTGTCATAGGATTCTATAGTATAGACTGGTTATTTGAAAATTAAATGAAAACACATTTATTGATGAATAAATAACAACTTATGATGCATGTTGGAAATTTACAAGATTCATTACAACCTCTGTAGTGAAAGGAGAATATGTGGTCTTATCACATAACATTTCTTTTGATGGGGGGAATTACTCACGGGAAAGGATATGTGCCACATATGGAGTTCCCAAATTAATTATATATGGGTCAACTCTAAGACCCCTGATATAAGAGAGGGAAGATGCTTCTATAATCCACTATACAATCAGATTAATACTCTGGAAATGTTTCCAAAAAATGGGGTTTTAAAAGCCCACCACCACTAGTGTTGCACTTGGATAAGTTTTTTAATCTCTTTTGTTCCTTCACTTATGATAGAGAAATTATAACATTCATTTTTTTAATATGGTACTAGGGACAAAGTAAATGTTCTCCTCCAACCATTTCCTCCTCGATGAGCCATTGGATAATCGTTTATACACCCAATTCAAGAGTTCCACCCTCATCCCTGATAGGGATACCAATCAGTCTATATCACATTGACTCTAACTCTAGTAACAATTATTCCACTATATATGAATTAATGATATGTACATCATCAGTAAAAGAGAATTAAAAATCGACAGTTAAGAAAATTATGGTATGTAGGGTACAATTCATCACCAATGCCAAAGAATTTATTTTATTAATTGGTATAATTATTACCCACCCACTCATAGGCACTCCATCCTATCATGTCATTCACCATATTTATGGTCATGATCCATACATCAATGGATTATATAATAATATCTAGATCCTATATATACAACCCCACATCATTATAGATAGTATCAAACTGGGTTTCAATGGGTACTATAACGTCCCAAATCTGTGGGATCTATATGCTGGAGTTCAGTGATGAACATAAGTCCATGACATCAAAAAGATTGAATTTCTACAAAAAAACATTCTAAGGCCACACATTTTCTGAGGTAACCTCAAAAGAATAAAAAAATACCATTTATCCAACTATTTAATGAATTTTATATGCTTATTATATTTAGAGGGAGGCTAGGAATCCAAAGTATAAGTCCTCTCTTGACAGTGATGAATGGACTAACTTAATTCAGCTCTTAGTATGGAAAATAGACTTTTATGTTTTTTTATTTTCAAGAGGATATGGTTCAGGAATGTTGATTAATTTTCAAAATATCACTCTCGTAATGATCTATAAGTACCTTGTGAACTTGTTTAGAAATTGGTTTTTTCACTAGAGGTATGTCTTTCACCGACATCCAATTGGGATACGTAGAAATTTAGGAGCTAGCATAAAGAAGATTCACCCCAATGGAGTTTTTTAGTGATAGAATATCAATCACTACCCTTGATATTTTAGGTCTATGAGAACATAGGGTAACCTGTATGCCATTGGATACTTATGTGATCAAATTTCCATAGTAATAAGGATGGTAAGAGGCTTGATACATGATATGTCTTATTAAAAAGTGTTTAAACTAACATCCTTGGATGTTTACCCTTCTAATCACCTTGTATGATATTAAATGCTCCATGATCCACCCCATAACATGTGTAATTACCTTTAAATTTTTAAGGCGAACTTCCCTATATACAAATGGAGAACACATCGGTGGATCGTCGCTAGAGTAAGTGCTTCTCGTCCAACAAGATCTCATTCCACTATCATTTATGCCATGAAAAATGTCCCAATCCTCACCCAATATCAGACTCTTACAGAAGAAACATATAAATTCTCAACCACATTTTAAGAAATCTTATTATGCGAGCCTTGGTATAAATTTTGGACTCAATATATATACCCATGAGGTGTACTAGATTTGATCCAACATATCCCAATACTCTACACGGATGCCTCACTTCTCAACAATTATAAATCCAATTAAATGTTTAAATATGGGACCCTCCCCTTGGTCTCTATAAAAAAAATAATCCACACCTCAGGATGAACATATCCCTTAAGGATTTTGGATTCCTTTTTTAATTAACAATGTATTTAAAATAATTCAGGGGATAGTGTGGGTGTTCTTTCATGGTCACCTCATGTCACCTTTTATGGGATTAATTCATCGTACATTTCTCCTATAAACACTCATAATATATTTTAAACATCTAAAAAATGATGTCATCCTATCCAAAATTCAGGTGGAACGTATTGGTATCATGTCTATAATAGATTATCATGTATAATATGATATCATATGGCTTGTACAAATAAATATATTCTCCACAAAAGAAATTATAGTTATCAAAATAATTTAACTTGGTGGTAAATTTTTCGCATGTCTTTCACACCCAATAAGCCCACATCGATACAGGTCTAACACCTCCTCAGGCCTGAAAGTCCTAATATTGTTTTCCAAAAATTTAATTAATCGATCATAAATTTATAGAAAATGGAAAAATAGATTGGTTTTTTGGATTCAAAATATATTACTCTAAATTTGGAGTATGTGAGGTTTGGTGAATAAGGCACATTTTATTATTTATTCCTTCATTAATATTCACACCCTGATATAAATATTTACAATGGAGATATTTTGATATTCCATGAAAAAATAATTTAGAATTAAATCCATCATCCTTAGTATGTGAATATACCTAAAAAGTACATAGTTGTTCAACAACAGTAATACACTCTCAGGATATTGAAAACAATGTTTCAAAAAATATTTCATAGGATTCTAAAGCCTGGTATCATATGATATCAGGTATGTTGAACCAATGATATCTAGTATCTTCTGTTTATTTACTAAACTTGTGCATCATAAATGTGAACTATTTGATCATCCATTGAGAATATTCAATGAAACACCATGATTTTCATTATATCTTGGTGTTTATTTTGAAATATTGTAAAGGAAATTTTTTTCAAAATGGAAATACATTATTATGGTCACCTCACATAGGTGACCTCATAAAGTTCACCTCACCCGGGATACCTCAAACAGGTTACCACCCATAGGTGACCTCTTTTGTTCACCTAACCTAGGTGATTGGGCATAGGTGTCTCACTATAACTAAACCAAAAATCTCACACAATTGAAGTCTTACCTTGAATATGTGATAAAAATATTCATATAATAAATGTTAGTCTAACTAGAGTGGTGAGAGTGTGCATGTTGCCGAATTTTTTGGGGTTAGAGAATAAACAATGTGTAGGGAACTCTATTTATAGACATACATGTACTTGGGTGGTCTAACTGTGAAAAATACCTATATGAATGAACATCATTAATAAACTGTGTGACCAACCTGTGCGGTCCACCTATGTGAAGGACCAATGCGACCCATCTGTTTATTTCCCCTTATGAGATAAACAAGCTATAATGTTTTCCAATTATATTAATAAATGAATATTAACATGTGAAGACCAATGAACAAAGTACTTTTCAATATCAATATTTATTTCTCTTTTCCTTAGGATCATATGCACATTTAGTTGGATCAATCATAATGGGGTAATATGTCAACACTATAATTTTTCACATATGGATGAAGATATTAAAATAAAAACAACTCAATTATTAGGAGTAAATGGAATGAAACATGAACACCAACACATTAGTCCCATGTTTTTTCCTAAGTGGAACTCATGATGGTCTAACCTATAGAGACCTAGTCCTGACATAGTTGTATATTACAAAATTTTAGATGAATATGCAGTACATAATAAAAATACATGCATGAGGACCATAATAGTTTATTGTATTTGAAAACATGGAAAAATTAATTTATCCTAGTAAAAGCTCATCAAAATCTCCCATAATTATCTCCACCTTTAGTAATTCTACAAGAAACCATTTTCATAACCTATGGAAATGAAACATAAGAAAGGGGTGAGATCAAATTATTAGTAATGGTAAATAATGGAGATATATAAGAATAATTTTGAGACTAGGTGTATTAGAACATGATCATTAAAATATAAGATCATACCATACATATCAAAGATTGTATACATGAACTGTGGTATAAATTATGGATGTTCATAAGATATAGATAAGATGAAAATAATGAACATAATTCATGAAATAAAAACATAGGAATAAAAAATTGAATTGTTTAAGAAATATAATCATATATAGTAAGATCCATAACAGTCAATAAATTACTGTTAAGACAATATTAGTGGACAAATTATTTTATTAAACTCTGTTCACACCCCATTCTAGCCCTATTTTATTAAACCAAGTTTACCTAAAAGTCCAGTTATGTATTACTGAATAGATTTTACCCCTCATTCCATCCCTATAATATTGAACTATTTTAATTTCCCATTCCACCTCGATAATACTAATCAAAGTTAATTTATCCTTCCATCCATTTCAATATAATGGGATATAAATCTTTAACAAATGCATTGGAGGGAGATATAGGCCCCACCCATCATAGAATTATATCATACATAAAAGTTACTCAAAATAATAATCAATGATATCATAATACATGAAATGAAATGGGTATTATAAACATGAAAACATATCATAACCTATAGAAAAAATTGACAGATTTCATAACAATTTTATCTAAATAAAACCCTATGAAATAGAAAAAGCTTTAATAAACATTTAACCCATGAAAGATAAATGGGATTGATAAGACCATTACATTAATAATAACCCATTCATAGAAAGAATATGAATGGAGTATTTAGATCATTTACTAAAAGGACATGAGTAATATCAACAGATGTTATCTTAGGAAGAAAATAATTTTGAAATATCCTTTAAAACTGTTTCTTGAGGAAAATAAATTTTTATTGAAAAATGTTTTTTAATGCATAAAACCATTAGAAAATAATAATCATAGATATTACCATGAAAACTTATAAATAATACTTGAAATCATTTTGAAAACCTTCTTCCTTGAATACTTATAAAATAATATTCAAAACATTTTAAAAACCATTTTATTTGAAAACACATTGAAATATTAAAAAGAACGATTAAAAATGCTTTTAAATATTTTTTACCTGAAAATATATGAAAGAATCTGGAAAATAATTTAAAATCCATATCATTGAAAATACTTTAAAAAAATATAAATAAGTCTTGAAATTTTTTTGAAAACTATTTTCTTGGAAAACTTATAATAGAAGGTTGAAAACATTTTGAAAATGATTTTACATGAAAATTTATATTCAAAACATTAACCATTAAAAAATTAAAATTATTCATCAATGAAATTATGGTGGGAAATTTCACACATACCATTTGAGGTAAAAGAACATTCCTTGTCACAGTAAAAATGATAGAAACATGGCTTCTTCCAAACAAGGCAAGAAAACTCATTTGAAATAATTAGTAAAAGGAAAAAAGGGTAAAAATTGCTTTCAAATATTAAAGTAAAATTGTACAGTAGTATTTTAATAACTTTTTAGAAACAAATTTTTGAAGGAACACATATTTTTTACTGAAGAGAGAGTAATGGAGAGCCTTCGGAAGAACACTTTCCTAACTAGTTTATGTACCAAAGTGTATAAAGATGGTACTAATACCCGAATATATCATGAATAAATAGATCAGAACAAAATTTATGAATTTATTGAGATAGAATATTATAATATTTTATCAATGGAAGCATAATCATAAATAATCTAATGATGTAACGAGATTGCTTTAATAAACACCATTCACTTAGTAACTTGGGATCACAATATCCGTGTAAGAAAAAAAAATAAATTAAGCATATAATATCATTAAAATATGGATATTCATTATATATCATATAAAATGGAGGAATTAAAAAATCAAAACGAATTTAGGTGCATCAAAAAACATGAGTCTCAAATAATACAAAATGAGTAAAAACAGTTTTACAGATTTCGTTGTTAAAAAAAATTCAACCCATAGAATATATATCATAAAATCTATATGTTAATAACCATAAATTTATATATAATATACTTATAATAAAATCTTGGAAAGTACATACACCACACAAAAATAATGACTGGAGGACATATCATGTATCTCACGGAAATAAAAAGTGATATGTAATCTACTTACCTTGTGTACTGAATCTCATCGTACTCAATCAAAAAACCTATATAATAAATATAAATTTATTATAAATATTTTACATAACCATATTATTATTTATAATACATTATATGGTTTTATTATGTCCTTATATTACCCGCTTGTTAACCATAATGTGTTAAGGTTTCACTTTGGGTAATATTTTCATTTGTTTATCGTATGTGTCTTAATTTTTTATATTTTTAGTCGTTATAATTTTGTCATGATTATAGAATAAAAACAAGATTTAAATAATACTTATATAAATAATATTTATATTATAATAAAATATATAATATATAAGTGCGAAATGTAATACACCGATCATGGAGACGGTAGGTCATACGTACGCATGAATGCTATTTCTGTGTAATTGTCGTGTTGAGGGAATGTAAAAAAATATATGTATATATATATATATCATTATTAAATTAGATTTATTATATCATATATATTATATATATTCACTAAATCCATTCTTAATTACTTCAATGTAGTTTGTGAACGAATCACATCGCTTTGAGGGTGCGATTGTTCACACTTCCTCAAACGAAATTATCATATTAACAAAAAGTGGAATGTATAAAAAGATATGTGTTGTAAATGGAATAAATTATCTGAAATAGATAATAAATATAATATATAAAATATATAAATTTATTTTCCATCATAATTTCAACCATGAAAGGCAGTAAGGAAAATTGAGCAATCAACATTTACAGAGGCGATAGTTCACCGTGCACATAAACAGTATGTTTGTTACCCATTAGATAGAGGTGTGTGTTTGTGTATGTAAAATAATTAGCATAAAAACATCCTAGTATATATATTATACTGGTTTTTTTTATAAAACTAGGGAATTATGATAGTGTATGGGGTGGAGACGTAAAAGAAATGGAACGACTTGATAGAAGATGTTACCTCTTAATCAGGTTATTCCTTTTGGTTTGTGCCAAAATGATTCCATGGATTTCCTCTGACATAAGAAAAGGATTATAAGTGGAAGTTAGGTATGTATGGAATTTTATTGTTAATATATTGGTCTAACCTAAGAGGTTTTATTGGATTGAGGATGTGGGAGAGGTGGTGGCCTTTTATAGGGAAGGAACAGAACTCACCTGGAATATTTTAAAACAAGTTATGTGTACAGATGTTCTTACCATAAAAAGTTATAAATAACCAAAATAAATAAATAATGAATGGATTATGGTAGAACTATGGTTGAAAATGTGTTTTAAAAAACTTTAATGGTCATTTAGCTACCTAATAGAAAGGTTTTGTCCCTAATTAAGGTTAATTTGACGTTAATCATTGTGATTAATTTTAATCACTTTTACTAATCATTTATGAAAAAAATAATAATGATATAATTGTAATATAAATATAATATTTACTACAATGTTTTATTTCATTTTTTCAATATAAGGTCTACATTACTGGGAAAATTAAAATAAATGTTAATCCCGCAGATGAGATGAAATTACTGGTTTTTAATATTGAAAGAAGTTCAAAACATTATTAAGTTTTTATATTAAATTTCAATGCGAGATTTATTATAATGAAATAAATTGTATTAATAGGTCTATAATTTATGTAATGGTATATTAAAAAATATATAATACAATTTACTAGTAATAATTATTTAAAAAAATTCATTTTAACTAAATAACAATATTTTCACTATTCATCAAAAATAATTTTTCTCAAACAAAAAATAAAAAAATCACTCTATGATAATTTCAACATTATAAATTAAAAAAATATAGTTTATTTTATCAAATTAAAATTTTAAATGTTTTTACAAATAATTTTATTAATAAAAGCGGATCATTCAAGGAAAAATTGTTCTTTAAAAAATTAAATTGATCAAAAATCACATCATTAATTACCAATGTGTTTTATCTATATAAAAAAATTATATATAATTTTTTAAAATTATTTATTACTTTTAATATAACTATTTTTAAATACTATGTTATAATGATTTAATTTAAATAATTAAAATAATAAAATTATGTGTCATAGAAGCATATGTATTGCGTGTAATGTATGGCAAGTCAGTGTTCCTTCTAGCGTATGGAAATTCAGTATGGAATGTAGCGCAATCGAAGGATGTATTGCATATAGTGCATGAAACATTGGTGACATGTGAATCAAATTTTTGACAGTGTTTTATTATATATATATATATATGAATATATGTATATATATATATATATCTATATATATAACATTCTCCAGTGTCATGTGAAATAAAAAATATCATAAATATAAATTAATTTGGGAAACAAAATTTAAAAATCTCAGGTTTTTACATTCGACTCCCTTAATATTGAATTTCCCTCTCAAAAGTTTTCATCATAATCAAAGTTTTAATACATGAATTTTTCATTCATTGAAACCGACATAAAAAAAATGAATACTAAACCTTCCATTAAAATGGAAATATGGGACCATAATGGTTACCCAAAGTAACATATAACTGGGTTTACACATAGTAGAACGTAGTTTGCATTTGAAGACTCTATAAGGAGGAAATGTGTAAATATATATTGGGAGTGCTTAAGGTAATCAATCAAAAAAATTAATGATAAAATACAAGTTAAGGGCCTCAAATTCATTAATCTGTGATAATTTAAAATGCTATTGGTTCGCCAAAATTAATGTATTTGGACAAGACATTTTTTTGTTCATTATCCTACCATTGATTAAGTATTTTATAGACCAATAATATAAGGAAATAAACATATGTTACATATTTTTGAAAAAAAATTAATTTTTAGTTGTGCTTTTATCAATTTCTAATTCACCCATTAATTCATGCATTGGACGTTTAGAAATGAACTTTTATGCCGGAAGCACTCAAATAAACATTTATTAGAACGTAAGGCTCATAAAATAATTGAATGTATAAATATTTATCGAAAACTATACTTAAAAATAAATATGTTTAATACATTGATCTCCAACCATAAAATGATTAATGACTCTTTCATCATAAATAATTAATCATTAAAAAATTCTACATTAACTTGTACATTGTGTAGGTTAGTGGTAGGCATGAAACCCTTATCATCCTTTGGTCAGGGGGTCAAGACCCGTGGACTTGATATACATGATTGGTTATCACCTAGAATATATGGTTTCCTAATATAAAACCATACTAACATAATTTCCAAAAATTGATAGGCATCCTTGAATTAAGGTTAATCAATAAATAGCCTTTTAACCAAGCTTTTCAATATAATATCAATACATAAATACTTTGTACAAAGATTAACTTTATCTTTTCATGGATGTATAACTTAATAACCCTTCTGAATGATTATAATAAAAAACCATATAAATATTTCCTAAAACCAGCTTATTATTTATCCCCTATATATCAGAAATTATATCTTGGTTGTCACATTTCAATCAAGTGAATAACCTCATGATAAATTCTCTTGGAACATGGTAACGACCTGAATTACTATAAATCCATTTTGGAAAACATGAATTCTTCTCTATTCCATAGATTAATATATATATTCCATAAATCATATAAGTTTTAAACATCATCCATGATATTGTGAACTATTTATCAACAATTCATTAATTAGTTCCAAGGTAGTCAGTACCTTCCAATTTACTTATACTTATCCCACGTATCATTTTCCAAACCACATTATCATAACATAAGGAACATATTAAGTTTCACCTTTACCTTATCCACGTATTTCAAATTGACAACACCTTTTTATTATATCACTTTTCTATTCCATATAATTCATTCAACTTGTCCTTGTAAATCTACAGAAAAAAACATAAACTAACAAATCCTTATATATCACACCATTTATATAACATACTTCTTGAATCCAAACACATAATATATTTTACTATTACACTTCATCCTTTTAACATTAACAAGGATACCTCATCCTATTATAAAATACCTTTTTCCTTTCACATTTCATATGAAGTCTTTACTTAATCAGTAATGTGACAATTACTCGCACAACCTTACTAGTTCCCTTCAAGAGACTACATCTTGTGACATTGAGTTTTATAATAACCATTTAATCTGAACTTAAAACTCTTATCCTTCAATGATTTATTAGGGAGGTAAAAATTCACCAATTTTGTTAATATAACCCTTTATTTTTTTCCTTTTAGTCACTTACTTTTTCGCCTTATTTTCCACAATCAATACATATTATTGTTCCTATAAGAAATTTTCAAAGGTGATTCTTTCCACATTATTGATATAGCGGAAAAGTAATATTCTTTCTTCCATGGTCACAATTACCTGAACACTTTGTGAAATTATTTTTTCACTTCTTCTGTGAGTCTGAGAGTTGGTGAATTTATGTGTTGTTAATCATGTTTCGTGAAAATTTATTAGGTATGATAACAACATCTCTAATTCCAGTGATATTCCCACATGTCTTCTCTTGAAAACTATTCCATCACATTCAATATTAATCCAATTACTTCTAGTTCACACCATTGACCAAAACTAGAAGCATATCATGAGAATTACTTATCATAGAAATAAACCTCATATTCTTGAAAGAAAGTACTTATAAGACATCAAAATCATGTCACATTGCTTAAACTATGACACATTAGGTTCATCCTAGGTTATTCATAGCCAACAAATATTTAAATCCTTCATAATAGTTCATGAGGAGTTAGTGAATTACTAAAGCATAACCCCCAAGAGTGTCAAACCAGGTGTACAGTAAGTCCTATAGTAAGGTACCAGATTTCCCTGAGTTAGGATCGAAACATATTTTTGGAGTTTTTACCCTTGGCTATATCTTTCACAAATCCACATCTACTTGTATTATCCAGATATGGATGTATTTCATGGAACCCAATTTCTATGTTCTTTAACAAAATTATAGGACATTTTACTAAAAATTAACTCTTTGTTATACTTCTCCTTAGAGACATCCATAGACATATCCGTAGAAATATACATAGGGATATCACTAAAGTGTTCTCATCCTATTTTCCAAAGGCTGACTAAAAAATTCCCTTGATACCAACTATGTTGAACCAATCTTGACATACTTGGAGATTACAACATCTTAGATGTATATTTAGTATATTACAAAAATACATTACCTAGAATGGTAATAGTTTAGTTTTTGGGAAACATGTAAACCCAATATTCTATCATGGTAAAAGATCTCGAACATATCCCATTAAGACACCCACCTTTAGTTATTCCACCATAATCCTTTTTTCATAACCATTGGAAAAGAAACATATGAAATGGGAGAGATCAAAAGCTCATTAATGGAAAATAAGGGTGATATATAAGAATAATTGTGAGCAAAGAGGTTCTTGAAATTGATCATGAAAATATAATATCAGACACTACATATCAATGATCATTTACATGAATCAACACATAAATCATGGTATTTCATAAGCCATCAGTCATAGGGAAATAAATAACATAATACATGAAATTATAACATAGGATGAAAACCTAGAATTGTTGTAGACACATAATCATATAAAATAATTCCTATATTTTTAAAGTAATTTATACAGAGAATGTATTTTTGGACAATGTCATTTACATAATCAGGTTCCCATCCTATTCCAACCCTGTATTACTGAATTGAGTTCACCCATATTTCTATCCCAATATTATTGAACAGATTTCACCCCTCGTTCTAGTCCTATAATACTGAACTGAGTTCATTTCCCATTCCAACCATGTCTATGTCATGATATATACATCCTATCCTAATATATTGAAGTGAGATATGGGTCTCACCCACCTCATAATGAAATCATACATACATGTTCCATAAAATCATAAAAATCATATCAAAACCCATGTAATTAAATTTTTATCATAAACATGTAAGCATTCAATAACCTATGGAAAAAGATACTAGTTTTATAACCATTTCATCTCAAGCCAAAATATGAAATTGAAATGGATGTAATAAATATATAACCCATGAAATAAAAACATATTTTTTAAATATATATCTCATTAAAGAGAAACAAGTTTGATAAAGAGAATGACATTGAGCATAACCCATTCATAGAAACTATATTAATGGAACCTTTAGATCACTACCTATATGGGCATGATTAACATCAAAAAAATGTCATCTTAGATGGAAAATAATTTGGAAATTTTTTTCAAAAAAAAATTTCTTGAAGAAAATATTCTTTCTTCTTTGAAAAATAAATTTAATGTAAAAAATTATATGAAAATATTTTTTTAGATAATATAATGAAAACTTAAAAAGAATACATTAAATTATTTTGGAAAACTTTTTCCTTGAAAAAATATAAAATATTCTTCAAAAAAATTTAAATAATGTTTTCTTTGAAAACACTTTGAAAACATATAAAGAAATACTAAATTTTATTTAAATCCTTTTTACATGAAAACATATGAATGTAGGGGAAAAAATATTTTGAAAACAATTTAATAAAATATACTTTGAAAATATATAAATGATTCTAGTAAACATTTTAAAAACGTTTTTCCTTGAAAAAGATTATAAAATAATATTTAAAACGTTTTGAAAATTATTTTCCCTGAAAATTACTTCATAAAAAATTAAAAAATAATATCATTTTAAAAAATCAAGGGAAGCTTCAAAGAAATGATGATAAGTAAATATATAAATTCCTTATGAGGTAAATAGAGCATTCCTTTCTCAGGGTAAAATGGTAAGAAAAATGCCACATTTGGAAAGACACAAGAAGAATCCATTGAATATTTGGTAAAATAAACAAATGGAATAAATATTGTTTAAAATATTATTGGATAATTGTACAGTATTAATTGAAAACTGATTTTGAAAACATGTTTCTGAGGAAAAATAGATTTCCAATCGAAGAGAGGGTAAATTTGGGGTTTCTTAAAAACAATTTTTAATTCTATTTTGTAGAAAATACTAGAAAAGAGTAAAAATATGGTACCGATACATGAATAAATAATGAAAAACTAGAAGATAAGAAAATTAGAAATTTTTTAGAAATAAGTGTTTTAATATTTTATCAAAGTAAGGATAACCATAAATAATCTTAAGAAGCGATTCTATTATTTCAATAATACATTAACACATGGTAATTGGGGATCATGTTCTATATTTATGAAATGGAAACTACATTAATCTTATAATTTCATGATGATATGGATATTCATGATAGATTATATAAAATGGATTCATATACAACTCCAAACAAATTTAGGCACATAAAAAAACATGTGACTCAAAGAAGGAAAATTGAGACAAAACTATTTTACAGATTTGGTAACTTTTTTAAACATATACCCCATGAAAGAAAGATAATAAAATTGATATTTCAAAACCCATAAATATTCTTATAATATACATAGAATAAAATAATTGGTAGTATATACGCCACACAAAATGAAATAGTTGCGAATATAACATATCTCACTAAAAAGAAATGTTATAAGAAATCCCCTTACCTTAAGTCTTGACGATCATCTTACCCATTCAAAACAAATGTATAATAAATATAAATTTATTCTACATATTTTAAAGAACCAAATTATTATGTATAATATGATATATGGTTTTACTATGACCTTATATTACCCACATGTTCACCATCCTAGGTTAAGGATTGTCTTCGGGTTATATTCGTTGTGTTTTTTGTATGTGTCTTAATTTGTTATATTATTGGTACTTATACTTATATCATGAATAAAGAATATCAAAAATGATATAAATATCATTTATATAGAGTATATGAGTATTATAATAAACTTTATATTATATAAGTACGAAACGGAATATACTGTTCATGGAGACAGTAGGGCGCATGTACTCATGAATTCTATTTCCCTTTAATTTTCATGTTGAGAGTAAGAAAGTAAAAGAAAAATATGTACATATATATATATATATATATCATTATTAAATTATATTTATTTTATATATTAACTAAATCTATCTTTAATAAATTCCATGTAGTGTGTGAATGAATCATCTTTCTTTGAATGGGCGGTAGTCCACACTTTCTCAAATGAATTTACCATATTTACGGCTAATAGAAAGTAGAAAATACATGATTTTTAAAATGAATAAAATTGATTAAATAAATAATAAATAAGATATATAAGATATATAAATCATGTGTCCATTATAATATCAACCAAGATAGGTGGTCAGTAAAATGGAACAATCATTGTTTAGTGTGGTGGTAGTTCATCCTACACGTAAATAGTATGTTCAATACCCATTAGGTAGAGGTGTGTGTAATTGTAGGTATAATAATTATCATAACAAAAACCTAGTATATAGATTATACTGGTGTTTTTATAAAATCTTGTAATAAAGAAAGTGGTCAGGGGAGAAGGAAAATAAAGGAAGGACTTGAGAGAAGAGGTTACCTCTTAATCGTGTAACTCATTTTGGTTTGTTCCATAAGGATTCTGTGGATTGAGTTCCGTGAAAGGTAAGGCTTATTCGAGAATGGTAAGGATGTATGTAATTGTATTGGGTAGATATTGTCCAATTCTTATAGGATTTATATGGGTGAGTATGTGGGAGAGATGGTGACGTTTTGTGGGGAAGGAAAAGGACGCACTTGGAATTTTGGAAAACAAGTTAGGTGTACCAATGTTCTTACCCAAAATAGTCATAAAAACCAAAATAGTCAATAATGGATGGTTTATGGAAGAGATAAGTACATACAATGGGTTTTAGAAGTGTATATGTCATTTGGGTACCCAAGATTAAGGTTTAGTCCAGAATTAAACATAATTTCACCATAATAACTATGAATAATTTTAACCACTTTTGCTAATCATTTTAGTAAAAATTAAACATGAAAAATCAAGAATCTAAATATTTTAAAGAATAAAATTTTTTATATTAGTTTTTATAAATTAAAATAATAGAAGCGTAAAAATTAAGTTTAATGTTAATCCTGCAGATAGGGCGAAATTACAGGGTTTTAATGTAGAAAGAAGTTCAAAAGATTATTATGTTTTTATTTTCAAATTCAAAATGAGATTGATTATATTGAACTAAATGGTATTAATAGTTGTATTATTGATCTTATGTGGTAGTAAAATAAATTTACAATATAATTTATCATTAGATATTATTTAAATAGAAATTTGTATTAACTAAAAAGCATTATTTTTCATTATTCATCAAAATATAAATTTTCTTATAAAAATACCAATAATTCACCCTAATATATGTTAAAAATGATAAATTCATATTTCTGATTATTTTATCAAATTCAATTTCTGAATGTGTTTAAAATTAAATTTCTTTTTAAAAGTGGTTAATTTTAGAAATCATTATTTTTAAAAATTAATGGCCTTTTCGTAAAATATTTTCCTTCATTACTAATATGTTTTATCTATATAAAAAATTTTAAATAATATTTTAAAATTAGTTATTATGATTTATATAACTAGGTTTAATGTCTAGGATCGAATTTTAACATTTAAATTATTATAAAAATAAAATGATTTATTGTAGAAACATATGTGTTTCATGTAACGTATGACAGGTTTGTGCTACATATAGTGCAATCCAAGTCAGTATTACGTGTAGAACAAATGAATTCTGTATTTAATATAGCACAAGACATGTTGGTTTCATGTGAAAGGAATGTTTTACATAATGTTTTAATATTGATGTAGACATAAATAACCATTTCCAATGTCACATGATATTAAAAATATCAAAAAGATAAATTAATATGATTTTTTTCAAAATCTATGGTTGTAACATAATCTACATGACCATATGCATGCAGGTTCAACCAACATGGAAAAACAAATGATGTTCCACCCTACCCAACAAGACTCACATAGGTTCTATCTGTGTGACAGACCTATGTGAAATACCACCATCACTCAAGGTCTTGATATTCCTTATAAATCAGATGATTGGGCTTCCAATTTGATAGGACTGTAATACTAGAAGAAGATGTGAATATCTTCTCAGCCTGGTCATTTTGCCAAGTCCACATAACCATATAGGTAGCTCTAAAATCCCAAAAATAAGAGTTAATTTACAAGATTATAAATCATAGGGTTGCACCATGTTTTGAAATACCAAGAGAAATATTAGAGGATCCACATACACCTAGTCCAAATATACTAGAGAGAAGTCCCCCTCGCTAACTAAAGAATTACGTGAGACCATGCCAAGAGAACCTGAGGTGAGCCTTAGAGATAAGAGGATGGAATCACCCAAGTGTAGTTACAAGGTGGTTATTTACCCAATAAGTCCGCTCAGGATCACCAATGTATCTCCTCAGATAGATCTCCCATGACTCGCCTAGGTATCACCTAGGAGAGATCCCACCCGACACAACTAGGTATCACCTAGGTGATATCTATCCATACTCACCTTGGTGAGATACTACAAACCCCCATGTCATCATCTCGTTGAATTTTTCATAACCATCTATTACATAGGAGAGTTCATGTTTAGATCTCCCCAGGAATACATGTTTGAGTTCATAGTAAGCTCACCCAAGTATCACCTATGCAAATTCCTCCCAAGGCTCCACCAATAACTAGGCAATGTTAATGCCGACTCACTAGGGTATCACCATGGTAAAGAAACCTCAAACTCACTCGTCTATCACTTGGTTAATGTACACTTTAATCCCTATTTAATATCCCAATTATAGGTCACCGCTTACATTATATGTCCTACTTGAGGGGGACTAAACCAAGAACTCCACTAAGGTTGTTGGATAGTTATTTTCATACCATAGAACACATAAACATATCCTATTGATCTTAAATTCTCATGGTAAAAGGGGGTTCCCCATATTTACCCTACCTATTATCTTGGGTGTTGGATCAAAATAATGAATGAAGATACTAAATTTAGTATCTAATGATGCTCAATATACAAGAGGGGGGGGGGGTGATTGTATAATTTAAAAATTATTTAGGAACTTTTAAAGATGGTCATGTTTAACAAGGTTAAACAAGGTCATTCACAAAACATCTAGTTCTAAACACTTGATTGATTCATGAAATATGATTCTGAGAATGCAATTCCGGAAGAGTGAGTTAGGAAATGAAATGTAAGGAATGTTTACAACAAAAAAGATTCTACCGTAAAGCGTATAGAATGTTACTAAATCAGAGAACAGGTATATGGAATTATAAGATATTTATACTTTAGAAAACAATATAAATGTAGTGGAAAACTTGTAACAAAACAATTAACAAGTAGTAAATATTTGAACCCAAAGACAAGGGTATCCAACAAACTTGGATAAAGTCCCCTTGATTTATATTTTCAAGAAAGTCTATCTTACCCACACCCGGGTAAGACCACGATACGAAGATTGGAGTTTGTCTTGCTATCCCCGCAAGCCCTCAACTTCAAGGTAATCGGTACCTCTGTCTTCCTCCGCAAGTATGCCCTCAACTTCAAGGTAGTCGGTACCTCTGTCTTCCTATTCCTGGAAGCCCTCGATTGTAAACGGCAATATTCAGAGTATCACAAAGCAAATCTGAACAAGAAGTTCAGCACACACAAAGCAATAAAGCCTCTCTCTCTAGAAATCACTTCAGCAACATGTAATCCCTATATTTATCAACATGTTTTTATCTCTTTAAAATGAGCTCCTATTTATAGGCACAACTCCAACGGCCAGCTCCCTTATCCAACTGTCATATTTTTCCTTGAATTTCGGTGGGACCTATACACATGTAACTCAAACAACGGTTAGTGAGTAACTGAAATCACGAAATCATTTTATAACCAAAACATGAGTAAGCAGAAATATGGTTACATAACCAAAATCCAATATTCATAATGTACGAAAATGAATGTTCGGAGACTAACCAAAAATTAATTAGAAGCCTATAATACCAGGATATTCATATTCTATTTTCTATGGAATTCAGAATCTAAACTCTATAGAATTATAGATTATGAATTTCAAGGAAACTCAGAATCTGGATTCACAAGAATTTGGAATCTAGATTCACAAGAATTTAGAACTTGAACTTACAAAGTTAAGAGTTAAAGTTCAAGAGAATTCAGAGTCAGAACTCATAGGAATACGTAATCTAAATTCGGTGTTAGAACTCAAAGGAATTTGTAACAAGAACTCAGAGTCAGTAATCATAAGATTTTATACTTAGAATTCGTATTCAGAATTCAGAGTCAGAACTCATAAGAGTGCTTTATCAGAATTCTGAGAATTAGGATCCTAAAACAGAATCCTTTATATCTAGGTAATTATAGGATTATGTGGTTTTGGTTACAAACCAGAATTTAAAGTTAGAAAAATTATGATATGATCAACGAAAAAATGGTATGGATAAATTTCCATGGGGAAGGAAAATTTTCCTTATAGAAATAAAACACAGGGTAAAAATAGATTTTCCTTGAGATAAGGTGTTTGTGATTTTCAATACAAGAAGGAATTTTAATGTCATAAAGAAACCTTATTGACTAAACAATCTCCTCAAAGTATGAATGAATTGAAAAGTCATAAGGAAAACCTTATTGGCACAACAATATCCCCCTTTTTGGAAGGCACAAACATCCTTATGAAAATGAATATATGGACTTAGAAATATTTTTCTAGACATTGAAAATAAAAATTATATCCATTTACACATGGACAATGATGAATACAACTAACTCCCCCTTAGGCTTTGGAACTCTAAGGATCATATTCCAGATTTCCGGAATGAGATTTTTCATTATCTTGAGTATGGAAATCTCTGTAATGAAAACTCCTCCTTAGATAAACTCCCCCTTACTTAGGGTTATTTATTCTTTTCTTAGAATTATTTTTCCTTCTCCCCCTTTTATATTTTCAAAAATAATTTTAGGGAATAGAAAAAAATATGGTACCTAAAATATTAGTACAAAAATCCAAACAAAAACAAGCAACCAAAATTTCCTTAAGATTGGAAGAATTTGTACAAGGAAAGAATATACAATAAAAGATCAGATTGATTTTCCATCCTTCTCATTGGGAATCAATTTTTTCACTATGGTTTTCAGCTTCTTTTCCTCCTTGTGGTTTTCCTCAGCTTGCTTATCTAAGGCTCTGATATTTTCTTCCTAAGCCTCCAAAGTCTCTGCCTGAACCTTAAACAAGGCATATTCCTTCACTAGCTTCTCTTCAATCTCATTCTGAAGATCCATTTCTCTCTTTTATATTTTAGAAACAATGTACAACTTCCCATTCAAATCCTTGACCTCATGAATCTGAGTATTCTGCTAAATATTTATCTTTTCCTCGAATCTATTTGTTAGATCCTTGAATTTTCTATCTTCAGTATCAAAAGCATCCTTAACATCATCTTGAAACTCCTCAATCTCTCTCAAATCTTAGACTATATTCTTTGACCATCTAACCATTTTCTTATAATATATTTTGTGGTCTTCATAGTTGATATGGAAATATTTGACGTCTGATTCCAACTTGACACATTTCTCCATCACCATGGACACAAAATATGAAATTTTATTAAAATTATGTTGAACCATATGGAATCTAGAATCAATACTTGGGAAAATCAGAATGGTCCCAACAAGCTTCTTCAAGGATTGGACTACGAAATCATGTCCCATAGATGATGACTCTAAATCCAAGACTTTTCATGGTGAGGGTGCTTTCTCTATCACAACAAGCTTCCTCTTCGAAGATCCACTAGCTTCCTTCTTCCTTAAAATTGATTTCATAGGTGTATCCACAACCACATGTTTTCCCTTATTGGATCTCGGAACAACTTCTTCATCTGGAGACTCATGTTCAGTGTCAGACAGCTGAACAATTCTATATTAATCAACCTTCTCCTCATGGGATCCTACCTCAGTATCGTTTGGGTGGATAAAGTGATGAATATATCTTTCTTTCTCAGTCAATTTATTGAATTTTTCTTCACCAATCTCATCTTCACCTTCCTCGTCCTTCCCATGAGATGGGAGCTTAGAAGACTCTACTTCAGAAGATCAGATTGACAATTTCTCAGAAGGGGTTTCCATTTAATGAAAATCATCAACTTTCTTTATCAAATCATCTATGTTATCACTACTGCTTTCTTCTTCATTTAATTCTTACATAGCTTCTTTCTATTCAACAACCCTCTATTGGACTTTTTCCATAGTCATGAACTTATTCCCCGGAGTCTCAGGTAAGGGTTCTACCAAGAAAGATTTCGGTACCAGAATATTTTCAGATGCTATTTCAGAATCCCTCAGAAGGGATTGAAAAATTTCAGCCTCAGTCATCTTCTTATTTTTCTTATTTTCCAGGGCATGCTTTTCAAGCTCATCGGCTTCCTTTTCATTCAAATCTTTGGCCTCTACAGGATCCAAGCCAAATTGTGGCTCTCCTTCCGTCCGATTCTTTTTTTCTTCCCTCTACTTGGAAACAACCTCATCCGGATAATCTTTATGCTTCTTGGGCTTTGTAGGTGCAGATTGGGTTTCTTTTGCCTCTTGGATTTTTCCTTCTTCTACCACTTCCTTCAACTTCCTCTTCTTTCCTTATCTTTTTGATGGTTCAGGAACCTCTTGTTATTTCGGGAAAACTTCAGCTTTTTCCTATGGTAAGTCATATAATTCTCCTGACTCCTTAGAAAATCCAACTTTCATCCTCTTGAGTGTACCATCACTGATTAGCATAACTTTTCAATTCCTTGACTTTGAGATGTAAGGGATTTTGAAGGACTCAAGACACCGAACAATGAGCTTGGAAAGAATTTCATGATAAATAAGAATCTGAGCTTTCAAGTTCCCAGTCTTGATATTCTCTATTGTAATGAGAATATGCTTCATCAGATTGATCTTTCTTATATTTACCAAAAAATATAAGATATATATATCATGTTTCTTCAGCGTGTCCTTGTCACCCTTTCTAGGAAAGATTAAACCTTGAACCCACAATTCAATGATCTGATTATTTGTTGAGAGGTGAGAAATCTTCTCAGTCTTAACATCTAAAAGTATAAGACACTCCACAACTTTTACATTGAAAAAACTTCCTCGTACATCGGGCAACTTATGGGAACAAAAATCAGTTTCCCCATCAAATGGAACTCCAACTAAGCTAGCTGCCTTTGTGTAAGATAAATCATAGTTTTTTCCCTAAATATTGAAAGAAAACTTCTCTCTACCTTCTTCCTTAAAGAAACTAACTTACTCATAAAACTTGATGAGGAGATCCGGAAACACCAAGTCTTGAGCCCCTGGATTTGATATGAAAATGCTTTCTCATCTATTAAGCTTGATGTATTTGGAGATAATGGAATCATACTTATTGAAAAATTCGGATGCACCAACCTTTATCTGTACACCTGCCACTACGCAATCAGCTTGACAGAAGACATTTCTTGAGAAGGAACTTCACCAGGCATTTGGAATTAAGAAACATTTTCAAATCCAAAACAGGATATTGAAGGAGGGGAAAAGCATCGGCATGCACATGCTTGAAAATCGATGTGGTACAACCCTTAGGGGGACCTTTATATAAGCGTTGATGTGACGGTTCATATTCCCATCTAAATCAAATGGCTGAGAATTATTTTGATCAGATCTGACGGTTGAAATGATATCCACAAGGAAAATTCGGTAGGATCTGATCATTTGAGGATTTTAAAAAGAAAACATTCGGATTTAAGGAAACTAGAATCGGAAAATTTTAAAAATAAAAATAAAACTACCAGCAAGTAAAAGGTGATTAGGAAAACTCAATAAAGAGTCATATCTTTCGGATTTCTAGGAAGATTATTCGTAATAGGTAATATTCTTCATGAAGAACTTTTAGATTCCGAAAAAAAACTTCAGTACGGAAATAAAATTGAGTGCGCAGATCTTCATTATGAAAATATTCATTACGGAAAACATCATTACGAAAAATATTGTAAAAATCATTATGAAATATTTCGAAAAAATGATTATGAAAATTTTTGAAAACATCATTACGAAACATTTTAAAAACATCATTACAAAAAAATTTAAAATCTTCATTACGAAATTTTTTGAAAACTTCATTACGAAAAAATTTGAAAACATCATTTTCAAGAATTTTGAAAACTTCATTATGAAATTTTTTAAAATATTTATTGCAAAAAATATTGAAAACATCATTACAAAATTTTTTGAAAACTTCATTATGAAATTTTTTGAAAACATCATTATGAAAAATTTTGAAAACATAATTACGAAGAATTTTGAAAACATCATTACGAAGAATTTTAAAACATCATTACGGAAAATTTTGAAAAAATTATTACAAAAAATTTTGAAGACATAATTACAAAAAAATTTAAAAACTTTATTACAAAAAAATTTGAATGCTTCATTACAAAAGATTTTGAAAACTTCATGACGAAATTTTTTGAAAACATACACGCAAATGTACTCCCCCTATGAGAAAGAGTTTGTTACTGTAAGGATATTGGTTCAATAGGAATTCAATGAGGAAGATTAGCTTACAGTTAATATAAGGCCCCAGCCTTAAACCTTACTTAATCTTGAGTTATTACAAGATTACACATTGAGGATCTTTTCGGGTTTAGAGTTTTAGAGAATTAGATCATAAAACTTGCATTAGATTCCACATATAAACAAAGTGGTTACATAAAGATAGTATTCTTCATTCCCATCAATGGAAACACATTTAAAATAAAACATGGATTATTTCTTGACACATCCTTGACTCTATCATCTTATCATGTACCTTTCCCTTGACCTGTGAAAAACATTTCAAAAACTTGGGATGAGCATAAAAACTCAGTATGGGTTATAAAAACATGGAAAGGAAACATGAGTTCATATATACATAAGAACGAAATCATACTTTACCCATAAAACATAGGCACTTTAACAAACCTCATAAAAACATGAATAAATCATATAAATCATAATACGTAAAGGTAACTTGAGGCATTCATAACATTCTTACGTAGGGGGTAACCCTCTTGGTTACATTTGGAATACCCATCACAGTATATTCCCTAAAATCTCTTCGGAGAAACCTTAACGTTTCACTCCTTCGCGTTACCCAATGCATTGGAGAGCTATAACGGGCTCACCCGCCCTTAGTTTATCACGGAACCACCCGTCTTTAATATAATGCCCAAGAACCATAACATAATCATATCACATAAAACATGCATAAAGGAAACATAAAATTTCCACCATTCAATCACAAGATATCAATACCACACATTGATATAAAAATATTATGAAAACCATTTTCAATACCAAAGTAAAACATGGTATTTATTTTTGTTTTAAAAAAAGAAGGTATGGCTTGTAGAGGAAGCCAAAACTCAAATAACGGTTACGACGGCGGAGAAGTCGTTGTCGCCGCATAGGTACGACAAAAACATTCCCTTTTGTCGTTTAGTAAACGCTTCGTATAAAAAAGATTCCTTTTGAATAAATGTAAAAGTCAAAGGGGTTTATACACCGTATAAAAGAAAGTTGTGTATAAAATAAAATATGCCTCAACGAAAGAAGATTGAGACGAAGTCCCATACAAAGATAATTTTTAAAATAAAATAGATACATTATGTGTATTCACTATAAGTACACATAAATAAAGTACAAATACAAGATACGACATAATAACATAATGACATAATTTGAAAGTAGGAGATTAACCCAAAGAATGGAAATTGGGTTAAGAAGTTCCCATACCTCGTATCTGACTTGACCCGACCGTTCTTTAAACTCCTGAATAATAAACTTTAGTTAATCTATACTTGCTTAAGAACCTTTTTCAAGTTCATTATTCCTTTTATACCATGTTATGAACATCATGCAATTATTTAAGTTAATAATGTTTATTTTGTCGGTATTTGGTTCTTAAGTCAAAAATAGACTTCTTACACTTACATGTTGTTAATTTGGTCAAAGGTTCATTATATCCAGAATGGTATTCATGATGTAGATATCATTTATGTCATATATATCTAGTACATACATTCATTTATAATATTACATCACATTTAGAGGTAAGAAATGAAATGCACCGTTCATGGAGACGGTAAGCCGTACGTACGCATGAACGCTACTTTCATTTCTTTGTCATATTAATGGAATTAAAACTAAATGAGAGGTATGTATATTTTAATTCCAGAATTATATTCATCATTTAGATATATCATTAATTATATATATCCATTATATACATGTACTTTTAATAATAAATTACATTTGGGGATAAGAAATGAAATGCACCGTTCATGGAGACGGTAGTCCGTACGTACGCATGAACGCTACTTTCATTTCTATCTCATAATTTAATGGAAATAAATGATAATGATATATATAGGTATATTATAATTCCAGTATAACATCATATATAATAACTTTAAATCCATCCTTTACACGTCCCACATATGTCATTAACGAATCACATCATTTTGAGGGGGCGGTAGTCCGCACTTCCTTAAATGAAGATATCGCGTATACCCATAATGGAAGCCATAAAGGTAAGACACAAATGAAAAATACAGAAGCATAAGTAAAACATAAAAATATTACATATCATATATAAAATTAGTGACATCATAATGGCCACCTTTGAAGGTGTTAAATGAGTATTGAACAATCATCGTTTCGGGAGGCAGAATTTCGCCATCCACGGAAACCGTATGTTCTTTAACTATTTGATGTAGTTGTGTGAGAGTGTAGCTCAAATAAATCTTATAACAACATCCTAGTATATTGAAGATACTGGTGTTGTTACAAAAGAAGTAAATAAAAAGAGTTTAGGGGGTTGGAGAAGAAAAATAAAACAAATGAACATGAGAGAATGAAATACCTTAAAAAGTGTAACTTCTTTTGGTTTGAGCCTAAAGGCTTCCTTTGAAAGGATTCTGCCCAAAGGGAATCCTCTAGGATGAGGAGAGGGATGTGGAGAGAGCAAATGGGCAGGGGTTGGCCGAGCCAAAGGCTTGAAGAATGTGTGAAATGAGGTAGAGGTGGGGGCCTTTTATAAGGGGAGAGGAGGGGCACTTTTGGAAAGTAAAGAAACATTACATTATTTGAAAATGTGTTTCGGTTTTAAAAGGTCCCACATTGATGGAATTCGTGGATAAGGTGATAAGGCATCGAAATCCATTCATCCAATTGGTTTTGGACATGTGTAGTTCATAGATTTTATTTTATCTTTCCATTTTATTTAAATCGTCAAATAATGATGTCATCGCTGCATCATTATTATGTCATAAATAATTAAATTTATATAATGTCTAAAAATTATAAACAAATTACTATGATGTAGGAAATCTTTTTAGCTTTCCATTGAATATTTATAATCGAAATTTGGACTTGTATAACCCCACTTAAAAATTGTTTTAGTAAAACAATTTATGTTAGTGTCATTTTCACTTTAACATTAAATAAAAAGTAATTTATGTTATTTCCCAACAAAAGTGGATACATGGGGTCCCCAAGTTAGGCCATGGCTTGTCTTGGTCGGCCATGACACAACCAATGAGGTTGGGACATGTGTCTAGGTCATTTTATATTATTAAAGCATTATTTATACATTAAACTACCCTAATTACCACTAATCGCGATTAAGAACTTAATAAGTTACTATTCACCAAAAAATTATTTTAATCTTATTGAACCACATTTTACTTCTTAATGACAACCATGTATGTCGGATTTTCAAAATTCAATACACATTAGTGGTAAACTTTAATTTAACTGAAAAAAACAGTTTGCTTGATTACCACTTAGTGGTTTCACTATTCATCAAAATTGAAGTTTTTCAGAAAATTACCAAAAATTCACTCTAAGCTATATTTGATATTACGAATTCAAAAATGAAGTCTATTTTACAAAATTCAAATCATATAAGTCACATTAATTAATTTAATAATTAATTCCCGCTGCCAGAGCAAATAGCGTGTTTTTACAAAACAATAAGTATCAAAAGATTGACACCAGTTTAAGTCTAATTTCAAATAGAAATTGATTCCAATGACCACCATTGGATAAAATGGTAAAAATATATTCTAATTTCACTTTAAAACCAATTCAAAAGATAATCTAATCATATAAATAAATTAGATCAAAAAGAGGTTTTGAATTAAAATGCAACATTTTACACTATTCATAAAAAAAAAATGAACTTTATCAGAAAGGTACCAAAAATTACACAAAGTAAAATTTGATGTCCCAATTCTTAATAAAAGTATTATTTGGTCCAAAAGAATATATAAGAGTGATCAAAACTATATTTAATGACGGTTCACCATTAAAAGGTGTTAAGTGAACCTTTAGTGAAAATTAGAGTATAAAAGCCTAAAATTGAACTCTTTCCGTATTTTAAGCCTTTATCTTTTATTGGGTAAATGTAAAAACATCTAAAAACATATCTATTCATATTTTAGTTATTTCTATTCATTCCCGCCAGTACAACGGCTACTTGTTAACTAACATAATATTATTATATTACTAGTGTGCTGCGTAAGTTTCAAAGAAACTCATCGTTGCGTATTGGGTACGCTATCGAACATAGCAACCCCTTTTAATTAAAATTCATATTTAATTCTCTAATATTAATAAATATGAAAATTATTTATTCTTTAATTACCTGGGATGTTACATCCTTCCCCCCTTTTTAGAATTGCGTCCTCGCAATTTTATTCACTTATCAAAATAAGTGGGGGTATTTAACCCTCATAGCATTTTCAGATTCCCATGTTGCCTCTTCAATCATGTGGTTTTTCCACAAAAACTTTACCTGGTGAATCACTTTATTCCGTAACACTTGCTCCATGTGGTCAAGAATCTAGACCGGTTGTTCCTCATAAGATAGGTTTTCTTCCAGCTGAACTACCTCTGGACTCAAAACATGAGATGGATCTGGCATATACTTTCTCAACATCGAAACGTGAAAAACATTGTGTACCTGAGATAAACTCGGAGGTAAAGCCACTCGGTATGCAACTGATCCAACTCTCTCTAGAACTTCGTATGGTCCAATGAACCTTGGACTCAACTTTCCTTTCTTACCAAATCTCATCACACTTTTCCAAGGAGAAACCTTGAGAAAAACATGATCACCTACCTCGAAAGATAGATCCTTCCTCCGGTTATCCGCATAACTCTTCTGCCTGCTCTGAGCTGTTCTCATGTGTTTCTGAATCAGCTGAACTTTTTCTGCCATCTCTTCTACCAATTCTGGTCCCATCAACTTTCTTTCACCCACTTCATCCCAGAAAGCTGGAGTTCGACACCGCTTCCCATATAATGCCTGAAATGGTGCCATCTGTATACTGGAATGAAAACTGTTATTATATGAAAACTCAACCAAAGAAAGATGTTGGTCCCAACTTCCCTGATAATCCATAGAACAAGCTCGTAGCATATCCTCCAATGTCTGAATTGTTCGTTCTGACTGCCCATCTGATTGAGGATGAAAAGCTGTACTAAAATTTAATTCAGTACCCAACGACTTCTGAAGGCCTTTCCAAAAGTTAGAAGTAAACCTGGGATCACGATCCGATACAATGGAGAGAAGAACTCCATGTAACATGACTATCTCTTTAAGATACAAACGGGAAAGTTGATCAAGAGAGAAAGTATCTCCTATAGCAAGGAAATGAGCAGACTTGGTCAAGCGATCAACAATAACCCAGATTGCATTATTACCTCGAGATGTCTTCGGTAATCCAACAACAAAGTCCATGGATATATTCTCCCATTTCCACTCTGGCACTGGTAAAGGCTGAAGCATCCCTTTCGGTAACTGCCGCTCTGCTTTAACCTGCTGACAAGTCAAACACTTCACAGTAAAATCAGCAATATCTCTTTTCATTCCATCCCACCAGTAATACTCCCGCAGATCTCTATACATCTTAGTACTGCCTGGATGAACTGAAAACGGAGAACTATGAGCTTCACATAACAACTCTCTCTTCAACTGTGAATCACAAGGCACACATAACCTCTTCACAAACCTCAAAACACAAACACAAACTTATCCAAGAACTCATGGAAAATTTTATTCATAAGGTCCATGAATACAGCAGGTGCATTGGTTAACCCAAAAGGCATAACTACAAATTCATAATGGCCATATCTAGTACGGAACGCAGTCGTCTGCTTCTTTTACTTTCAACTGATGGTACCCCGACCTCAAGTCAATCTTTGAAAAATACTGAGCTCCCTGGAGCTGACACCACTTCATTCGATGGACCAACATCTACTGAAGTTGTTGCAAATGATTTTACCACCCCTTTCTGCTTGTAGTCTAGCTGCTTCCCATCACTCAAGCTCCTTGTCGGACACTCGTTTGCATAGTGACCCATCTCATTGCACTTATAACATTTCACTAACTGTAAATCAAATTTTTTCTTACCTTCACCTTGATCCTTTTCAGTGCAATCACGAGCCTTATGTCCCATCTTACCACATCGGTAGCACTTCCCAGAATTCAGAAGACATTCCCCAGCATGCCTTTTGCCACATTTATCACAAACTGGAAACTTAGTTCTCTTACCATCAGACTTCTTTGAAGAATTCTTACCTTTATCCTGCCACCTCGGTCTCTTCTTCTGGTGGTTGTTATAGAACACTTGGTCATCGGCAAACTCCATTTCCACCTTCTCAGCACATCAAACAAGCTTTTCATAACTTTTAAACTCACGAGAAGCTAATGCCCTTCGATACTTTGGCTTTAATCCTGAGTAAAAACGATTGATTTTACTATCAAGGTCTCAGATAAAATTGGGAGCATACCTTGCCAATCGAGTGAACCTTTCTTCATAGGCAGCCACTGAGTCTTCCTCTTGCCTCAATTCCAAGAATTGATTTTCCATCCTAAGTCGAATAGCCTTAGGAAAATACTTCTCAAGAAACATACCTTTGAATTCATCCCAGTCAAGAGCATCAATCTCATCGGCATCCCTGATATTTTTAACCATAGACCACCACTGATCTGCTTCACCCTCCAAACGGTAAATAGCAAGACTAACCTTTTGATTGTCTGAACACCCCATGACATCAAAAATCTTCTCCAGTGCTTTAATCCACCCTTCAGCTTGCACAGGGTCAGATGATCCTCTGAATGATGGTGGATGTTGTCTCGTGAAATGTTCCACCACTGACATGTTCCTCTGCGGTTGATCTGGCTGATCTCGTGCATGGATACCACCACCATTTATCGCCTGAGTCAACTGCGCCATTACTGCAACAAACTGTTCAGTTCCAATTCCGACCATTTCTGGATGCTGATTCGGAATATTATTTCCTTCTGTATGCCTTCCTAGCACAGCTTCCCTGTTTCCTCTACGGAAAACCATTCTGAACAAACATGTCTTAGATGAAGCAACATGGTAATCTTTAAATGCTATATCATTTCGAAAAAGAAAAAAATATTTTTGGATAATCATTTAATAGAATTCTAACTCCTAAAGTTATCTAAACCGACCTCTGATACCAACTATAAGGCCCCAGCCTTAAACCTTACTTAATCTTGAGTTATTACAAGATTACACATTGAGGATCTTTTCGGGTTTAGAGTTTTAGAGAATTAGATCATAAAACTTGCATTAGATTCCACATATAAACAAAGTGGTTACATAAAGATAGTATTCTTCATTCCCATCAATGGAAACACATTTAAAATAAAACATGGATTATTTCTTGACACATCCTTGACTCTATCATCTTATCATGTACCTTTCCCTTGACCTGTGAAAAACATTTCAAAAACTTGGGATGAGCATAAAAACTCAGTATGGGTTATAAAAACATGGAAAGGAAACATGAGTTCATATATACATAAGAACGAAATCATACTTTACCCATAAAACATAGGCACTTTAACAAACCTCATAAAAACATGAATAAATCATATAAATCATAATACGTAAAGGTAACTTGAGGCATTCATAACATTCTTACGTAGGGGGTAACCCTCTTGGTTATGTTTGGAATACCCATCACAGTATATTCCCTAAAATCTCTTCGGAGAAACCTTAACGTTTCACTCCTTCGCGTTACCCAATGCATTGGAGAGCTATAACGGGCTCACCCGCCCTTAGTTTATCACGGAACCACCCGTCTTCAATATAATGCCCAAGAACCATAACATAATCATATCACATAAAACATGCATAAAGGAAACATAAAATTTCCACCATTCAATCACAAGATATCAATACCACACATTGATATAAAAATATTATGAAAACCATTTTCAATACCAAAGTAAAACATGGTATTTATTTTTGTTTTAAAAAAAGAAGGTATGGCTTGTAGAGGAAGCCAAAACTCAAATAACGGTTACGACGGCGGAGAAGTCGTTGTCGCCGCATAGGTACGACAAAAACATTCCCTTTTGTCGTTTAGTAAACGCTTCGTATAAAAAAGATTCCTTTTGAATAAATGTAAAAGTCAAAGGGGTTTATACACCGTATAAAAGAAAGTTGTGTATAAAATAAAATATGCCTCAACGAAAGTAGATTGAGACGAAGTCCCATACAAAGATAATTTTTAAAATAAAATAGATACATTATGTGTATTCACTATAAGTACACATAAATAAAGTACAAATACAAGATACGACATAATAACATAATGACATAATTTGAAAGTAGGAGATTAACCCAAAGAATGGAAATTGGGTTAAGAAGTTCCCATACCTCGTATCTGACTTGACCCGACCGTTCTTTAAACTCCTGAATAATAAACTTTAGTTAATCTATACTTGCTTAAGAACCTTTTTCAAGTTCATTATTCCTTTTATACCATGTAATGAACATCATGCAATTATTTAAGTTAATAATGTTTATTTTGTCGGTATTTGGTTCTTAAGTCAAAAATAGACTTCTTACACTTACATGTTGTTAATTTGGTCAAAGGTTCATTATATCCAGAATGGTATTCATGATGTAGATATCATTTATGTCATATATATCTAGTACATACATTCATTTATAATATTACATCACATTTAGAGGTAAGAAATGAAATGCACCGTTCATGGAGACGGTAAGCCGTACGTACGCATGAACGCTACTTTCATTTCTTTGTCATATTAATGGAATTAAAACTAAATGAGAGGTATGTATATTTTAATTCCAGAATTATATTCATCATTTAGATATATCATTAATTATATATATCCATTATATACATGTACTTTTAATAATAAATTACATTTGGGGATAAGAAATGAAATGCACCGTTCATGGAGACGGTAGTCCGTACGTACGCATGAACGCTACTTTCATTTCTATCTCATAATTTAATGGAAATAAATGATAATGATATATATAGGTATATTATAATTCCAGTATAACATCATATATAATAACTTTAAATCCATCCTTTACACGTCCCACATATGTCATTAACGAATCACATCATTTTGAGGGGGCGGTAGTCCGCACTTCCTTAAATGAAGATATCGCGTATACCCATAATGGAAGCCATAAAGGTAAGACACAAATGAAAAATACAGAAGCATAAGTAAAACATAAAAATATTACATATCATATATAAAATTAGTGACATCATAATGGCCACCTTTGAAGGTGTTAAATGAGTATTGAACAATCATCGTTTCGGGAGGCAGAATTTCGCCATCCACGGAAACCGTATGTTCTTTAACCATTTGATGTAGTTGTGTGAGAGTGTAGCTCAAATAAATCTTATAACAACATCCTAGTATATTGAAGATACTGGTGTTGTTACAAAAGAAGTAAATAAAAAGAGTTTAGGGGGTTGGAGAAGAAAAATAAAACAAATGAACATGAGAGAATGAAATACCTTAAAAAGTGTAACTTCTTTTGGTTTGAGCCTAAAGGCTTCCTTTGAAAGGATTCTGCCCAAAGGGAATCCTCTAGGATGAGGAGAGGGATGTGGAGAGAGCAAATGGGCAGGGGTTGGCCGAGCCAAAGGCTTGAAGAATGTGTGAAATGAGGTAGAGGTGGGGGCCTTTTATAAGGGGAGAGGAGGGGCACTTTTGGAAAGTAAAGAAACATTACATTATTTGAAAATGTGTTTCGGTTTTAAAAGGTCCCACATTGATGGAATTCGTGGATAAGGTGATAAGGCATCGAAATCCATTCATCCAATTGGTTTTGGACATGTGTAGTTCATAGATTTTATTTTATCTTTCCATTTTATTTAAATCGTCAAATAATGATGTCATCGCTGCATCATTATTATGTCATAAATAATTAAATTTATATAATGTCTAAAAATTATAAACAAATTACTATGATGTAGGAAATCTTTTTAGCTTTCCATTGAATATTTATAATCGAAATTTGGACTTGTATAACCCCACTTAAAAATTGTTTTAGTAAAACAATTTATGTTAGTGTCATTTTCACTTTAACATTAAATAAAAAGTAATTTATGTTATTTCCCAACAAAAGTGGATACATGGGGTCCCCAAGTTAGGCCATGGCTTGTCTTGGTCGGCCATGACACAACCAATGAGGTTGGGACATGTGTCTAGGTCATTTTATATTATTAAAGCATTATTTATACATTAAACTACCCTAATTACCACTAATCGCGATTAAGAACTTAATAAGTTACTATTCACCAAAAAATTATTTTAATCTCATTGAACCACATTTTACTTCTTAATGACAACCATGTATGTCGGATTTTCAAAATTCAATACACATTAGTGGTAAACTTTAATTTAACTGAAAAAAACAGTTTGCTTGATTACCACTTAGTGGTTTCACTATTCATCAAAATTGAAGTTTTTCAGAAAATTACCAAAAATTCACTCTAAGCTATATTTGATATTACGAATTCAAAAATGAAGTCTATTTTACAAAATTCAAATCATATAAGTCACATTAATTAATTTAATAATTAATTCCCGCTGCCAGAGCAAATAGCGTGTTTTTACAAAACAATAAGTATCAAAAGATTGACACCAGTTTAAGTCTAATTTCAAATAGAAATTGATTCCAATGACCACCATTGGATAAAATGGTAAAAATATATTCTAATTTCACTTTAAAACCAATTCAAAAGATAATCTAATCATATAAATAAATTAGATCAAAAAGAGGTTTTGAATTAAAATGCAACATTTTACACTATTCATAAAAAAAAATGAACTTTATCAGAAAGGTACCAAAAATTACACAAAGTAAAATTTGATGTCCCGATTCTTAATAAAAGTATTATTTGGTCCAAAAGAATATATAAGAGTGATCAAAACTATATTTAATGACGGTTCACCATTAAAAGGTGATAAGTGAACCTTTAGTGAAAATTAGAGTATAAAAGCCTAAAATTGAACTCTTTCCGTATTTTAAGCCTTTATCTTTTATTGGGTAAATGTAAAAACATTTAAAAACATATCTATTCATATTTTAGTTATTTCTATTCATTCCCGCCAGTACAACGGCTACTTGTTAACTAACATAATATTATTATATTACTAGTGTGCTGCGTAAGTTTCAAAGAAACTCATCGTTGCGTATTGGGTACGCTATCGAACATAGCAACCCCTTTTAATTAAAATTCATATTTAATTCTCTAATATTAATAAATATGAAAATTATTTATTCTTTAATTACCTGGGATGTTACAGTTAATAATACTATCTTCTACTTAATGTATTCAAATCTATCGGAGTGTAATGATTTTGTGAAAATATCAGCAAGTTAGTCTTGCATTCCGATAAATTGAAGAATGATATCTTATTTTTGTGTGTGATCCCTAAGAAAGTGGTGCCTAATATCTATGTGATTTTCATGAGAGTGATGTGAAGGGTTTTTACTAAGGGAAATGACACATGTATTATCACAAAAAATTTATGTTTTGGTAAAACTCATACCATAGTCCGTGAGTGTGTCTTGCATCCAAAATACTTGAGCACAACAACTTCCAACTGCTACAAATTCAGCTTCAGCAGTGGAAAGTGCTTCTAAGTATTGCTTTTTTTTATGACCAAGAAACTAATGGATCTCCTAAGAAATGACATATTCTAGATATACTATTTATACCCATTCTACAACCACCAATGTCAGCATCTGAAAACAATTTTAAAACATAATCATTTCAAGAAGTATAAAAGAGTCATAAATCCATAATTCTTTTCACTGACATTAAATGAGAATCCTTAGGACGGGATTGAAATCTTGCACATAATAATACTAAAAACATTATGTCTGGACGACTAGCTGTCAAGTAATGTAAACTTCCCATCATACCTCTAAAAGATGTTTGATCTACAGGTTTCCCAGCTTCATCAAGATCAAGTGTGTTTGAGGTACCAATGGGAGTATTTATACTTTTAGTGTTGTCATATCGATACCTTTTATGACGATATTTAATATACTAATTTTGGGATATATAGATTCCTTCTGAGTTTTTAGAAATTTGAAAACCAAGGAAAAAAGTTAACTGACCCATCATACTCATTTCAAACTCAGATTTCATTAGATCTGCAAAGGAATCAGTTAAAGATTGCTAAGTTGAACCAAATATAATTTCATCAACATAAATATGAACAATCAAAACAATTTTCTTATCTTTCTTTCTAAAAATGGTTGGATCTGAATTTCCATTGACATATTTATATTGAAGCAAAAATCATGTAAGTCTATCATACCAAGCTCGGGGGGGCTTGCTTATGTCCATACAAATATTTGGTAAGTCTAAAAACATGATTAGGATGTTTTGTATCTTCAAAACCAAAAGGTTGTTCAACAAAAACTTCCTATTGAACATAACTGTTAAGGAAAGCACATTTCACATTCATTTGAAAAATATTTAAATTGAAGAATTCTACAAAGTAATGTAAGATATGAATAGATTCAAGTCTAGATAATATAGCATAGGTTTATTCACAATCAATTACTTCATGTTGATTATAGCCTTTAGCAACTGATCTATTATTATTTCTTATAGTAATTCCATTTTCATCACACTTATTTCTAAAAACCCATTTTTTTTCCAATAACAGAAGTTTCCTTAGGTCTTTCAACCAAGGTCCAGACTTTATTCCTTTTGAATTAATTTTGCTCATCTTGCATAGCTTTAATTCAATCATCATCACCTAAAGCTTCATCAATGATTTTTTGTTCTAATTGGGAATGTAATGCAAGATGTTATACTTCATTTATTAAGTAACTTCTTGTACTTAAAGGTTGATTCACATATCCAATGATAATATCTCTGGGATGATGCTTTAGAAACAACTGATTTGGGTTTTGTAAAACCTGTTCATCAACATAGGGTAGGAGATCTTCTGGGGAAAATGTTTCAGAAGTATCTTCATGAAAATTTTCCTTATCAGAAGGATCTTATATCAAAGGTTGATAATTAGTTTTTGAAAACACATCTAAAGATGTAGGTTGTGGTTTTTTTAAAACAAAATGATCAGTTTCATCAAATTTGACATGTACTGTTTCTTCAAAAGAATAAGAGTTTTTATTGAAAACTCTTTAAGCCTTGGATGTTTTGGAGTAGCATAAGAAAATTAATTCATTATATTTTGGTGCGAATATATGTAGATTATCTTTATTATTAAGGATGAATACCTTGAAAACAAAAATATTGATGTAGGAAAGGCTAGGTTTTCTACCATTCCATAACTCATAAAGAGTTTTATTATGAAAAGGTCTAATCAAAACTCGATTTAACGTATAACAAACAGTACTTACAACTTCAACCCAAAAAAGTTTGGTTACAGAATATTCACTCAACATGGTTCTTGTTATCTCTTGATGAATTCTATTTCTTCTTTCAACAACACTATTCTGTTGATGAGTTCTTGGTGCTGAGAAATTGTGAGTAATGCCTTTTCTACTAAAAAAAGATTCAAAATCAGAATTTTTAAATTCTCCACCATGATCACTATGAATAGTTTTAAATGGATGTTTTTTCTCATTTTTAACATGGGCTTTAAAACTTTTGAAATAATAAAAAGCTTCATACTTATTTGCTAGAAAATATACCCACGTAAATCTAGTGTAATCCTCAACCAAGACAAATACATAATACTTGCCTCCAATACATCCAGTTTTTATTGGTCTAAAAAGATCCATATGCACTAACTGTAATATATCAGTAGTTGTGACTTCACCGAATGATTTAAAACTTGATTTATGTTGCTTTCCATATTGAAAAGGGTCAAAAACTTTTGAAGAATCAAATCTATGTTCCGGTATATCCTTAACTAATCTTTTCTTAGACAATTTGCATAAGTTCCTAAGATTACAGTGTCATAAATGTCTATAACATAACCATGAATGATATTCCATTGCACTAAGTAAAGTTAGATCATGGATCCTAAGGTCTTCTATGTTTAGTGTGTAAACATTCTCTTGTCTATGGGTAGAAAGAATTAACTCTTCGTTGGAATTGTGTACTAAACACTTGTTATTCCTAAAATTCACAAGGTAACCTTCATCACATAATTGTCTTATGCTAATGAGGTTGTGCTTAAGACCCTTAAAAAACAAAACATTTGAAATCAATGTTTTTTCAAGAAGAACAATGTTACCAATGCTAATAGTTTTTCCATGAGCATTATCTCTAAATGTTACTTTTCCTCCTTTCGTCTTGATAATCTTTTCAAAATATTTTTTGTTACCAGTCATATGCCGAGAACATCCACTATCCATTTACACTGTATTTTTGTTGTTACCTTCCCTATATTCCTGAAAATAATAAAAATTTAGGTTTTCGGAATTTGAACTTTCTTCGATCTGGAATTCTCAGAATGAAAAATCTTAGGCACCAATATTTTCTTAGAAAAATAGGCTTTATGAAATCCTAAAGACTGGGTTTTGTTTAAAGAACAAATTTTTTCCCAGTGTCCACCACGCTGACACTTAGTACAGGATGGAGCACTTTGAGGAACAAAATAATTGTTGCTAAAAATCGGTTTAGAACTAGTATAACCAAAACAAGAACTATTCCTTAGAGGTCATATTTGAGAATACATTTTACAAAATTTTCCTTACCTAAGGTAAAGTTTGACAAACACTTCCTCAAGGAAAAAAATTCGGATTTCAGTATGATAACCAAGTACATATCTTCTAAAACATTAGATTTCAAACTAGAGCTAGGCTCGAATTCATTTTTATTAGAAATTACATTTTCTAGATATTTAGAAAGTTTATTCTTCTTAGAATTTACTTCCTCGAGATTTTCTGAAATATTTTCAAAATCAACATTTTTCTTATCAAGATCTTTTATAATGATCTGATATTTCCTTAGTAAGAATAGCATTCCTAGAATTTTCCTTATCATGTTTTTCATGAATTTTGTGTTCCCAATCTCAAGGAGTTTGGAAAACCTAGAAACTTCTTAATAGGAAGTTAAAGTATTATCTTTATCAGAAGATGATTATTAATCTGAAGAGTTATAATATTTCTCATTACTATAATTTTAATTTAAAGGAACATTGGTCATTGATTAATCCTTGTGTACCTTATCCATTAAACAATGATTTTCAATAGGTATTCTGGCTATTAGACCATGATTCTTCTATCCAGAAGATTCATAATCTGAAGTTTCATCTGAATAGTCTCCACTACTCGAACTCCAGGTTTAATTAGCTTTTCATACTTTCTTAGGTGTGTCCTTTTAATGCTTCTTTCTGTTCCTCTCAGAATTATTTTCCTTTATTTCTCTTCTCTTGAGCATAGGGAAATCAGGTCTTATATGTCAAGCTCTATTGCATTCATAACATGTGACTTCTGAATATTTCTTATATTTCATTTCCTTTTTCTTTTATCTGGATTGAAATTTCATTTGTCCAACAATCCTTTTCATCCTTCGAGCAAGATTTTCTAGTTCATTTTCAGAAGATTCACTTCCACATGATTTGGATTGAATAATAATATACTTATATTTGGATCTAGTAACTCTCTCAAGAGTCTTGGATTTCATATGATTAGAAGTTGTAGTAAAATAAACACTACCATTCCGCTTATTCTTCTTAACATTATCAACATTTCTCTTCATTCTAGTCTCATGCTGAAGAAGAGTTCCAGACAGCTCATCCAAGTAAATCTGAGTAACCTTTTTATTCTCATCTATAGCTGTCCTCTTGGATTTCCATTCATTGGGCATGATATCTATGATCTTATCAATAAGAGCTTCATCATCTAATCCTTTCTCACCCATAGATTGTAAACTATTCACAATAGTCATGAACCTTTGTTGGACCATACATATGGGTTCTCCATAAGGAAAGAAGAAACCATGATATTCAGCTCTGAGCATGGCTCTTCTTGTTTCAATGACTTTGGAAGTTCCAAAGTGATTAGCTTCAATTTTCTTCCAAATACAATTTTCTTCTTCAAAAGATAAAATTTGGCTATATATATTTCTTGTCAGGGAGCAAAGCAAAGTATTGTGTACCTTATAATTCAGTTGGTATTCATGCTTTTCTTGATTGGTGAAGGTACTAACTTCCTTGTCATGGATTTTATATCCTCCAGTAAGTATAAAAAAATTATTAACTCCGGGGTTGATAATGCAAGTCTTTATACGATCCCTCCAATATTCATAATCATTTCCATCAATGATAGGTTGTCTAGTTGAGTTTATATTGTCTATTGAACCAACATTCATTCCTGCCATCTTAAAGAAAATTATTTCCACAAAAACATGTCAATAGAAAATGTTCAGATTTAAGAAAAATATTCCTAGGCAAGGAAAATATAGAACAATGAAAACTGAGCAGGGAAAACTAATATGTGAGTATAAGTATTTCAGAGACCTCCTCTGATACCAATTGTTGGATCGAAATAATGAATGAAAATAATAATTGTAGTATCTAATGACGCTCAATATACATGAGGGGGGCTAATTGTATGCTTTAAAAACTCTTTATGAACTTTTAAAGATGGATATGGTTAACAAGGATAAACAAGGTAATTCACAAAACCTCTAGTTCTACACACTTTCATGATTCAGAAAATATGATTCCGAGAATGCAGTTCTGGAAAAGTGATTTCGGAAATGAAACTTAATGGAATTTTATAACAACAAAGATTCTACCTTAAAGCGTATAGAATCTTACTAAATCAGAGTACATGTATATGTAAGTATAATATTGTTATACTTTCCTCAACAATATAAATTTAGTGGAAAACATGTAACAAAACAAGTAACAATTACTAATTATTTTAACCCAAAGAGAAGGGTATCTAACAACTTTGGATAAAGATCCCTTGATTTATACTTTCAAGAAAGTCTATATTACCCACACCAGGGTAATCCCACGATACGATGATCAGAGTTTTTCTTGCTATCCCCACAAGCCCTAAACTTTAAGGTAGTCGACACCTCTATCTTCTTGTCCCCGGAAGCCCTTGATTATACACAACAACAATCAGAGTCGCACAAAGAAAATTTTAACAAGAAGTTCAGTACGCACAAAGAAATAAAGCCTATATCTATTGAAATCACTTCCACAGAATTTAATCCCTAGATTGATCAACATGTTTTTATCTCTTTCAAATTATCTCCTATTTATAGGAACATCTCCAACGGTCAGCACCCTCATCCAACGGTCATATTTTTCCTTGAATTTCGGAGGGACCTATACACGTGTAACTCAAACAATGGTTAGTGAGTAACTGAAAGCATGAAATCATTTTATAACCATAACATGAGTAAGTATAAATATGGTTACATAACTAAAATCCATTATTCAGAATGTAAGAAAATGAATGTTCGGTGTCGAACCAAAAATGAATTCGAAGTCTATAATACAAGGATATTCAAGTTCTATTTTCAATGGAATTCAGAACCTGAACTCTATAGAATTCGGGAGTCTGAATTTCAAGTAAATTCGGAATCTGGATTCACAAGAATTCAGAATATGGATTCACAAGAATTCAAAAGCTGGACTCTCAATAATTTGGATCCTGAACTTACAATGTTTGGAGTCAGAGTTCATGAGAATTCAGAGTCAGAACTCATAAGAATTCGTAATCTGAATTCGGTGTCAGAACTCAATGGAATTCGTAACAAGAATTCAGAGTCAGTATTCGTAGAAGTTTGTACTCAGAAATTATATTCATAATTCAGAGTCAGAACTTAGAAGAGTTCGTAATTAGAATTCTAAGAATTCAGAACCTAAAACAGAATGCCACATATCTCGTTAATTATAGGATTCAGAGGTTATGGTTACAAACCGGATTTTACACTAAGAAAAATTATGATATGAACAACGAAAACATGGTAAGGATAAATTTCCTTGGGGAAGGAAATTTTTCTTTATAGAAGTAAAACACAGGGCAAAAAGAGATTTTCCTTGAGATAAGGTGTCTGTGATTTTCAAAACAAGAAGGAATTGTAATGTCATAAATAAACATTATTGACTAAAAAATCTCTTCCATGTATGAAGGAATGGAAAAGTCATAAGGAAAACCTTATTGACTCAACCTAGGTACATCATGATATAAATTATACATTCATGTAGTAATGAGGATTTCATCCCTAGGGCTAGAGGAAGTTGATATGGTATAGGTATTCATCCTTACATGCATCCAAAAATTTGAATATAATCAGTTTGTGACTGTATGGATACATAAAACCCAACCAGGGGGTTTGAAACTAAAAGAGGATAGAGAACATCCATGTTTTTCTTTATTCCTAACTTACTCACCATGACCTCAGCCTCATTTAGTAGTGAATGAGTAGAAAGTGTCTCCCTTGGGAATCTCTATTAGAGTAATCTCCACGTATAACATGTGGGACACTCCCACACCTTCCATACCCTCTCCTGCATCCACCAATATGTGAAGAAGATTGAGAAAAAAAGGCATATCTTCCACATCCCCTTTTTTTGTAGAACAGAGAATCAATCACGTGGTATTAGTGGTTAGTGGTGATTGTGTCACAATAATGATCAAATACACTCAATTGGATCACAGAGATTGTGTAATACCCATCCACTATTAATTGTATGGTCTTTTATTCCATTCTAGAAAGGATAAGTAAGAATCCTTCAAGAGTTTTTAACCCAACACCCAAAACTCCCACTAATTTTTCTAATCCATATTCTAAGTAGAATCATATCAAACCACACCATGTAGGCTATATTATATCAAGGATATTTTTACCTCATCCTTATTATTAAGAATTATTATTACAAGTCATCGCATAACCAGGACCTATTCCATTTTAAATAAACAATAGATGATCATTTCATTAAAATTACGACACAAACACTTTCTTGGACACTATATTCTTGATTTTGTGGTATCATGACATTGAAATTCATGATTTATTCCTTGTTACATGTCCCTAAAAGGTTTTACATGTCTCATTAAGTGTGACATGACTATGTGGGTTCAAATTCCACTCACAATGATATGTATGAAGTTCCTATGAGGGGCTTGATCCCACATCAAAACAACTTCCATATCTATTGGGGAAAAACAATTCTAGAGTACCAAACATTGTGGCTTAAAATCAGCATTACAAAGAAATAAAAATAACCAATATGAAAATCTTTTATACATAAAAATGGTTTCCATCAATGGATAACCTGTGATATATAAGTATTATTTTCAATTAATAAATTTCCATAAATTATTTTTAATATATATGGGTTTCCAATTCCATATTATGAATTTGAAACCTAATTTTGATTATTTATTATATTTTTATGTGAGTACTAGTGTTGGAAATAACACCCCCAACGGGTGTGATTTACTCGACCTCCCATCATATCGACGAATATGAGTCCTTAATAATGTTTTGTTATGTTTCCCAATGACTATCTACCATTTTAAAGCATTCCCATGAATCATCATTGATGCAAAATATATTGGGAGTTTTTGGTTCCTTGATCAAACATAGTTGGAAGTAGACCCAACACGAATGTGTGTAAAAAAATGGAATAATTTTATGTTATTTATATTGTAACACGTCCCATAATATTGATTATATATCTTAGTTTATTTTAAGAACCACTTCATTTTTTTGAAACAGGAATTTTTATATCCCCTGATGAGTTAAATATTATCCATTTGATAAACCAATAACATGTCCCTAATAAGCCTTTGATATCTTCTGATAAACATGACTACCATTGAATTGTTGTTACATATGTAATATTTGAATTTTTTTACCACATGTTAGGAATATTTTACATCTATCTTGGTACATATCATGATATTCACGATTAAAATTATTGTTGATATAAGAGAACATAGTTTTGTTTTGAAGACTAGATATATAGGAAAAGTGTAAGTATTTATCGAGAGTGCTTGCAGTAATCAATCAAAAAAATTAATGATCAAATACATGTTAAGGGCCTCAAATTCATTAATCTGTGGTGATTTAAAAGGCTATTTGTTCACCAAAATGAAGGTATTTTGACAAAACGTTTCTTTTGATCATTTCCCTAACATTTATTAGTTATTTTATAGACCAATAATATAAGGAAATAAACATACATTACATATTTATTAAAACAAAATTTAATTTTTAGTTTTGATTTTATCAATTTCTAATTCATCCCTTACTTCATGCAATAGACGTTTAAAAATAAACGTTTGGGCCTATAGCACTAAAATAAAGTTTTATTAGAATTTAAGGCTCGTAAAATAATGGAATGTATAACTATTTATCTAAAACAATACATAAAAATTAATATTTTTATACATTATTCCCCAAATATAAAATGATTTACTTATGTTTTATCATAAATAATTATTCATCAAAAAATTATACATTAACCTAGACATCGCATATGCTTGTGGTAGGAATGAAACCCTTATCATCCTATAGTCATGGGGTCAAGAATCGTGGCCTTGTTGGACATTATTGGTAAACACCTTGAATATGTGTTGTCGTATAATAAATCCATAATAATATAATTTCCAAAATTTTTTGGGCTTCCTTGATTTAAGGTTAATCAATAAATAGCCTTTTAACCAAGGTTTTCAATATAATACCTATACATAAATACCTCCTCCAAAGATTAATTTAATCTTTTCATGGACGTATAACCTTTTAACCCTTATTAATGATGAAAATCCATAACCATACAAATGATTTCATGAAACCAGCTTATCATTTCATTATCAAAAATTAGATCTTGGTTGTCACATTTCATTCATGCGAATACCCTCACGGTAAATTCGATGGGAACATGGTAATGAATTTTATTACTAAAAATAAGTTTTGGAAAACATGAATTCTTCCCTATTCCATATATTAATATATATTCCATAAATCCAATAAATATTAAACATTATCCTTATTATTGTGAAATACTTATCAACATGTCATTAATTAGTTCCAAGTTAGTCAGTACCTTCCAATTTACTTATACATATCCCACATATCATTTTCTAAAAAACATTATCATATCATAAGAAACATATTAAGTGTCACCTTTCCCTTATTCATGTTTTTTACATTGGTAAACCTTTCAATTATATCACTTTTATATTCCATCTAAATCATTCTACAAGTCCATGTAAATATGCAACAAAAAACATAAACTAAAAAACCTTGTATATTTCACCGTTCATATGAAATAATTCTTGAATCTGAACACATAAAATATTTTACTATTCAACTTTATCCTTTTTTCATTAACAATTATACCTCATCCTATTATACAATACATCATTCCTTTCACATTTCATATGTAGACTCTACATAATAAGTAAATGTAACCATTACTTACACCACTATACTAGTACCCTTAAAGATCCTTAATCATGCAACATTGAGTTTCATAATAACCATTTAATCTACACTTAAAACACTTATCCTTCAATGATTTAGTACGGATGTCAAAATTTACCAAATTCTTTAATCAAACTCTTTATTTTTCCTTGGTATTCACTTTATTTTTATCCTTCTTTTCAACAATCTATACATATTACTGTTCTTATCATAAATTTACATAGGTGATTATTTCCACATTCTTGACACAGAGGAAAATGAATATTCTTTTTTCCATGGTCTAAATTACCTGAATACTCAGTTAACTCCATATCTCACTTCCTTTGTGAATCCGAGATTTCATGATGGTATGCGTTGTAAATCATGTTCCGTGAAAATTTATTAGCTATGATAACAACATCTCCCACTCCAGTTATAATCCAACTTGACTACTCTCTAAAAATATTCCATCACATTCCACAATAATCTATGTCCTTATAGTTCACGCCATTGACCAAAACCCAAATCATTCTTTGAATAGTACTTATCAAGGGAAAAAAACCCCATATTCATGAAAAGTTGTACTTATAAGATATCAAAATCATGTAACATTCCTTAAACTATGACACTCTAGGTTCATCCTAGGTTATTCATAGATAACTTATATCTAAATCCTTTATAATGGTTTGTGAAGAGTTTGTGAATTACCAAAGCATAACCCCTGAGAATGTCAAACTAGGTTTATAGCCAGGCCTATTGTAAGGTACCAGATTACCCTGAGTTAGGATTCAAACATATTTTCTGAGTTTTTACCCCTATTTACATCTTTCCCAGAGCCACATCTACTTGTAGTTTCCAGGTAAGAATTTATTTCCTGGAAACCACTTTATATTTTGTTTACCAAAATTCTAGGACATTTTACTAAACATTCCCTATATGTTATACTTCTTTTTAGTGACATCCAGAGACATATCCTTAGAAATAGACCTAGGGATTTCACTAAGGGTTTCTCATCCTATTTTCCAAATGTTGACTAAACCATTCCTTTGATACCAAATATTGTTAACTATACATGACATACATGGATATTACAACATCTTAGATGAATATTCAGTATATTATTAAAATAAATTCCTGAGGATGGTAATAGATTAGATTTTAGGAAACATGGAAACATAATATTCTATCATAGTGAATGATCATAAACTATAAGGGCCTGGATTCGGGTGCCACACAATGGGTGCCCCGAACCCAGTTGGTCACATGACCTCAAGTGCATTTCCCCAAAGGCCAGAGGCTACCGACTAGTAGCCTGGGCCTAGGACTGATAGTGGGGAAACTATGCCCTCATATTTTAAAGTGTAGCGCAGTGGAAAAAAAAGTAAACATACAATGCGGAAGCAGTAAACAATATACACTTGAAATAGACAACATTACTAAAGTAAAAGATAACCTACAATCATATATTTGATGAAGCGACATGTCTTTAATTCTATGAAAGAAACCAAAATAGGATATAATGTAATCTGATACAATAAGGTATAAAGTAAAAAGTACGGCAATACAAAACCAAAGAAGTTCAATAGGAACACAGCCACAACGCAAGGCTAAGCTCGGTCCCATGCTCTCCTACTCCTCTTCAACAATCATGTACCTGCTTAAGGACCCTTTCCCATATCGACACCTACAACAATATAATCTGTTTGGCCTCATTAAATGGTCCAAACATGGTGTGTGAAATGAATCCCAGTGGGCAACCACCAAAGGCCTGTGCCCAACTGTCAGTGAAAATGTGCAAAAGCAGTGTGCAATAATGAAATGCAGTAATCTAGGAAGTACTCAAAAGTAACCATTTCTACCAGTTACATTTCCATTTTAATAATTATTTAACAATTCAATATGATTGAATTTAGAGTTTTCTGAGACTCGGCTCCAACCAAAAATCTCTTATACCAGTGCCATAGCAGAAATCACAACAGGATATCCAACAAGTAAAAGAAAACAATAATACAAACTTGTGCTTTAGCTTGGAAGGTACAACATAAGAAATTACAACAGTGAATATTCAAAATAACATTGTCCTCAAACATGAAAATCCCTACCCTCTGACAAACAGAAACGAAACCCTTAGGTGACTGCCCTCAGACATGATGAATATTTCCCTCAGGCATATTAGATATCGCCCTCAGGCACATAAGCTACTGCTCTCAGGCATAAGAAACGTTGCCCTCATGCTAAAAAAAACCTTTCCCATATGCTAAACAGAAGCTTTCCCTCAGGATAATCAGAAGAAAAGCAAGTAATGAGGCCGAACCCAATGCATAAGAAAGAAATTTATATACGTTTCCTCTCAATAAAAATCCAAACATGCTATAATAATGGCATACCCACGGTTATCCTGGCCAAACGGCTAAACAAGGGAAACACACCCTCGGGGTGGCCCTAGATCAAAGAAACGATCTCAAAAAAGTTCATACTTTTTCATTAGATTACTTATGCAATTCTAGGTATCTCAGAGTCAATGTCTCAGCCATACGACACCCCGAACATGGGCATGTGGCACAATAGTATAAAAAATCAACTCTACTGTTGGAATTAAACAAAATACCTCCTTCCTCGATATCCTTTGCTCGATATATGTGAAATTTTCCATCTGAAACAACCAAGAATGACATAGATCTGAGGTAAAAAATTACCCTTTAAAACCTAAATAACATCCCTTATGGAAAGAAATGGAAGGAAAGATTCACGAAGAGGGAATATCTTACCCGTGCGGTTCAAACAAGGCCGACGACAGAAGAATCGGAGTCCTGGTGAGTGATTGGGATCTCTTCCAAGTCTTGGCCTCCTCTCCCGCTGCTCTTGTTGAGCCCTATGCCTGCTCCGTCGAATGAGGAGGGTACTGCCTATATTTAATGAAAAAACATAACTACAAGGAGTGTACTCTCAAGTACATGGCGTATACTATCCTTTTTAACTATTCCTCTGGCGGCTCCTTTTCACCTCCTCATAGTTCATCTACCAACTGATTACACAACATGTATTACTAATTATGCGACATGTAGTTAATTTTTACACTCTTAATTGCCGACAAGCCTACATGCCCTGTTCTCATCCCACACAGCCAAAGTACATGGTGTGTGTACAAAGTACATGGATTGTAGTTATGTTTTACACCATTAATCACTGACAAGACTAAACACCCTATATTCTCATCCCACATGGACAAAGTAAATGGTGTGTGTACAAAAGTACATGTTCTGTACCCATAAATTTGGGATTTTTCCCACATTTCCCTTGTTTTCTTGAAAACACTTAAGGAAAAGGAAAAGAAGAAACTCGTACCTAAAGAATAAAAATCGGGTTCTTACAAACATCCCCCTTATAGAAATTCGTCCTCAAATTTCCCTTCTAAGGGTGGTAATGATAAAGTTGAGAACAATTCTGGCCATAGAGCATGTACATCGGTCTCCCACTCCCAAGTTTCGTCCTGCACTCGGCCATATTGCCATAGCACTCGTACGGGAGGAACTGATTGGCCTTGGTGAACCTTTGTGCTCTTACCAACAATACGAATCAGATGCTCCTCGAAGGATGCATCAACCTGAAGTTATACCTCTTCGGGCTGAAAAACGTGAGACATGTCTAAGTGATAACGGTGCAGCTGAGATACATAGAAGACGTCATGCATGGCCCAGTACCTCTGTGGTAACTGAAACCGATAGGCGACTGACCCGACTCTCTCCAAAATCTTAAACGGTCCAACATACCTTGGTGAACGTTTACCCTCTCTCATGATCCGCCTGTGTCCCAACCTTGGTGAAACACACAAGAAAACCTGATCCCCGACCAAAAAACTCCAAGGGTCATCTGTGGTGATCAGCATAAGATTTTTTAAGAGACTGTGAAGTTTCCATCCACTTCTGAATCAACTGGACCTACTCTGAAGACTCCTTCATGAGACGTGGTCCAAGTAAAGCTGCCTCACCTACCTCCACCAGCACAAGGGAGATCGGATTTTCCTATCATATAAAGCCTCATAAGTTTTCACTTAGTAGTTTAATGAAAACTATTATTGTAGGAAAACTCAACCAGGGGTATGTGCTTCTCCAAAGAGCCACCAATGTCCCGGACACATGCACACAGCATGTCCTCTAGCACCTGTATTTTACAGTCTTACTGGACATCAGTCTGAGGGTGGTAAGCTGTGCTCAGAAGCACCTGAGTACCCAGTTCCCTCTAAAAACACTTCTAGTACGAGATATAAAACGGGTGTCCTTGTATAATATGATAGAACAAGGGACCCTGTGAAGATGTACTACCTCTCAAATATACAACTTCCTGAGCTTGTTAACACCAAAGGTATCCTTGATTGGAAAAAAGCGAGCAACCTTTGTAAGTTTGTCCGCAACAACCCATATGGCATCATTTTCTCGAGGTGGCCTCGACAACCCGGTCACGAAGTCCATCACGACATCATCGCATTTTCCACTCAGGAATGGGTAATAGTTGTAATAGTCCTGATGGCCTCTGATGCTTTGTCTTCACCTACTGACAGGTGGAACATCTCGTAACAAAACTAACTGCCTATATTTTCATATACAGCCACCAATACTGACATCTCTTTTCACGGTACATTTTGGTAACTCTAGGATGCACTTCCCAAGCTTAAGCATAAAATTACCACATTAACACCTCACATATATCCCCTAGACCCCACACTCTTCCATGGATACGTAGTACCTTGTCATCGCCTATCGGCTAACGAAGAGGATGGTCCTCACTTTCCACTGACTTCTGTAGAACTAGGCCTTCTGAAGATGATAATTTTCTCATCCTCACTCTATCCAAGAGAGTATAAGTCATAGATTAAGATGAAAGATATGTTTTCCCTTGACTGTCGTGCACCTTCAAATGAATCTTAGAGAACAAAGCCATAAGCTGCCACTCACCACTGGCCTCCTGCACTGCCTGTATCTGAGTCCTCCTACTCAGTGCATCAGCTACTGCGTTACCCTTAATAGGTGTATAGGCAATCTCAAAGTCGAATGAGTGAAGGTATTCAACCCACCATTCACTGTCTCGAATTCAAGTCATGTTGGGTAAAGATTTATTTAAGACTTTCATGGTCCGTAAACACAAAAAAAATGTTATCCCAATATATAATGTCTCCAACAGCGCAACGCAATAACAACTACAGCCAACTCAAGATCATGCGTCGAGTAATTCCTCTCATGTGGCATCAACTGCCGAGACTCATACGCAACTACTCGATCATCCTACATCAACACTGATCCCAACCCAATACCTGATGCATCACATTAAACTGTATAGCTCTACCCTTGATCTGGAATTATCCAGACTGGTGCTGATGTCAACCTTTCCTTCAGCTCTTGAAAGGTTATCTCGCAATCTTCTGACCAAACGAACTTTATATCCATCTTATTCAAACCCATCAACGACGCTACTAAGCGGGATAGGTTCTATATAAAGTGCATGTAGTAACTAGACAACCCTAAGAAACTCCATATTTCTAACACATTCTTAGGATTCTCCTAGAAAACTACTGCTCTCACATTCTCTGGGTCTACCTCAACTCCTTTATCTGAGATAATATGACCCAAGAAGTGAATCTGGTCCATCCAAAAGTGGCAGTTTGAGAGATTAGCATATAACTGATTCCTTCTTAGTGTACACAGTACGATCTCAAGATGGGTGGCATGGTCGTGTTGAGTGTGAGAGTACACCAACATTTCTTCCATGAAGACTACAACAAAAGAATCAAGATATGGATGGAACACACTATTCATCAGAGCCATGAAAACTATTAGCGCTTTTGTGAGTCCGAACAGCATGAACAAGTACTCGTATAGACTGTATCTACTCCGAAAGGCTGTAAGTGGTATGTCTGATGGTCTAACGTGCAACTGATTATTTTCAGATCACATGTCAATCATCGAGAACACTCATGCTCCTAGAAGTTTATCAGAAAGATCTTGAATCCTCGTTAAGGGATATTGGTTCTTAACCGTCAACTAGTTTAGTTTCTGATAATCCGCGCAGAGTCTGAGGGTACCATCTGCCTTCATAGAGAAATGTATAGGTGAACCCCTGGGCGAAATACTGGGTCGGATGAAGACCTTGCATTGTAACTCCTTTAACTACCTCTTGAGCTCCTGCAATTTTGGTGTAGCCATCCTATAAGGAGGAATGGACACCATTTCTGCTCCTGGGCTACCTATCCACCTTACCCACGATGCTCTGGTCTCGATCGGCTCATATGGACATCCCATTCACCCTTTTATAGAACCTCTCCACCCTTTGGTGATGTGGATCTCACCATGTGAAGATATAAATCTAAAAAGGCTCAAAAGGGTACCAACCAATCCATCCCGAGAATGACATCATAGGATGTCATCTCTAAGACATAGAGGTCCCATAGAATGTGACACCCACCAAACTTTATGGGGAACTCCATGCACTGACGCACACCTGCCGTTATAATTCCCAACAGAGTATCTAGGAGTCATGATATCCGAAGAAGAAGAAACACAAAGCCCAAAGATCTCCATAACAGGCATAGATATTAAGTTATGTGTAGCAGCAATATCGAAATGTACAGAAGACAAAATAGAAGCAACTAGAATAGTACCTCTAACAGTGGAAGGTTTGGTCTCTTGCACTTGTTGGGTCTATTTCACTACATATGTCTGCCCAGTTTCGTGGCCCTATGACACAGCCTGGCTACCCGGAGTTGACCCACCCTACTCTCTCTGAGATCCTGGTGTCTGGCTACCACAATCAAGACCACCACCACGACCTGAACGTCCTAACATATTCCAATTCCTTGACTGGTAAGAAGCTGATGGACCTGCTCCTATAGGCGGAGTCTGCACAGAACCCCTATCACTAGTCACCGGTGGAAACACCTTGCAAAAATACTGAAGATGACCCATCTTGCCCCAAGCTCGTCACTCCACTAGGTCTCGTGAACATTGAGGTCTCTTGTTCCTCTCTTTACCACTCTGGTGGCACATTATCTGGCTACCTGAAGAATTCTTCAAGCTAGTAGTGCCCGCATGAGATAAATCAATGTGCATCTTCCTCTTTCCGGTATAAATAGTTCCAGAGACCGGTGCCGAACTGCCCTAGTTCGAACCACTAGATTCCCTTATGTTTCGTTCTGTAATCAGCACCCGGTATACAATATAATGCACTATAAAAAACCTGAAAACATTTATCAGCGCTCGGATGTCATATCGAAGACCATCCTTAGAGAATCTAGCACTCAGTGTCTCACCACCCACCAGAATAGGTGAAAAACGATGTAGATCAATGATGCGGGCAAAATAGTCCATCACTAACATGGCGCCCTACTGTAGATTCATGAAATCTCGAGCTAGATCTTCCCTCAATGTCTCAGGAAAGAAAAAGTCATAGAAGAATACTTGAAAATATTACCACTCCATGTCTTGGTGATGCCCAGTCTGGGTGGTAACATCCCACCATCTCTTGGAAGAATCAGGTAGCATGTAAGTTGCAAGCTTGACCCTCCCCCAGGAGTCGTCTCCCGATGCTTGAAGATCATCTACATAGATTCCAACCACGAATCTGCAACCTGTGGTCCTCCATCCCTTGAAAATATAGGCAGATGCTGCAGCTGGAATATATGTGTTAGCTCTTCCATAGATGTGGAAACCAGCGGTGCACCTTGGAAGGCTTGCATGAACCGCATGATGCCTTCATGAAACTGTGCATCTGTGCCTGCGTTTGGTATAACAGCTGGTGCCGCATCTTGCACTGCGGAAGGATCCATCTGTAGCCCATGGCCTACCATCTCTGTAGTATAATCGTCGCCACTCCCTTGGAAAACAACACGTGTTCATATCAGTGGCATGAATCTGCAAGGTCAAAAGCACACCTTAGATCAAGATCATCGAGGACTACAAAAAACTAGAAGTGTACGAAGGGAATACGAGAAATAAGGACTTCAAGGTTTATAAGACAAAAAACTGTGTCTAATTACTACATGGTGTGTTATTTTAAACCCTTCGCATGGGCATGCACTCCTGCCAGAACTGGTCATGTACCACCCCAAACACACAACATGTTTTCCTAACACACGGATTGTACTGGAATTCTATTCCCCCTCCCCGAGTCCTTCTACACAGTTATGCCACACGGTTCTCCTTAGAATGAGCCTACGTGGCATGTTAGTTCCAAACAAGGTGTTTACTAGATGATTCTGACCTACCTGTGTTCTTCGTGACATGTCCGGATACTCAACTCACATTACGTGGCGTGTTCCAGATGGACACAACATGTACTGCTTAGGTTCCAACTACCCGTGTTGTTAGTGACATGACTGGATACTCGGGTGACACTAAATGACTTGTTCCATATGGAAAGGGTGTGTATATTCTAATATTTCTCTGTCTGTGTCGTTAGTCACACGGGAGGACACAGGGTCAAGCCGACAGAGTGTGTACGTCTGGTACATGGCATGTTCCCATAAGAACATACCTATCTCATGTCTCTTCCCACACGACCTATGATACGGTAAGAGACTACACGACATGTGCATAAGGTACACATCATGTACTTAAGAAAAGCAGTTTCTTCTCGAATTGAAGAACACATGGCATGTAGTCAAAACAACACAACATGTGTTCTGGGTTTTTCCAAACAGTAAGCCTTAGAAACATCTCCAGAGCCAACAAAAACACTAAAACGAACACCAAAGTTCCAAATTCTGATCCGTGAGGGGCCATAATCCCTAAAAATCAGCGCTTGGAATCTTATACATATTATAACAAGGTAAACAAGTCAATGATCTGCAAAATTCCGGTCAATGAGGGCCTATATCACCTAAGGAACCAAATTTTGGTGTTCATTCAATCAAAACCTCATACAAACAATACCCTATCAACAGTACGCATATTTATCAAGGTACCTATCACAACCACATGCATTTTCTAGCACAAAATCTATCACAACAACATGCAATTTAAAATGCACCTACATGGTATAGAAATCATGCATGAAATGTGATTCTAACATGTGCCTAAATGATGCATGAGATGGCGTACCCTCATCTCATAGGGTTGTGACTAAATAGAACCCAAGTATAAAAATATAAACAGAATACCACAAGGGCGTCACCCAATGGTGAAATCAAATCAACTATAATAATTTTAAAACTAGATAAAAATGGAAACACGAGGTTAATCGGCTTTTCCCTGTACAGAGGTTAGCTACTCCCGGGCACAGCTTATTACCAAGTACCTATTTTGTCCTATCTCGGGCTATAGGCTCTAAACAAAAAGTCAAGAAGAAAAGAAACTCCTCTGATACCACTTTGTAACGTCATGGATCAGGGTTTCACACATCGGGTGCCCAAACCCGGTTGGTCACATGACCTCATGCACATTTCTCCAAACGCCAGAGGCTACTGACTAGTAGCGAGGGCCTAGGACTAATAGTGGGGAAACTATGCCCACATTTTTCAAAGTGTAGCGCAACGAAAAAAAAAGAAAACATACAAAGAAGAATTGGTAAACAATATAGACCTGGAATAGACCCTAGAACTGAAGTATATGATAACCAATAGTCATATATATGATGATGAAACATGTCTCTAATTCTAAAAAAGCATCCAAATCAGGATATACTGAAATCTAATACAATACGGCACAAGTTACAAAGTATAGAAAAACAAAACCAAACTAGTGCAACATAAACACAATAGTATCACAAGCCTGTGCTCTGTCCCATGCTCTCCAACTCATATGCAACAATCATGTACCTCTGTAGGGACCATTTCCCTTATTGATGCCTACAACAATATAATTTGTTGGGGCCCAAGACATAACCCAAACAGGGTGTGAGAACTGAATCCCAGTAGGCAACCACCAAAGGCTCATGCCCAACTATCAGTAAAAATGTGCAATAGTAGTGTGCAATAATAAAATTCATTAAACTAAGAAGTACTTATAAGTAACCATTCCTACCTATTACATTTCCATTTTAATAATTGTTAACAATTCAATATTATTGAATTCTGATTTTTCCGAGACTCGGCCTCAACCGACAATCTCTAATACCAGTGCCACAGAAAAAACCACAACAGGTTATCCAAAAAGTAAATGATAACAATAATACCATGTTTGTGATTTATCTTGGAAGGTACAACATAAGAAATCACTATAGTCAATATTCAAAGTAAACATTATCCTCATACAAGCAAATCATTACCCTCGGGAAAATAGAAATGAAACCATCGGGTGACTGCCCTCAGGCATACTTAATATTTCCCTCAGGAACAAGATCTACTGCCCTCAGGCATAAGAAATGTTTTCCTCAGGCTAAACAAAACCTTTCCCTTAGGCTAAACAGAACTTTTCCCTCAGAATAATCAGAAGAAAATAATGTAACAGGGTCGAGACCAACGCTTAAGTATGTAATTTATATATGTTTCCTCTCATGAAAACTCAAAACATGCTATAATCATGGTATACCCACGGTTATCCTTTCCAAACGGATAAAGAAGAGAAATGCACCCTCAGGGTGGCCCTATATCAAAGAAACGCTCTCAAACAGCAGTTTATACTTATTCATTAGATTACATATGAAATTCATGGTATCTCAGCAGTCAATGTCTCAGCCATACGACACCCCGAACATGGGCGCGTGGCACAATGGTACAAAAACTAAACTCGACAGTTTGAATTAAACACAACACTAGCTAACTCGATCTCCTCTGATCGATATACGTGAATGGAACCTTCCTAAACAACCAATAATGATGTAGATCTGAGATAAATGATTACCTATTAAAACCTAAATAACTTCCCATAGGTAAATAATTGGAAGAAAATAATCAAGAAGAGGGAAGACCTTACCTGCGTGGTTCAAACGAGACTGGCGACAGAAGAAAAATCAAAAACAATCATATCACAACCCATGTAATTAAATGGGTATCATAAACATGTAAACATGCCATAACATATGGAAAAAGATACATGTTTTATAATAATTTCATCTAAATCCGATCCTACAAAATATAAATAGATTTAATAAAAATTAAACCCATCAAATAAAAACATATTTCATAAACATATAACCTGTGGAAGAAAAATAAGTTTGATAAGGATTGTGACATTATGCATAACCCATTCATAGAAACAATATTAATTTAACCTTTAGATAGTTTCCTATAGGTGCATGATTAACATCAAATTTTTTTATTTTAGATGGAAAATAATTTTGAATAATCATTCAAAAAAACATTTCATGAGGAAAATATCCTTTCTTCTTTGAAAATAATATTTTTAATGCATAAAACCCTTTGAAAATAATTTTTTAGATTATATCATGAAAACTTATAAAGAATACATGAAATTATTTTTTAAATCAATTTTCGTTGAAAACATAAAAAATATGCTTCAAAAAATTTTAAACAAAATTTTCATTGAAAACACTTTGAAAACTTATAAATAAAGATGATTTTTTGGAATCCTTTTTACTTGAAAACATGTGAAAGAAGCATGAAAATGGTTTAATAACCATATAATCGAAAATAATTCGAAAGCATATAAATAAGGCTAGTAAATAATTTAATAAATTTTTCCCTTGAAAATATATATAATAATATTTAAAATGTTTTGACAATAATTTTCAATGAATATTACTTCTAAACAAATTTTCAAAACAAATATCCTTTTAAAACAACAAGGGAATCTTCAAATAAATTATGACAAGGGTAATGTTTGGGTTTCTTAAAAACATTTTTTAATGCTACTATGTAGAAAATAGTAGAAATGAGTATAAAGATAGTACATATACATGAGTATATAATGAAAACTAGAGGATACAAATTTCAAAAATTTCCAGAAATAAGGGTTTTAATATTTTATCAAAGTAAGGATAATCATAAATAATCTTAAGAAGCGATTATATTGTTTCAATAAACCCTTATCACATGGTAATTTGGGATCATGCTCTATATCTAAGAAAAAAAAATTACATGAATCTTATAATGTCATGAAAATATATATATATTCGTGATATATTATATAAAATGGAAGTATATACAACTCAAAATGAATTTAGGAGCATTACAAAAAATGTGACTCAAAAAAGGAAAATTGACACGAAACTATTTTACCGATTTGGTTATTTTTTTAAACATACACCCCATGAAATAAATATAATAAAATTTACATGTGAAAACCCATATATTTTACTATAATATGCATAGAATAAAATCATGGGTAGTATATACACCACAAAAATGGAAATATTTGTGAACATAGCATGTATCTCACATAAATGAAAAGTTAGAATAAATTCCCTTAAGTTAATTCTTGACTCTCATCGTACTTGTTCAAAACACCTGTATAATAAATATAAATTTATTATACATATTTTATAGAACCACTTTTTTATAAATAATATTATATTTGGTTTTATTATGACCTTATATTACCCACTTGTTAACCACCCTATGTTATGGTTTGTCTTCAGGTAATATTAGCTTTATTTTTCGTATGTGTCTTAATTTATTATATTATCGGCACTTGTACTTATATCATGATTAAAAAATTTCAAAATGATATAAATATAATTTATATATATTATATGTGTATTATAATCATCTATATAATATATAAGTTTGAAACATAATATACCATTCATGGAAACAGTAGGTCGTACGTACTCATGAACACTATTTACATTTAATTGTCGTGTTGTGAGTAAGAAAGTAAAATTAATATATGTACATATATGTATATATATATCATTATTAAATTATATTTATTATGTCATATTTATTATATATATTAACTAAATCCATTTTTAATACATTCCATGTAGTGTGTGAATGAATCATATCGCTTTGAGTGGGAGGTAGTTCTTACTTTCACAAATGAAATTATCATATTAACTTCAAATAGAATGTAAAAAAGACATGTTATTTAAAAGTAATATATAACAATAATGAAATAATAAATATAATATATAATATATATAAACGATGGGTCTTTTATAATGTCAACCAATATAGGTGGTAATTAAAATGGAAAAATCAACATTTAGTGAGGTGCTAGTTCACCGTAAACATAAACAGTATGTTCATTACCCCTTAAATGTAGGTGTGTGTAATTTTAGGTCTAAAAATTATCATAAAAACAACATATTATATTGATTATAATGCTTTTTTTTATAAAATCTTGTAATAAATGGAGTGGATGGGGAGAAATAAAATAAAAGGAAGGACATGAGAGAAGACGTTACCTCTTAATCAGGTAACTCATTTTGGTTTATTCTACAAGGAATCTGTGGATTGAGTTCCATGAAAGGTAAGGATTATTAGAAAAATTTAAGTATATATGTAATTGTATTGGGTATATATTGTTCAATTATTATAGGTTTTATATATGTGATGATATGGGAGAGGCAGTGGCCTTTTGTAGGGAAGGAAAAAGACACACTTGGATTTTTTGAAAACAAGTTAGGTGTACCCCGGTTCTTACATAAAAAAGTATTAAAAAACCAAAATAGTCAATAATGGAAGGTTTATGGAAGAAATAAGTACATAAAATGTGTTTTTTACAGCTTAAATGTCATTTGGGCTCCTAAGATTAAGGTTTAGTCCCGAATTAATCATTATTTCACCTTAATAACTATGATAAATTTTAATAACTTTTACTAATAATTTTGGTCAAAAAATAAAATGAAAAAATAATAATCTAAATATTGTACAGATTACAATGGTGTATGTCAGTTTTTATAAATTCAATTCAGACAAGCGTCAAAATTAATATAAACGTTAATCCAGCAGATGGGATGAAATTACAGGGTTTTAAAGTAGATTGAAGTTCAATGGATTATAATTTTTATATTCAATTGCAAAGTGAGATTTATTATAATGACCTAAATTGAATTAATACTTGTATAATTTATCTAATGTGACATTAAAACAATTTTTGCATATAATTTTTCATTAATAATTGTTCTAAAAAAAATTACTATTAACTAAAAAGCAGTATATTTCATTATTCATCAAAAAATGATGTTTCCTAAAAAAATACAAATAATTCACCCTAATCTATGTTCAACATTCTAAATTAATATTTCAAATTATTTTACAAAATTAAATTTCTATATGTGTTCAAAATTAATTTTATTATCAAAAGTCGTTCATTCGAGAAAACATTATTTTTATACATTAATTTACTCTTCATAAAATCAAATCCTTCATTACCAATATGTTTTATATATATATAAAAATTATAAATAATATTTTAAAATTAGTTATTATGATTCATATAACTATGTATAATGGCTAGGTTACAATTTTATCATCTCAATAATTATAACAATAAAATGGCATTTTGTAGCAACATATGTGTTGCGTGTAATGTATGCGAAATCAGTGTTGCATATAGTGAAAGACAAGTCAAAATTATGTGTAGCGCAAGCGAATTTAGTATTTCATGTAGAATAAACCATGTCGGTGTTATGTGAAAGAAATGTTATACACAATTTTTTAATATAGATATATACATAAATAATCATTTCTATTGTCACATGAAATTCAAAATATCAAAAAGATAAATTAATTTGAACTTTTTTTCAAAATATAGGGGTGTAACATAATCTACGCGACCATATGCATGCAGGTTCAACCATCTTGGACAAACACTTATTCTACCACCTACCCAAAAGGACTCCCACAGGTTCCATATATTGAGAGACCTATATGAAATAATACCAACACTCAAGGTCCTGATATTCCTTATAAATCAGACCATTGGGCATTCAATTTGAAAGGACTAGAAGACTAAAAGAAGATATCAATCTCTTCTCACCCTGGTAATTCTCCCTATTCCAAAAAACCTTATAGGTAGCCCGAAAATCCTCAAAAAAGAGTTAATTTACAAGAGAATATATTATAGGGTTGCACCTAGGTTTCAAACACCAGGGAACATATTCGAGGATCCATATACCCCGAGTCTAAATATACTCAGGAGAAGTCCCCCTCTTCGACTAAGGACTTATGTGGGACCATTCCAATAGAACCCGAGGTGACCCCTGGATATCAGAGGATGAAATCGCCCATGTGTGGTTACAAGGTGATTCTTCACACAATAAGTCATCTCTGGATCACCTAGGTTACTCCTTGGATAGATCTCACAGGACTTACCTAGGTATCACATGGGTGATATCACACCTAAAACTCCTAGGTATCACCTAGGTGAGATCCATCCACACTCACCTAGGTGTCACATAGGTGAGATCCTACCAACCCACCATGTCATCATCTTTGCGAATTTTTCATACCCATCCACTAAATATGATAGGTCATGTCTAGATCACCCTAGAAATACCTATTTGAGGTCCTAATATGCTCACCCACGTATCACCTATGCGAGGTCCTCCCAAGGCTACACTAATAACTAAGAAATGTCAATGTCGACTCACCCAGGAATCACCTCATTAAATTAACCTCAAACTCACCCATCTATCACCTGGTTAATGTATAATTTAATCCCTATTTAATATCCTCAATGATAGGTCACCCTTTACATTATAAGTCCTTCCTAAGGGGGAGTAAATCAAGAACACCACTAAAGTCTTTGGATACGTATTTTCAATGAATATAAAACACTAGTGTGTCCTATTGGTCTTACATTCTCATGTAGAAGGTATTCCCCATATTTACCCAACCTATTATCTAGGAACATAATAATATAAATTATACATTTATGTTGTAATGAGGATTCCATCCCTAGGGCTGGAGAAACTTGATACGAATGGGCATTCATCCCTACATGCTTCTAAAATTTTGAAGATAATCGGTATGTGTCTGCATGGATCCATAAAACCCAAGTAGGAGATTTGAAATTAAGAGAGGATATGGGAACATCAAAGCTTTGTCTTTATTCCTGACTTCGCCCACCTTGCCTCAACCTCGTTTACTAGAAAACGAGAAGCAAGTGTCTCCCTTGGGAATCCCCCATGGAGTAATCCCCTTGTATAACATGTGGGACACTCCCACACCCTTGATACACTCACCCTCATCCACCGATACATGAAGAAGACTGAGAAAAAGGTCAGATCTTCCACATACCCTAGTTTGTAGAATAGGGCATGAATCTTATGGTCTTAGGAGTTACTGGTGATTGTGTCACTATAATGATCAAATAAACTCAATTGGATCACATAAATGGTGTAATCACCAGTCACACTAAAATATATGGTCTGGTATTCCTCTCTATAAAGGATAAGTAAGAATCCTTCTAGAGTTTTTAACCCAACACCACAAACTTTCCCTAATATTCGTTGGTCCATAGTCCATGTAGGTTAATATTATACAACACCATGGAGGTTATATTATATCAAGGACTTTTTTTACCTCATCCTCATTATCCTGAATTCCTAGTACAAGTCATCCCATAACTAGGCCCTATTCCCTTATAAATATAAAATAGATGATCATTTCATTATAATTATGACACAAACACTTTCTTAGACCCTATCTTTTAGATTTTCTGGTCTCATGACATTAAAATTCATGATTTGTTCCCTATTACATGTCCCTAATAGGTTTTACATGTCTCATTATGTGTAATATGACCATGTGGGCTCAAACTACTCTCATGATGATATGTATGAATTTCCTATGATGGAATAGATCCCACATAGAAACACCTTCCATGTCCCTAGAAGAAAAAAATTCCAGAGTACGTAACATTGTGGCTTAAAATCATTATCACAAAGCTATAAAAATAACTAATATGGAAAACCTGTTATACAAAAAAAAATGTTTCCATCAATGGAGAACCTAAGATATATATAGATGATTTCCCATTAATAAATTTCCATATTTAATTTTTAATATATAGGGGTTACCAATTATATATTTTTCATTTGAAAGTGATTTATGAATATTTATTATATTTTTATGTGAGTCCCACAGTAGGAAATAACACCCCCAATGGGTGTGATCTTCCCGACTACCCATCATATTGACGAATATGAGTTTATAATAATGTTCAATTATTTTTACTAATGACCTTCTACCTTTTCCATGAATTACCATAAATAATTAGCGATGAAAAATCTTTTGGGTGTTTCTGGTTCCATGATCAATCCTAGTTGGAAACCGACCCACCACGAATGGGTGTAAAACAATGCATTAATTTGATGTTATGTATCTTGAAACACACCCCTTAATATTGATGAAATATCTTTGTTTAAATTTTAGAACCACATGATTTTTTTAAACGAGAAATTTTATATCCCCTAATCAGTTAAATCTCATCCCTTTGATAAACCAACAACATGTCCCTAATATGCCTTAGATTTTTTCTGATAAACATGACTACCATCAAATTGTGGTTACATATGTAATATTTGTTTTTATAACATTTTAGGAATTTTTTAAATATATCATAGTAAATATCATGATATTGACGATTAAAATAATTGTTTATATAGTCGTAATTAATATGTTATAGTACACATTTTATTATAATGATGAATTTCATGGGGCATATGCATCAATACTATCACATATTATTCAAAATTGAATATATTTAGTATCATTTCAATGTACGTACCATGACTTAGTCCATGAATACTATTGAATATATCATTATCGATCTTGATTAAATGAATTTATATCACTCACCTAAAATCTTCCATTCAGAAACATGAGTATTACCAAGACTTAATGAACTATAAGACTGATATATCAAATTGAATAAGTAATGATAAACTAAAAATAAAATAATTTCAGTCCCAAAAAAAATTTAGAGACACAAATATCCCAACAGTTATTTATAAAACTGAATTATATTATGGATTCATCAATGTGAATGTTCAACGACTTGTATTGTTAGTTCGACCCCAAATGGATCTCTATAACTTGTATAAAATATTATAATTATTAAGAGTCATAATCTCTTTTTTTATTGTATATAAAGTTTCATAATGTTTTATATTAATGATGTTTGTTTTGAAAACAATATATCAACTTTCACTATCAGGGTATTATTATATGGAAATTTGTATTTTGATGCATTAATATATAACAATAATTCAAATGGTTACATCACATCTTACTCTTTGATTCTATTCAAAGCCTTCTGCAACCAGTCATGCATTTTATATATTAAATTAACTATCCATTTCTATTTTCTTATTGAATGATCATTTTCAACCAATAGTCTTTACATCCATGGGAGGATTTACAAAAAATCATACATTTTTTCTCGGATGGAATTCATTTCAGAATTCGTGACATAATTCAATTTTGAATCTTTTGTATGAGTCACAACTTAATTTTATTTTAAATTATCATTATCATCAACTTGTAATTATTTTATTAAATTATTTACAAAAACACCATATATTTTAGGATCTCTAACATATCTTGTCTGCCTAATAATAATGTATATATCTATAATATCCTCTACTAGAGGGCTTTGTGGAATCTGTTCATGTAAAAACTCTTCTATATCACGAGATAATAATTCACGGATGTTAATGACACTTCTAATATATATTTTAGGGATATGTTTCCTGTCAAAAAATATGCAACATATATTAATGAATTCCTTCTTATCTAAGGGTTCTTATATGTAATGTCCTATTATTTACATGGGATGTCCTTTAATGATATAGTTAGTGCCCTGGGGATCAATATTGATTCTTGAGATTATAAATAACTGAATTGCAACCCTAGAATTGTATATGGAACAAAACAGTTTTACTTCCTTACTAACTTGAAAAAGAATATCATTTTATGCTTTATCTTTAACTTGTTATAGAATGTTTGTCACTTTCTACAATGCCTATACCAAAATATAATTTTAAGACATTCATGATTAATCATTAACCTTAAATTAACTATTAAAATACATATCCTCCTTTAAATTACACCACTCTATTATGGGGCGTAAGGAAGAGTGAGTTGATATATAATCCCATACTACTATATATAATTAATGAATTCTAGGTTAAAGTATTCTCTACCATTATAGAAGTTGAGTTTTATTTTTTTTCATACCATGTCTCTTATCAAATTATGTTTAGTATTCCTTGAACTTAATAATGGTATAGGACATATATATCATTAATTAGGCATATCCTTTTATAATAAATTCATCTTTAATAGTTATTATGTTTTCATAACCATTATTCTTTTAACAATAAATGGTCCACACACATCAATGTGAGTATCTTCTAGATTATATTTAGCCTTTTAACCTTTTCCACTAAATAAATAACTAGTCATTTTACCTTATATAAAATCATGATTGATTCGTAGTGTTTTTAGTTAAAAAGTGTTTAAACTTCCATGTTAGTATAATTTAGTGACAAAATTTTCATAATCAATGTAATTATTCCTTAGTTGTTTGTGATATGAGTAATTAAAAATAGATTGATTATCGATTTCCATAACCTAGTTCGTGTAATTTATCAAATACATTCTTTTATTAAGAATTTTCTTACCCAATCACATGATATATTTTTAATTTAAGTTATAGTTTTTCCTAAATTTTAAAATAAATCCAGCCTTATCAATAAAATAAATAGAAATAATGATATTTGGAAACTATGGGAACATAATAACAATTATTTAAACAATGAGCATTTTGGTTAGGGCATGCCTATCTTCTATAGTAGATCCTAAATATACCTCACCCAATTCATATTTTATTAATATAATTGTTCCATATAATTGGATAAAAATGTATAAAACAAAATAAATATCTAATTTCTATTTTATAGAAACAAATTTACTGCACTCGATAACAAACACATCTAAAGATTCCCCTTTCTTCTTCCTCGTGGTGTATTTTTCAGCCTCTTTCCCTATTTTTCCATAGGTGAAAAAAATATCAGGTTGTTCTCTGACATTACCCTTGATCATACTTCACATGTATGGAACATAAATGAATCCTTAGATATAGTGTAATTCATAAGGCTTTTATATTTTGTCTTCATATTGTTCACCATATGAATTGAACGATTTCCACACATCATTTCCTTATAACATAGTGATGTATAGTATAGAGGACTTTGAGATACTTATCAATTTTATTCATATAAAATTTTCCCAAAAATATAGAGATTCTCTAAGAAAGTGATGAAATAATGAGATAGGTGGAAAATTCACTAGGTAATGATAACTCAAGAAACACTAGACGCTCAATGTATTCAATAAATTGTACTTTTGAGGACTAGGTATTGATCCTTCTCTAGGTTTCCCCTGATGAGTTCCTTATAGTTCTAAAAGTAAAAATGTTTAACTCTCTCATGATAAAGATCACAAATTCACTTTATAATTCTTTGCTCATTTACAATATCATTTGATTTTTTGAGTTTTTGAAACATATATGAAAAGATAAAAAAAATTCTATTACATCATCAATTTTTTCAAGGAATAAAATAATCATAACTTGACTCCATATAAGGAGGACACCAAATTTGGTATTCTAGCATGTAACACAACTGTTCATGGTGTAATAACATTTGAAATTACTAATACAATTCAAGGAATTTTCATCTAGTTACAAGGTATTGTTTCTCTATAATTGAACACATAGATAACAAAGACAATGAAAATTACATTTTATTACAAAAATGTATTTTAAATTATATTTAATTCATATAAATAAATATTAATAGATAAAAATAAGTTAATATTTTTGAACTATTTTATCATGTTCCAAGATCCAACCCCATTGCACAAAAATTGTATTTTGGCATTGAAATTCTAGTGGAATGGATCCATATTAGCATTTTTATATAAAAAATAGATAAAAATTTTACACAAATGTATTTATGTAGGTGGTATTATTAATTTATATGTTGATAATTTTTATCAATAGATGGGACCCCTAATCTTATAATCCTAATTTTTATTTACTTAACACATTCCTAATTTTTTTATCTTAACTAACTACGGGTTTTTAATCTAGTAATTTTTTATAATGTTTTCCCACTATCCTTCTTTATACTTCAAAATAATTAAAATAACCCCCAATGATGGACGAAGAAAACACTTTAACTATGGGAGAATAATAATTTGGATGATGGAAGACTTAGTCTGAGATAATATTTTATTTATGTATTATTTTTATTTTGTGTATTATTGTATTCTTAATATTATGTGGATTTTTTCATAATTAATTAAGCATATTTTTGGTGCAATATACTTATAAAAAATATGATCTATTTTCATTATATATTACATTATTGTTAAATAATTTATTCATGTGATTGTGATAAATAATCCAAAAAATTAATAAGGGATTAGTTAAAAATAAAATAAACAATGTGAAATGATCAGGATATTTTTAATGGTTGATTTTTAGATCCGAAGTTAAATCAACCAATCTCAACCATGGGATAAAATTATTTATTTAGTATTGGCTCGAGTATTATCATTCCAACATCAAGTACTGTATCATATATGTTTATTTCACACCTCATTGTATCTTAAAATTCCTCTCTTGGAGACGCTTCCTAAATATATTTTAAATCACACAGATGTAAGGGAAACAATAAAAACATAGGTAATTTTTTTTGTGAATAAATTTAAGGTTTTAGTAGTATTCATGAATTAGATTTTATAGATATGTTATAAGAATATTATATAATGTTTCACTTAAAAAGGAATAGTTTAATTCTTATTAAACTAATTTTCAAATATTATAAGGCTTTATTTATAATTTTAATTTATAAATATTATAATCTTAATTTAAAAAAATGAACTTACATTTTAATATCAGTATATCCAAATTTGACTAGTGTGAAATGTTTTCATTTTCTACTAATATTTTTTTTCTATTAATAGTGAAATATATATATTTTGGTAAAAAATTTCTTTTATTTTCATTAAATAATGTAATTAAAAATACACTTATTTAATATTAATGTATCATTATTATACTTTAATTATAAATAATATGTGTATGGTCGATCTATAAAAATAATGAAGGCGTGAAGAAGAACAGGGTGCACACATTGTCAGCTTTTCAAACATTTTTGATCATTGCATCCTATGTTGTGACCAACATCATCTCAAATAACATGAAACACTGGAATATCATGTTTTACGACAAATGATGCCACGATCACCATAGAAAAAATGACAATTGGATTGAAAGGAAATAAAAAATGTGGTTGTTATAATTTTTTTATAAACCCATTTTACCCTCTACTATTATTATTGTCATACATCTGTAATACATCATAAAAAATTTAAAACATTAAAAAATAAAAAAAATGTATAAAAGATATATCAAAATAATTTATGAATTATAAAATGTTATTTAAATTGGTATCAAAATGAAATAAATTACAAATATTAATAAATAATAAAAAATAAAAATTTTGATATAAAAAACATAAAATAAGTTGATAAAAAGCATAAACATATAAAAAAAATATTAGATATTAAAATCATTTATATAAATTAATAATAAAAACATATCAATTTATAAAAAAATATCATTTAAGAAGTATAAATTTACTATAAATTACTATTAAAAAAGATAATTTTTTATTTCATAAAAATTTTGTCAACAACTGTAACACCCCAAGCTTCCACGGTACGTTTCCCTTCTAATAATGCGATAGCGTGTGTTGTACGCAACCTCGAGTTCTAACACACACCACAACTAATTAAACTAGCCGTTGTGAATACTAATACCTACTTTTTGAAATTATATATATTTTATATTTGAAAATGGACTTCATTTTTGGATTCGTAATATCAAAATTAGCCTAGGGTGAAATTTTGGTACATTTCAGATAACTTTCATATTTTGATGAATAGTGAAAATTACTAAATTTTAATTAAAAACAACTTTTTTAATCAAAATAATTAATAGTGATAAATTGTGAATTTGAGTGGTTTTAAAGTATATTTAGAATATATTTTTACCATTTAATATAATGTTGGTCATTGGACATAATTTTACAATTAGACCGAACATAAACAAGTGTCAATCTTTTGATAGTTATTACCTCTTAAAAACACGCTTTTTGTTTTGACAGCGGGAATTAATTTTAAATTAATTTCTGCCACTTCTGTGTTTTGAATTTAGGAAAATGGATTCCATATTTGGAATCAGGATGTTCAAATTGTATAAATAGGTAACTTTTATTTTTAGACATTTTGAATAGTTACAGTGGTAAATATTTTATTTACCATGGTTAAAGGGTAAATCCGGTAAATAAGGGTTAAAAAATAATATTATAATAATACAAAATTACCCTAAAACGTGTCCTAACCTGATTGGTGGACACATACCCGACCATGGGCATCCTTGGGTCAATTTGGGGACCCCTTGGATCCACTTGTATGTGGTAGGGACACATTATATTAATAAAGTTAAAATAAAAATAAAAATGGCATAAGCTTACATCTTTTAGAAGAACAATTTTTACATAGGGTTATACATGTTGAATTTTCGATTATAAATATTCATTAGAAAGCTAAAAAGATTTCCTACATAATGATATTTTATTTATAATTTTTAGACATCAAATAATTTAAATTATTAATGACACAATAATGATGCAATGTTTACCTCATTAATAAATCATTTAAATAAATAAGATTATAATGATTAAAATATTATCTAAAACCTGTCCAATTCTTATTGGTTGATGTTATTTAGAATATGAGTCATCTTATCTTCGACCTCAATGATTTTTGGACCATTATAAACCGAATATAATTATATTATAAAGTAATACTTTCACTCTTTCCTAAAGAGCCCCTCCTCCCCCTTATAAAAGGAGACCACTTCTACTCATTCCTCACACCTCTCAAGCCACTTGGCTCGTCCAAACTCTGCCCAACTAAGCTCCCCACATCCCTCTCCTCCTCCTTGAAGCTTCCCCTTAGGCAGAAAGTATTTCAACAAGTCCTTTGGTTCCAACCAAAGTGAGTTACCTAAATTAAAGGTAACGATTTCTCTTAAATTATTTTCATTTATTTTGCTTCTTCAACCCCCAAACTCTTTTTATTTCCTTTCTTTTGTAACAACACCAGTATCCTAAATATACTAGGATGTTGTTATAAGAAGGATTCAAACTACACATACACACAACTCCATCTAATGGATGATGAACATAATGTTTCTGTGGATGGCAAACTAACGCCTCACGAAACGATGATTGTTCAAATACATCTTACCGCCTCTCATGGTGGCCATTATGATGGCACTGTAATTAAATATGATATTAATGATATATATTTTATATATAAGCTTCTGTAATTCCATTTTATTTCATACCATTATTCGTTTCATGTTGTATATACATACGATAATTTCATTTGAGGAAGTGCGGACTACCGCCCCCTTAAAATGATATGACTCGTTCATACCACACATGGAACGTATAAAGGATGGTGTTAATGAACTTAAGTAACATATATAAAATATTATATTATACTAGAATAGTAATATACCTATGTATCATTTGGATTCGATTCTTTTAAAATAAAAATTAAATGGAAATAGCGTTCGTGCGTACGTACGGACTACCGTCTCCACGAACGCGATGAGATTCATTCTCCATCATATCCATTCAAGTATAATTATCATTTAATGATTTAAAAATGATGTTTAAGGACTTGATATCATTCTGGATATGAATAAGATACAACAAACATGACTTATGTAACAAAACATATAAAGAAAATGAGTAAGTTAACACCCGAAACGACGATAATACTAAGATATTATTATCAAATCAATATTAAAAGATCATATATGATATCATATTAATGTATATGATTCTTTTATAATTTAGTAACAATTATTTCACTATTATACAGGAGGTTAACCTACCCCAACCAAGGAAAAGTACAAGGTAAGGGTTATTTCACAATCTCGTCATTATCCGAGGTTGTTTATACGTAATAATCTACTGGGATATCTTTATCATCCACATCCATGTTTCTTAAAAATGTATTTCAAAACATTTTTACTATTTACAAGAATATGGGTTAAAGTCATTTATACCCTTGTTTGACTTTTTATAAGAGGTTTATAAAGGAATCTTTCCGTCGTTTTCAAAACAAGGTCCTTTTTAACCTTTTCGACAGAATTGAGGTAAGAATGTTTTTTTAACTTATACGGCGGGTGCGGTTATTTTACGCCGTTATAAAATCTTCAAAGCTTCCCTTACAAGCTTATAAGAATATTTTCAAAGAAAATGTTTTATTTTATATGTATCTTAAATGATTTCAAAATAAAAGGAGATATTTCTTTTAAAAGAATTTTGATTTCATCTATGTCAACATCCTTTGATGGATTTTAAGATTATTTGAAGTTGATTTATTATGATACAAAACTTCTATATTGTATTGAAGGTTTTGTGATATGTTTGACTGTGGATGTGCTATTTTTATACCATTCATAGTTTATGGTGAAAGTATTGACATTTTGTATGCTAGTTTTAATACGAATGTTTATGTTATGTTTAAACCTTTTCATATGGGAATGCATTGGACTTAATAAGTAACGGGCGGAGCCCGCTATAGCTCCTCGATGCATCGGTAGGTCTCATGAGACAAACTAGTGTCTTGGCACAAGGCCTTGACAAAATCTTATTTGTAGTCTTGGCACGAGGCCTTGGCTATGTGGTTATGATAGTCTGGCATTATGCATTCCAACATTATGAAAGTGGTTATTGATATTGCATGTGATTATTCGATTAGTAGAATATCCATGTGAATAAGTAAATGGCATTATTTCATTTTACTTTTGCCATACTATGTTGAAGTTCAATTTTAAAAGGCTTTTGTTTTAGTAATTCATTGCCTTAAATGTTTATGATTATTTTGAATATTCCGCTATATTGTTATCCTTACTGGGCATTTGAGCTCACCCCTTTTCTATGTTTTATTTTTCCCAGGTAGTGAAGAAGTAAATTATGAATGACTTGCAGGGATATTATGAGGGGTTAATAGTGTGGATATGAAGACTTTGTTGTTGTAGTAGTTTTTCACTTTGAAATGTAATGTAAAACTTTATGATTATATCTAGTGTTTCCAAGGCTACTAAACCAATCGGTCTTTCGGGATTTGATCTTTCTTGTGATCATGCCAATGTTATGTAATAATGCACCGACTCTGGGTAGCTGGGGTCGGGGCGTTACAGTTGGTATCAGAGGAAGTTTAGTACAAACCTTGGAAGCTAGATTTAGATAAACTCTGATTAGAGCACATAGACCTAAGATGAACTTTGAGGATTAGTATAGAAGAACTTCCTAGAATTTTGGTATTGTAGAGACTTTGTGAGTTTTCCGAGCAATACATCCCTGTCTGGATACGAGCAGGTAGAGGCGGCTCTGGCACAGATGTACCTAGGGGTAAAACCCGAAAACACCGCTTTGAGCTAGACTCGAACGGGAACTGGTGCACGACAACGGGCCTTGTTGCACTCTTGGTTACGACACTCCCGGGGGATATGCTTAGGATAACTCTCACTTTCTTTACAAATCATTATGAAGGGTTTATGAGTATATACTTCCTCAAAGAAAACATATTTATGATTATGGATTATATCCATAGATAGTTCAATTTATGTTTAGTGTTTTATAAGTATGGGATTATGTATTTTGATTCATAAACTGATCTAGTTTATGCCATTGTTTAGAAATGGCACCTAGTGGAAGAAATGGAAACCGTATCAATGCACACACTCCATGTAGGGATTTCCCTCCTGCTCAAGATAATTATAGTGGGGCTGGTGATGCAACTGGTGATGATCAGCTAATCACCGTACTGGGACAACTTACTCAGGTTATGAATAATAACCTTACCCGTATGGAGCACCCTGATCCGCAGCGTGGAGGATCAATGTTAGATCGATTCATGAGACAACAACCACCAACGTTCAATGGGAGTACAAATCCCTTAGTAGCTGAGCAATGGATATTTTCCCTAGAGAAAATATTTCAGGCTTTGGGGAGTAGTGAAAGGGAAAAAGTTACCATGGCAGTTTACCGCCTCACTGGAGATGCTGATCAATGGTGGTCATTGATTCAAAACATGAAGGAAGACGATGAAGTATCAAACATGGAATGGAGGGAGTTCAAAGATCTGTTTTTAGAAAAATACTTTCCTCGCGACCATCGAGCAGATATGGAAAGGCAATTTCTGAGTCTGAGACAAAAGGAGGATGATAATGTCACAAAGTATGAGGCTAACTTTACAAGGTTAGCGAGGTATGCTGGAGATTATATTCGCAACCCAAGAAGTAAGATTGATCGTTTCTTTGATGGGTTAAAACCATTTCTCCGTCGAGCATTAGTCTCACAATCCTTTTCATCGTACGAAGACATTGTCTCATGTGCTATCAAGACTGAAAAGGAATTCTCTAAGTCTTATGACCTTAAAGCAAAGCAAGAGAAGAAGAGACCTGCTGATCAATCTGGGAATGGAAATAAGGGGAAGAAGGGAAAGGTTGAATATCCATCTTGTGGTAAATGCGGGAAGAAACATCCTGGTACTTGCTTGAAGGGAATGGGAGTCTGTTACAAGTGTGGTGAAAAAGGCCACCAAGCTCATGATTGCAAGGGGAAGAAGGAAGCTACCAACGTTCAGTGCTACAATTGCAGGGAGATGGGGCATTATGCAAATGCATGCCCTAAGCGTCAGGAGAACTTACCTCAGAAAAGGCCAAGGGATCAAGGCCAGGCTTATGCTATCACTACTGCTGAGGTAGAAGCTCCGAAAGACGTGGTGGCAGGTAATTTAATGGTTTCCTCAAGTTTAGCAAATGCATTATTTGATTCTGGATCATCGCATTGATTCATATCTTCCCAGTTTGCTAAGAAAATTAGATATTTCCAATTTGATTTAATAAGGGAGTTGTCAGTTAAAACTCCTAAGGGAAGTATCGTTGCAACAAAGTTTTGTGAATCATTCCCCATTAGAGCACATAAATTTTCTTTATCTGCTGATTTCATCATCATACCTATGATTGAGTTTGATATAATCCTCGGTATGGACTGGCTTTCAGACTATGATGCGAAGATTTATTGTAAGAAGAAAGAGGTTACGATTCTTGATGATAATGATAAGGAGCACCTTATTTTTAGAGCAGAATCGTCACCACCTAATTCTTATTTAGATCCACCCCCAGTAGCTCAACTTAATTCAATTATTGGGGAGGAAGAGAATGAAATAACTGTCGGTGAGGAAAGGAATGTTCAAATAGAGGATGTACCTGTTGTGAAAGAATTTGTAGATGTATTTCCGGAAGATTTACCTGGACATCCTCCAGAATGAGAAGTTGAGTTTTCTATTGATTTGATTCCTGGATCAAGGCCTATATCGAAGACCCCTTATAGAATGGCCACTATAGAGTTAGTCGAACTAAAGAAACAACTAGATGAATTGAGTAATAAGGGATTTATTCGCCCTAGTGTTTCTCCATGGGGAGCCCCTGTTCTTTTTGTTAAAAAGAAAGATGGATCTATGAGGTTATGTATCGACTACAGGGAGATCAATGCTATAACAATAAAGAACAAGTATCCCCTACCTCGTATTGATGATTTATTTGACCAACTGCATGGAGCTCAATACTTTTCAAAGATTGACCTTCGATCTGGATACCATCAGTTGTGTGTGAAGAAGGAAGACATTCTGAAGACAGCATTTCGAACCAGGTACGGGCATTACGAGTTTACTGTAATGCCGTTTGGATTGACTAATGCACCCTCTGTGTTCATGGATCTGATGAATAGAGTTTTCAAGGAGTATCTCGATGAATTTGTGGTGGTATTTATTGATGATATCTTGGTATACTCCAAAACCTACGAAGATCATGAAAATCACTTGCGCATTATCTTGAAGACTCTGAGGAGGCATGAATTATATGGGAAGTTTAGCAAGTGCGAATTCTGGCTTCATGAGATTTCTTTTCTTGGCCATATTGTCTCTAAAGATGGAATCTCTGTTGATCCTTCTAAGACCAAAGAAATCCAAGAATGGCCAGAACCTACGAGTATAACTGAGGTACGCAGTTTTATTGGTTTGGCAGGTTATTATCGACGTTTCGTCCAGAATTTTGCCCGATTGGCTAACCCATTAACGAAGCTCACACGTAAAGGGGTTAAATTTGTTTGGACAAAAGAGTGTGAAGAATGTTTCGAAGAACTGAAGAGAAGATTAGTCAATGCTCCTATATTGACTCTACCATCGGGGAATGATGGGTTCGTTATTTATAGTGATGCATCAAAGAAAGGACTTGGTTGTGTCCTTATGCAGAATGATAGAGTTATTGCCTATGCATCACGACAGTTGAAAATTCATGAACAAAACTATCCTACTCATGATCTTGAGTTAGCAGCTGTGATCTTTGCTTTGAAGATATGGAGGCACTACCTCTATGGTGAAAAATGTGAGATTTATACTGATCACAAGAGTTTGAAGTATATTTTCTCACAAAAAGAACTCAACATGAGGCAAAGGAGATGGCTTGAATTACTCAAGGATTATGATTGCACGATACACTACCACCCGGGGAAAGCAAACAAAGTAGAAGATGCTTTGAGCAGAAAAGACCATGGAGTTCTGAACATGATGAGAATTGAAAGGGATCCAATTTTCATGGATCTAGTGAAGATGGACATGGGAATAACCAGGGAAGGTGAAACATTAATGCTTTTTCAAATGGTTGCCAAACCATCTTTACTAGAAAGGATTAAGAGTTCTCAGACCGATGATGAAGAATTCCAAAAGAATATTAAAGCTGTGAATGATGGGAGATTGAGGGACTTTGTGTATGAAGATGGAATTTTGAAATTCGGGAAGAGACTTTGTGTTCCCAATATACCTGATCTAAAAAGGGAATTGCTGGATGATGCTCATAGTTCCAATTTCTCTATACACCCTGGGAGCACCAAAATGTATAGAGATTTGAAGGAACATTTTTGGTGGGACAACATGAAGAGGGAGATTGCTGATTTTGTGTCAAGATGTATGGTTTGCCAACAAGTGAAAGCTGGAAGGCAACAGCCAGGAGGAGTCATGCAACCTCTTCCCATACCGGAGTGGAAATGGGACAATGTTACGATGGACTTTGACATGGGGCTACCAAAGACTCCTAGAAGGAACGATGCAATATGGGTTATTATTGATCGTCTTACCAAGACAGCACATTTTCTTGCTATAAGAGAAGATCTACCCCTGGAACGTCTAGCAAGACTATATATTAATGAAGTTGTGAGACTTCATGGAGTACCCCTATCGATTATTTCTGATTGTGATCCCCGTTTTACTTCAAGATTCTGGAAAATTCTTCAGAAATCCCTGGATACTGAACTTCATTTGAGCACTGCTTACCACCCTCAGACAGACGGACAATCAGAACGAACTATTCAAACCTTAGAAGACATGTTGAGATCTTGCTCACTTGACTTTCAGGGTATGTGGGATCAATATTTACCTTTGGTAGAATTTTCCTATAACAATAACTTCCATTCGAGTATTCAGATGGCACCATATGAAGCGTTGTACAGAAAGAGATGTCGTACACCAACCTGTTGGGATGACGTTGGTGAAAGAAAACTTGTAGGCCCAGAACTGGTGGAGGAAACGGTGGAAAAGGTGAAGGTAATCCAAAATCACATCAAAGCAGCTCAAAGTAGGCAGAAGAGCTATGCCGATAATCGAAGGAAGGATTTGGAATTTCAGGTCGGTGATCATGTTTTCCTAAAGGTATCTCCATGGAAGGGAGTCATACGTTTTGGTAAGAAAGGTAAATTGAGTCCCAGGTACATCGGACCTTTCGAAATTCTAGAACGAATTGGGGCTGTAGCTTACCGATTGGCAATGCCGCCAAGTCTCTCCAAAGTTCACGATGTGTTCCACGTATCTCTGTTGAGAAAATACATGCCTGACCCAACGCATGTACTCACCTATGAGGAATTAGAACTGGAACCTGATCTTTCCTATTGTGAAGAGCCCGTCAGGATTCTTGATACAAGAGAACAAGTACTGAGAAACCGGACGACGCGTCTGGTAAAAGTTTTGTGGAGAAACCATAAGATGGAAGAGGCAACGTGGGAACCCGAGGAACTTATGATGAAGAACCACCGGAGTCTTTTCATGTAATAAGTATTCTAGAAATTGCGATGACGCAATTATTTGAAGGAGGGGAGAATGTAACACCCCAAGCTTCCACGGTACGTTTCCCTTCTAATAATGCGATAGCGTGTGTTGTACGCAACCTCGAGTTCTAACACACACCACAACTAATTAAACTAGCCGTTGTGAATTCTAATACCTACTTTTTGAAATAATATATATTTTATATTTGAAAATGGACTTCATTTTTGGATTCTTAATATCAAAATTATCCTAGGGTGAAATTTTGGTACATTTCGGATAACTTTCATATTTTGATGAATAGTGAAAATTACTAAATTTTAATTAAAAACAACTTTTTTAATCAAAATAATTAATAGTGATAAATTGTGAATTTGAGTGGTTTTAAAGTATATTTAGAATATATTTTTAACATTTAATATAATGTTGGTCATTGGACATAATTTTACAATTAGACCGAACATAAACAAGTGTCAATCTTTTGATAGTTATTACCTCTTAAAAACACGCTTTTTGTTTTGACAGCGGGAATTAATTTTAAATTAATTTCTGCCACTTCTGTGTTTTGAATTTAGGAAAATGGATTCCTTATTTGGAATCAGGATGTTCAAATTGTGTAAATAGGTAACTTTTATTTTTAGACATTTTGAATAGTTACTGTGGTAAATATTTTATTTACCATGGTTAAAGGGTAAATCCGGTAAATAAGGGTTAAAAAATAATATTATAATAATACAAAATTACCCTAAAACGTGTCCTAACCTGATTGGTGGACACATACCCGACCATGGGCATCCTTGGGTCAATTTGGGGACCCCTTGGATCCACTTGTATGTGGTAGGGACACATTATATTAATAAAGTTAAAATAAAAATAAAAATGGCATAAGCTTACATCTTTTAGAAGAACAATTTTTACATAGGGTTATACATGTTGGATTTTCGATTATAAATATTCATTAGAAAGCTAAAAAGATTTCCTACATAATGATATTTTATTTATAATTTTTAGACATCAAATAATTTAAATTATTAATGACACAATAATGATGCAATGTTTACCTCATTAATAAATCATTTAAATAAATAAGATTATAATGATTAAAATATTATCTAAAACCTGTCCAATTCTTATTGGTTGATGTTATTTAGAATATGCGTCATCTTATCTTCGACCTCAATGATTTTTGGACCATTATAAACCGAATATAATTATATTATAAAGTAATACTTGCACTCTTTCCTAAAGATCCCCTCCTCCCCCTTATAAAAGGAGACCACTTCTACTCATTCCTCACACCTCTCAAGCCACTTGGCTCGTCCAAACTCTGCCCAACTAAGCTCCCCACATCCCTCTCCTCCTCCTTGAAGCTTCCCCTTAGGCAGAAAGCATTTCAACAAGTCCTTTGGTTCCAACCAAAGTGAGTTACCTAAATTAAAGGTAACGATTTCTCTTAAATTATTTTCATTTATTTTGCTTCTTCAACCCCCAAACTCTTTTTATTTCCTTTCTTTTGTAACAACACCAGTATCCTCAATATACTAGGATGTTGTTATAAGAAGGATTCAAACTACACATACACACAACTCCATCTAATGGATGATGAACATAATGTTTCTGTGGATGGCAAACTAACGCCTCACGAAACGATGATTGTTCAAATACATCTTACCGCCTCTCATGGTGGCCATTATGATGGCACTGTAATTAAATATGATATTAATGATATATATTTTATATATAAGCTTCTGTAATTCCATTTTATTTCATACCATTATTCGTTTCATGTTGTATATACATACGATAATTTCATTTGAGGAAGTGCGGACTACCGCCCCCTTAAAATGATATGACTCGTTCATACCACACATGGATCGTATAAAGGATGGTGTTAATGAACTTAAGTAACATATATAAAATATTATATTATACTAGAATAGTAATATACCTATGTATCATTTGGATTCGATTCTTTTAAAATAAAAATTAAATGGAAATAGCGTTCGTGCGTACGTACGGACTACCGTCTCCACGAACGCGATGAGATTCATTCTCCATCATATCCATTCAAGTATAATTATCATTTAATGATTTAAAAATGATGTTTAAGGACTTGATATCATTCTGGATATGAATAAGATACAACAAACATGACTAATGTAACAAAACATATAAAGAAAATGAGTAAGTTAACACCCGAAACGACGATAATACTAAGATATTATTATCAAATCAATATTAAAAGATCATATATGATATCATATTAATGTATATGATTCTTGTATAATTTAGTAACAATTATTTCACTATTATACAGGAGGTTAACCTACCCCAACCAAGGAAAAGTACAAGGTAAGGGTTATTTCACAATCTCGTCATTATCCGAGGTTGTTTATACGTAATAATCTACTGGGATATCTTTATCATCCACATCCATGTTTCTTAAAAATGTATTTCAAAACATTTTTACTATTTACAAGAATATGGGTTAAAGTCATTTATACCCTTGTTTGACTTTTTATAAGAGGTTTATAAAGGAATCTTTCCGTCGTTTTCAAAACAAGGTCCTTTTTAACCTTTTCGACAGAATTGAGGTAAGAATGTTTTTTTAACTTATACGGCGGGTGCGGTTATTTTACGCCGTTATAAAATCTTCAAAGCTTGCCTTACAAGCTTATAAGAATATTTTCAAAGAAAATGTTTTATTTTATATGGATCTTAAATGATTTCAAAATAAAAGGAGATATTTCTTTTAAAAGAATTTTGATTTCATCTATGTCAACATCCTTTGATGGATTTTAAGATTATTTGAAGTTGATTTATTATGATACAAAACTTCTATATTGTATTGAAGGTTTTGTGATATGTTTGACTGTGGATGTGCTATTTTTATACCATTCATAGTTTATGGTGAAAGTATTGACATTTTGTATGCTAGTTTTAATACGAATGTTTATGTTATGTTTAAACCTTTTCATATGGGAATGCATTGGACTTAATAAGTGACGGGTGGAGCCCGCTATAGCTCCTCGATGCATCGGTAGGTCTCATGAGACAAACTAGTGTCTTGGAACAAGGCCTTGACAAAATCTTATTTGTAGTCTTGGCACGAGGCCTTGGCTCTGTGGTTATGATAGTCTGGCATTATGCATTCCAACATTATGAAAGTGGTTATTGATATTGCATGTGATTATTCGATTAGTAGAATATCCATGTGAATAAGTAAATGGCATTATTTCATTTTACTTTTGACATACTATGTTGAAGTTCAATTTTAAAAGGCTTTTTTTTTAGTAATTCATTGCCTTAAATGTTTATGATTATTTTGAATATTCCGCTATATTGTTATCCTTACTGGGCATTTGAGCTCACCCCTTTTCTATGTTTTATTTTTCCCAGGTAGTGAAGAAGTAAATTATGAATGACTTGCAGGGATATTGTGAGGGGTTAATAGTGTGGATATGAAGACTTTGTTGTTGTAGTAGTTTTTCACTTTGAAATGTAATGTAAAACTTTATGATTATATCTAGTGTTTCTAAGGCTACTAAACCAATCGGTCTTTCGGGATTTGATCTTTCTTGTGATCATGCCAATGTTATGTAATAATGCACCGACTCTGGGTAGATGGGGTCGGGGCGTTACAACAACAATTAATCTTTACAAGTTTAAAAAATATTTTTATGACAGAAATGTATAATTTTTAGTTAAAAATTATAACAAAACATTATTAAATTTAATATTTTTATCAAAATATTGCATGGAAATAATTAATTTTTCACAAATGAGGAGAAACTCATTATTTTATAAATGTATAATTATTTTTATACATTAATTTTTTAATGGCATAAAAATAATATATCTTATAATGGAACTAGAAATAAAAATACTAATTTGATAAAAAACAAAAAAACAATTAAAAGAAAAAATTTCAAAGATGGAATTCCATTATAAAAAACAAAACAAATGAAAAATATAAGGGGAAATGAAAATGAAAATTTAATAAAATTATTTATATTAAAGGAAATTATATATAATATGTACTTATTTTTTTCATATATATTATACAAAAATATAATTTACTATTTATAAATATATATAATATATGAAAACAATGTAAATAAAATGTATATATTTAAGAAAATTCATAATAAATGCACTTATATGTTATATGAAATATATTTTTTAATAAATTTTGTTTAAATATCAATTATAAATCATTTAAGAGTTCTCCTTGATATTCCAGTGGAAGTTTCACAATACATCAAAAGTATATATTTATAAAAATTTAAAAAAATATTAATAAAAATTACATTTTAATCAATATATTTATATAAAATGAAATTTTAAAAAATATATATTACATTTTTTACATATATTTTATAAAAAAAACATAATTTACCATTTTAAATATTTATAATATATTAATAAAAATGTAAGTAAATTGTATATATTTAATAAAATTTAAAAGAATACACTTGTATGTTATATTACATAATATTTTTAACAAAATATCTATAAATAACAATTATAAATCTATTAAGAGTTCAGGTGGAAGTTCCAATGGATGTTTGAATGGATGTTTCAGTAGAAGTTCCTTTGAATGATCCAGTGAATGTTCTAGTGGAAGTTCTTATAGATGTTCCGGTGGAAGTTCCAACGGTAGTTACAGTAAAAGTTCTAGTAGATGTTCTAGAGGAATTCCTAATTGATGTTCCAATGGATGTTCTACAATACAACAAAAGTATAGATTTATAACAGTATAGAATATATTAATAAAAATGAATTTTTAAAAAATGAATTTTTATTAATTGAAATTATATATATAATATGTAATGTTTTTCATTCAATATCTATACTAATAAAAATTATAAATATACTATGAGGAAGATCTAGTGGATGATCCAGTGGAAGTTCTCGTGGACGTTTTAGTGGAAATTCCAATTGTAGTTCCAGTGGATATTCAACAATACAACAACAATATATATTTAAAAAACAATATATCATATTAATAAAAAATAAATTAAAATAAATATATTTATGTTAAATGCAGTTATATATAATATTTTTAATATAATTTATTCAACATATGTGCTAATAATAATAATAAATCTATTAAGAGGATGTTCCAATAGAAGTTCTAGTGGATGGTCCAGTAGATGTTCAAGTGGAATTTCAAGTTGAAGTTCTAATGGATCTTCCCCAATACAAAAAATGAATATATTTATAAAATTGTATAATATATTAATAAAAAATATATATTAATAAATATATTTTTATTACATGAAATTATATATAATTTATAAAAGTTATTTTATACAACTTCTATACTAATAATAATTATAAATCTATTAAGAGGAAGTAGTAGAAGAAGTTCTAGTAGAAGTTTCAATGGATGTTCTAGTTGATGTTCTAGTAGATGTTCTAGTGGAATTTAAAATTGATGCTTAAATGGAAGTTTCACAATACAACAAAAGTATAAATTTATATAACTATAGAATATAATAATTAAAATTAAATTTTAATAAGTGTATTTATATTAAATGAAATTATATATAATATATGTAATATATTTTATACAACATCTATACTAGTAACAATTATAAATCTATTAAGGGGATGTTCCGGTGAACGTACCAGTGTAATTTTCAATTGACATTCATGTGGAAGTTCCACAGTACAGAAAAAGTATATATTTTGAAAACTATAGAATATATTAATAAAAATTAAATTTTAATAAATATATTTATATGAAATATAATATTATATATTATATGTAATATATTTTATTCAACATCTATACTAATAATAACTATAAATCCATTAAGATGATGTTTTAGTGGAAGTTACAGTGGTTGTTTCAATAGATGATCTAGTGGAAGTTCCTATTGAAGTTCCATTGGATGTTCCACAATACAAAAAAGTATATATTTATAAAACTATATAATATATTAATAAAAATTATATTTTAATAAATATATTTGTATTACATGAAATTATATATAATATATATAATATATTTTATAAAATATCTATACTAAAACAATTAGAAATATATTAATAGGAAGTTGTAGAAAAAGTTCCAGTTGAATTTCCAATAAAAGTTCTATTGGAAGTTTTAGTGGATGTTCTAGTGAAATTTAAAATTGAAGTTTCAATGGATGTTCCACAATACAACAAAAGTATATATTTATAAAAATATAGAATATATTAATAAAAATTAAATTTTAATATGTGTATTTATATTAAATGCAATTATATATAATATAGGTATTATATTTTATACAAAATTTATATGAATAACAATAATAAATATATTAAAGGGATGTTCTAGTGAATGTTTGAGTTTAATTTTAAATTGAAGTTCCAATGGATGTTCCACAATAAAGAAAAAGTATATATCTATAAAACTATGGAATATATTAATAAAAATTAAATTTTAATAAATATATTTATATTAAATGAAATTATATATATTATTTGTAATATATTTTATTCAACATCTATACTAATAATAACTGTAAATCGTTTAAGAGGAAGTTTTAGTGAAAGGTATAGTGGATGTTTCAATGGAAGTTCCCGTGGAAGTTCCAATTGAAGTTCCAATGGTTGTTCCGCAATACAACAAAAGTATATATTTATAAAACTATAAAATATGTTAATAAAAATTAATTTTTAATAAATATATTTACATTTAATGATATTATATATAATATATGTAATATATTTTATTCAACATCTATACAAATAACAATTATAATTCTATTTAGAAGAAGTTCTAGTGGAAGTTTATTTTTAAGTTCCACTGGATGTTCCACAATACAAGAAAAGTATATATTTTTAAAACTATAGAATATATTAATAAAAATAAATTTTTTTCAACATCTGTACTAGTTCATTTATAGAAACCACACACAGTTTTCTAAACAAAAAAATATATTTCAATTACAAATATGATTGGTTTTAGAATATAATTTACTCATTAATATTTAACTTGTTTTTTAAAAAATTCATGCACTTAAAAATATTAACTAAAATATGTTAACATTATTCAAATAATAAAAAAACTCAAAACACGTATTATTTGATCAATTTTAAGAAGTGCGTAATATTTTTTTAGAGTAGACAAATATAAATGCATTTAAAAATATCTTCAGTTTAAAATATCACATTTCTTATTTTTTTTAATATATAATATAATATTATAAATTGTAATTAGGACTCCCGTTGATTGGATAGAGGGAGATCATATGCGTCAACATTTTTTTTCACAAGGCCAATATACCCTACCACCAGTAATGATCACAATGCATTACCAAATGATTCACTATTTTGTGGGATTGGAGCCGCTAAAAAGCCCTTCTTCTACCTGGTCTTCGCCATCTTCTTTAACTCTGATGCCCTTTGACACATGCTTATTCCTCGTCCCCTCCGTGTCGGCTCCATCTTCCTTCGTCCCTAGGCCTCCAGATCTGTGGTCATCATCAGTCCCACCTCAGATGGAGCCTTCCTCTCCAAGGTTGGTCATTCCTGGTGCCCGACCCCCCCCCCCCCCCCACCAACTTCCATTTTCCTTAAGTCCTCTTCTACCCCCTTCATTCCCCCTTCCGGGGGATTTAGCGGGAAGGGTTTTTTTTTAGTTTAATGGGTTAGGTCATTTATTAATTAGGGAAAGTGGGTGGCATAGCGCCACTTTAAGTGGCACTTTGCACCACCGCCAACTTTACACACCACCACCCCCTAACCTCCCTTATATATATTATGATAAATATAATATACATATAACAAATTTATTATAAATATAAAATACAATTTTATTAGAATTAAAAATATAATAAATATAATAAATATATGTGTAAATAAAATAATCAATAAAGAAATATAATTTTAAATATAATAATAAATATATTATTTTAAGAATTTATTCTATTTACATATAATTAAATAAATATATAATAAATATATTATAACTATAATAAATATATTATAAAAATAATAAATACATTATACATATAATAAATATAATTTAAATATAATAAATATATTAAAAATATAATAAATTTATAATAAATATTATATATTATATATTTTAAAATATTATAAATTTATTATATCTTTAAATTATATACACTTATTTATAATTATTAATATATAATTATATATTTATATATATTTATATTATATAATTATAAATATTTCTTTATAGTGATATTTTTAATTATATTTATTAATTATATATATATATATATTTATATAAATAAATTTCATAAATATATATTTATAATTATATATATATATAATATTTATTTATAATTATTATCAAGTAATATATATTTGTCTATATATATATATATAATAAATCTATCTTAATAAATCTATATTTATAATTATGTATAAATATTTATTTTATATTTATAATATATTTCTTAAATTTAATAAGGATTATATATATACATATAAACAAATATTTATAATTACAAAAATATTTAATGAATTCTAATTATATATTTATTATAGAATTATTATATTTATAAAAATTTATTATAGTATTTATATATTAATTATAAATATATTAGTAAATATAATGATAATTACATTTTTACTATAAATATTTATAATTTTATATTTATTAAAAATATTAATATGTGCTTATTTATGATAGTAATGAGATATTTATTATAAATGTCTATACTTATGTATTTAAAAATAATTCTTAATTAAATTTGAAATATAAAAAAATAAAATTTGAAGTGGCGATTTGACCCCTTCAGTCCCACACCACCCCTAACCCCCATATATATATATATTATATATAATAATAATAAATATTTATAATAAATTTATTTATTAAAATAAATATAATTTCAAAAATAAATATGTAAATTATAATAAATATATGATTATAGTAATAAATATGTAATTAGTAATAAATATGATTATAAAAAATATATGATTATAATAAATATAAATACTACAAATATATTTAGACAAATATGATTATAATAAATATATGATTATAATAAATATATAATCACGAAGAACAAGATATTGTAATTATAAATAAATATATATTTAATTTCATATATTAATGTAAAATATAAATATAAATATAAATATATATATATATATATATGTATATATATATAATTTTATTTACTTATAATTGTAAATATATAATTATATATAATTGAAAATATATTTACAATGTATATATAAATATATTTTAATAATAATATTTTTCTAAATATATTTATAATATTTATAATTATATTTAGAAATATATTCATATATTTATAAATATATGTTCATTTGTAAATAAATTTATCATATTTTGAAACTATAAAAAATTATAAATAAATATTTATAAATATGAATTTATTTTTATATATTTAAATATATATATATATATATAATGAATACAATTGCAAATCTATCTCTATTAATAAATATTTCTGGTCATATAATATATATGTTTATTATGAATATAATAAATAAATTATAAATGTAATAAATAATATATGTATAATTATAAATATAATAATTTTTTAAATATAAATACCTCAAATATTTGATAAATATAAAATATATATTTATATATTTATAACTATATATTAATTGTATTTATAATTATAAATATAATAAATATAATTTTGATAAATTTATATTGATAAATATAATAAATTCATAATCATAAATATAATAAATATATAATCATAAATATAATAAATATATAATTACAAATATAATAAATATAAAATTAAAATATAAACTCACACATATATATAATTATAAATATCGATATATTTATAATTATATTTATTTATAATTGTTAATATATAATTATATATTTATATATGTAGTTAAATATATATATTTATAATTATATTTATTTAAAATGTTAAATTTATTTTTATAAAAATATATTTAATTAATAAACAAATATAAATATAATATATATATATATAATCATAAATATGATAAATATATAATCACATAAATATATATACTCATAAATATATAAATATATTTATATATTTATAAATACCTTTAAAAATAATAATTACAATTTTTAAAATATTTTTATAAATATGTAATTAAAAATGTTAAATGAAAGAGCGCTGTCGTGGGCGCCCTCAAATGATTAATGTGATTTGGGGTACTTAGGTGCAGCAGAGTGGCTGACCAAGGTCGTCTCTCAAAGGAGGAAGTGAATTAAAACAATTTTTAGAGGTATTATAGAAGTAAAATAAAAGAGAATAAAAACACTACTTGAAAGGATGGGGTGGTTGTTTATAGTTTATGAATCTAGAAGAAGTTTGCTGGAAGAAGATTGCATTTTTTTTGTTTTTAATTTTGAAATGAAGTTTCGATTAGAATGACACAACAAGAAGATGTTTTTTTAGAAATCTATTTAAAAAGGCGTAATCGATCTAACTCTACCTCTTCAATCCTTTATTAATCACTATCATTTAAATTAATATTCACTTAATTATGATCCCTTAATTTGTTAAATCCCGAACCCTACGAGAATTAACTTTACCACGAAGATTGAAGTGAATTTTAACCTTAGGATAACTTCGGAACATGCAGTCGCAACACCCTGCTTTGATTGATGCTCTAAAATTAGCTTATGGTCAGTGGTAAATTAAAGCACATAACCACTCTGGAAATGAGGATTAATTGAGTTTAGGGATTATATTTGAACTCTACAAATTGATCCCATGTGGTTTTGAATTACCGGTTAAGGTTGCGCTCTCACAGTTCACACAATTCCCGACCTCGCGTGTTTTGTGTTAACTATTCAATTGCTTGCTTAGTTTCATTTAAATTAAAAACTCAATTAATAGATCATAATATGTGAATTACAGTATCTCATTGATTCAAAATAAATGAATGAAGAAGGATAGAGGTCGATCGATTACTAAAAAGAACTACTCTTCCATGGGTGGTGTAGTCATCGTGGAGACGTTTTGCATAAGCAACGGATTGAAAGGGTAGAACCCAATCTTCTCTCCACTATTGATTCCAACCCAATTAAGAATATTAAGATAAGAAGAAGAGGGATGAACATAGAATATTATTTGAAGAAAAATTCAAGAAACAAACATGAAAGAAATGAAATACAAAGAAGAGGTGAGAGAGGAGAGCCTTTTTGGAAGAGAGGTTTGCACAAAGGCTTACTTCTTCCAAGAGTTGTGAGGGGCTCCCAAGAGACACCCTTTCGGCCACACCTTCTCAAAGCCTCCACAAGCCCTCTCAAAGAGTTAAAACCCCCTTTAAATAGAGTTTGTGAGGGCTAGGGATACATAACTTTTTAAGTGTGAAATGAAAAACTCGGCCAAATATTTTATTCCAACTTTCACCGCCCATTTGACCTCCAACACGCATGAATTGATCGGCCTTCCAGAAGGATGATTTGTGCCAAATCATGTCCCCGAGCTTTCCTCAACATTTGGGCTCAATCCAAGCCCGTATGTAGACGATATGGCCCAAATACAGAACCTATATCTATTCTGCCGAGTCCATCCCACCATTGGATTAATTGATCATTTACTCCATCCAAATGCACTCTTTAGCTCTAGTGTCCTGAATAAAAGTTGTATAAAATGAAGTTAGGAACACTGTTACAAACTTTCAAATTCAAATAATAAATATAAACATATTTATCTTCAAAATACTACAATGCACTATTAAGGGTAAAACTAGAATTTTCACCAAATTTTCAAATGAATGATCAAATCCCAAATATTTTATAAATAAACATATTTAACACAATGTGAGGAAATTATTTCATTTATTATCAATAAAATATTCAATAAAATAGTGTTTTATCAACTCCCCCACACTTACCCTTTTGCACACCTGGGAAAAACCTCATATCAAGTAAACATCAATATCAAATCAAAACCAATTTTAAACACATATCCTTAAGATCAATCAATTTCACACCAAGAATCAAAAGATATCATGCCTCATAAAAAAACCTTATTTCAAGTTCTCCATTTATATCATTCAATATATTTCCACTTCATTTGTCCACCCATGCACAAAACACTTACCTCGCTTGAATTTTCTCTCATCACTCAAATATCAATTTTTTTTTGCAATGTCTTTCTCATCCAAACTCATACAAGGGTCACCATAGGCTTGATAGATTCCTACATCGCTACCCGATGTGAGTCAAGGACATATGTTTATCATGAGAACTTTTCAGGGTTTTTCTGTGGCTTTCGGTTGGTAGGATTAAGATGTGAAAAACTCTGAGGCTGAATGAGGAGGGCTTGACTCTTTTGAAGCAAAATTGCATTAATCTAATTTTCACTTAAATATGGTCTTCTCTTCAATCCCCATAGTATCAATTCAGCTCCATCATCATGAAAAGTCATGAAAGGTTTACACCATTCATCATTTCAGCATAAAAAATGTCAATCTTCTCAAACATGATTTTCTTGAAAGCTCCAGACGGGCACAGCTTTCCACCTCAATTAGAAGCTCCAGAAAAGGCATAGCTTCACTTGTCATGAAAGCTCCATAAAGGTAATAACTTTAAATATAATGACTTTCTTTAGCAGAAAACACATCTCTTCAGAATTTAATTTTCCACCCAAAGTATCACAGAATGTGGTGGCAAAACCCAAGACAACTTCCCCCACACTTAAGCTCAACTAGATTATGAAATTTCACTTCAAGAGTTGGTTGGATAGGGAAAATTGGTTTGTAATGTGGCTTAACCTAACAGGCTGTGCATGGATTCTAAGGGCTACAAGGATTAAATATTCAAGGTAGGCCATTATAAAAAAGGATTCTTTGAAATAGGGGTTTTAATACCAAACAAATGCCTCAATCATTTAAACACAAGTACCTCAAACCCTCAAGTTTTGATAGGAATAGATCAAATTCTGGTTAAATCAAGTATGGTTTGGTTCTCTCAAGAAGTGAGGTGAATGTAATGAATATGAAAATAATGGTTCAGAAGCCTCACAGGAAAGTGATTTCAAATATAAAGACAGTGAGATGTGGCATGAGATTCAAAATTTGATGTACTTTCCATGAAATTACTAAATATTTGAACTTGAAACAAAGTCATTTCAGCATTCATTTAAGCTTAGTTTCAGGGGGTAAATTGTTTCACTTATTGATATGGATTTAAAAATGGTGATGAGAATCATTTCAGCTCAAAAGTTTCAAAAACACACAGAAAATTGTAAAATAAACACACAAATTTTGAAAAACATACATTTTTTTTGGTGTTTTTTTTAAAACAGGAAAACAATTGAAATTACTAAACTAAAAGGTTCCCTCCCCCACACTTAAAATATTGAATTTTCCTCAATGTGAACCCATGAGATGATATATGCACATGAAATTTAGAATTTTTAAATAGGACAAATAATATAAAAGTGAAAGGGTTAGGAACAGCCTGATGTGATCAAGTGATGATGGGGTCATGCAGTGTGATAAAATCCACTGCATCAGTAGGATGTCCCTCAATGTATCTCTTCAAACGTTTCCCATTGACTGTAAAGATCCTTCCAGTATCCTCTTGTGTGATCTCTACTGCACCATAAGGAAAAACATTAGACACAATATAAGGACCTAACCATCTGGAACGCAACTTACCAGGCATCAACTTCAGTCGTGAACTATAGAGAAGGACTTTCTCTCCAACATGAAACTCCCTTTGTTGGATCATTTTGTCATGAGGTGCTTTTGATCTTTCCTTGTAGATCCTTGAGTTCTCGTATGATGATAGTCAAATCTCCTCAAGCTCTTGAATTTGCAACTTCCTTTGAATTTCAGCTTGGGCCAAATCCATGTTACATTTCTTTATAGCCCAATATGCCCGATGCTCGACTTCCACGGGGAGATGACACGCTTTCCCAAAAACAATCCGAAATGGGGACATACCAATGGGGGTCTTGTATGCTGTCCTATAAGCCCACAATGCATCATCCAAGCGCTTGCTCCAATCCTTCCTATTTGGCTGCACAGTTTTCTCCAAGATTTGTTTCAACTCACGATTTGAAACCTCAGCCTGGCCATTTGTTTGGGGGTGGTATGGTGTTGATGTTTTGTGTGTCACCCCATACTTTCGAAGGAGGGAAGAAAAATTCCTATTGCAAAAGTGTGTCCCTTGGTCAATGATGATGGCCTTTGGTACTCCAAACCTGCAAAAAATCTGTGCTTTGACAAAGTCCACAACAACATGAGAATCGTCAGTCCTGGTGGCCTTGGCCTCCACCCATTTACTCACATAATCAACAGCAACCAAAATATACAAAAATCCAAATGAACTAGGAAAAGGACCCATAAAGTTGATGCCCCATACATCAAAAATCTCACAGAATAGTATGGGTTGTTGGGGCATCTCATGTCTCTTATAAATGTTGCCAGTGTGTTGGCAACGAGTGCATGACTTAAAAAACACATGGGCATCATGGAATAAACTAGGCCAATATAATCCAGAGTCCAAAACTTTCCTAGCTGTCCGTTGGGGTCCAAAGTGTCCACCACATGCAAGTGTATGACATAAATGAAAAACAGACTCAAACTTATGATCGGGAACACACCTCCTAATGACTTAGTCACTACACATGCGCCAGAGGTAAGGATCATCCCACACATAATACCTAGACTCACTTTTTAATTTTTGGACTTGATGCTTCTTCAAATTTACTGGGAGTTCAGATCCAACAATGTAATTAACTAAATCAGCATACCAAGGATGCTTACCTGAGATGGTATAGAGATGCCCATCGGGGAAAGTGTCTCGAAGTGGTACCTGATCCAAGGTGTCATCCTGTAGTGTGTGAGTAAGCCTACTCATGTGGTCCGCCACCAAATTCTCTGATCCCTTCTTGTCCTTTATCTCAATATCAAATTCTTGAAGAAGGAGCATCCAACGGATAAGTCGTGGCTTTGCATCTGGCTTCTTTAGGAGGTACCTCAAAGCTGCATGGTCAGAAAAAACAACTACTTTAGAGCCCAATAAATATGAACGGAATTTATCTAAAGCAAATATGACATCAAGAAACTCCTTTTCTATGGTAGTGTAGTTTGATTGGGCTGAATCTAGCGTCCTTGATGCATAGGCGATCACATGTGAACGTCCCTCCACCCTCTAAGATAAGACAGCTCCAACCGCGAAGTTGGAGGCGTCACACATAAGCTCAAATGGAAGGTCCCACCATGGGGGCTTTATGATTGGTGGAGTGGTCAGACACTTCTTCATCTCATCAAATGATACCCTACATGAATCATCAAAACTGAAGTCAATATCTTTTTGAAGCAATCGAGATAAGGGTAGAGCGATCTTACTAAAATCTCTGATGAAGCGTCGATAAAATCCAGCATGCCCAAGGAATGATCGAACATCACGCACACATGTAGGATATGGGAGGGATGAAATAATGTCTACCTTATATTTATCAACTTCAATTCCATGTTGTGAGACTATATGACCTAAGACAATTCCCTTTTCGACCATGAAATGACATTTTTCAAAATTTAAGACCAGATTCTTCTCAATACAACGATGCAACACATCACCCAAACTAGAGAGACATTCATCAAATGAGGACCCATAAACTGTAAAATCATCCATAAATACCTCCATGCAGGTCCCAATGAAATCTTAGAAAATACTCACCATGCATCTCTGGAAGGTACCTGGGTCATTGAAAAGTCCAAATGGCATCCTTCGGTAAGCAAAGGTACCGAATGGGCAGGTGAATGTTGTCTTCTCCTGGTCCTCTGCTGCAATGGGAACCTGAAAATAGCCAGAAAATCCATCCAAGAAACAATAGTGTGTCTTCCCAGCTAGTCTCTCAAGCATCTGGTCAATGAATGGAAGTGGGAAATGGTCCTTACGAGTGGATTGATTTAGTTTCCTATAATCCATACACACTCACCAACTGTTTTGTACTCTCACAGGAACTAACTCATCATTTTCATTTTTTATAATAGTGAAACCAGTTTTCTTTGGTACAACCTGAACAGGGATAACCCATTGTGAGTCAGAAATAGGGTAAATGATACCCGCCTCAAGTAATTTTTCAACTTCTTTCTTAACAACTTCTAGGAGGGTGGGATTAAGTCTCCTTTGTGGTTGTCTCACCGGTTTAGCCCCATCCTCTAAGAGAATCCTATGCATGCAAATGGAGGGGCTAATACCTGATATGTCTACCAATGTCCAACCAATTGCCCTAATGTAATCTCTCAAAGGATTCAAAAATTTTTCTTCATGTTCAAAAGAGAGATTGTTAGCAATTATGACAGGTAATCTATCACCACTGAGCAAGTATGCATATTTGAGATTTGGGGGCAATGTCTTGAGTTCCAATGTAGGTGGGTGATGTTTGGATGGAGAAATTGATGCAACAGACATATCTGCACAATGAACATCAGTATCACAATCAGAGAATAAATCACCAAATCCATCAGCATACTCAATAGCCATGTCATAATCAGAGTTCACATGATAAAAATCAGAATATGATTCCATTTCAAAATAAAATCTTAGAGAGTATTGTTCCTTAAAAATGGGTGTAGAAGTATTCTAAGACATCAAACTAGAACCAATACTCATAATCTCCCTAAGCATAGGACAATCCAATTCCATGATGTTTTTACTTGGTGGTTCAAAATGGGAGATAACAAAAGCAGAATGGTCCTCTGAGGGCTACTTCATGGAATCCATAACATTAAATATCACAACTTCATCTCCAAACTCCATGGAAAGTGTACCCTCATTGACATTTATGATAGTTTTTGCAGTTTTGAGGAAGGGTCTACCTAAGATAATGGGGGCATGAGAACTTACCTGATCATCCTCCATGTTAAGCACATAGAAGTCTGCTGGAAAGATCATGTCTCTTACCCGGACAAGTACATCCTCAAGAACTCCCGCTGGATATGTCATAGCTCTATTCGGCAATTGCACCACTACTCTTGTTGGCTTCAACTCACCAACCTGTAAGGAAGAGAATACAGAGTGAGGCATCACATTTATTGAAGCTCCTAAATCACAAAGAGCATCAGAGAAGTGCAACTCCCCTATGGTACATGGGATGGTGAATGTCCCAGGATCCTTGAACTTTGTTGGCATTGCTATAGTTGGTGTAATGAGTGCCGAGACATTCCTTCCAAGGTTGATCCTCTCATTCCCCTTGATCCCCTTCGATTGGTGCAGAGTTCTTTTAAGAATTTGGCATACCTTGGGATTTGCTTAATGGCTTCAAGTAGAGGAATGTTGATCTCCACATGCTTGAATGTGTCCAAAACCTCCTTTTGCATTGCTTCTTCAGCCATATTCTTAGTTTGAACAACCCTTTTTGGAAAAGGAAGAGGTTTAGAAGGAACATCATCAATATTTTTCTTACCTTTATCTTTCTCCTTGGATTGCTCATCAGTTGGTATGGAATGCGGCTTCTCTGAAGTTGAGGTGAATCCCGGTGGAATGGTAGGTGAAGATGTATCAACTGTTTTCTTCCCACTTCTCAATGTGATGGCACTGACATTCCCCTTGGGATTGGGAGTAGGTTGGGAAGGAAGGGCTCCAGAGTTCTTACTTACCAGTTCGTGGAGGGCGGTGGTAATCTGGCTCATTTGTGTCTTCAACTCCCTCAACTCCGAACCTTGACTCTTCAGCTCATTCTGTTGATTAAGAACAATTTGTTTCAAAATATCATCAGTGTTAGAGTCTACCTTGTGTTGGATATTCCCTTGTTGCTGACTCGTTGATGTTTGAGATTCGAATCTCCTTTGGGGTTGTTGGAAACCCTGTTTGTAAGGTGGAGGCTGCTGGAAGTTTGGTTGAAAAGGGGGCCTTTGTTGTTGTCCAGAGCCATACCTCATGTCCGCTAGATCTTTCCACCCTTGGTTGTATGTTGTATCAAACTTCTTTTGGGGATATGGTTGTTGTTGTTGCTGCTGAAATGGTCTCCCAGGGAACACTGCTGCACAATCTTTTGTTTCTTGGAGTTGTGGACAACAGTCAGTTGGGTGGCTTGTCTCAGTGCAAATACCACAAGGCCTTGAAGGAGGGGGTAGAGATGTCTTTTGTGCCAATGCAATTTGCCTCACCATAGTTGTCAGTTCTTCTAACTTAGTATCAATCAAATTACTTTCAAGAGAAGAAGGACTTACTTGATGTACTCCTCGAACATGTGGTGTACCTCTATCACCAGATTGTTGGGAGTTTTGGGCCATCTTGTTGATCAACGCACGTGCAGCTACTGGTGTCTTGTCCACCAATGCTCCTCCAGCTGCAACATCCACCATGCTTCTCTCCAGAGGTGTGAGTCCTTCGTAGAAGTATTGGATGAGGAGTTTCTCACTGATTTGGTGATGCGGACAGCTTGCACACAACTTCTTGAATCTCTCCCAATACTCATACATTGACTCCCCTTATGCTTGCTTGATCCCCGAGATCTCCTTACGAATGGATGTGGTCCTTGATGCTATAAAAAATCTCTGCAAGAAAAGACGTTTCAAATCGTTCCAACAAGTTACATCTTCGGGTTGTAAATAATACATCCAGTCTTTTGTAGCTCCATCAAGTGAGAATGAGAATGCTCTTAATTTGATTTGATCTTCAGAAACATTTCTTGGTTTAAGGGTTGAGCAAACCACATTAAATTCTTTCAAATGTTTATTTGGATCCTCCCCAGAGAGGCCATGAAACTTTGGAAGTAAGTGAATTAACCCAGATTTTAGTTCAAAGTCCGATTCGAGATTTGGGTATGCAATACAATTTGGTTGATAGTTAATATCAGGTGCAGCCAATTCTCGAATGGTTCTATTAAGTTAATTTCCATTGTTTCCAGCCATTGGTTCCTCTTTTATGTTTGAATTTGAATTGATTCCAATTTCAATGTTTCCAGAAGAGAGGAATTCACCAACTGGTTGAATATTGAAACTTCCCGTAGATTGAGAATGTCTGATTCGTGCCCTAAGGCTACGTTCAATCTCAGGGTCAAGATCTAAGAGATCTTTGGGATTAGTTCGTGTCATAGATCAAATAAAAATGAAAAGAAAGAAAGTGGACCATAGTAAAATAAAAATGAAAAGTTTGAGTTGATGGTCCCAAAAGAAGTAGAAGAAAATAAAAGAAGAAGAAGAAAATTCAGATTGGGTAAAGAAGAAAGAAAGAAGGGAGGAAGAGAATAAAATTTAAAATAAAATAAATACCTCTAATTGGTTGAAATAATTACTTGCCTCCCCGGCAACGGAGCCAATTTGAAAGAGCGCTGTCGTGGGCACCCTCAAATGATTAATGTGATTTGGGGTACTTAGGTGCAGCAGAGTGGCTGACCAAGGTCGTCTCTCAAAGGAGGAAGTGAATTAAAACAATTTTTAGAGGTATTATAGAAGTAAAATAAAAGAAAATCAAAACACTACTTGAAAGGATGGGGGTGGTTGTTTATAGTTTATGAATCTAGAAGAAGTTTGCTGGAAGAATATTGCATTTTTTTTTGTTTTTAATTTTGAAATGAAGTTTCGATTAGAATGACACAACAAGAAGATGTTTTTTTAGAAATCTATTTAAAAAGGCGTAATCGATCTAACTCTACCTCTTCAATCACTTATTAATCATTATGATTTAAATTAATATTCACTTAATTATGATCCCTTAATTTGTTAAATCTAGAACCCTACGAGAATTAACTTTACCACGAAGATTGAAGTGAATTTTAACCTTAGGATAATTTCAGAACATGCAATCGCGACACCCTGCTTTTATTGATGCTCTAAAATTAGCTTATGGTCAGTGGTAAATTAAGGCACATAACCACTCTGGAAATGAGGATTAATTGAGTTTAGGAATTATATTTTAACTCTACAAATTGATCCCATGTGGTTTTGAATTACCGGTTAAGGTTGCGCTCTCACAGTTCACACAATTCCCGACCTCGCGTGTTTTGTGTTAACTATTCAATTTCTTGATTAGTTTCATTTAAATTAAAAACTCAATTAATAGATCATAATATGTGAATTACAGTATCTCATTGATTCAAAATAAATTAATGAATAAGGATAGAGGTCGATCGATTACTAAAAAGAACTACTCTTCCATGGGTGGTGTAGTCATCGTGGAGACGTTTTGCATAAGCAATGGATTGAAAGGGTAGAACCCAATCTTGTCTCCACTCTTGATTCCAACACAATTAAGAAGATTAATATAAGAAGAAGAGGGATGAACACAGAATATTATTTGAAGAAAAATTCAAGAAACAAACATGAAAAAAAAGAAATACAAAGAAGAGGTGAGAGAGGAGAGCCTTTTTGGAAAGAGGTTTGCACAAAGGATTACTTCTTCCAAGAGTTGTGAGGGGCTCCCAAGAGACACCCTTTCGGCCAAACCTTCCCAAAGCCTCCACCAGCCCTCTCAAAGAGTTAAAACCCCCTTTAAATAGAGTTTTTGAGAACTAGGGATACATAACTTTTTAAGTGTGAAATGAAAAACTCGGCCAAATATTTTATTCCAACTTGCACCGCCCATTTGACCTCCAAGACGCATGACTTGACCGGCGTTCCAGACGGATGATTTGTGCCAAATCCTTTCCCCGAGCTTTCCGCAAAATTTGGGCTCAATCCAAGCCCGTATGTAGACTATATGGCCCAAATACAGAACCTATGTCTATTCTGCCGAGTCCAGCCCACCATTGGATTAATTGATCTTTTACTCCATCCAAATGCACTCTTTAGCTCTAGTGTCCTGAATGAAAGTTGTATAAAATGAAGCTAGGAACACTGTTTCAAAATTTCAAATTCAAATAATAAATATAAATATATTTATCTTCGAAATACTACAATGCACTATTAAGGGTAAAACTGGAATTTTCACCAAATTTTCAAATGAATGATCAAATCCCAAATATTTTATAAATAAACATATTTAACACAATGTGAGGAAATTATTTCATTTATTATCAATAAAATATTCAATAAAATAGTGTTTTATCATTAAATTATTTATAATTATATTTATAATTATATATAAATATTTAAATATAAATAAACCTTATATTTAAAATTTATAAATTTATGTATAATTATTTATATACATAAATAAAATATATTAAATTTATTTATAAATTTATATATATATATATATATATATATAAATTATTAAAATTATTTATATTTATATAAATAAACCTTATGAAATATTAAATAATTATTATAATTACATATTTATAATATTGTATAATTATTATAATCATATATTTATAATATTTAAAATCATACATTTATTATATTTTTAATTATATATTCATTATATTTATAATTATATAAATATTATAATCATATATTTATTATACTTTTATATTTACTATAATTACATATTTATTATAATTATATATTAAATAAATAATTAATATATATAGATAATTATAATTACATTAAATATATATTTTTACTAAATATATTAAAATTATTTATTTATTATATTTATTATTATGAATTTAGTTGAATTATATTTTTATTATAATTATATAATTATTATAATTATATATTTATTATGATTATATAATTATTATATTTATAATTATATATTTATTATATTTATATATTTATTATAATTAGATATTTATTATAATTATATATTAATTATAATTATGGATGTTTATATTTATAATAATATAATTATTTTACTTATATATTTATTTTATTATATTATTATTATAAATAAATACATATTTATTAATGTGATAAATAAATTTATTAAATATATTGATATATTTATATATAACTATTTAAATTTAGATTTATAATTGTATAATTATATTTATATTTATAAGTATAATTATAAATAATCTAACATTTTTTAATTTATATTTATAAAAATATTTTTAAAATTGTAATTATTTATTTTTAAATGTATTTATAAAATTATATATATTAATAATAGTTGATTGAGGATAGAGCGCCACTTCAAGTGATGCTCCAGTAGAAGAAATCAATAGGGTCACTTCAAGTGGCGCTCTTCAGACCCATTTTTCAAAATAAAAAAAAAGTATACCTATTAAAATATAAAAAAACAAATGCCCCTAATAAAAAAATCACCCCCTACTACTACAAATATGGCTTTTATCAGCGCTAAAAATGGCCATTAACAGCGCTAGAAAAAGCGCTATTAATGCCGGCGAAGATAAAGTGGGGGTCCCCTTTATCAGCGCTCCAAAAAGTGCTGATAAAGACCACTTTTATCAGCGCTTTTTTTAGCGCTGATAAAAATAAAAATAAAATAAAATAAAATTAAAAAATACTGCCAATCTCGGGGGGGCTTTTTACAGCGCTTGATCCCCCACTTTATCAGCGCTTTCCCACACCTCAAGCGCTCGCACGCACCGCCTACACCATTTATCAGCGCTAGCCCTTTAAATAAACCTTGCGCGCGCACCCGTGCCTCCACCCGGATTTGTCTTGAGACCTCCCCCCTGCGCACCTAAAGCCTTTACCACTACCCTATATTAATTTGTTCTCTAATTCATGATATATCTATTTATTTATATATATATGTAGTTATATTTATTCGTATAGTAATATATATTTATATTAATATATATAGTTATATTAATATATATATAGTTATATTAATATATATATATAGTTATATTAATATATACATATAGTTATATTAATATATAGATATAGTTATATTAATATATGTGTAGTCATATTAATATATAGTAGTTATATAAATATTCATATATTGGTATTTTAAATAAAATGGATATTAGTTATTATTTTGATAACACTAATATATTTTATATGTAAATATGTTTAATTATTTATTTAAAAAATTTAATTTTTAGGTGTGAATATATAAAAAAATATGTACATATATTTATATATTTGATTATAAATATCATTGCATTATAAAAAAGGATGAAATTTCAAAGAAATAATATCAATATGAATGTAATACCTTGGAATAAATTCAGTCCCCACCAAAAAAAGCCAATAATACCCCCTTAAACGAGGCTAAAAATCCACTAAATGTTAAAAAAAATCTGGGTACCCCGATTAAAACTCAATTTTGGAAGCCTTCTAGGCCTCTTTTGGCCTTGAAAAACGCTTCACCGAGGTCACCCCAAGGTCATAGCGACGTAGAGCTCATCGCATGCTTCGATTTGATATGTGGTAGAGCTCAAACGGACACCCAGATCAAAAGTTATGGCCGTTTGAAGTTCGAGTTGCGTTTTCAACATATATTGGATATTTTTTTAATTTTTTTAATTTTTTTAGTCTTCAAATTGTTATTAAATGACTATTACTCCATAATAATTAGCAAATTATTAATTAAAAATATTTTTTTAAATTTTTTATGAAGCCATTTTCACTAAATATCTTATATATTAAGTATAATAAGTGTAAATGTACATTTATACTTATCTAAAATATATTTAAAAATTATATATTATATTTATATCAATATAACTATATAACTATATTTATATATTAAAAATGTATTTTAATTTTTTTTTGAAGTGGACCCTTTATCAGCGCTTTTTAAAAAAGCGCTGATAAAGGCCCCCCCTTTATCAGCGCTACTAAACAAGCACTGATAAAGGGGGTCCCTTTATCAGTGCTAAAAAAAGCACTGATAAAGGGGGGCCTTAATGAGTGCTAAAAAAACACTGATAAAAGGGAACTTTTATCAGCACTTTTCTGAGCGTTGATAAAGGCCCCCTCCCCTTTATCAGCGTGTTTTCGTTAGCGCTGATAAAGGGGTGGCGCTGGCCTTGCCCAGTTTTGTGGTAGTTCCCATCCCACTTTCAGGGACACCATATGCGGCTCGTCCTCCATTCCTCTACATCCCTTCTTCATAGAGGTTTCCTTTGGTCTACCGCATGCATTGCACAAATGTTCACAAAACTGTCTGGAAGTCCCTTCTGCATCTTTTGCCGAGGATTTGACTTTCTTGAAATGGATGCTAATAGCTCTCTTTGGGGCCTCTATGCCTCTTTTAGTCATGCTTCATAGCGTTGGGGGATTATGGGGCTTTCATCGTCCAGTGCAGATCTATGTGATCTGCATGCACTCCTTGTGTCTTCTCTGGGCGTCGAATGAGGACTTCATTTAGGCATGGTGTAAGACCCCTCTCTCCAAGGTGAAATGGAAAATCATCCATTCCAGATGATCCATCGATGCCCAGTGGTGCAAAGAGATCATGTCAGCTGTGGTGTGGATCAGTCTCCCGAGGCTTTGGTTGCCTTTCCAGAACAAAGTCTTCCTCATGGCGGTTTGAGATTCCCTAGGTGGCTACCTGTGCTCGGATTCCAGGACTGAATTCTATGCCAGTTAGGAAAGTTGGAAAGCGATGAATGCACAAACAACAAAAAGAAGAACACAGAATGGAAAAACCGTTCCCTCAAACAGTGGATGTGTAGCGACAAAAATAGGTGCAGAATATAAAATTGACACCAGAAATTTTAACGTAGAAAACCCAAAAAAGGAAAAACCACAGGACTTAGTCCAGAAAGAAGGATCCACTAAAATAGATAAGTACACGGTAGAGTCTCCCCAAAAATGGAAGGGATCACAAAAGTAATATATAGAAAAATAGTGGATCAAAGTTGGAGTATAGATGCAGTCTGAATGAAGCCTGAAAAGAAGAAAGTGGCCTCCTAAAGTAACCCAAATAGATCTGACCGTGAAAGAAGAAGATTGATGTCCGAACAAAAGTACTGATGAAAACCCCCAGGATCGGATCAAAAACCATCGCAGATGTGAGTCGATCAAATCAAAGTAGTTCCAACAATTTTAGATCTGAAAACCGCTCCTTGAAAATGCAACTACACTGCCTCCAACAACTGCTGAGAGAGGAGCCACACATCTCATATAATTAGGAGATTCTTCATATGATATCTCATGTATCTTCTAAAATATATCTCATATCTTATGAAAGATATTAAATATATATCATCATAGATATCAAATATATCTTATTAAAGATATCAGATATATCTCATCAAAGATATCAAAATATCATAAAAAGATATCAGATATATATTTTCGAAGAAAAAAAATATTGGGGTCATATGAGAAGGTGCCCCAACAAACTCCCCCTCCGACTCAACTGGGGATCATCGCCAACCCTGCAATTAGTCGACAAGTCTCAAATTTTCCTCTGGGTAAACTCTTGGTCAACATGTCTGACCCATTTTCATCAGTGTGGATCTTCTTAAGCTCTAACAGTCTCGAATCAAGGACATAACAGATCCAATGATACTGAACATCGATATGTTTCGACCTTCCATGAAAATTAGAATTGTTTTCCAAACAAACAGCACTCTTACTATCACAAAATAAAACATATCTTTCTTGATTAACATTGAGCTCTCGAATAAATTTTTTCATCCACAAAAATTCATTGCATACCTCTGTAGCTGCAATAAAATCTGACTTTTTGGTTGATAAAGCAACACATCTATGCAACCTAGACCGCCAAGATACAACTCCCCTGAAAAAGAGATCAAATATCCAAAAGTAGAATTCCTTGAATCGATATAACCTAAAATATCTGAATTTGTAAATCCACAAAGCATAGTTTCTCCTTTTCCAAAACACAGTCTCATATCAGAAGTACCACGAATATAACGAAAAATGTACTTCACTGCCCTCTAATACTCTCTACCCGGATTTGAAAGAAAATGACTGACCACACCAACTGCATGAGCTATACCAGGTCTAGTACATACCATATCATACATCAAATATCCATCGGCAGACGAATAAGTTATATGTTGCATCTTCTCTCTCTATCTTCATCAGTAGAAGGTGACTGACTGGTGTTGAGCTTAAAATGTAATGCAAGATGAGTATTAACCACTTTAGCTCTATCCATAGAAAATCACTGAATAACCGTCTCAATGTATCTCTCCTGAGATAACCAAAATTTCTTTGCCTTCCTGTCATGGGAGATCATCATGCCATGAATTTGTCGTGTTAGCCCCAAGTATTTCATCACAAAAAACTGGCAAAGATCCTTCTTCAATCTGTCAATTCTAGAAGCATCATGTTCAACAAGGAGCATATCATCAACATAAAGCAGCAGTATAATAAAATAATCATCAATAAATCTCTGAACAAACACACAATGAATAGAAGATGTCTTCCTGAAACCCTGATGAGAAATTATAGATTCAAAATTTTTATACCACTATCTCGGAGCTTGCTTCAATCCATACAAACTCTTCTTCAATCTGCAGACAAGATTCTATTTACCTGTTTAAAGAAAAACCCTCTGGTTTCTCCATATAAATCTCCTCCTCTAAATCTCCATGTAGGAAATCTATCTTCACATCCATCGTCTCAATATGCAGATAAAAAATAGCAGCCAAACCAAGAACAACCCGAATAGAAGACATTTGGACAACATGTGAAAAAATCTCATCAAAATCATTACCTTTCTTCTGATGAAATCCTTTAACAACTAACCTATCCTTGAATTGTGGAACAGAACTGGATTTCTCATTCTTAATCCGATAAATCCACTGATTTTGAAAAGATCTCTTACCTTTCGGTAACTCCACCAGCTCAAAATAATGGTTGTCGTGAAATAATGTCATCTCATCATCCATTGCCGCAACCCATCAGTCATTCTGTTCACTTTCCGTCGCCTCATAAAAATATTATGGTTCTCCCCCTACAAAGAGGAGCATATACTCATCAGGTGAATGACGAGTAGAAATGGTACGATGCCGAGATGACCTCCTGAGTGGAACTGTGGGTTCATTGATAACCACTGGAAGTAGATCATCAGAAACAAAAGGTGCATCAGAAATATCAACTCCGACCTGTTCACCCTGAGCATCATTCTGCACATAAATGTAATCATCAGAATCAAAAATATGTGGTAAATGTGAATCATAACCTGGCTCAAGACTAACAAAGCCATCAGAAGTTGGAGAAGTGGACTTTTCTCCCTTATCAATATCTGCAATTTTCTAGTCCTCTATAAACACCGCATCTCAGCTTCTGAATATTTTCTTCAAAGAAGAATCATAAAACTTGTACCCAAACTCTTCGTGTCCATAGCCAATAAAAATTCACTACCATTAATTATCATCCAACTTAGATCTCTCATCTCTAGGCACATGAACAAAAGCCTTGCAACCAAAAACTTTCAAGTGATCTTACGTAATCTTTTTTCCATACCCAAACTTATCGAGAGTGCCTATCTGCAAAGATACCGTAGGTGATAAATTGATAATACAAGAAACCGTAAGTAAATCCTCACCCCAAATGTGTCCAGGAAACTTTGCTTCCGAAAGAAAACAATGAACTCTTTCCAACAATGTTCTGTTCATCCGCTCAGCTACACCATTTAGCTGAGGTGTCTTGGGAGATGTCTTCTGATGCCAAACACATTCTTGCTTGCAATACTGATCAAATGGACCACAATACTCTCCCCCATTGTCAGTGCAAATACATTTCAATTTCATGCATGATTCCCTCTCAGCAGAAACATTGAAATTGCTTAAAAACACTGAGCACATAACTTTTGGAATTAAAAACAAAAATCTAGAGCTTTCATGATTAGTCATCAATAAATGTCACAAAATAAAGACCTACACTAAAGGTATTAGATTTCAAAGGACCACAAACGTCTAAATGTACTAATTCCAGTACATGTGACTTCTTATGTAGAGGATGACTGCTGAAACTCACTCTGCTCTATTTTCCATCCATGCAATGATCACATGTGTCCCATTTCATACTATTCAAATATGGAAGAATATTTCTCTTGAAAAAACAACCAAGACCTTTCTCACTAATGTGACTGAGCCTATTATGCCACAACTTTGACAAAACACTACACTCAACAACACAAGCAGTATCACATGAAATAGACGCTCTAGTTTAGTAAAAACCCGACTGCTTCTTCCCTCGAGCCACAATCAAAGAGCCCTTGGAAATCAACCTTTGGAAATCACCAAAAGTACTGATAAACCCATCATCATCAAGAACACGGGTAGAAATAAGATTCAAGAAATCCTCTGGTGCATGTCGAACATTCTTCAAAATCAGCTTACTTCCAGTACTAGTCTCTAAACAAACAGTCCCAATACCTATGACATCAGCATGACTATCATTACCCATCTTCAAAATCCCAAAATTACATGGGTTTTAAGATGTAAAGAACTCATTCTTTAATGTCACATGAAAATAGGAACCACTTTAAACAACCTTGCAAGAATGATCAGAAGAAATATTAATGGAGTCATAAACAATAACAAGATCACCTCCTGTAATGGCAGCGACATGATCATCTCAATTTACATTCTTATTTGGATGATTTTTCTTCATTTTGTTTTCTCTTTTCAGATGATAATGAATCTTCTTAACATTCCCCTTCTTACCACAATTATGACATTCAAAATTTCTCTGCTTTGATCTGGATTTGCTTCTGCTTTTACTCTTTCCTCGACTACTCTGTCCCTGATTCATTTCCTGACTTCTCCCCCTGGTCTCTATGGCTAAAAGCTCTAAATATTTCTCTTGAGTACCTCTCTTGACTTCTTTACTCAAAATAGAAGACTTAACAATACTAAATGTCACAACACCATTAGGAGTAGAAACGGTTAGAGTAACACATAAATTCTCTCAATAATCAGGTAACGTGTTAAGAAATAAAAGTGCTAAAACCTCATCTTCAAAATTGATACCCATGGAAGAAAACTGATCAAAACATCCTTGATATTCACTTAAATAATCATAAGTAGACGTACCTTATCTGTACCTCAAATTCATCATTTGTTTGATAAGAAATAATTTATTATTTTTTGTCTTGGATGCATTGGTAGTCTTGAGATTCTCGCACAAAGTTCTGGCGTGAGAGATGTTGACAATTTGATTCATCACATTGTCTTCGACCCATTGGCGAATGAAGCCACAAACCATCTCATGCTCGAATGCTTATTCATCATCTGATATCTTTTCTGGATTCTGGGTACTGAACACTGGAAGATACATTCGTTTGACAAAATGCAGATCCTTCATTTTAAGTTACCACATATGATAATTGGTACCATTCAATAAAATAATTCGACTATAATTGGATTCGATAATGAATATGAAATAAAAACCAATCCCTCTGATATGAGATGTTGGAAAAGATGGAAAGCGATGAACACACAAACAACAAAAATATGAAGGCATAGCAGAAAAACCTTTCCGTCAAATAGTTGATGCGTAGTGACAAAAAGATGCACAGAATATAAAATTGACACCAGAAATTTTTACATGGAAAACCCAAAAGGGAAAACCCGCAGGACCTAGTCCAGAATGAGGGATCCACTAAAATAGATAAGTACGTGGTAGAGACTCCCCAAAAATGAAAGGGATATCAAAAGTAATATTTAGAAAAATAGTGGATCAAAGTCGAAGTATAGATGCAGTCTGAATAAACCCTGAAAAGAAGAAAGCAGCCTGATAAAGAAAACTAAATAGATCTAACCGTGAACGCAGAAGATTGATGTCCGAAAAAAAGTGCTGATGAAAAACATAGGGATCAGAGAAAAACCCCTCGCATACGAGATCCGATCAAATCAAAGTAGTTCCACCGGTTGTAGATCTAAAAACCGCTCCTTGAAAACGCAACTGCACTGCTGCCAACAACTACCGAGATAGGAGCCACACATATTATATAAATATGAGATTCGCCACATGATATCTCATGTATCTCCTAAAAGATATCTCATATCTTATTAAAGATATCAAATATATCTCATCAAAGATATCAAATATATATTATTAAAGATATCAGGCCAGAGATATCAAAATATATTTTAAAGAAATCAAATATATCTTTTCAAAGATAAAAAATATTGGGGCTAGATGAGGAGGTGCCCCAACAACACCGATACCTTGTTGGCCCAAATCTTCATGGAGTTGGATCTCTGTCACCCAATGCCGAAAAAGCTTGATCTCTGAGTGCAATACTCCTTTTTATGGAAACATGATTTCTCTTACACTGTGTTCATGAGATTATGCCCGCATTCCCATCTTCAGGTCCATTCCATGTAGGTGTGCCGACGTCGCCATCTGGATGAACTCCATCGTCCATCCCGGGATGTTGAAGTTAGAGACGATCAAATAGCTCTTCCTAATAGTGATCTTTTCTATAGTGGATATGGAGGCTGTTGTGGCTTCTGGTGATACTCTTGTGGCCCCTCATTCAGCCTCGCTTATGATCTTCCTCCTGGCCCGACGATGGAATGTGATTAGGAGCGATGTTCTGATTTAGTGCCCTACATTCCGAGGTGTTTTCCCCAGGTCTATGTTAGATCTTCCCCTTCTCTTCTCTGCACCATCATTCACCCTCTTGGTTTGCTGAATTAATCTTCTCTTGACACGATTCTACCCTGGTGTTCTTTTGGAGGGGAATAGTGGCCTCTTGATGCGGTGCCATCGACAATGGACTATCCCACTGAGGGTACCCATTCTCCTCCCTCCTCATTCTCACATTTGGTACCCATAGTGGGATCTTCCCATCGGATGTCACACAGCTCGGGTAGGGGATCACATTACTCCCGAGGCATGAGTGAAATGTTATATACCCATCATAAATATACTGGAATATCCCCAAAAGGGACCCAGTCCTAGGATAATAGAATTTTAAGAAGGTCACAGTCTAGGAAACAGAAGGTGGGGGTGCCCTCCCACTATGGGAATGCCACGAAATCTAGGGCAGGTCCAAAATTTTTTTTCCCCAAGGATAATAATTCTCATATGGAATGCTCCTTACCTTGGAGCCTGAGTCAAAACAAACTTCTTGGCCTCAGAGGTTTCCAAACATAAGGCTAAAATGGTGGCTAACCTCAAAACAAGCAACATTCCAGAAGGATTTTTGAATTCTCCAAGAAACTAAAAATTCATGGCTTCTTGAATGCTGATCCTTCCAATTGCATATATGGATTTTCTGGCACATGAGTTTTACAATTGATCTAGTCTAGGATGGAGACGAGTTCATCGTAGTTAAGGAATCACAAGTCATTCATACATTCTTCATATCCTTCATTTATAGGACATGCGATCCCTAGTAGAGGGAGATCGAGTGGAATGATCTCAACAGTTTCGATACATGAAATCTCCCATGGATAGTCAGGGGAGATTTCAATGTAGTTGCAGACCTGGAGGAGAGAAGGGGAAGAGGTCCATTCAATAGGAAAATCCACGTTAGACTTCTTTCAATTCATGGCGGGTAGGGTTCTCATGGATCTCAAATACATAAGAGATTGGTTTAGGTGTGTAATTACCAACTGGGAAATCGAAGGTCGTGGAGCCATTTAGATAGATGATTGGCCAACATGCATGCCATATTCGTGTATGCCAACACTGGGGTCACTCACCAAGTGTGTGGAATATTGGACCATTCCACGCTCATGATCTCCCTATCTTCTGGGAATGAGAAGCATGCTCGCTTTTGGTACTACAATCCTTGGAATAGTATTTTAGGTTACCACGGTCATGTTAGTAACTCCTGGAATGAACCCGCTCATGGACACATTTGGATTGTCTTCCATAACAAGTTGAGACTTCTCAAGATGAGGATCTAAGAGTTGCTGAAGGATATTCCATTTTCTATCATAGAACTTGAGTGAACCATGAAAGGCGTTGACCGACTCGAGAGGAGTCTGGACGAGGAGTGAAACAAATAGTTTTTTGAGGATCTCACAAGAAGTAATGAGTATCTATCAGACATGATTCTAGAACAGTAGCACCTAGCCATATAGGGTGCAAGGATTATGTGGCTAAAAGAGTGTGATAGGAACACATCATATTCCGATTCTTGTACTAAGTAAATGAAAAAGTCTTTTTAAAGAAAACATAGTGCTAGAGGATAGGTCTTATACCAATGACATGGACGTTTTTGGATATTTGGAAAAATCTCACATCATAGATCTTTTTGATGTCCCAAACACTCATATTCCAAATGGGTATCACGAGGAAAAATGATCTCTTAAATGTAATTCATACTCATTTTTCTGTCCGGGACAATGAAGGCTTGGGGATATGCCTCAAGAGAAAGAGATTAGTAATCCCATGTGGAACCTGAATCTCGATAGCATGGTGGTTTTGGACAGATTCCACCACTCCTTTTTAAGATCCTCATTAGAGACGGTGAAGGATGATCTAATTAGTGCTATCCAAGACACTTTTTGTGGAAGACATTTACCTCAAGTGGAATGTTCTACCACTATCATACTATTCCCCAAATCCAAGACCCCGAACTCTATTCATCATTTTCACCTACTGATCATGTGTAATGTCCCCTACAAGATCATTTCCCGAATCATTAACTCATGGATATCTCTTTATCTAACCCAATGATTCTCTATGGAACAACATTTCTTTGTAAAGGGGTGCTCCAGCCCAGGGTGATTTTTTTGGCCCCAGATATGATGAGGGATATCAAATTCAAATCATATGTCTATAATATGGATCTCACGATTTATATGATCAACTCCTACGACCGACATGAATGGTGATCCATGAACAAAGTTCTTGTAGTTACGAGCCTTTCTCCTAGGAATATCTTCATTATCTTTCACTATTTTAGCTCATTTTTCTTGGTGATAGCATTTATGGAGAAACAATATGGTTTCGTCAAGGAAAACTATGGCTTTATTCATGGGGATCCTATCTCCCCATGAATTTATATTATTTCCAGGATTTCCCCCACCACCTCATCAACTAAAGCCCAAGTAATGGTGAAATTATCCTTTACCACATAAGGATAGGATTCCAATCTGACACATCTGATGTTAGTCGAATATTCCATTATATTTGTGAATGCAATGAAAATATCTTTTAGAAAACTGTGCAGGGTGTTGTATTCGAACAAGTATTAGAGTGTTTAGGTTATTAACAAGGGAGAAAAGAATTTTTTTCATATCCAACACATTTTCTGATAGTCGGGTCTCTACTGTGAGCCTCATCACGGGCATGCAATGATGGGATCTCCCCATTGTTTATCTGGGAGTTCCTTTATCCTTAAGGAGAAATTGTAATTGTGACTTAGAACCACTCATTATTAGGATCACTGAGCGGTTTATTAACTGGATGAAAAAATACTTATCATTCAGGGGTAGGATAACACTTGTAAACAATATGCTCCTGGAAACTCTAGTCTATTCCCTCTTGTCTATAAAAAACCCAAAAGGAGTTATTAAAAGAATTGAAAATAATCCTAGACATCTTCATTTAGGATCATATGTTATTGTGTAGAAGGCACTGGGTTTCTTGGTATAGGATGCTGAAGCTTTCCAATAAAGGTGGAATTAATGTTCATAGTGTGGAAGACACCCTTAGCCGCATGCATGCAAAATTGGCACAGGATATGCTTGAACAACCAACCATGTGAAGGAAAACCATGCATAGATTATATTTGGGGGATTTGGATACAATTTATGGTCACACTTATCCACTGTAGACTAAGATCAAACCCCACGTTAATTCTCTCATACCTTATACTAGTTGGATGGTTGGGATGGGTGAGGTCTCTTTTTGGAACGAAAACTAGAGTGGGGTGATGATCAGCAACCCAGGATGTCTTAATGTGGGAATATCTTTCAGGGAATCTATTTTGTATCAATATTTCCTAAATCACTTATATATAGGGACTAAAAGGTATAGTTTCATGTCATTGAGCAGAAATCAGACCCAGATCGGTGTGTCTTCACCCCATCTCCCTATAGTTTATTCTCAATGAATGACTATTTTTGGTTCCTTACCATGAATATCCCTATGGATGAGTGGAATTATGTTATTTGGGATAGGATTATCCTGAGGAAATAAAATATTCTAACCTAGAGAATCACAAACAAGTAAATCAACACTGATGAGAACATCAAACGTTGTAGCATATACATGGATTCTAGGTGTGTTTGCGGTAGGATGTATTGGTAGGAAAGATCAGATCACCTATTCTTTGTGAGGGAATGGGAATGTGAGGTATGTAATTTTTTTTGGCGAGTTCCCAGCAATCTCAATTATGGCCATTGCTAAGAAGAACATACTAGAACAATAGTATCACGACTCAAGAGAGGGGTCCTAGAGAGGATGGCTTGCACCCTAGTTTTTCATGAAGGCTGTTGGTGTCTATGGAAGGCAAGGAACAAGGGGCTATATTACTGGTGTGGAATCGACTGGTCGCTCCATAATTATTAGAACAAAGAATATGCCTATTTATATAGTCTGGTCCCTAAGCAACTAGAGGAAGGAACCATCTTTGTAGTGGTTTAAAAAAGGGCTATAGAATCCTTTTTGTGGAAACAATACCCCTTTAGGTAACTGGATCTTTTGGCATCCTCCATCTAGGGGATCAAAGCTCAACACAAAAGGATATTATGCCTAATATTCTATGAGAGGTGTGGGATTTTTACGTAACGAAAATGGATCTGTCATCCTGGTATTTAAAATCCGACTGTGCAAGGGTACTTTTCTCCAAGAAGAGGTTATGGCCTTTCCCATGGGTCTTAGTGTGTGTAAGAATAGGAGTTTGGATATCATGGAATCTAAAATAGATTCTTTAATATTTCACAATGCTCTTCATGGTCTCAGAGTTATCCCCCTAGTTGATTGATTATATCATTAGGAAATGCAACAACAACCTCGACAAAAACACAAAAGTACTCCACACCTAGTTGGAGGGTAATACATTCATGGACAATTTGGCATTTCCTGATAGACTGGGCCCAAAGAGCTTTTTTTTTCGTTAATTGTATTGCCTAAAGTTGGTGGTTCATAACATTATTAGAGTGATTCCCTCAGCCTTCATTATTTTAGACCCTCGTGGCCTCATGTTTATTTTGGCATACCTTAAAGGGTCATACTTTTCCAATTTTTTTGAATAAAAATTTAAGTGAGGTAGATAATTAATTACAAAGGAATCATCAATATACCATATTTGGTTATAAGTTCATTTTTTGGCATTAAAAATGCATTTTTCTAAAAACTGCTTTTCATTGATTTTTGTGTTTTAATATTAAATTAATTATTTGGAAACCAATGAGATTTTGGGTTCCCATATATTGTGTGATGGATTCATGTTCAACCAAATCACTATCAATCCTCATGCGTTTCAATGTTTGATATATTGTTTCCATTGACATAGTGTGGAGAAGCAAGTTGAATTTGTTGTTCTCCATGTCAAAAATTACAATATATTGTGACATTCATGGTAGATGGAAATTGGAAACGTTCATGAATAAATGTTTAATAATTTAATTTCAATCATTATATACTTGAGATAATGGTTGAAGCAACCAATTAAAGAGGAGAACTCTGATTTGGACACATTATTAAAAATTCATTTGTGGAAGTCCCAGTATGATTGATAACCAGGAATGTTAAAAACCCATAAAATAGTGGTATGAATGATATGGATGTGGTATAAAAAATGTGTGTACATGGTGGAATTGTTTCATAGAGTAAACAAAATTTTATTCATCCATAATGTGGATGAAGGGACAACATTATAAAAATATGGATTTCAGGTGATGTCTTATAAAAAGATTGAAAATTCATGGAATTAATTATTGTATGGTGTTGTATTAAATTTTACTATAATGAAGATTTGAAGATTCTCAAAATAATTTTCTATGAATTAATATTGATCTATGAATGATGAAACGGGAAATTTACACGATTATGTAGAGTTCTATAAATGAAAAACACCGATATGTTATGCAATTATGAGAAGTTTTCATAATGGAAATTTTTCATTATGTTTCAAAAATTTAGGTATTTTTTGTGAATAGGTATGAAGAGTTTTGAGAAAAGTTAATGCAATGAGATAATCATTCAAAAAGTGTTTGAAATATCTATAAAAAGAAAACTACCCCACTTTTTTTAAACCACCACACATATTGAAGATCCAGTGGATCTAAATTCATAGAAAATCATTGCAATATTTTTTATTTCCCAAAGGAATAATATGACCATATTTTTATGAATAAAAAAAGTCAATCTTAATAAGGTTTTTATGAAGGATTGGAAAAATTAATTGAAGGATGCCAATATATTGAATGTTTGTGTGTTTCACGAATGTAATATGTTTTTTAAATGGGATATTTTTTTATTAAATGGTTTAAAATTATTCAATAATGTGTTAGGATTAATGAAATGGAATGTTATTGTCACTTCTGGATGAATTTTACAATGATTGTTGGTATTGTTTGAAGAATAGTTCAACTGAGAATGTGAATCTATAACAATGGTGACATTCACAACCAGCATGTTATAGAGAAGAATGAAGATCAATGGGAATTAATTAGTGCATAAAATTTTAGGTAATGAACATGTGTATTACCCTTTGAGAAAAAATGTATTCCCTCCCGAGGTAGTTAGAAAAGTGAGAGGACAAAGAGAGTGACCCTTTGATGGAAATGAGGAAAACACTAAATATTCTAAAGGTAGTCAACTCGGTGAAAAGTGATAAAAGAATAAATATTTCATCTACACTAAAATTGAATATTAGTGATTTTTTCACATCGATACAATGTTAGTGTTTTCACATTAGACATATCCCAGTGAAGGTGAAAAAAGTAAAATTATTGTGTATTGTGTTCTTTCTTTAATTACATTATTCCAGATGAAAATTTGTGCATATGGATTTAAATATCTTAAATATTTTCTGAATAAGGCCAATATGATATCAAATATTTATTGGATATGTTCTTAATTGGTGAACACTATACTTAACCTACAAATAAGTGAATCAAGATTGGTTATAACAGTTAATGCTTCATGGGTATGTGGGGAATCACGAATTATTTTTGAACCCTAATTCATGAACCCTCCCATCTCAGTGTATCCCACACAAACATCCACTATAGGTAAAACAAATCATATTAGTGGGAAGGTTTCACTTATAAGATTAGTTTTCAAAGTTTTTAGAGTTGAAATATTTTTTGCTCATGCAATTGGACAAAGAGAAATAATTTGAGGATAAATAAAAACTCCAAAGTAATTCATTCTATTGGATCCTTTTATAGAAGTGTGTGGTTGATATAAAAGATCACAATGGATCAAGACTAGAAGTATTGGGTTAATCTAATTTTTGATCCAAAAGTTTTTATAATGATATTGCAGGTCTATATAAGGATCCAAATATGCCATGTGATTTTGGAACCACTTATGATGAAGATAATAATTTAATAAACTTAAAAGTGTAATATGTTCACATATCTGAGGGTTTTTATCATGTATTGAAGGAATAAAACATGGAAGAGATAATAAAGAATGAATCTCAAGGGATCCATATTGAAGTTCATAAAATTGAAGCTAAAAGACTAAAAATACTCAATCCAAGACTAATTGATGTGGGAAATAATATAAGGAATACAAATGATACTTAGGGCTTGGAGTTAGAGGATATGTGTTCCAAATTGAATGATTGTAAAGAAAGATCTAATGAAAATACCATTAACTCAAATATGGTTCAAAATACGATGGATAATCTTGATTAATTGGTTGCACACATGGAAGAGTATGTTGATGAGAACTAAAGGATTAAACAAGTAAATATAGATCATAATGGGAACATTTTGAATATGATTGAAATTATTAATAGTACAATTTAATTACCCAATGAAATTTCCCATGTATTGAAAAAATAGATGGCCACTCAGAAGTAGCTAAAATAAAGCATTATCCATATTAAAAAAATTGAAACAATGTTCAAATTCAAAATAGTATAATGATTTTGTTTGAGGAAAATTACTCCACAGGTGAAGGGGGGGATTGGATGAAAAAATAGATTAAAAGATGTTTAAAAACATAGAATAAGAGGATAATGATCCATTTTATAAGTGCATAAAATTGTGAAGTAAAAAACAATATAAATACATTATAAAAATGTGTTCTTATGAAGCATACTAAAAATGCATTAGATCATTCTCTAAGGAAGACAACCACTATGTGATACTCCTTTGGAATCATGGGAGATTCCATGAGTGTCTACCTATAAGTCCAAAGTCATAAAAGAAGTAGATAATCTCATGAAAAAAAATCTATGTAAAACAAATACTATATGGGGTATGGTTTTTGGGAAGACGATTTATATTTGATAATCACTGTCATATGGATTGAAATTTTAGAATAAATAGAATTGAAATTAATGTAAAGAATTTGTATACTCCTGAAATTAATGAGAATAATTTTTCACTAAATAAAATTCTATTGGGATGTAGAGAAGATTTACCATTCCAGCATAAATGAATAGATCTCAATGAATGGTGAATTGGGAATAACGAAAATTTTATTCATAGCTCCCCTCTTATAAAGAAAGAAAAAAATGGAATAATATGAATGATGTTTCTATAGGTCTAAGAAGAGGGTATGATCATAAAATGAACAATCCACCAAGAAATAAAATATATGAGGTGGTTCTATTTACAATTAATGAGGAAAAATGTGAGGAGTTATTATATTTGATTGTAAAATTAACCACAAGGAAAGAGAAGGAAATAATTTTCAGAGATACCAAAAATGTTAAAAATAGTTGTAGGAAGAGAATTTAAAAATTAGGTGTTGAATATAAGGACTCATAGAAGGAAAAGTAGAATATTTTGATAACAAAAAGGTCTCAAAATTATGCTCACATGAATGATGGATCCTGAAACCAGATATGAGTAATGAAAGTTAATAAATAAAGGGAGTATAAATAGAGATGTAAGGACACATGGAGAAAAAGAATCCAATTAGTAATGTGTGAGGAGGACTTTTTTTAAGAGTTCCCAAGGAAGAACAATTTGTGTATTGGGTTTTGATGAAAATGAAATGACCATCTTAGAAATGGGGAAGCCCAAACTAAACATCCTAAATGATGTTTTTGTAAGTGACATCACTCAAAGGAGATTCCATTTTTGGAACTAAAAACATTTCTTGAAGTCTGATTTGGAAGAAGAAAAAGTCAATGTGGTTATGGAATTCCTATTCAGAAATATGAAAAAGGGGAAAGTTGATAACTAATTGGTGGTCAAACATGACCATCCACATTATTTATATTATTGAATTTAAACATCCCACCTCCCCTTATGACAAATTCTATTAAAATTTGATTACGTGTTCCAGATTTAATAGGGGATACTATCAATGGGGATGATTCATCAAAAGATGAAAAGTGGTGATGTGTCTTCCTCCATAATTTCAATTGATTCAAATCAGTACAAGTAGGATTTTTTATTGTATTTGAATTATCAATAAGTGATACTAGAAGAAGAATAAAAATAATTATAATGATTCTCTATAATTGTAATTAAGACTTGAGAGTTCATATTTCAATAAATGTTAAGTGGTTTTGAGATCCTTGGAGAATCAATGTCAATGATGTATAATCTATATAACATCAGGTCTTGAAGATATAAGAATGGAGAAAATTTTATAATATGATATCTCATGTTTTATTTGTTCTTGTTCTAACATGCCACATAATCTGACTATTCCAAGGATATTAGAGGCTACTATGGATGGATAACTCTTAGGTTGAATATCATTACTATATTGAATGAAAAGAGGAGAAATTCCGGAGACGATTTGAGGTGAAAATATGATAGATGGTATTCCCAGAAAATAAGGAAAGATAACATGTGGACATGTTAAAAATCAGTTACCATGTACATTTCAGTAACTAATCTCAAATGTGGAACAAATGAGTTATCATTTGATCATTTGGAAATGAGAATGATTCAATGAATATTATCATCTATCATATTGGTATTTGGGAGAGAATGGTGTAGGCATAATTTATAGAGATGAAGGATAAATCAATTTGAATTCCTTGAATTTAGCTATAGTTATATGGATATAAGATATAATTGGAATTATGTGAATGCAGTGGATAATGATGCGGTGATTAAATTTACTTTTTTTATCATATAATGAGTCTTTAAACAGTAGGGTTAGAGGATTTTTTGATGGTATTTTATATTTTCTAAGGAACATAGAGATACTATTAAATTCAAACACACACATAACGCATACAAACTATCCTAAAAGGAAGTTCAAATACCCCAAGGGATAACTCACCCAACCATCCCCATATTATTACATTATATATATATAAATATTTTCTCTGAAGGCCTTGCGTTAATAAATCCCATTACGTGGCCCACAGACTCACCATTGAATATCCAAATGGCCATTATTGCATCATGCATGTGTCACCACCCCCTTTGATTTCCTATAGCACTAGTGGCCCAAAATACCATTTTGGATTAATTTCACTACAACTATAGTACCCCTCTATAATATCTTCTAGAGTTCCCACACTTCTACAATGCTATAGTCCTGCTACAATACCATCAGTTATATAATAATACAGTACCTATAGAAATTCCCGCCCTCCTAGATCCAAACCTTGTTCTAATGCCAGATTATGGTGATCCTTTACACCTTGGCTAAAATCATGAATACTTTAATGATAGTAGTTTGATAAGTGACAATATCACCCACTAAAAATTTAATGGAACACATCTATAACTAGATTTTTTTTTGATTTTGAAAATTTTCATATACATGAATTCACATGTAATGAAATGATGCATGGGAAGAAGTGACTCTTAGAGTCTAACTAATAGTTATAAATAATGATGTTTTTCATATCATAAAGGGTGAATTATTTCTCTTTATCATATTTATGGAACGTTTTTCAAAAGGTCGATATATATAAATAAAATTTTAAAAATTATTAATAGAAGTAGATCGAGTTTAATGATGTAAAGAATAGTCTCAATGGTTTAGAAAGGACGAAAGCTAATGATTTTAACATCATGAAGATAGGGGAGAATCATAACAATTCTGAAAATAAAAAAAATGTTTCCCATGGTACAATTTTATAATGATTCTATACTATGTACAAATGGTACTAAGTATACATTAGGTTTAATGTCAAAGGGGTAGACTGAAGGATTAGAAATACATTTTCAGTTTTTGTCTAGTAAATAGTAGATTAAGAATCTATGTGTGTTACTACACGTCCCTTAATACAAGGAGAAATAAATTAAGGAAATATAAATGATAATTCTAAAGAAGTTCGTTCAATGATGATAAATCACAAAAGGAATTGGGGATGAAACCAATTTCGAAGAGGGTTGAAGAAGTGCTCTTATCATATGCCACACGATATGAGATCATGGATAATGATAAAAAAACAAACAATAACTGGTATTGTAATTCATGGATAATTGGTGTCAAAAAAGGTTCCTTAGTTATTATTGAGATAGAGGAAAATTATTCCTGAATGTGCTTACCAAAGCCTCCAAATTGAGAGAATGTTGGACACCAATGAGAATTGGTGTTTCCATGTCTTGTGTGTTGGTTTTGCTTTGAACCCTATAAATGTCAACCATGGTGAGTTGTTGAGTTTGATTTGGTGTTTACCTTAACATATGGTTGTGATGCATATTGAAATAGTTATTCACTATGTTAATAAATTCATTATAATGTGATGTTCATGATAGAATGAATTTGAACGATTTCATGAATCAATGTGTGGGAAAGAAATATCGATCATGAAAATACTAAGAGTTGGTATAAAGCTATCAATTAAGGAAGAGAAGCTAGAGAGGGACATATTATAACAATTTCAATTGTGGATGTTCCTGTGTAGTTGATGACTAGTTATGTTGAAAAATATTTAAGAAATATTTATGGACACTATGGGTGTGGAAAATAAAATTTTCAATATAAGGTGGTGTCATTTCCTAGTGGTTTTCAATTTGGGGGGTCCAATTTTATGGGATGTTCTATGTTTCTAAAAAATTATAGTTCCAAGGCTAACTTATATCAACATGGAAAATGTATGGAATTAAAAAACATTTGATGCTATTATGGTCTGGAGATTTGCGGAAGAATGTTTTTTGAATGTATACTAATCCCTAAAATAAAAAGATGGAAATTTACATGATTATGAGATGTTACATGAATGAATAAAATGTGTTATATTATGCGATTATGAGATGTTTTGGGAATTAAAATTTTCCTTATATTTTTGTAGAATATGTGTTCTCATTTGAATAGGTGTAATGTGTTTCAAGAAAAGGTGGTGGCATGCCATAACATTTCATAAAGGGACAATAAGGTCTTTAAATATGTGAATAACTGGCCCATTGGACGTAGCTAGAAATTTTTAACATCCAAAGGATCTAAATAATACAAATAATTCTGAGAATATTTTTATACATCACAAATGTATATGAAAATATTAATAATGAAAAATGGACTCTTTGGAATCTGGCCATGGGTTTTTTCAAAGGCAGGAAAAGCATTGTGAAATGATTTGAGTTTCATGTAGGATCGTGATTTTATGAAAGTGATATTTTTTCTAATATGATGAAATTATCATGAATGTAGAGAAATGGTTTTGTGAAAGTGTTATGTTTCATAAAATAAATTTTTATTGAAAATTGTTGAAGACTTTGACAAATGAAGTTGGTAATCCTTGAATACGAGTTTAGTAGGGAATGTGAAGATGTTACAATGGTGATATTCATAACCTCCATGTGAATGTGTGGAGTGAAGATCAATGGGATATAATCAAGGAATAATCTATGAGAAAATGAAGTTGTGTATTATCTTAACAGTAAAAAATTATTCCTTCCTAAAGAAGTGGGAAAAGGGAGAGGAAAAAAGGAGTGACAATAAGGTGGTAGTGAGCCAAAACCTAAATATTTTAAAGGTTGTGGTCATAGAGAGGTGTTCCCATAGATAAAATATTTTGTCTCTATGGATATTAAAGATTAGTATATTTTTTAACAATAACACAACATCAGTGTAATCTACTTGGATATAAACTAGTGTGGATGAACTATGTAAAATTCTTGAGTCTTGGGTTCTTTATTTACTTACATTATTTATGACAATACTTACTTAATATGGAATAAGTGAACATAATGAGTATCTAAATAAGTCCAAGATAATATCTCTTAATTATTGGATCATCACTAAGTGAACATAAGAGTGGCCCTACTTAAAATTGAGGTCAATTTTGGTTTGGACAGTGAGAGTTTCATGTGTACATGGGGAAATGTGAAGGAGTTTCATTCCCTTAATCACCCACCTGATCAGGTTATCTCTCATTAAAGTTCCCTTTGGTTCAAATAATATAATTTCTGTAAATTTATTCATAAAAAATGGATTCATTATTTTAGATCATGAGGTAAAAACTTTGTAAAACTTTCCCTTTTATTTTTAGTCATTATTAATAGTAATCATAGTAAATATTTTTCACCAAAATTTGTGTAAAATTGGTAATTAATGTTTAAAATAAGATGGTAAGCATTAAAAATAAACATAACACTTCAATTTAATATATTTTATCAGTGGATTAGATGAACCTCATCCATGAATCAAATTTACTTCAATTTTTTTTGTAATTTTCATTGAAAATTATATATATTATTGTATGTATATATAGAGTCAACAATGTCACTCTCTAGATTTAAATATCTATTATAATTTGTGAAATTTATAAAATCATATGTTTTTTGATAAATGCTTATAGGAAAGATTAATGACTATTTATTATGATAATTTTCATTTAAAGTTTAGAAAAGAAATGATTATGTTAAATACTTATGCACCACCGACACAATTCATGTGAAATGTAGCAAACTAACCCAGGTTAACAAGAGAAGTCACCAAGAAGTTCGTTATACATTGTGAATTACAAAAAAGAGATAACAAAATTTTTCATGATAAAACTAAAAATCAAAACCAATCAAGGTATATAGTGTAAGAAATATGACAAATATATGATATATGAAAATTCAATCAAAATGGAGGAAAATGGAAGGATACAAAACGAAAAGACTAAATGTTTCCTTATGTAACCATATTTTACCACTAAACCATCCTTCTACGAAAAGGATGGCCTCATTAGATTTTTTTACCTTCTTTACAAAAGGAAAAATGAATGTTATATTACAATAAATATAGTGGAAAATATTTTTAATTCAACCAAAACTAATATTTTATTTTTTATTCCCTCACAATATTCAATGTATTCATAAAAAAGTTGCATATTTTTCTATATTCCTTTTCATCAATACTTTGAAGGATGAAGTTAACTAAGGAGGTTTATCATTTTCATTTAACATGGGGCGAAGTAATTTCTTACATGGGTTATGAATTATATTCTATATGTTTCCTAAAATATATTCTATTTTCCTTCTATGGGTTTTAAATATTTTCTTTGATATTTGTATATATTTCATGTGGATTTGATTTATTTCACACTCTCAAACAATATTTTCAGAAAGTTAAATGTTTTATGGTTTTTAGTTTTTTTTCATTACAGTAATTATTTTGTAACTTTTATGTCTATTAATGAGATTTATGTGTCTATCCCATGTTTTTTTTAAAATTCACATGTCTTAACGATGATTAAAAAAATCAATAAATCAAGTTGAATGTAATGAATTTTTTATAAAAGAAAATGATATAATTTTAAAAAATGTATACTTTAAAACAATTGATACCAAGTGGATGCATCAACTTTTTAACTTATGGGTTATAAAATTTAGGGATTGGGACATAATTCTATAAAATCTACACCTTAAAGATCCTCCAAATGTAAAAATGATAATTTTTGACAAAAAACAATTTATTTTGTATTGTTTAATTTTTGGGTCCTTATAGTTTGTATCACATGAAAGTTTTAGACAACATTAGAGGTTAGGATAATTTTAATAGAATACCCATCAATGATTATACTTTATGGATAATATGAAATGTTAAGTCATTTTGAGGCTATCATGTAACTTCATCTAATCTATATCAGTTCAGAATGGTTTTCCATAGAGGATATGGGAAATATGATGTCGGGAGGTATCAAAATGTTAATTGCTTCAAAATAAACATCCTAGAATGGTTAGTATTGGAACTGATAAATTTGTTGAAGTTATGGAATAATTTAAGTAATCTATAAATGGTGATGGAATCCATGTTAGCGAGAAAGTATGATTACATTATATGGTCATGCCAATAGTTAATCATTTTATTTAAAAAATACCCTCTATATTTTTTTTGGAACCTAAACACTTGTTGTATTATAAATAAGGATTGATTATTTGGAAAATATATTCAATGACATTGGGATGTTAAAAACATAAAAAAGTAATGAATCCCATTAATCATTTTGTAGTTGAAGCTGATGGACGGTGGCCATTGGTTAATAATACTAGAGAGATAATATATTTATCTTAGGTAATGTAATAAATTTAAGAATAGTTTTTTGGATGATTATTTCCACAAGAAATTTTGACTTAGGATAGATAAAAAATCATGATATAAAGGAAATATGAAGATTTTGAATCCACATATAAAGAAAGTTTACAAGATTATGCTAGTATAAAATTTATTTTATTCAGGATATAAATTATATATTTAATATATTTTAGTCATTATTGACTCAAAGATTACAAATAAACCTTTCCATTAGAAAATTATAATGGTATGATAATTTTTTTGTTGTGCTGAGAATGTTGACATAGAGTTTTTTGACACTTGTGTTCCTCAAGATGAAAAGATTAAAAAATGGTCAACATGGAATGACGTAGGGATATAGCCAAATAATAAGTCTGATGGTAATCCCCCATCACATTCCATGTGTGGTAATAATATTACATGAAATGTTTTTAGGATCTTGAAAGTGATACAAGTGTGTCATATTTTTTCATAGGCCTCTCGATTATAACAACAAGAATCCTTAAAAAATCCCCGAATTCGGTTAAAGATGGTCAATCTATAGTGAGGTTCTATAATGGAAATGAGTTTTGGAATTACGCTAACATGTGTCCAAAATGAGTTACATAGAGTATAAAAAATCTTTATCAAATGAAAAAATGTTGTGGAAATATTATTTTCTACAATTACGATTGATATTGGGAAATCTAATGAAGTTATGACATGTGAGCTTCATGTTTATTCATATTACTCTAATTCCTTTTTTAATATGGATTATTGAGTTAAATGATTTCAAAGAAATTTTTGTGAAAATGTGGAATATCACCTCATAAAAAGAATATGGAACATTTTGTGAGAACTCGAAATGGAAATAATTAAGTAACCAAGATTTATAAGACTCTTCCTATTGTATGAGTGGGGTCCTATTTCCAAAAAATATTTTTAAACTACCCATAGTGGAGTTTGATATTATTTAGGGTCAAGATTGGATTTTATATTTTCAAGATTAGATATATTTTAGAGCTAATAAAGTTAAATTTATTGATTTCAGACTTTGATAACCCATCATGAAGATGAGAAAATGATTAGATATGGTAGTGACAGTTACCTAGATCATGTTTTTGAAAAGGAATAATTTTTCATATTAATGATATGCTAGTAGTGAATGAATATATCGATGTATTTCATGATTATTTTACTACTGTGATTCCTGATTAAGAGGTTGATTTTAGGGTAAAATGAGTTCATAATGATAATCCAATATCAAAAACCCCATATTGAATGGCTCATATAGAATCTTTGGAATATAAAAATCAACTTCAAGAGTTTAAAGATAATATTATCATTCATATGATCACTTAACCCTGGGGTGATCATATTTTATTTATTAAAAATAATTACTGTTTAATGAGTCTTTTGATTTATTATAGATCATTTAATAATGACAATATTAAGAATAAGTATCCTTTGAATCATATAGATGATTTTTTTTATTAGATCTAGGTATACAAATACTCTTTGAAGATTGATCTGAGGTTAGGATATAATTATTTGAAGGTAAAGGAGGAAAGTAGTCCAAATATGACATTTCAGACTAGATATAAACAGTATGAGTTTTTGGTTATTTCTAGTGGGTTATCTAATATACCAGTTATGTTCATGTTTCTTATAAATTGATTATTCCATGAATATTTAGATTAGTATTGGCTGTTTTTTATGATATATTCGTACATTATAAAATTCACAAGGGTCAAAAAATGCACCTATGTATTTTTTTGAAAACCATATTAGAAAATAATAGAATCGCAAAAATTAGTAAGTGTGATTTTTTTGAAATAAATTTCAATAAATGGAAATATTGTTTCTAAATATCATAAAATTATTTAACTTTCTAAAAATATTAATAAATAATTATATATAACATCTAAAAAAATAGAAGACATTCTTAGTTATCATTTACAAGTTTGTTACTACAAATTTTCTTTTTAAGTACTTTCTTTTTTATCAATCCACTGACTATGTTAACATGAAACAGAATTAAATTCATCTAGATAAAATAGTGTGATGATTTTTTCGAAGAATTAAAAATAACATTGGCGATTGCTCTGTTTTTGTACCTACACATAAGAAATGGTTAATTTTTTATATATAAGGATACCTCACTAAAGGGAATTGGTTGAGTTTTTATTCAAAATGACCTGGTAATTTCCTATGCTTCACATCAACAAAAACATCTGGAGGTAAATTACCATAAACATGATCTAGAATTACATGTTCTGGTTCTTTATTTAAAATTATATTCGTCAAAATTTATATAAGATCATATTTTTCATTAAAATGTTGAACATATTAAGATGGGTAATTTTCGATATATTAATGTAAATGAATATGGTTATATCATATTTTAAAGGAGAATATGTGTTCCCTATCAATATACCTTGGAATATATGTTTTATTCTTATTAAAATAATTACCATCGATATTTAGATAATCATCTTTAATAAGTTTAATTTTCTTAAAATAAGCTTTTTTATTCTAGTTTACATGTGGAACATATTAAGGCACTATATAGAAAGTAGTCTAGGACTCCAAATTGTTGGGATGAAGTATGTAAAATATATTTTTTGGACAATGGTTGGTAAAAAATGGTTGAGAAGGTAATGATAATTTAGAATTACATGAGGATAGACCAGAGAAGGCCGAATAGTTATACGTATAACCAGAGGATGGGAATTTATTTCAAGGTATGTGGTCACATTTTTTTAAATCTTCTCTATAGAAAAGTTTTATATGTTTTTAAAAAGTAATGATAAATAAAAATATCATTACACTCTATCAAATTGTTGAACAATTGGGATAACTTTCCTACAAGTTGGCCTTAACACCGAGTTTATCTCAAGTAAAAACTATATTTCAAGTTTCTTAATTAAGAAAATATGTTATAGATAAATCTAATGTTTTCATCCCTAAATTATTTTTTTGTAAGAAAAACTATTTCATAAGGAAAAACCATTATAGATTATTTAATTTAGATAGAATATTTTCTAAAATAAGATAATTAATCAAGGTATGGTTTTATGAAAACCCAATATTTTTGAAGAAACAACATGAGAATCAAGAAATAATATGAAGGAAAAATATCACCACATATTTAATTAAGCAATAAAACTATGAGGAAACAATTTGAAAATGGTGGGAAGAATGTAGCTGCATATGTAAATTTAATAGAAAATCAATTCTATGACATACAAATGTTCAGTAAGGGGATAACAAGTAATTATGGTAAAAAATAATACGATTACAAATAATAACATCCTTAAAACTTTAATTTAATTTATTTTATGAGAATAGGTCAACCCTACGAACCCAACATTATAATTTATGACAAATATCTTCCGTTTTTGTTGAAAATGACATATATAATGTTTTTTATATATAATGTAAAAAATGTTACTCTCTTTATTTTCTTATAAATAATTTTTTTTGACATTGATAAAAAATACATATGATCATATATAAATAGAAATTTTAAATAAAAATTATGTTTTTTCTTGGTTACATACATTAATTTTATAAATAAAATTATATCATTAAATTCTTACACAACATGAACATAGTATTTGGGTAGGTAGTAGAAGAATAATGTTAATTATTTTAAAAACACTTAACGTTAAATTTTTGGGATGGGTAATAGTTAAGCTTAATTTTACAAATCAACATAACATATTAGGGATGTTACAAGGTTTATATTAAAACTATTTATGATAGTTATGTCCCTAAATTAAAATAAAATGAATAGTTCCAAAAATTACATGAATGATATTTTATAATAAATAATATTTTATAAAATATTTAAAATATATAATGGTCTTCTCATGGACCAATAGAATTTTATATATTTTATAATATATTCCATGTTCTATTTACGTGTCACTTTTCCTTTTATAGGTTATTTATTAACCCCCCTAATAAGTAAAGACATTAATATAATTGTAATTTTCAAAAGATAAAAAATGGGTGAAAACAGAAAGTATGATGGTTAAAATATCACATTAAATTGTCAAAGTCTTAATTTATGAGAGGAATTAGTCTAATAATATTCCTATATTGAAATTTATAGATCCATATCCATTTTCAATTAAAATTAATTAATATAAATTTAATACTTTATGTTATTACAAAAGTGTCTCTCCCCTCACATATAAAAGATCACTTAAACACCTCTTTTCCTCACACATTTTGAGCAATCTAGTTAATAAAATACCAAAAATATTATCTCTCAAAATTAAATCCCTATATTATACATGTCCTACCTTAACCAAAATATTAATTATAGGTGGCTAATTGTGTAAGATATTATGTTGTCTGAGGAATAGGTACAAGTCCTAAACAACATGTTTCATGTTTATTTATTCATCCTCCTAATTAAAATATTATTTTACTATGATGAAATAATAAAATAATTATATTATATGTACTTATACATTATTATGATTATTGTACCATTTTTTTAATATCCTCTTTTATCCTATGGGAAATTATAATAACAATTGTGTGTATGTATTGATTAACAACCCCACAAAGCAAAGTGTTTTATTTTACATAATTGCACATCATGAATGTTTATAATGATGGATATAATAAATATATACAATATTAATAACATAATTAACAAAAAATAGTGATAATATATCATTTCATTTCTTAGCATTTTATCCATTGAAAATTGGTAACGTCATCCGTGTGTACGTGTGGACTATCACCACCATGAAGCGATGTAATTCATATTTTATCATGAAAACAAATAGATGATAAATATAACTTTATTTAAATATTTAATATTATATTCATGGTATAATTATAATTATGAAAATTTCAAATAATACTGACCTTATTTAAGTAATTTTCAATGAAAAATGGAAACATTACATGTGAATATGTATGAACTATCTTCCTCATAATTTTAATGTAATTCATTTTTCATAACCATATCTAATGGTTGGTTTAAAAATTATAATAGGTTATTAAAAAATAGAATTGTATTTTAAATATTATTATGGATAATATAGAACAATTAACACCTTTATCAAAGTCAACCTACTAATGTTATTTTGTAAATATTATTTAAATATAATCAAAACATATGCCATTAATGATAATGATTATGTAATTAAATATAACATGTAAATAATTAAAATAAAAGGAAGAATAGAAATCAAAATGGTTATTAATAATGTAATTGTTTAACATAATATTTTTATTCAGTAATATGAAGAATGTGCATGATGAGTTAGACTCTGGGTAAGTGACCTTTTAACTTAGAATGTTGTTTGAAATGTTTAAAGGATTTATTTGTTAAATTATTTCCATCCATTTACATTTTCTTAAAATTGTTATATGGATTTATTTATAACGAAATAAATGATTTATAAAGGACATTTTATGACTCTTTGACTTTCTTGATGTTTTTTTAAAAATAATTATGGAATGTTTTGAGCATTTATAGATAATGGAAAAAAGAAATGGTTTATTTTCATTTATAAGGAATGCATAGATTTTACCTCTAGGGAAACTTGAATTTGAGTTTTCTCTTATTTTAAATTATTTCATCATTTCGTCAAAGAGTATCCCTCTTTCCCATTATATTGGTTATTTTAGTTGATAAAGTGGGGTTTTAAAAAGAAATGAGTATTTTGATTTTTTAATGTTTTTGCATATGGGATAAAATGAATTTTTAAGGGTTTTGTGATTAAAAATAAAAGAACAAAAATGTTTTGTTTATGATATGGTACTTTATCACTATAGATGATGAAAGGTGAGCATTATACAACATATAAAATGGGTGAGCCTGATATATATTGTATGATGGGAGAGGATGGTATATATTATATAATTGGTGATCTAGATATATCCCTCAAACAAATTATGTATTGTTTATTATCATCAAATCCAAGAAGGATGGAGTTAATTGGGGATTTTTCTCCTATATATTTAACTAGGGTCCACTAATTTCTGATCTAAGTTATGAATATAATTCTTTATGTTTACTAAATGTTTTAGATTTTTCTTAATATATATTTTATTTTTATTAATTGAGAATGGAGTGCTTGTCTTTATGTGGATAAGTATTATTTCATATAGTTAATGAATATAGTAAAAAAGGCATCCATTGTAGGGTTTTCGTTTCTTTTACTGGACTGAAAAATTTCATACTTTTATATGCCTCACTAATATTTTTATTCTCATCCCATGATTTTAAAATTTTATATGGGTTTTAAGGTTTAGAGTGAACAAAAAATAATTCATGTTGAAAGTCAAAATGATCTTCTATTAAACGATACTATTTTTATTTTTAAAATATTTAAATTGTGAAAAATGGTTACTCAGTGGATGTATCCACATTAGAATGTATGGATTTGTTATTTATGTGTCATAACCCAATTCCCTACACTCTAAAATATAAAGATTCTTTAAAAGTATGAAAGTGATTTGTTGACTAAAGACAAACGTTTTTTTGTTATAATGATGGTTCTTTTTTAAAATCAATAGAAATGTTAAAGGGATTTATATAAAAAACAATGACATATTTTTTCTGCATAATAAGGGTAGAGGTATGAAAAACATAATGAAATTTTTAGCTTAAAATAATATAATTCATGTACTCAAATTAATAGAAATATAAATATCATCAATGATGGTTCTATTCTCATGATCTTCTATTCATGTAATGAATACACATTAAAAAACAATCCAATATTAATTTTAATAATTATTAATTATGATTCAATGAGTTTAAATTAATTAATAATTGGTTAATTTATGTTAAAATCCATATAATATGTCCTGGAGATTCCCATACACTATAATATTAAAAAATTTAAAAATTTACCAATTTTATAAAATTAATAATGTGAATAACATGTACATGAAGGCAACATAGAAGGCATATTTCTAAATATCTTAGCATGGTGATTACTATTTAATTTTAATTGACATGTCTTGTAGCTTAAATTTCATGTTGTCTGTTTATATAGAATGTAATATTTGTAAACGACACTCAAACATGTGTTATAATATATGTTGTATAGTTATTTTAATTCACAAAGAGTGCATGATTTATAAGGAAAACACACTACACATATTAATAAATATTTCCCAAAAATTAATTAATTATATAATATATTTTAAAAACTATAAAAAGCTATTTTATTTCTATTAGTGACATAAAAACATGATGATTAAGTAAAAAAATTCATTTAATTATTTTCTTCATGAAAAATCATATAATTATTGTATAGTTTTTACACTCCATCTACATGCAGTGTATATTGCTCCTCATTTGTCTTCAATGCATACATAATGAATGTAGGTATTTAACAATAAAAAATTATCTGGAACATGCCATGTAATATCAAAATAGAAACTGTGTTTCAAGAATTTTATTCCTACATGTCCTGTAATAAAAACTAGATACATAATTGAACATTTGGATTCAACATAAAAAATGTGCGGAAAACACATTGTGTACACTAAAAACTAGTAGTGTAATATGAAATGTTTTTTGTTTTCTGGCTCGGGTAACAGGTTATAATAGTCCACAAATGTGACCATTTAAATTATGTGAATTAAATAAAATATTATATTACAATGATTTCACATGACCTATTCCTTTTAGGACTTTATATAATAAATAAAAAACATTTACTAACAAATACCACATCTTTTTAAAACAATGGTCATTATTCCCACTATATAGGAAAATCCATAATTCATAACTAGTCTTCAACATCTCTCACCAATTCTCAATATAATTTTCTCATTTAAAAATTACACACCTTTCATATATTTTTAACCAAGGGAAATAGAAACATTAGAATGGGGTGGGTAATATACCCTATAAGGTTAAACGTAAGTGAGAAGATGAAAATATCATAATTGAAAATTAAAGGATCTTGTATGTATAATCAAGAAACATAAAAATTTTATTTCCAATAATGGATAGATTGTAAATCACATCTAAAAAAATAGTACATCATGAATGTAACACACTAAGGATTTCTAAATAAATGAAATACCTGAAATACTAAGACTCTTTGAAATAAAATTCGTTTTAAGGAGAGAGTTATAAAGTAGTCGTTTAAATATAAGTTTTCATTTACTAGGTTTTGAATTTTGAAAAATGGTCATCTACAATTCTGATAAGCAAGTTATTTGGAATCCGATGGAAACAACATGCTTTTTTGGTGAATAGTAACATACCCTTATGAATAGTAATATGAAAATTAATATGACTTTAATGGATAGTAAATTTTATTATTATTTTATTGTCTTGTTGTTTTAAGATAACGACATTTTGATTAATTATTCATGGTGATATTAAATGAGTTATTGTTTTAAAGTAGTTAATTTTAGAGTAATGTATAATTTTAGTTAAAAATTAAATTAATCACATTATAAAAATATTTTTAAAAAAATGGAGTTGATTTTGAATTTTACATGTTGAAAATTTTTTAGGGGGAATTTATTTAATTTTTATTAAATTCATGAATTATTTTATGAATAGTTAAACATGATAAAATACCATATATACAAATTATCAGTCAAATACACTATTTTTTACAACATGACAGATGTAGGCCTTCATGTTTCAAATTGAAATGCTCTCTTTACTATTTTTATCACATGAATTAATAATATTAATAGACTTGGAAAAAATATTAAAATAATGATTAAAATAATGTAAAATCTATCCTCTCCTCTACTATAAATACCACCCTCATTCCCCTATTCCTCTCACACCACTCAAGCCATGAGAATTATATATGTTATTTAAAATCCCCCCCCATAAGGCACATACCCATGTACAAGACCTACTAGTCTCAAAAAAATGGAAAAACCAAAGGCCTTATGGAGGATCTCAAGGAGAAGAGATGAAGAGGTATGAATCCCCTTTCATTTTCATGTGTTTTGTTTTCAATTCATTTATTTTTTATAATCTCTTCCCCTCCCCATTTCTTGGAGGAATGAAATCTACATTATTCTATATATTCATTATTTTATCATGTCCATGTAAATAAATTCCTCATTTGTCTTCCTATCCTTATCCACTTATTATAAAAATAAAATAAAAACATCTTTCGTGATGTGTTGTTTACCAAAATTGTATACGATGTGCTTTCAATTTCAATTACATTGTTCAATTCTAGACATAAAACCCATTTAATGGTTGAATAATATTGTATATTGTATGATGTATCATATTTTATGATTTTTAGTGAACATCTATGCATGAAATTAAATTATATGATGAAACAAGTTCATGATTATCGTGAAATAGTAAAAAAATGAACTAATCAAATATCATTAATGTTTTATCAAATGTTTAATCTTCATATTTGATAATATAAATTATTTATCATGTCAACCTATATTCTCGAATCCTATGAATAACATTTCATTCCACTTCTGAAATTTCAATTTCATATGATAAGAAAATCAAACAAAAACTGGCCATATAAATCATGTAAAGAACACACCAGAAACAATTAAAGGAACAAAATACTAAAAACTAAAGGGTGAAATGATGTTATTAAAAGAATAGATAATGGATTATAAACATTAAAATGTTTATGTAAAATACTAATTAATCTAATTTAACCATTATAAATTATTTTTAAACGTTTTTTGAAGTTAGAAAAACCTGAGGTAAGAGAATTCTTAATACAATTTCCCTTCTTAGGGTTAACCATATGCTTCATAAATTGTGTTATTTTGAGCTCATTTGTGTGAATAATTTTTTATATGATGCTTTATAATGTGTATTTATAGTATATACACATATTTATTCCACTCAATTGATTCTTATACCAATTATATGTTATATTTTGGTGACTTTTCTTATAAAATTATCTTTTAGAATTCTAGTTTTACAAAATGAAATGTGAATGTTTTTGTGGAAGTATAATTTTTTTTCAGATTATGTTATGGTTCATTGGAGTTTATTGTGATTAATATTGGGACCTATATCCCCCTCTAAATCATTGTTTATGTTTATGTTCTAGGTCAGCTGTATGGTAACTATATGTGTAGTTGTTAGGGTTACACAATAAGGTAGACGTGTGGGTTACATTACAAGGTAGCCATAAGGGTTAAAAATCATAAGGTAGTCACAGGGGTTACAATATATGTAATTAATTCCACCAGAAACTTTTACGGTTCTGTTTATGTTCTTTATGTTTTTTCTGACTCTCATGAAAGTATCATGTTTCACAAAGTAATTACATAGGGCTAACAAGTATGTCTTTCTGAAAATGATTTCATACGTTCACAGATTAATTTTTTATTTTTCGTTTTTTCATATACCATACTGATATTTTTTTCTAATACCATGTTTTAAATGATTATCATATGTTATAAAGATTTTTATCACACAAAAGGACTCCATGTTAAATATTATGATGATTTGTCAGTGAAATCGTGTTTTATTTGAAATATTTTATATTATGGAAGAAATGGATACTATTTTTATAGTAACTAATCTATATAAATATGTAATGTTATGTATGTATATTATGTCAATTATCTAAAAAAAACTTGAACATAACCTCAATATTAAATGAAGTGAGTTCTTGACTAAAATTCAAGATTAAGTAATGTAATAAGGTCGGGTTCTTATAGTTGTTATCTGAGGATAGGTTGGATAAAATTAGGGGATATGATGATGATAAAAAATAATTAATGATATTTAATCCATGTTTAATTTTTAATTTTATATAATTAAAATATTACAATGTTTCTTTAAATAAGATAGTTTTGTTCAGAATGGTTTTCCGTAGAAGAAATAGGGAAGAAAAAGTAGAAATGAACTAACAAAATGATATCCTTCTGAATCTGTAGAATGGAATGTTAGGGATTGGAACTGAGAAGTTTTAGGCATTAATTGATTAGTTGACATATGAAATAAATGGTGGTGGAATCAATGTTAGATAACTACCAGAACTACCAAAAAGGAAGATGACGATGGTGGAAAATTATATGAGGCAACACCCTCTTGCTTTCATTGGATCTTATGACCCAGTAGAGGTTGAAGGATGGATTAACACCCTTGATAAGATATTTGATGTTATGATATTTTTAGAAAATAAATATGTATGTCTTTCCATTTACAATTTTGAAGGTGAATTTGATCGGTGGTGGTCAATGGTCAAGAATATCAGAGAGAATATTGAAGCCTTAAAGTGGAATAAATCTAAAAGTCTTTTTCTTGAAAAATATTTTCCTAAGGTAGGATGACTTTGGATATAGAAGAAATTACATGAATTGAATCAATAAGTGGATGATTCAAGAAGGTGTATAAATAAAACATCACCAGACTAGCGATGTATTATCAAAATCATATTCTAGACCATGATAGAAAAATCAGACATTTTTACTCAGTATTGAAGCTAAGGTATTGAATGGCATTGGCTTCCCATGAATTAAAAAGTCTTTAGAAACTAGTCGAATGTGATGAGGGAGTATAAGTGGAGTATTTTGATTATCACATGCACTTTGACAATAAGAATAAGAAGAGGTTGAGATGCAAATCAAAGGGTAAGAATCAATCAATGAAATCTGATGGTAAGAATGTACAGTTTCAAATTTGTGAAATTTCATGGAAAATGAAACATGGGGAATGACTTACCAAAAATGGTAAGTGTTTTTGATGTGGTAATTTTATATATATGTCCTAATATTATAGTGAAAATGATACTATAACTAATACTAATAATCCAATTGTTAAGGGTTTTAAATGTGGTGAGATGGGTCATTATGAAAATGCCTACACAAGGAAGGATCAGAGTGTGGCAAAGAAGCCAGACTATAAGCATAAATGTGTAGTGGTATCAATTGAAACTACATTTTTGGATTCCAGGCCATCAAATGATGTTGTCTCAGGAACCAATTTGGATTACTCAAATTTTTCTAATGTTTTTTTGATATAGGGTCGACACATTCCATTATTTATGAGAAATATTCTAGTAAATTGGAAATATCACCTCACCAAATGAGACAAGAACTTATTGTTAAAGCAGAAGGGGAAATATTATAGGAATGGGGAAATATAATAATCTTTATATTGTGGTCTGTGGAAAGACTACCTGGAAGCCTTATTGTTTTTCTCTTAGTATATTTTTATGTCATTATGGGAATGGATTGGGTTTCTATTTATCATGCTATAATTTATTGTAGAGATGAAGAAGTTGTTTTTTAGAAAGATATTTTGTTTTTATAACAGTTTGAACCCACACAATTCATAACATATATTGAAGGTGATAAAATGTTGAAATATGGAAATGCAAGTTATCTTGTTTGTACTATTGAAAACAATGGTATTTTTCAGATTAATGATGTGCTAGTGGTAAATAAATTTCTTTATGTTTTTTATGATGAGTTACCCTGTGTTATACCTATTCATGAAGTCAAATTCACTTTTTACTTAGTTCCGGATGAAAAAAAAATTTGAAAACCCCCTTACCGAATGGCTCAAATGGATCTTTTATAGTTGAAAATCAGTTGTAAGATTTTCTTGATAAAGGATTAATTCGTCCTAGAACTTCACCATGGGGTGCTCCTGTTTTGTTCGCTAAAAAGAAATATGGCTCAATGAGACTTTTCCTTGATTATAGAGCCTTGAAGAACATCACCATTAAAAACATTTATCCTTTTCCTCATATCAATGACTTGTTGGATTAGCCCCAGGGAGCTAAGTTCCATTCCAAAATTGACTTGGGAGCTAGATACCATCAGCTAAAGGTAAAGGTGGGTGGAATTTTAAAAATATCATTATGTAATATATATAAGAATCATGAATTATTTGATCGTCCAATTGGTTAAAATAATGATCCTAATGTATTCATAGGTCTAATGAATATAATATATCATGAGTTCTTGGTTATGTTGTTTTGGTGTTTATTGATGAAATTCTTTTATTTTATAAGAGTAATGAGGAGCTTGAAAAATATATTAGGATTTTTTTTCAATACTTAAAGGAAATTAAATAGTTTGGAAAATTAAATAATTGTGTTTTTTGGTTGCAAAATATTTCTTTTCTTTGGAACATTGTCTATAAGGATGGAATAATAGTTGATCCCAGAAAAAAATTGGTTGATGAATGGACAAGACGTACAAATGTTACATAGATTCATAGTTTTTTGGGATTAGTTGGTTATGACAGATGATTTGATCAAAACCTTGCATGGTTATCTATCCTAATAACTAAGTTAACATGAAATGGGGTTAAAATTTTGGACCCAAGAATGCAATTCTTCTTTTTAGGAACTAAAGAAGAGATTGGTGAATGCTATAGTTATGGCCTTTCCTTCGCGAAATGGTGAGTTTTTCAACAGTAGTGATTCTTTATTGAAGGGGAATTGTTTTTTTATGTAGAATTATTAGGTAATTTCTTATGCTTCTAGAAAACTAAAACATCATGAGTTAAATTATCCCAAAAAGGATTTGGAGTTTGAATCTATGGACTTTTCTTAGAAAATTTGGAGGCATCATTTATATGGATCCAAATGTCAAATTTATAAAAACCATAAATGTCTGAAGTATATATTCACTCAGAAATAATTAAACACGAGGCAGAGAAGATGGATTAAATTGATAAAATATTATAATTTTATTATCAATTAACATCTAGGAAAATAATTTTAAGTGGTATACTCCCTGAGTCAAACAAATCATGCATCATTAGCCATGTTATGTTGGGAACTTTAACCCATGATTTATGATTTGATGAATTTTTTCTTAGAAAATTTTGGTGCAGAAAATACATCTATTTTGTTAAAGGTTTCAGTGTATTCATCATTATCAGACAGAATTAAGCAATTGAAAAATAAAGACAGTGAGCTACAGAAAAAGGAAAAATTGTTTTAAAGTGGTTTGTTTCTAGAATTTAACCTTGATAGTAATTGTGTTTTTTGATTTGAAAAATCATTGTGTGTGCCTTATGATTCAAAATTAAAAAATAATTTTTGTGTGAATATCATAGTTCACCATGTTCTATTCATCCTGGAAGTACTAAGATATTATGTGATGTTTGGGAGTATTACTAATGGAATGGAATGAAAAGAGACATTGTAGATTATACTATGAAAAGTTTGACATGTCAGCAGGTGAAAGCAGAGCGACAACTACCAAAGGGGTTGCTTTAGACATTTCTAGATTCAGACTGGAAATGGGAAAATATATCGATGGACCTCATTGTGGGACTACCAAATAATTCTCAAGGTAATAATGCAATCTGGGTTATTATTGAGTAACTAACTAAATCCTCATATTTCATCCCTATTCGTGATTCAGTTTTTTGGATTAGCATTCTCGACAATACCTCAAAGAGATTGTTAGCTACATGGAGTGTTTCATTCCATTATATATGACTGGGATCCCAGGTTGACATTTATCTTTTTTAAAGGCCTTTAAAAGTCATTAGACATATAATTAAGAATCAACACTAGTTTTCATCCTTAATCTGATGGAAATACCGAGTGAACAATTTAGACTTCGGAGGATAAGCTTCGAGCTTGTTGAATGGACGACCAGGGAAGTTGGGATCATCATATTTCTTTAGTTGAGTTTTCTTATAATAATTTTTTTATTTAGGTAAACATATGTCACCTTTTAAGGCATTGTATGGGAAGTGATGTCAAACTCCGTATTTTTGGGATGAAGCTATGTAAAGGACGTTTGTGGGACCATAATTAGTATAGGAAGTGGTTGAGAAAGGGAAGATGATCCAAAAACACATGAGGAAAACTTAGAGCAGGAAGAAAGTTTATATAGATCATAGGAGGAATGAATTATCTATTTAGGTTGGTGATTATACCTTTCTAGGAATACTACCATGGAAAAGTGTAATGAATTTTTGTAATAAATGAAAGATATGTCCATAGTTCATTGGACCTTATTAAATCAAGGAGAAATTTGGACAAGTATCATACTATATATATTTTCCTAGGAGTTTATCTTAGGTAAATAATTTTTTATCATGTTTTGATGTTGAGAATGTATGTTCTAGATTCATCTCATGTCTGGAGCCAAGAATTAGTTCTGCTGGAAGATAACCATTTTTATGAAGATAAACCGATACTTATTTTTGATCAAAGGGAACAATTATTGCGGAATAAGGTAATCCACCAGGTAAAGGTTTTGTGAAGAAACAATATGGTTGAATAAGAAACATCAGAGTCTATAAATGTTTTGAGGGAAAGGTAACCTCACTTTTTTAATACGTAAATAAATAGATAAAATTATGAGGATGCAATTTCTAGAAGGTAGGGATAATGTAACACCCCAAGGTTTTACAAAAAGATTGAAATGCATAGAATAATAAGACTCTATGGAACAAAATAATTTTAGGAGATAGTTATAAATTAGTCCTTAAAACCAAATTTTTCCTCTTATATGTATTTAATATCAAAAAACATTCCTCAACAATTCTGATTAGAAAGTTATTTGGAGTCTGATGGAACCAATTTGAATTTTGGTGAATAGTAACACACCATTATGAATAGAAATATGAATAGAAATATGACCATAATTAATAGTAAATTGTATTATTATTTTATTATTTTAAGTATTTAAGAAAATTATATCTTGATTAATTTTTCAAGGAGATATAAAATGAGTTATAGTTTTAAAATTGATAATTTTTGAATAATGGGTGATTTTATTTATAAAATAAATTAATCACATTTAGAAAATTATTTTTAAAAAATGGAGTTTATTTTTCAATTATAGACATCGAAAAATGGTTAGGTTGATTTTTTTGTTATTTTTAAGAAATTCTAGAATTTTTAATGAATAGTGAAATAAGTTAAAATAGAAAATATACAAAATTATTAGTTAAATACACTATTGTTGACATAATGACTGATGTAAGACAAATTTTTTTGAACTCACATACTCTCTATACTATTTTTATCACAATAATTAATACTATTCATTGTCGTGGATCAAAAAATTATAATAATGATTAAAATAATGTAAAATCATTCCTCTCCTTCACTATAAATACCACCTTCATTCCCATCTTCCTCTCACACCCCTAAATCCTCGATCCTTTTCTATGTTCTACCAAATACCCTCCACAAGTCTCTTACTTTGGTATAAGACCTCCTGGTCTCACCAGAAGGCCAAAACCAAAGGCCTTAAAGAGGTTCTCAAGGAGAAGAGATCAATATGTAAGAATCGTTTTTCATTCTCATGTAATTTTATTGCATTAAAATTCATATCTTATAACCTATTCCCCTACCCTTACCTAGGAGGTATGAAATATATATAATCTTATATATCCTTTATGTTATCATTTTCATGAAAAAAATTCACCATCTTTCTTCCTCTCTCTACCTCTTATTGAAAAAACATCATTCATGATGTTAATGTGAACTGGGAAAACTATTATTTATACCTATACTGAAGCTTTTATGGCATTAACATAAATTATGATTGAAATTATAAAAAAGAAATAAATCATGACCTTTTTTAATTGAAAAAATATTCATTTCAATATTTTTCCTTTCTATTAGGAAACTCAAGTTCAATATTTAGAAAATTATGTAATCTTTTCTTCTAAAATAGAAATTTTTTATTTTTTATTTTATATAAACATATTATTCATGATGTATATGTTGGTTCTGGAATTTTTATAATGAAACATAAATTTTATTTGGATAATAATAAAACAATTAATGTTATAGAAATCATAAAAAATTATATTTTTATTTTAAACTTGATTTTTAATCCAAAAAATAAATTTTTTCTAAAAATGGGTATACTCATAATGATCACTAAAATTAAAAAAAATTATTTTCACTCTAAGATATTTTATTAAAAAAATATTTATTTTTTGGAATAAATATTCCTAAATTATTTTATATGGCCCATTTTTTCTTCATTATAAGTAAATTTCTTAGGTAAAAATTAATTATCATTATAAAAACAAAAAATGGTTAAGGTGTAAAATATAATAGTAGAATACTTCAAAAAATGTTATAAAATTTTGAAAAAATTAATTAATGAGGTTTTATTGAGATTAAAACATTTCAAAGTACATTATTTTAAACTATTATATCCATTTTACCATTGAATAGATAGTTTTCCATTTATATTATTACAAAAAATGCCACTCCCTCCCCCTATAAAATGTTCCTTGAGCACCCTACATCCCCATAAACTGAAATATTCAAAATTCATCCAAAAAAATTCACAACCGATACCCAATTTTCCCATTCAAATCTTAATGGCTTGATTCTTCAAAAAAGAACTCCCTTTAAAGGATTATTACTTTTTGAAACAGAACTTTCCATGGTGTAAGGTACATAATTTTAATTACACCTTTTCCAATACAATTCCTTACATTATTATTCATCCTACTTGATATTTTATACATAATATTATGGAAAACATGTTATTATTAATATCATTAAATTTTATTATGATGATGGAATAATAGTCAACTACCCTTCCCCTTTTCATAGAAAACAATGTAGTCACAGAGTCGTGCATACTACCACATCTATGAATGATGTGTATGATTTCTCATCACTGCATTTCATAGGTAGTTGAAAGGGGGTATTTAATATAATTATAAGATATATATATATATATATATTATGAATCTGAAATTATAAAGGTTTCCCTACATTCTACCCATTATATGAAAGAAATGTGCCGCATGTATGTTAATATAGACTAATGCCTCCACAAAAGTTACATATTTCTATTTTAATATTTTGTTTTATTCTTTGTGAAGATATCTTTTAATATAATTCAACACCTTAAAACAAATAAATAATATCATTATTACTTTTTAATAGATATATAACTCCAAAAAAAACACATTTTTAACCATAATCACTCTTAGATAATAGTTTGTTCTTATTTGGGATAGTTTAACCGCAGAACTAAACAATGCTATAAATTTATATATCAAGAAGGAATTTAAAACCATAACCATGATAGTTAAGATATATTAATGTGAAAATAATGTTTTTTTATATTTGTAGAAGGGTTTTAATTATATTTAAATTATTATTAATTTATAGAAATTTTGTTTAAAATTTACTAAGACAAGATCACCATTTACCTTTCCCTAATTAATAATTACAGAAAAAATGAAATTAAGTTATAAAATTATAAATAATTTTTAAACATATTATTAAATTCCAATTATGAAATTGAATGGGAGAAATTTTTATATAAAAAGTTTAATTAAATTCTCAATTATGAAACTACTACTAAATAAACAATCAAAAAAAATAATATTTGATAATGAAGATTAAATATAAAATACATATAGTGAACCAAGATTATCATATATGGAAATTACATAAATATTCATGAATATTAAATATATTTCATAAAAACATGCCTGAGGACCATTATTATTTAGCACCTTTGGAATCCTGTAACATAGTCTTATAATCTGTTTAATGATCTTTAATTTTTCCCACAAAGATCTTCTAATTTAGTAAAATTCAGAGATTTACCCTATTTAAAAAATTAGTTTATATCATGGGGAAAGGAAACATATGAATGGGTGATATCAAATGTTATGTCAGGGTAAAAATAAGACATATAAATCTATTATCATATGACTGAAAAAGATAATCATAAGGGTATGTGATAATGAATATAACATACGAAGTTCATACCCGACCTAACAAAGATAATAAAAATTACTCTTAACATATATATTGGTAGTTCATAAGACATGAATCATATTTTAAACTATGATCATGATCTGTGAGGCTATAAAATTTACCTATGACATAGATTTGTGGTATACACATCATCTTTAAATAATGTGAACATGAATAAAAGTAAAAAGGTTCACTCATTCAGTTAATGAAACGAAATAAGACCCTCACATAAACATATAGACATGAAACTAGGTCCGCACAAAACATTTTGAACAATTAATCACAGTCACACATAATATTTCAAACATTTAATGAGGTTCATGAATAACATCACAGTAATCATGGATTACACCCATGATCATAAACATAGTTAATCGGGGAACACTTATTTCCCATAGTGGATCAATCCCATAAACATGCTTCCCATTTTTATCTAATCAGATATAATTCCTTACTTACTGTATTCGAGGGATATGTAGGTCCCACCATTACATAAAAAATAAATTTTATGTGTTAAAAATTATAATATAAATTCATTACATCATAACCCATGAAATGAAATGGGTGGCATAAACATTTCCTTATATCATAACCTAAGGAAAAGAGACATGATTCACAATCATTTCATCATAGAATTACAAAAAAAAAGTTTCCTAAGAGTTTTACCACGATATAACTCATATAAGAAAAACTACTTTCATAATAATCATTCCATAAAAACATAAACCATTAATAGAATGAATATTAATGGTATCCTTAGATCATATCCCTAGTAAGGAAGATGTAACAAAAACAATCCATCTAATATAGAAAATTATTTTTAAATGATCATATAATATATTTCATGGGAAACTATTAATTCCTTTTTGAAAAATTATATTAAAACATAAAATATTTTTGAAAACATTTTTATTTTAATATTACCTTGAACACATATAACAAAATATTTTCAAATCTTTTAAAAAAGTTATTAAATAATTAACCATTCTAAAATCCTTTTCCCTTGATATTAATGATGAAACCATATAAATAAAGCTTTGGAATACATTTAATACTGTTTTTAAATAATAAATTATTTTAAAAATATTATTTTTTCAAATGATCATAAAATATTATATAAAAATATTGAAAAAATTTAAACAAACATGTTTTTGGAAGAAAATATATTTGCGACTGAAGGGAGAAATAAAGAAATATATTTTCTCAAAACAATTTCCAAATTATCTTAAGTATAATATAGTGGAAAAATAGAAACATTTAATATATAATGTATAACTAGATGAAAATAAACTCCATGATAATTATTTAGTGATGAGTTTGAATATTTCTTCATTGGAAATATAGTCATATAGAGTCTCTATAAATGATGATACAATAACACAATATATTTACCACATTGGTAACTTTGAATCCTGATCCCCATGGTGGAATAACATAAAGATATTGTTTTTTTGTTTATTTTGAATAAATTAATTATATGACAAATGAAATGTGATTTATATACACATTGTGATCCAATTTAGGTGCACACCATAATGTACTACACAATGAAAGAAAATTGAGGCAATAATATGTTATCGATTTGGTAATGTTGAATCCAAAAACCCAAAGTAAAGGGAGATACTCCAATTGATGTGAAAATATAGAAACTTTTATGTAGATGCCTAAAACAATAAATCAATTGTTAGTATATATGTAGATACATGGGTTATTTCAGGTATGAAATCTGAATATTGATACATATATTTACATAGCTTGGTGCTAAGATGGTGTGCAATTTTAATTCCTAGTGTTTCTGAAAAACCTTTCGTTAAAATATTAATTATTTTTATACTATACATGAAATGGAAGTGAGTTATAACATAAAAGGTAGATCTAATTATAAAATAAAATCCATTGTTGTGTCTGGAGCATTCCATTTACCCAAAGCATGGTATATGTTTTGTTGGCATAGGCCTTATATGGAAAACGTTATCATGGAAATCATTATAAAAAAATTTAATTAATTTTTTTTGGAATCTAGAAAAAATGAATTCTCAATAGAGTCTTATATCGAGTTTTTGTTCCCACGGTAGAGTCTAAAATGTCGAGTTTACCCTAGGAGGGACATAAATTTGTCCTCACATGGTGTTTTGGGTGAAGGTTAGTGGATGAGTAGTTTTTTTGTGAAATAATTAACTAAATTTAAATTTAATTAATTAAATATCATAACCCTCCCCTCCCTCACCTATCCCTGTAACACACTAGAGTAGTTCCTCATCCATCATCTTCACTAACGAATGACCGGTCAAAATCGAGCGAATGAGGTGATGTTGGACCCCGATCTTGACGACAATCACTATGGGTTGAAGTAGTGGTAGAAAAAGATCACTTATCTAGCCTTTATTCTTCTAAAATCTTTCATGAGGTAGGTGATTTTATTTTTAATCTCAAACCATGTGGTGGTTTCTCCATTTTTTTAAATCATCACCACATTTATGAAGATCGATATATGGGAATCCTAGATCTGGTCTCAATTTGTTTTTTGAAAACTGGAGTATTCTCAGTGGTCGGTAAATGTTGGAAGTAGTGTGGCTCCAGAGAGGTGTAACTTTCTGGTTCTGAGTGCCTCCTAAAGGTGCCCTGAACCCATTTGGTAACATGACCTCAAGCAAATTTCCCTGAACTGCAGAGGATACCGACTAGCAGTGAGGTCCATGTTCTGATAGTGGAGAAACTACAACCACAATGATAGAGTGTACCCAGAAGAATAACAATAATAAATGGTAACAGAAGGAGTAATACCATACAACATAAGTAAATAGAAAAGGCCTGATAGTATAAAAAATTGTATCATATATAAATAAATGAAACATGTTACATGTATCTAGGAAGTCAGCCAAACAAGTGAAAATTATGGAAATAAAATGCTGAAACCAAAGTACATAAAACAATAATCCCCAACAGCATCGCATGCGTCAGCATGGTCCCATGATTTCCAACTCCAACAACAATGAAGTACCTGATGAAGAAGGTTGCATTACCTTATCTATACCCACAACAATATAATATTTTTGGGTCCAAAATCTTGACCTAAACAGGATGTGAGGCTAATCCTAGTAGAAATCCACAAAAATATCTGTGCCAAACAATTAGTGAATATATATATACCAAGTAATATATAGAAATGGAGCAATAAACTAGGAAGTACAAAAATTTAAACCATCCTACAGTTTTCAATAACATTTATTAATTATTAAATCCCTTGAATAATGTAACCACTGGATCTATCCTATTTTATAAATCCCCCTATAAAATAGAAAAACAGATGTCTAGAAGGCCATCTAAATCAACTAGTAAGATTGAGTCCAACCTTGTGCTTTGTCTTGGCAGACTCATCACAAACATTCAATTATTTAAAAGCAACCCTCTAGGAATTTTATCATAGTCTAATCCCCTCTGGATTCATATAACATCAAGTCAATAAAGTAAAATGAACCTCTAGGAAATCTCACAAAGTCTTACCACTTTGGTACTATATAATAGTAATAAAAAACAACGACCACCTAGGCATCTCGCACAATCAATTCACTTGGGTCTTCATTTGAACAATAAATTTTTATGAACCTCTGACAACTCTCACAGTCAATTACTTATAGTCTAACATTCATTTAATAACGACCCTCTTGGTAGCTCACATGGTCTAACCCCTCTCATCAATGAACCCATGACCACTCTCATAACCAGTACCTCTAGTCAATCAAAACAAAAATTCATAAATGAATTATCCATCCTCTAGATGTTGTCACTGTCAATTCCCATTGGTCCTACTTTCATAATGTGAATCACATACATCTAAAATAAACAAAAACTTCATCCTAACAACACTAGACATGGAAAAAAAAGCAGCCTAACATTATTTATAGACCCAACATCCAAAACCAATCTAACATGGGAAACACATCCATAATCAAGGAAACAAACCTTATGCATAAAAGGTAACCCCTTCATAATAAAACACAAAATAATAGGTCTAAAAGGGTTTAATTTCATAATACGCAATACCCTATACATTGGCATTCAACAATTTTAGCATATAAAATTCATAGACAATCAAATAAAGGAACAAACCACCCTCCTCAATGTGGTATGATGAACAATCTCGAACATTGGCCCTTGAATTTCCCTAGAACATAGTAGATCTAAAAAAGTCAAAAATGTTCAACCTTGAATAACTCATGAGAGAGGAGAAATCAAGACAAGAGGATCTAGGGAAAGAGAGAACTCATCGGTGGGAATACAACGCACCTGGAAGCATCTCAATCAGAACTCAGATTGAGGAATGAGAGGATCTCAAATATTTTCATTCATACATCCCTATCCTATAAGAGACACAGGAAGAAGAAGACACTTCTTGATATTAGACATGACCCTGGTTTGATTAATCAAATAAAAATAAAAGTACACAGTTTGTTCATTTAATGTACCCGTTGTGTACTAGCTTCAACTAGCTCCCACTCTAGGTAGTATTCTAAGTCACCTACATAGTAATGTACTCAGTAGTTACACCGCCAGTACAAGGGTACACGTGGAAACCAGATACGCCACATGTACTAAAGAGTACACGACATGTACATAGAAAATTCTCATTTCATCCTTTTCCCTGAAAACAACCCAAAATAAAAGTCTATACATGAAATGAAGACCCAAGTACTTTCAAACATCCCACCTTAAAGTAATTCATCCCTGAATTTCCCTTCCACGGGTGGTGAAGAAGAAACATCAAACAACTCTGGACACTATGATCGAATGTTAGCCTCCCTCTCCCATGTCTCGTCTAAAAATCACCTGTGCTACCATAACACTATTACCAGATAAAAAAACCATCCTTGGAGAGCCTTCGTGATTTGATCTACAATCAGAATAGGGCGCTCTTCAAAGGATCTATCCACCTCCAATTCAACCTCATGTGGTTGAAAAATGTGAGACATGTCTAAAAGGTAACATCTTAGCTAAGAAACATGACAGATGTTGTGCATATACCGATACCTCTAAGGTAACTACAATCGATAGGAACCCTGCCCAACTCCCTCGAAAGCCTCATATAGCCTGACATATCTTGGTTAAAGATTTTCCATGTATCCTAATCCTTTTGTGTCCCAACCTTGGTGTGACATGTATGAAAACTTGATCTTCAACTATGAACTCCAGAGGTCGTCTCTATCGATGAACATAATATTTCTATCAAGACTTTGAAGTAGTTATCCACTTCCAAATCAACTCCACCTACTCAATGGTCTCATTGACAAGGCGAGGTCCTAGTATTGCTGCCTCTATTGCCTCTAGCCATCATAGGGGTGATCGACATGTCCTATCATACAAATCTTTTTATTGTTCCATCTGAATCATCGCCTAAAAACTGTTATTTTAGAAACAATACACTAGGGTTCTGTGTCTCTCCCATGAACCCCCATAATCCAAGACTCTTTCTCAATGCATGCCCTCAAAAACCATAATCGTACACTCATATGGGACGTCTGTCTGGGGATCGTAAGCTATACTCAGATTTACCTATGTACCCAAATCCCTTTGTAGTCCCTACTAAACAGAAGAAGTAAATTGGGCATCCATATCCAAAAATATATTGTGTAGAACCCCATGACAATGTACAATATCTCAGATATACATCCTTCGCAACTCATCAACACTGAAGGTTTCTTTAACTGGTTAGAATTGTGAAATCATTTACAATCTGTCAATAATAACCCAAACACCATCATTCCGTTGAGGAAAACTCAGTAAACCCATCATGAAAACCATATCAAAGTCATTCCATTTCAAATTGGTAATGGTTAACTACTCTAAAAGCCCTATGGGTCTGTGATTCTCTTCCTTCACCTGTTGAACGTTGGAAAATCTCATAACAAAACCCGCAACATCACTCTTCATACCTAGCCACCAAAACATACAGTGTAAATCCCAATACTTCTTGGTGACACAAGGATGAACTGCCCAAAATGTGGAATTATAATCCCACATCAACTCCTCATGTATATATGATGACACCCATACATGTCCATGAAAACATAATATCTCATCCTCAACTACAGTTCACCCAGGAGTAGGGTCCTCTCCTGTCACACTCTCTCGGAGGACTAGGCCTTCAGAAACTGATATTTGCATCATTTTCACTCGATCCAGTAGAGTATAGGTAAAAAATATATATGAATTCAATTTCTATCCTTGTCTATCATGCACCTACAAATGCATCTCAAATAATAGATCAATAAGCTTCCACTCATTGGTGGACTCCTGAACTATATGTATCTGAGTCCTCCTGCTCAACGCATTAGCCATGGTGTTTCCTTTTAACATGTGGGTAGGAAATATCTAAGTCAAAAGACTAAAGGTACTCAACCAAACATTAATGTATCAAATTCTGATCAAAATGAGTAAATATATACTTGATAATTTTTTTTTCAATGTACACCATAAAATACTCACATAAAATATAATCTCCCCAATAGCATAAAGTATGAAAACCTAGATCTAACATGATATCATGCAACGAGTATTCCTCTCATGTGGAATCAACTTTCAAGACCCATATGCAAAAACTCCTCCCCCCTGCATAAGCACTCCTCTCAGCCAGATACCTGATTCCTCATAGTATATGGTGTAACTTTTGCCCAGATCTAGAAAAGTCAGTATCAGTGCTGATGTGAATCCCACATTCAGCTTCTAAAAGGTTAAATCATAAGAATCTATCCATATGTACCTTTCTTCCATCTTTGTTAGGTATGTCAGTGGCACTGCTAAGAATGAAATGTCTTGTATAAAGGTTATATAGTTACCGACCATCCCTAGAAATCTTCATACCTCAAATAATTTCTTCGGATGCTCCTAGGAAACTACTAATATAAAATTCTATGAGTATACTGATACTCTTTTCTCTGAGATAACATGACACAATAAGTGAATCTGATCCATCCAAAATTTTCATTTTCAGAGCTGTGCATATAAATGATGCTCTCTCAGTGTACTCAAAATGATCTCAAGATGGGTGGAATGGTCTTGTCGACTGTGAGAGCACACCAATATATCTTCCATGAATACTATCATAAATGAATCTATGTATGTATGAAACACTCAGTTCATTAATTCCTTGAAAACTAATGGTGCATTAATGAGACCGAAAGTCATAAACACAAACTTGTATAGACCAAACCTACTCTGAAATGCAGTAAGAGGTATATCTGAGGGTATAATGTGAACCTACTGATAACTAGATCTCAAGTAATTCTTCAAGAACACCTGGGATCCTCTAAGATGATTAGAGAGATCATAAATCCATTTTAAGTGATATATGTTCCTAACTGTCATCTGGTTCAGCTTCCGATAATCTAAAAAAGGATGAGGGTACCATCTACATTATTCAAAAATAGGATAGGAAAACACCAAGAAGATGTAATGGGTCAGATGAAACACTTTTCCTGAAACTCCTCTAACTGCTTCTTGAAAACATATAACTCCAGTGTAGCCATCCTATAAAGAGGAATGGACACCACTGCCGCTCCTGACACATGCTCAATATAGAAATCTACCTATCAATCTAGAGGTAAACCGGATTTTTTTGGAAATACATATATGAAACTATCCACCACTAGAGATAAGTCCATCTATGAAGTCCCATATTCATCTAGATATAAACTAGTAATCTGGACAGTAATTCCTCCAGACCCATGATGCTCCGGTCCAGCCCTGCTCACCAGGACATCCCTTTTTCCATTTTGTAAAAAACACCTACCATCAGGTGATGTGAAACTCACCCTATGGTGATAGCAGTCAACAATGTCTTTAAATGAGACTAACTAGTCCCTTCAGAGAATGAAATCAAATCCATATTTATCTAATACATATATGTCTCATAAGAAGTGACATCGGCCAACCTAAAGAGGGCACTCCTTGCACAGACATACAATAGTCGTTCTAATTTATAACAAACTGTCTAGCATCATAATATCTTCATAAGTAAATATTCATTGCCAAGTCTCTCCACAAAATCAATAGATATAAAACTATGTGATGCCCATGTATCAAAAAAAGAAGAAGCCAAAACCGAGAAAACTATAATTTTACCTCAAACTATAGAGGGTTCAAGATCCTTTTCTTGATGGGTCTACTCCATTGCAAAATTTATGACCTGTAACATGACCCTGTGACCCTGCCTGACATCCCTATGATGATCCACCCTATTATCGTTGAAAACCTGTAGCCTGACTACCATGGTTGTGACCACCACCTCGGAAAAAGAGACCTAGCGAACTCCCGTTCTCTGAATGATGAGAAACTAGTGGTCATGGTCCTCAATGTAGAGTCATAGAAGAAACCCTAGCACCCACTACTGGTGGGGACATATGAAAAAAACGCCGAAGATGAACCATCTTTCCATAATCTCTTCATTAAACAGGGTCTCTCGGGCACTGAGGTATCATGCTCCCACTCTTCCCGCACTGGTGACATACCACCTGGCTACCAGAAGAATCATCACATGAAAGCTCCCTATGGCGCTTCCTCCTATCTGTCGAAGGAGTACCAGCCCTGGACACTGAACCAGCCTAGATCACTGCTCCCAAATCCCTTAGATTATGCTCAGTAAGAGTTCCTGGTTCACTATATTATTTAGTGAAGTCATCCTAAATGCGTTCACCTGCGATCAGATGTCATACCTCAGACCATCCTCAAACCTCCCATAATAAGATAACTCATCACCTCCCATAATAGGTGTGAAGCTATGAAGATATATAAAGCAGGAAGAATACTCCATCACTAAAAGAGATCCCTACTCCAAATACATGAACTCTAGGGTTTGATAGATGCTAAACATCTCAGGGTAGAAGTAATTAAATAAGATCCTCTGAAACTCATCCCAAGTCATATCCCGATGACGTCCCACCTATGATATAACATCCCACAAACTCTTGGCATAATCAAGTCGCATTTATATCGCGAGCTTCACCCTCTTCTTTTTAGACATCTCTAGATGCCTAATGATAGAAAGCATGTCCTCCAACCATGACTCTACACCCTGTAGTCCTCTATCCCCAGAAAAAGTGAGAGGATGCAGGTACTGGAACACCCTCGCCAACAATGCCAAAAACGGGGCAGGATGCGGTGCTCCCTGGAAAGTCCGTAAAATTATAAAAAATACTTCACAGAACTATGAATTCGCAACTATGTCCAGTATAACAGTAGATTCCACGACGAGAACAATGGGAGGATCTACTAGTAGTCCTTGATCTACCAGTTCCATTGTCTGTCATCACCCTACACCTAGCATACAACTGGAGGACCTCTCAGTGGCATGACTGAAACATCCCAGGTAAATAAAGAATATGACATTTTCATATTTATTAATATTTTTGAATAAAAAGTTAATATTACTTTAAAGGGAATGCTATGTTCGATGGCGTACCCAATACGCAAGAATGAGTTTCTTTGAAATCTTACGTTGTACCCAAATAATATAATAATAATATTTTTAATTTTATTTAACATCAAGTCGTTGTAATGGTGGGAATGAATAGAACTAAGTAAAAAATTATTATATATGTTTGTTAAATATTTTATCAATTACCCAATAAATGATAGAGGCTTAAAATGCAAATAAATACAATTTTAAGCATCAATATTATAATATTCTTTAAAAGTTCGATTAACCGCCTTTTGATGGAGAAACGTTTTTTAAAACTACTTTATATCAATTTTATATGTTATATATTACCAAAAAATCCTAATTTTTAATCGGGACATCAAAATTTATTTTTTGTAATTTTTTTTTATTTTCCCGATAAAGCACATTTTTTAATGAATAGTGAAAATGCTGTATTTTAATTCAAAACCCCCTTTTAATATAATTTATTTATAAGGTTATATTATCTTTTAAATTGGGTTTAAAGTGTAGTTAAAAATATTTTAACTATTTAATTCAATGGTGGTCATTGAAATTAATTTCACTTTGAAATTGAACATAAACAAGTGTCAATCTTTTGATAGATATTGTTTCTTAAAATCATGCTATTTGTTTTGGCAGCGGGAATTAATTATAAAATTAATTAATGAAAGTTATATTTTTTGAATTTGTAAAATGGAAATCATTTTTGATTTTGGAATATCAAATTTACTTTGGATAAATTTTTGGTATTTTTCTGACAAATGTTCATTTTTAATGAATATTGAAAAATACTGCATTTTACTTCAAAACTGCTTTTTCATCTAATTTAAATATATAGATATATTGTCCTTTTAATTTGGTTTTAACGTGTAATTGAATTATTTTTTTATCAATTAGTAAAATGTTGTTCAGTGGATGTTATTTCACTTTTCAATTGGATGTAAAAACACGTCAATCTTTTGATAATGTTTACTTCTTATAAACCCATCTTTGGTTGTGACAACGAGAATTATTTTTAAATTAATTACTGCAATTACTTTGTTTTAAATTTGTTAAAATGGATTCCATATTTGGTATCATAATGTCCAAATTATGTAATTAAGACTCTTTTGTTTTTGGACATTATGAATAGTTTCGACGGTAATTATCAATAATTATCGTGATTTATTAGTAATCAGGTAGTTAAGTATAATAAAATAATATCATAATAATATAAAATGACCCCAAAATGTGTCAAAATCCCATTTTTTGAGTCATTTCCAACCATGGGAATCTTTTTACCAAACTTTAAATCTCGTGGAGTAACATGGGAGTGATAGTGACATTTATGACATTATTTTTAAAAAAGAAGAGAAATATAAAAAAGGTTTGTATATCCTAAGTAAAACAATTTTAATTTTTATTTCATAAATTATATCTTAGACTATAAATATTCATTGAAAATATAAAAATATTTCCTACATCATGATATATTTTTTATAATTTTTAGACATTAAATAAGTAAATGTATTTATGACATCATGATGATGCAATGATTACCTCATTAATGAACGATTTAAATAGAATGAAACGATAAGGTAAAATCTAAAACATAAAATTGTCAATAACCAATTGGATGGGATTATTTCGAACCCTTATCACATTATCCTCAAAATATACCATTTTGGGACTTCTAAAATCCGAAATATCATTTTATAATAAAGTAACATTTCAAGACTTTCCAAAAGTGACCCTCTTCCCTCTTATAAAAGGCCCCCACATATACCCCATTACCCACACCTCTCAAGACATTGAATCATCTAAAATCTGATATTTTTATCTCTCCACATCCCTATCTTACTCCTAGAATCCTCACTTTGAGCAGAAGTCTTTCCAAGGAAGCATTTGGCTCAAATCAAAAAAGTTACCCGATTAAGAGGTAATGTCTTCTCTCAAGTTTCTTTATTTTATTTTCCTTCTTCACTCACCAGTATATTCATATTATTTGGTCCCATAGTAACAAAAGTATTATCAATATACTAGGATGTTGTTATGATAAGGATTTGACCTACACATACACACACCCCGTCTAATGGTTAAAGATCATACTATTTCTGTGGGTGGAAAATTACTGTCTCACGAAACGATGATTGTTCAATATATTTTTAACACCTCTCATTGTGGCCATTATTATGGAACTATATTTATATGTGATATATATTATATTTATGTCCTCTAAATGCTTCATTATTTTATATTTAAAACATACCTTTATGTTTTTCATGTTGTGCTAATGTGATAATTTCATATGAGGAAGTGTGGACAACCGCCCCCTCAAGTGATGTGACTCGTTCATGCCGAAAATGGAATTTATAAATAATGTAATTAATGAACTTATGTTACCTATATAATATATATATTATACTGGAATTATAATATATCTATGTCTATTTTAGTTTTAAAGTCCATTAATACTACAAAAAATGAAAGTATCGTTCTTGCGTATGTACGGCTTACCGTCTCCATGAATGGTACATTCTATTTCTTATCTCCAAACATTATGGAATATTATTAAATACATATATACTGTATATATATGATATTTAAATCATTAACACCATTTTTGGGATGATTTACTTATAACTACATGGAAAATTCTCTCAAACAAGTTCATTGTTGACTCATGTACTGAACGTCGACAAAACGTCTGATATGAACTCACATAATTAACTAATTATTATAACATGATAATATGTTATATGAATTGAATAGTGAAATTTAAAGGAATTACTTATGCAATTATAAATTGACCAGGGTTTTTTATTCAGGAATATAAATAAACGAAAAGACAAGTTGGACTTGAGGTAAGGAGATTTCTTATCTCACTTTTAATTCTGTGAGATTTCCATTGATAAAACATTATTTATTGCATTTGGGGTATTTTTTACATTAATTTGATATATATTATCATGATTCTATTTATATTAATGGTATTATGTGATTAATTCGGTTCTTATTATCTTTTGGTCATATGACTCAATCTATTACAACGAGGTAAGGGGTTTTTATCTCACTATTTATTCCTGTGAGATTCATTCTATATTTGTCACTATTTTATTTGAGTGGTGTATATACTGACCATTATTCTACTCTTTGTGAAATATACATTTGTTTATTGGTATTTACATCAACATTGTATAGTCTTTCTTTCATGGGGTGTACGTTTCGAAAGTTACCCAAATTGATAATGGAACCTTTCACCCTCCTATTTTTAAAAGAGTTATTTTTGTTAGGTATTTTAATTTTCCTCTTAGTACTGTTGGGATATGTTCTTATATATCCTTATTTCTGTAAATTTTATATCCAAGTGATGAGATACCCTTTTTATCTCTCATAAACTCATTTTCTGAATTTTGAAGTGACGACGTTAGGCTTTCGAATTTCTGTAAGGGAACTTGTTAACACAATTTCAATTTGTTGGGTTAATCCTCTACTTCTTGATTATGCCGTAATATGAATATATGATGATGACCTATGATTTTTTTACACTTAATATCCACTTATATTTGGTTTATTCATATTTGTCACACATAATTATGTAATTGATTTATCCTTAATCTAAGGATACCGTCTTTGTAAGGGACTTCGTCTCAATCTCCTTTGGTTGAGGAATACATAAATTTCTATACGACATTATTTTATTAGTTGTATCATAAAATCTTTTGAATTTCAATTTCATTCAAAAGGAATATTTTTACATGAAACATTTTAATAAACAAAAAAAGGAATGTTTTCGTCTTACTTATGCGGCGACAATGACTTCTTTGCCGCCATGACCATTATTTTAGTCTCGGCTTCCTCTACAAGGCATAACTTTTTTGAAATTAAAAATAAATACCATGTTTTACTTTTATTTTATTTTGGTATTGAAAGTGGTTTTGATAATGTTTTGATTATATCAATGTGTTTTATTGATATCTTGTGATTTAAATGTTAAAATATTATATTTCTTATATGCATATTTTATGTTATTAGATTATGTTATGGTTCTTGGGCATTGTTTATGAAGATGGGTGGTTCCATGATAAACAAAGGGAGAGTGAGCCCGAGATAGCTCTCCAATGCATTGGGTGATGCAAAGGAGTTAAACACTATGTTTTCTATGAACTAATTTAGGGAATATACTACGATGGGGGTTCCAAACGTAACCATGATGGTTAATCCCTATGTAAGAATATTATGAATTCATCAACTTAACTTTATGTCTTATGATTTCTATGAGTTATTCAAAAACTTATGATTTCACGAGTTATGTTAAAGTGATTATGTTTTATCAGTAAAGTATGATTTCAATGATTATTATGTATACAAGGACTAGTGTTTTCTTTCCGTATTTTTAAATCCCTTACATAGATTTTTATGCTCATCCCGTGTTTTTGTAATGTTTTCCACAGGAATTAAAGTGGAATAGGGTCAAGGATGAGATCAAGGAAATGTCATGCTATCTAAAACATCAAACATGACATGAATCTTTTGTTCAATAGTTTTTATTTTGTGAATAAAATAGAAACTGTGTACATATGTCTACTTTGTAATCGTTGAGTTGTAATAGTTATGTCCTAATTCTCTAAAACTCTAAACCTGAAAAGATCCTCAATGTGACTTATTCATTTTATTCAAGATTATGCAATATTTTAAGCCCAGGCCCTTATAGTTGGTATCAATGGTCGGTTTAGATAACTTTAGAGGTTGGGGTATTCTTTAAGCACAAGTGACGTTACTATAATGGTTAGGATTTTAGAAAGATTCATAGTTATTTTTATAAAGTGAATGAGTTTAGGATAACATGAATAAGTATATCTAATTATTTTCCATACTCATAAGATATTATGATTTTACTGATATACTCACACTGACCTTTTTGGTTTTAGTAAATGGCTGGATCTAGGAGGCACCAAAGTTACAATGGATGTGAAGGAAACGATGACAGTTTTCTGAACCAGCAACTGAATGATATGAGAGCTACAATGAGAAATCTTGTGTTTATTCTCAACCAACTATATGAAGTTATGATTGACCGCCTGAACCTTAGTGATTTTTATAAGGAATCATATATGCAAGAAATAAATCCCTATAGAAGTTCAGGTAACAATCATAAAAGTAAGTGTGTTCAAAAACCTATGTGTCAAAGATGTGGAAAGAAACACCAAGGAAAATGTTTCAAAGGGAAAAAATGATGCTATAGATGTGGAAATGAATGTCATAAATCAAGAACCTACCATGGAAAAAGGAAGCATCTTGTTGACTCTAGAAAAGGGAAATAATATCTTTTTAAAGTATCTATTGAATTTTTTAAATGTGGTGTGCATGGACATTATGCAAACACATGTCCTACGAAGAAGTTTCGGGAATGGGATCACCAGGATTGTAAAAATATTCATTCAACAATACCTAATGACATTTCAATTGAGGATGAAGAAACTGACAATGACCAACGAAAGGTATGGATTATTTCCTAACATATGTTTTCTTATTATTGATATCTTAGGATATGATTCATGATTTTGTTTGTAGGAATGATGTATTTCAGAATAAGTTTAAAAATAATGGTTAATGGATCATGAAGAAAGTTTAATGAGTAACAAGTCAACATATAAGTGATTCAAGAGTTATGGTAGAATTTAGGATTGTGAAATTCTTAAAAGTATTAAGGCACTTTTGATGGTACGATTACATTAGAAGACTTTTTATAGTATGTGTAACCCTGATGTTTGATATATGAATATTTAATTCAAGGAATAATTATCTTTTCTTTTGTGGATATAGTTATAAATAACCATTTTGGTTTATATGATCCTTGAATTTGAGGCAATGACCAGTTAGTACATTTTTGGGTGAAAAATAAATGTTATTAGATAACCTTTATGGTTAAAATATTTTATGGTTATTTTTTATGAATTTATCTCTTCATGGGAATTTTATAAAATTATTCAGTTTTTAGAAAGGGACAACACGCAAACCATGTGGAAACCCATCACGTCGGACGAAGCTGCGGGAATCGAACCCATAACCAAAGTGCGACTGCTATTTATCGCCTACCACTGGACTACGTGAAGTCCCCGGTTAGTATGAGTAATTCTTTTTGGTTAGATGATCTTATGAATCTGGAATAAGTTTATTTTGGGTTATCTATGGAAATTATTAACCTATCATGGTGGATATGTGATTAGGTTAATTACTTTTCAGTATGTGACTTTAAGTGTAACTGATGTTATTTGGAGAAAAATGTTATAGTTTACCTTAGAAGATTATGTGATTAAATCCTTCAGATTATTGGGTTTCAATCTTAGTTTTGATTACATTGAAGAATTTTATGGATAACTATTTATTTAATGTTATTTCTTGAACCTTGGTTTCTTTTTGTTGAAGTTTGGAGATTAAGAGTAGTATTTCTTTTTATAAAGGATTATCCATTTGGGGATTATCTGATCTGGTACTAACAATTTTTGTTTTGCTTAAGGTCTAAAGACCTGGGAAATATATGGATCATCTTTTGTGGATTAGGTGATTCTCAAGAATTTGATTATAGCACTCTTAATATGAAAAAGTCATCCTAAATACTCATCTTTTGTAGAAAATATGATTTTGTGTAAGAAATCTAGTAAGAGATGAAAGTCTACATGACAAGTAAGTATGATTCCTTATGATTTATTTAAGCTCATAAATAAATTCCTCAATGAAACGTAACTTAAAACAGAAAAGTTTTTTGTTAACTTTTCCTACTGGGTAATCAAATACCATTTAATCCACCTCATGTTTGTTATTTTCTGGAGGTTAACGTTCTCCTAGACATGTTTTCTATCACACTACATCAGATATTGACGCTTAGTTTCACCCCCATATACATGTTTTCATAGAATACAAGTGTGGGTTATCTCAGGTGGACATTGTACTTCTCTTTAATTCTTTTAAATTGATAGTTTGATTGACTCTTTTTCCAATGTGGTCCTTTCAATGAAGTTTCCGAGCCCAATTTTAAAATTACGAGGACGCAATTCCCAAAAGGGAGAATGATGTAACATCCTAGGTAAATAAAGAATATGAAATTTTCATATTTATTAATATTTTTGAATAAAATATTATTATTACTTTAAATGGAATGCTATGTTCGATGGCATACCCAATATTCAACAATGAGTTTCTTTGAAATTTTACGTTTCACACCAATAATATAATAATTTTTTTTAATGGCAGTTAACGCCTAGCCATTTTAATGGCGGGAATGAACAGAACTAATTACAAAATTATTATATATATATTTTAAATATTTTAACAATTACCCAATAAATTATAGAGTCTTAAAATGTGAATGAATCCAATTTTAAGCATATATATTCTAATATTCTTTAAAAGGTCGATTAACCGCCTTTTGACGGAGAACATTTTTTTTTACTTTGTGTAATATTTTTTTTATTTTTTCAATAAAGTTTATTTTTTAATGAACAGTGAAAATGCTTTATTTTAATTCGAAACGTCCTTCTAATATAATTTATTTAGATGGTTAGATTATATTTTTAATTGAGTTTAATTTTTTTTAAAATATATTTTTACCGTTTAATTCAATGGTGGTCATTTAAATTAATTTCACTTTGAAATTGGACATAAACTACTGTCAATCTTTTCATTGATATTGTTTCTTAAAAACATGCTATTTGTTATGACAGCGAGAATTAATTATAACATTAATTAATTTAACATCTATTTTTTTGAATTTAGTAAAATAGAAATCATTTTTTAATTTGTAATATCAAATTTTCTTTGGATAAGTGTTTTCTATTTTTCTGACAAGTGTTCATTTTTAATGAATAGTGAAAAGTACTGCATTTTACTTCAAAACTGCCTTTTCATCTAATTTAAATATATAGTTAGATTGTACTTTTAATTAGTTTAAATGTGTAATTGAATTATGTTTTTATCACTTAATATAATGTTGTTAATTGGAATTAATTTCACTTTTCAATTGGATGTAAAAACATGTCAATCTTTTGATAAATTTTACTTCTTAAAAAACAGTCTTTGGTAGTGACAACGAGAATTAATTTTAAATTAATTTCTGAAATTTCTGTTACAACCCGAGATTTTATAAGATATATTATTTTAATTTATTTCATATCTTCTGTTATATTCTACACCAAGATTATCTTGCACCATAGGAAACATCGTATTAGCTTGCAGTATATGCGACACTAATCTTGGATCGTGTTACACATAATTTTAAGTTTGTTTGATAGTACTTATTCTACGCAACATTGAGTATGTATATATATATATATATATATTCAATGTGTAAAGGAAATATGGTTGGATTTTGTTATACACAACAGCAAAGGAGTCTTGCACTACACGCAGCCCTGACTTGGATTACATTGCACACAATCACAACCTCCCTCGATAGCGTGTGTTGTACGCAATACCGGGTTTCACTAAACAACGATATATGTTATAATATTATTATAAACTAGCCGTTATGAATATTATTAACTACATTTTTAATTTTATAACATTATTATTCATCTCACACATTTTCTAGAACATGGTATGAGAACAAAATAATTTTTTCAGGTAAAATAAGTATTTTTTTAAAAAAAATTACAGTTTTTCCACCTTTTAAGGGCGCACCCATTTTAAATATAATTTTTGAAAATTTTATAAGTTAAATTTTAAAAACTAAACTTCTTATTTTTAATCATGATATAAAAATTTACATTGGATAAAGTTTTGATATTTTTCTGATAACTTTCATATTTTAATGAATAGTAAAAACACATTATATTTTAATTAAAAGCAACTTTTTAATATAATAATTTATATCTTTAAATTAAAATATTGAATGGTTTTAAAGTATAAATATAATATATTTTTACCATTTAATATAATTTATGTCATTAGCATTGATTTTACATTGAATTTATAGGTAAAATCATTTCAATCTTTTGCAATGTTTTAACTTTTAAAACTCGTTTTCTTAACAACGGGATTAATTTTAAATTAATTTATGCAACTTTTGTCTATTGAATTTAGAAAAATGGATTCCATATTTTGAATCAGTGTGTCCAAATTATGTTAATAGGCTACTTTTTATTTTTTGGCCTTATGAATAGTAACTATGGTAAATCTTATTTACCATAGTAAAAGGTAAATCGGGTAATTAAGGGTAAATATAATATTATAAATTTTCCCTAACACTTGTCTTAATATAATTGGATGCTTATATTTCGTCCTAAGGCATATTGGGGTCGAAATGGAATCCATTGGAACCCTCTTGAAGGTGATTAAGACCTTTAGTTTATTTTATTTAAAGGAAAGTGAAATCTGTCTCACTCAACTTTAATAATTAATGTATCTTTAATATAAATTTATACAGAATATAAATTCTGTTATAAATACTCATTTGAAAGATACATTATTTTACTTTATCATGGAAATTTATTTTTAATTTTTAAGATATATTTAATTACCTTAATAGCTTATAAATTAATGATGAATAAATTATTTATTTAGTGAAAAATAAGTAATATAGTTTTTATTGAAATAATAATACCCATTAAAAAATCAAAAACCTGACCAAAACTTATTGTTAGTGTATATGTACATGATAATCATACAATGACCGAATATATGGTCGTTTGGAGTCTTATAAAAGTGATTATGACACTTATATTATTTTATTTTAAATGATGTCAAAGTTGGCACCTTCATAATTTAATAAATACAACATTTTAAAAGAAGGGTGTTTTTGAAGAAAAACCCAACTAATGGTATTATCTTGAAATCTATAAGATTTATCTTCATCCTAATATCTTATTTTTAATTTTTATGTAACAAATAATTATTTTAAATAATAATATACAAATGTTGTAGTAATTATTTTATTATGAGAAATATCACATAATTGGTTTTAAAAATTTTAAAATAAATATTATATGAACTATTTAATGTTCTCCACGAATTTTCTTGATAAATATGAAATGTTAGTAATATATTAAATATTTTGGATTGAATATATCTTCTCTGTGGATTTTATTTAAATTCAAATAATTGAATAGTGTCATAATTGACAATATTGATATTTAATAAAAATAACATATTATTAAATTGTTTAATAATCACGACAATTTTTAAAAATTACAAATTGAAAATTATATGTTATAACAAGTAGTAATTTATCTAATTATGAAAAACTAAAAACACATAATTATGTATTTATAAAAATTTAAAATTTAGAATATTATTACCACAAATAAAAGTAAATAGATTTATTAAGGATAAATCAAAATGATAAGGTTTAAAATAAAATAAAAACATGTATAAATTTTATTGGTTAATGGGAATACAACCCTATATTACCTCATATCTGAATTTGTGTCATTTTGGATTTTTTTATGTGGGGTTTGAATTTATTATAAATTAATATTTCTTGTATCTCCAAAGGTGCCCCTCTCCTCCCTTATAAAAGGGCTCCTCCTCCCTCTCCTCCTCACACCATTTTGAGACTTGAATCTCGGCCAAACCCTACCAATTTAACTTAACCACTTCCCTATAAACCTTATATAGTTACTGGTCTTCTCAAAAGACCAAATATAGTGCCCTAATAGGATGTTCGAATGAGGCACTTCGAGGAAGAGGTAATACCTTATACCGATTCTTTCAAGTTTACTTCTTTTTCTACTTCCTCTTATTTAGTGGTTTCATTATGAAGTAAAAACATAAGTATCCTTGATATAATTATATTTTATTATAAATATTAATCAAACTCATTTCACCTTCTATCTATCCTATGGAAAACAAAATCATCGCGCGTGCGTACGTACAGAATACCGTCTCCACACCGTGCTGTAATCTGTTTTTTCACCCCCACCTTACTTGGATGGGTATAATGGTGTAAAGAATAACTACATATGATTATTATAACATCATACTGATTCTACGATATTATATCACTCACTCAAATTCCATTCAATAAATATAGGAACGATATCATTGCTTTTGCGTACGTACGGATTACCGTCTCCACGACGTGATGAGATTCATCTTCCATGTTAAAAATTCAAGAATGATTATAAATTATATATAATAAGTAATCATGAAATATATGAAATAATAATTCTACTGGATTTATGTATATATATATGTATTTCATCTACTTACTTCCATTCAATTCAATAAGGAAATGAAAACAACGTTCATGCGTACGTACGGCCTACCGTCTCCATGAACAGTGTATTTCATTCCATTTATCAATCTATCATATATATGTATATGATGAATATTTATTACATATAAATCATGTTTTACATTCTGAATTTATGGAAATCAGGATATAATTAATAACATCAAGAACAACAATTCGAAACACATACGATAAATGAAACGATTTTACCCAAAACGCTGCATTAACATGGATTTACAAAATAACAGGTAATATAAAGTAATAAGTGAACCACATGTGATTTAATAACAATGAATATGATTCCGTAATAAGTCAATGACATTATTTAAATCATTATACAGAAGGTTCGGATATGTACAAAGAATATCAGAACTAAGGTAAGGGATAATGTTGCAATTTCAGTTGTTTTCTATCCGAGATTGCTTATACCTAAGTATTTACTGGGGTTATATTTATCATCCATATACAAGTTTTATAAAAAACGTTTTCTTGTATTTTTAAAGTCCTTTTTAACCATTTTTTACTTTTACTACATGGTATGAAAGGAATCTTTCATTTTTTACCATACGAGGTACTTTTTGACTTTTCTGACAAAAGTATGAGGAGAATGTTGTTTTTAAATTATACAGCGTGAACGGATTTTTACAGTTTCATAATGCCTCATTTTCATGAAACTTCCTATAAAATATTGCATGATTACATTCAAGAAAACCCTTTTCTTTTAAAATTGCATTACATTTTGTGAAAAGAAAATGATTTTGAAGAAGAAAGGATATTTTACTCAAGATTTCATTTCAAGTGTTTTATCAAAACCATTTTCCATCTAAGATAACATTATTTCATATGTGTATATTTCAAGTATAACGTCTCTTTGATTTACATGGTTTGATTATTCTTATTATGAAATGTTATCCATTTGTTTTATATGGATTATGTGATGATGGCATGATGTTTAAGAATCCCATTTTCATTACATGGGTTATGCTATGATGAATGATTTATTATTTTGTGGAACAAGTAAGAATGATTTCATTATGAGATGGGTGTGACCTATATATCCTTCCAATGCATTGGGTAAAGATTTATATCTCATGAGATAGACATGGCTGGAACAGAAATTAAATCTGGTTCAGTAATACAGGGCTGGAAAGGCAAGTAAACCCGATTCAGTAAGAGACTTTATCCACTAAGATAGTCTTGGCAGCAAATCCTTGGCTACTATGGAAATCATATCATGTGCTTAATGGTTGTCACAATTACATGTTTTATTCCCATGCTATTTTATCATGATTAATGTTTCTTCATGATCTATTCCTTATGTACTGCCATGTTTTATGTCATTTCTCAAGATTTTGATGTTTAGATTTTATGCTCATGTTTTTACATTCAAATATCTAAGTATTGTTTTATGTTCTCTATGCTTACCCATACTGAGCATTTGAGCTCACCCTTTATATGTTTTCCTTTCTCCAGGATTTAAAGAATGGTTTTAGGTAAGAAAAAAAGGGGAAGATCATTGATGGAGATGTTGAAAATCTTTCACCACGATTAGAAGATTATATTTTGAGTTTCCAAAGACTGTAAACTATTACGATCCTTGTGTTTCTGTTTTTGTTATGTATTAATTAATCCCCAAAAGTAATGTAATGTCCATCTACGTCAAGCTTTGGGTCTCTACAGTTGGTATCATAGTAAAGGTTTTGTTAACCTTTGGAAATTAGGATGTAGGAACTTTAGTGAGATCGCTAGAGGTATTTCTAAGGTATGTATAGGGATGTCCCTAAGGTTAAGTATATGTATAGGTTATAGTACTACGATTACGGTAATGATCATAGAATTAAACCTAGGATGTTAGATATTGAAATTTCTCCCCCTTTGTTATGTTGTTTTTCCTAGCATGATTTTTTCCTCTCACACTATTCTTTTTGGGTTTTAGACGATGGATGGAACCTGAAGGAACTGTGTTGATCAATGTAATGGACGATGCAATGATTTTCCTCTTGAACAAAACAACGTTATGAAAGATTGAGTAAAAAATATTATTTCTATAATTTACAAGCTATGAATCATTATGGACTTTCTAATGAGCAGAGGAGGAAACAATATTCTATTAAGTCCTTCATGAGGCAATATCAACCTTCTTTCAATGGGTTTTCTGATCCACTTGTTGCTGAAAAATGGATCAGTACCATTGAAAAGATATTTTCCATACTTCACTGTTCAAAAAATGAGAAATTCATTCTAGCTGTTTACCATTTAGAAGATGAATCATACCAGTGGTGGACTCTAATTAAGAATACAAGGCCCCAAGATGAAATTGAATCCATGGAATGGGACGAGTTCAAGAACTAGTTTTTCAGTAAGTACTTCCCTCGTATTTTTTGAACAAATATGGAAAAGGAGTTCCTTGAGCTTAAGAATAAGGATGATGAATCTATTAGTATATATGAAGCGAATTTTACAAGACTTGCAAGGAATGCATCTGGTTTTATCATCCAACCTGAAATTAACTTTGATCGATTCATCAGTGGCTTAAAACCAAGTCTTCGAAGGGAATTATCTATAAGAGACTTCAGTAGCTATGAAGAAATTGTGTGTTGTGCTATCAAGGTAGAAATGGAATTTGGTGTTACATATCCATCTCATGGTTTTGACAAGAAACGAAAGATGGAGTTCAAGGAGAAATAACAGAATAATGGTGAAAACAAGATGAATGTTTCTTTATGCACAAAGTGTGGAATGAAGCATGGTGGAGATTGTCTTAAAGGGACTAGAAAATGTTTTAAGTGTGGAAAAGAAGGTCATCGAGTAGCTGAGTGTCGATGTAATGGAAAAAGGGTTGCTAATAAAGAAAATACTATAGAGAATTCCCCACCAACACTTCAATGCTTCAAGTGCAAGGAAGTGGGGAATTATGATAGTCAATGCCAAAATCCAAGGGTTAATGATGATCAACATGAGAAACCACTTAAAGAAAAAGGTCAAAGGGAAGTCACATGAGATCACTATTTGTGATGTTGAGTATGTCAATTATGTTTTGTAATGATTAAGTTTTTAGGTAATTGGATTTCAAAATAGTATCATGGAATCTCATTTATGACATCGTGGAATTTTGGAATAACTATGTATTGGGTTTCAATAATTATATGGTACCGGTAACCATGATAAGTGATTGAAGTATTTTTGTAAATAAGATGATATGCGCATAATGATGGGATAAAGAACAAATTAAATGAGCTCATGACTGATATAAGGACAAAGTTATATCATGGTTTGAGTATATAGAAAATTTTGGGATTTTGGTATGTGGAAAGTGTTAAATTTTGACTGCATTCATGTCTTCACTAAGGTTCAATGGGTATTCATTTTTCAAGAGAATAAATGAGTAAGGTATTCACATGTTTGTAATTTGACCAATAATATATATCGTATGATATATGGGGGATAAATGATGGTATTCACATGCTCGGCAAATGACATTTCTAATAATTGTTTTCTTTATAGTATGATATTGGACAGAAGTATTTTAGATAAGCCTAAAGACTGGAATGAATTATGTTGGACATAAGTTAGTATTGTTTAAGGCCAGAACTTTTTTCGATATTATTGATGGAATGTTATAATAGTGTAGCTTAATAAAAGAGACAACATGCAGAATGGGCGACAACCCGTCACATCGGACAAGGATGTGGGAATCGAACCCAAAACTGAAGTGTGGCAGGCCTTTATTGCCTAACACTGGCCTACATGAAGTCCCTAGTTAGTAGAAAATAGTTTTATTTTATTAAGTGGTATGATAGATAAATTATAGTCCATTTTTGGAATCATATTTGATTAACCACACCATAGATGGACTTATGTATATTTGATAACTTTTTCTAACCTTTTTGTTTGAATAAGATGGAATGAATCATCATTCTATGACATGATCTGATAACACTCCCCGAATGACAAATTCAACTTCATTTATTTAAGAGATGAAGTGGGAATTGTTCAAGGCACGAACAACGGTGAGATTGTACCAAAATCAAGTAAGTATTTCTTTTGATTCAAAAATTATTCAACATTAGGGAAATGATCTAGAAAACAAAAAATGTTGTCCTAGTGCCCTCATATCTGATGAATCAGATGGTACCTTATAATATCACAAATTTATGGCTTTGTGATTGTTGGATTTTTCATAGCCATGTTCTCTACCACTCTCCATCAGAACATGATGGTTAGATTTTTCTTCCATATCCATATTTTCACCTATGTTCTCCTATATGGAAACCCAGTGATGAGTTACTTTGGGTAATCATTATGTTTCATACTTTAGTTTTTAAAATTACATTTTAGTATTCCTTTTTATGATGTGGGTTTCTATGAATAGTAAACGATTTATAACCCCGACGAATTTTGAGGGAGAAATTCATTTTAAGGGGGGTAGAATGTAACAACCCGAGATTTTATAAGATATATTATTTTAATTTATTTCATATCTTCTATTGTACGCTACAAAAATATTATCATGCGCTATACGCAACACCGTATTAGCTTGCAGTATACGCAACACTAATCTTGGATCGTGTTACACACAATTTCAAGTTTGTTTGATATTAGTTATTCTACGCAACATTGAGTGTATATATATATATATATTAAATGTGTAAATGAAATATGGTTGGATTCTATTATACACAACAAAAAAGGAGTGTTTCACTACACGCAACCCTGACTTGGCTTGCATTACACACAATCACAACCTTCCTCAATAGCATGTGTTGTACGCAATACCGGGTTTCACTAAACAACAATATATGGTTATAATATTATTATAAACTAGCCGTTATGAATAGTATTAAATACATTTTGAATTTTATAACATTATTATTCATCTTACACATTTTCTAGGACATGGTATGAGAACAAAATAATTTTATTCGGGTAAAATAAGTATTTTAAAAAAAATACAGTTTTGCCGCCTTTTGATGGCGCACCCATTTTAAATATAATTTTTGACATGTTTATAAGTTATATTTTGAAAAATAAACTTCTTCTTTAGAATCAGGATATAAAAATTTATATTGGATAATGTTTTGATATTTTTCTGATAACTGTCATATTTTAATGAATAGTAAAAACACGTTATATTTAAATTAAAAACAACTTTTTTCATCGTAATAATTTATATGGTTAAATTATAATATTGAATGGTTTTAAAGTATAAATAGAATATATTTTTACCATTTAATACAATGTTTTTCATTAGCATTGATTTTACATTGAATTCATAGGTAAATTCATTTCAATCCTTTGCAATGTTTTAACTTTTAAAACTGGTTTTCTTAACAATGGGATTAATTTTAAATTAATTTCTGCAACTTTTTTGTATTGAATTTAGAGAAATAGATTCCATATTTGGAATCAGTGGGTCCAAATTATGTTAATAGGTTTCTTTTTATTTTTGGGCATTATGAATAGTAACTACGATAAATTTTATTTACCATAGTAAAAGGTAAATCTGGTAATTAAGGGTAAATATAATCTTATAAAAATACCCTAACAATTGTCTTAATATAATTTTATGCCTATATTTTTTCCTAAGGCATATTTGGGTCGAAATGGAATCCATTTGAACCCACTTGGAGGTGATTAAGACCTTTAGTTTATTTTACTTAAAGGAAAGTGAAATATGTCTCACTCAACTTTAATAATTAAAGTATTTTTAATATAAGTTTATACAGAATATAAATTCGGTTATAAATACTCATTTGAAAGATAAAATATTTTTATTTATCATGGTAATTTATTTATAATTTTTAAGATATATTTATTTACATTAATAGCTTATACATTAATGATGCAGAAATTATTTATTTAGTGTAAAATAAGAAATATAGTTTTTATTGATATAATAATACCCATTAAAAGGCTCACAAACCTGACCAAAACTTATTGGTAGTGTATAGATACACCAATATCATCCAATGACCTAATATATGATAGTTGGGAGTTTTATAAAAGAGATTATGACAGTTATATTATTTTATTTTAAATGATGTCAAAGTTGTCACCTTCATAAATTAATAATTATAAAATTTTAAAAGTTGGGTGTTTTAGAAGATAAATCCAACTAAAAGTAGTATTATGAAATCTATAAGATTTATCTTCATCCTTATATTTTATTTTGAATTTTTATATAACAAATAATTATATTAAATAATTATACAAAAATGTTGTAGTAATTATTTTATTAAGAGAAATATCACATAAATGGTTTTAAAAATATTCAAATAAATATTATATAAACTATTTAATGTTCTCCACGAATTTCTAGATGAATATCATATGTTAGGAATCTATTAAATATTTTTTATTGAATATATATTCTCTGTGGATTTTATTTAAATTCAAATAATTGAATAGTGTCATAATTGACACTATTGATATTTTATAAAAATAACATATTATTAATTTGTTTAAAAATCACAAAAATATTTAAAAATTACAAATTGAAAATTATATTATAAAAATTAATAATTTTTCTAATTATGAAAAATTTAAAACACATTAGTAGGTATTTATAACAATTTAAAATTTAGAATATTATTACCACAAATAAAATTAAATAGATTAAATAAGGATAAATCAAAATGATAAGGTTCAAAATAAAATCAAAACATGTCTAAATTTAATTGGTTGATGGTATTTCAACCCTATATTACCTAATATCCAAATTTGAGTCATTTTGGATGTTTTTATATGGGGTTTGAATTTATTATAAATTAATATTTCTTATATTTCCAAAGGTGCCCCTCTCCTCCATTATAAAAGGGAACCTCCTCCCTCTCGTCCTCACACCATTTTGAGCCTTGAAGCACGGCCAAACCCTGCCCATTTCACTTAACCACTTCCCTAGAAACTGTATAGAGGTACTGGTCTTCTCAAAAGACCAACTCTAGTGCCCTAAGAGGAAGTTCAAAGGATGCACTTCGAGGAAGAGGTAATACCTTCTACCGATTCTTTCAGGTTTCTTCTTCTTCTACTTCCTATTATTTAGTGGTTTAATTATGAAGTAATAACATAATTATCCTTAATATACTAATATGTTATTATAAATATGAAACACTCCAATTTAACATTCTATCCATCTTAGGGAAAATGAAATCACCACGCGTGCGTACGTACGGAATATCGTCTCCACGCCGTGGTGTAATATGTTTTTCCACAACCACCTTACTTAGATGGGTAAAATGGTGTAAAGAATAAGTACATGTGATTATTATAACATCATACTGATTATATGATATTATATCATTCACTCCAATTCCATTCAATAAATATGGGAACGATATCATCGCTTGTGCGTACGTACGGATTACCGTCTCCACGACGCGATGAGATTCATCTTCCATGTTAAAAATTAAGGAATGATTATAAAGTATATATAATAAGTAATCATTAAATATGTGACATAATAATTATACTGGACTTATGTATATATATATGTATGTCATCTATTTAATTCCATTCAATTCAATAAGGAAATGAAAACAGTGTTCATGCGTACGTACGACCTACCGTCTCCATGAACGATGTATTTCATTCCATTTATCAATATATCATATATATGTATATAATGAATATTTATTATATATAAATTATGTTTTACATTCTGAAATTAAGGAAATCAGGATATAATTAATAATATCAAGAACAACAGGTCGAAACACGTACGATAAATGAAACGATTTTACCCAAAACGCTGCTTTAACATGGATTTACGAAAGAACGGGTAACATAAAGTCATAATTGAACCATATATGATATCATAACAATGAATATGATTATGTAATAAGTAAATGACCTTATTTAAATCATTATATAAGAGTTTTGGATACGTACGAAGCATATCAGAACTAAGGTAAGGGATAATGTTGCAATCTCAATTGTTTTCTATCCGAGATTGCTTATACGTAAGTATTTACTAGGGTTATATTTATCATCCATGTGCAAGTTTTATAAAAATGTTTTCATGTATGTTTAAAGTAATTTTTAATCATTTTTTACTTTTACTACATGGTTTGAAAGGAATCTTTCTTTTTTTACCATACGATGTACTTTTTGACTTTTCCGACAAGAGTACAAGGAGAGTGTTGTTTTTAAATTATATGGCATGAACAGATTTTTATGGTTTCATAACGCCTCATTTTCATGAAACTTCCTATACAATATTTCATTATTATTTTCAAAAAATCCCTTTTCGTTTAAAATTTCAATATATTTTGTGTAAAGAAAATTATTTTGAAGAAGAAAGGATATTTTTCTCAAGATTTCATTTCAAGTGTTTTATCAAAACCATTTTCCATTAAAGATGACATTATTTCATATGTGTATATTTCAAGTATAATTTCTCTATTATTTACAAGGATTGATTCTTCTTATGATGAAATGTTATCCATTTATTTATATGGATTATGTGATGATGGCATGATTTTTATGAATCCCATTTTTATTACATGGATTATGCTATGATGAATGATTTATTATTTTGTGGCACAAGTAAGAATGATTTCATTATGAGATTGGTGGGACCTATATCTCCCTCCAATGCATTGGGTAAAAATTTATATCTCATTAGATAGACATGGTTGGAACGACATGTAAATCCAGTTCAGTAATACAGGGCTGGAACGACAAGTAAACCCGGTTCAGTAAGGGACTTTGTCCACTAATATGGTCTTGGCAACAATGCCTTGGCTACTATTGAAATAATACCATGTGATTAATAGTTTCCACAATTAATTTTTTTATTCCCATGATATTTTATCATGATTAATGTTTCTTCATGATCTATTACTTAAGTATTTCCATGTTTTATGTCATTGCTCAAGATTTCGATGTTTTGATTTTATGCTCATGTTTTTACATTCAAATTTCTAAGGATTGTTTTATGTTCTCTATGTTTACCCTTACTGAGCATTTGAGCTCACCCTTTATATGTTTTCTTTTCCGCAGGATTTAAAGAAAGTTTTTAGGTAAAAAAATGGGGAAGATCATTAAAGGAGATGTTGATGATCTTTCACCACAATTAGAAGATTATATTTCGAGTTTCCAAAGAAACTAAACTATTATGATCCTTGTGTGCCTGTTTTTTTATGTATTAAGTATTCTGAAAAAGTAATGTAATTTCCATGTACATCATGATTTGGTTCTCTATAGTTTCTTTGTTTGAAATTTGGTAAAATGGATTCCATATTTGGAATCAGATTTTTCAAATTATGTAATTAAGATACTTTTTTTTGGACATTATGAATAGTAATGATGGTTATTATCTTTAATTATCGTGATTAATTAGTAATAGGGTAGTTAAGGGTAATAAAATAATATCATAATAATATAAAATGACCCCAAAATGTGTCTACATCCTCTTGTTTGAGTCATGTCCGACAATAGGAATCTTTTTACCAAACTTGAGGGCCCATGGAGTCACATGGGAGTGATAGTGACATTTATGACATTAATTTTAAAAAAGATGAGAAATGTAACAAAGGTTTTTAAATACTAAGTAAATCAATTTTAATATTGTTTACATAAATGATCTCTTAGACTATAAATAGTCATTGGAAATATAAAAATATTTCTACATCATTAATTTGTTTTTATAATTTTGATACATTAAACAAATAAATTTATTTATGACACCATGATGATGCAATGATTACCTCATTAATGAACGATTTAAATAAAATGAAAAGATATGGTAAAATATAAAACATAAACTTGTATAAAACCTATTGGATGGGTGTATTTCTAACCCTTATCACCTTATCCTCAAAATATATCATTGTGGGACATTTAAAATATTGAAAATAATTTTATAATAAATTAACATTTCAAGACTTTCCAAAAGTGACCCTCCTCCCTCTTATACAAGTACCCCACCTCTACCCAGTTACCCACACCAGTCAAGCCCTTGACTCATCTAACATCTACTCATTTATCTCTCCACATCCCTCTCTTACTCCTAGAATACTCAATTTGGGCATAAGTCTTTCCAAGGAAGCCTTTGGCTGAAAGCAAAAAGAGTTACCCGATTTAGAGGCAATGTCTTCTCTCGAGTTTCATTCTTTTATTTTCCTTAGTAAATAAACACTATATTCTTATTATTTGAACCCATAATAACACCAGTATACTCAATATACTAGGATGTTGTTATGATATAGATTCTACACACACTTACACAAACCCCCGTCTAATAGTTAAAGAACATACTGTTTCTGTGGGTAGCAAATTACTGCCTCACGAAACGATGATTGTTCAATATTCTTTTAACACATCTCATGGTGGCCATTATGATGGAACTATATTTATATATGATATATATTATATTTATTTCCTCTTAGTGATTCTGTATTTTATATTTAAATCATACCTTTATGCTTTGCAAGTTGTGAAAATGCGATAATTTCATATGAGGAAGTGTGGATAACCGCCCCCTCCAGTGATATGACTCATTCATTCCAAACATGTAATTTATAAATAATATAATTAATGAAATTATTTTACCTAAATAACTTATACATTATACTGGAATTATAATATATCTATGTCTAATTTAGTTTTAAAGTCACTTAATACGACAAAAAAATTAAAGTAGCATGCATGCGTACGTACGACTTACCGTCTCCAAGAACGGTACATTTTATTTATTGTCTCCAAACATTATAAAATATTATTAAATACATATATACTGGATATATATGATATTTAAATAATTAACACTAATCCAGAGATGATGTACTTATAACTATATGGACAATTATCTTTAAACAAGTTCATTGTTGCCTCATGTACTGAACATCGAAAAAACGTATGATATGAACTCACACAATTAACTAATTATTATAACATGATAACATGTGATATGAATGGAATAGTAATCTTTAAAGGAAGTCCTTAAGAAATTATAAACAGAACAGGGTTTATTATTCAGGAATATAAAGAAACGAACAAGACAAGTCAGACTTAAAATAAGGGGATTTCTTATCTCACTTTTAATTCCATGAGATTTCCATTGTTTGCCAATTATTTATTTCATGTGATGTATTGAGTACTTTAATTAGATATATATTATCATGATTCTATTTATATTCATGGTATTATGTGATTCATTTGGTTCTTATTATCTTTTGGTCATATTACTCAATTTATTACAACGAGGTAATGGGTTTTTATATCACTATTTATCCCTGTGAGATTCATGCTATATTTGACACTATATGATTTGAGTAGTGTATGTACTTCCCATTATTATAATATTTGTGTAATATACATTCATTTTGGGTACTTACATCAACATTTTATAGTACTTTCATGGGGTGTACGTTTCGAATGTTTCCCAAATCGGTAATGGAACATTTCACCATCCTCTTTTTGAAAGACTTCTTTTTGTTAGGTCTTTTAATTTTCATCATATTAATGTTGGGATATGTTATTATATATCCTTATTGCTGTAAATTTTATGTCCAAGTGATGAGATACCCTTTTTATCTCTAACCAACTCATTTTTGGAATTTTAAAGTGGCGACATTAGACTGTCGAATTTATGTAAGGGAACTTCGGAACCCAATTTCAATTGTTTGGGTTAAACCTCTAATTATTGATTATGTCATACTATGAATATGTGTGGATGGACTATGATTGTTTTACACATAATATCCACTTATATTGGGTGTATTTATATTTTTCACTCATAATTATGTAATTGATTTATCCTTAATCTAAGGATACCATCTTTGTAAGGGACTTCATCTCAATATCCTTTCGTTGAGGCATAATTCAATTTATATATGAAATTATTTTATTAGTTTTATAATAAACCCTTTTGACTTTTAATTTCATTCAAAAGGAATCTTTTTTACACGAATCATTTTACTAAACGACAAAATGAATGTTTTTATCTTACGTATGCGGCGACAACGACTTCTCCACCTCCATGACCATTATTTGAGTTTTGGCTTCCTCTAAAAGCCATAACTTCTTTTAAATGAAAAATATATACCATGTTTTACTTTTATTTTATTTTGGTTTTTAAAAATTGTTTTGATAATGTTTTGATTATATCAATGTGTTGTATTAATATCTAGTGATTGAAATGTGGAAATGTTATGTTTCTTATATGCATATTTTATGTGATACAAATATGTTATAGTTATTGGGAATTTTTTATGATGTTGGGAGGTTCCATGATAAACTAAGGGTGGGTGAGCCCGAGATAGCTATCCAATGAATTGGGTAACATGAAGGTGTTAAATGCTAAGTTTTCCCTGAAGTGATTTTTGGAATATACTATGATGGGTATATTTCAAACATAACCATGAGGGTTAATCCCTACATAATAATGTTATGAATGCCTCAAGTTACCTTTATGTCTTATGATTTCTATGAGTTATTCATAAATAATATGATTTCATGAGGTATGTTAAAGTGCTTTTGTTTTATGAGTAAAGTATGATTTCATTTATTCTTATCTATACATAGACTAATGTTTTCTTTCTGTATTTGTATATCCCTTACAGGGATTTTTATGATCATCCCAAATATTAGAAATGTTTTCCACAAGACATAAAGTGGAATAGGGACAAGGATGGGATCAAGGATATGTCATGCTGTCTAAAACATGGAACTAGACATGACTCTTTTGGTCATGAGTTTTTATTTTGTGAAAAAATGGAAACTGAGTAGATTTGTCTACTTTGTAATCATTGAGATGTAATAATTATGTCCTAATTATCTTAAAATCTAAACCTGAAAAAATCCTAAATGTAGATTATTCATTTATTTCATGATTATGTAATGTTTTAAGGCGGGTCCATATATTGACTCTAAAAGGGCAATCACACTCCTCCGTACAATATTGTCAAGGACAACACTTAGATGTGAAAGAAAGGTACTTGAAAAGGATACATTAATGTTATAAAAAAAGTTTTGCACGATGTGTATAAACCCTAAATGGCATGTGCCCTTAAAATTTTAACATGGCGTTTACCTCTTCCAAAACTGGACTTGTAACACACATACACACGATGTGTTCCTCCAGAGACACGACGTGTACATAAATATTCCCTCCTTCCCAATTACTTCTACATGGATTAAACTACATGGTTCTCTCCTGGGTAACACTAAATAGAGTTTTCACCCAAGAAACGGCGTGTACTACTTATGTTATAACGACCCGTGTCAATAGTCACACGGTTAGAGAAATGGTTGACTCTACACAGCATGTAAGAACAAGACACAGTGTCTACACCCAATGTTGTATCCACCCATGTCATTTGTCACATTGTGGTATACATGGTTCTCTAGACACGACATGTATGATCGAGACATGGTGTATTATAAAAGATATTTCCCAACCCCATGTCTCTTCTCACACAATTAGTCACAGAGTCAAGAACTACACAGTGTGTACTCTCAGTACACAATGTGTACTTAAGAAAAGTTGTTTCTTCTAGAACAAAAGAACACATGGCATGTGTTCACTACACCAGACACCATGTTTTCTGGGTTTTGGGATATTAGACCTCTACAAATCCTCTATAACCATTAAACACATACATTGTTTCCACGTAATGAAAAAGTTTGACCTGTGGGAGCCCATAGTCCCACAAATCAATGTTTGTAATCCTTATTCACATCATTTATTGATAGAATTCAACTAATGTTAAAACTTCATCCGCTAAATTCTGATCCAAGAGGACCCATAACACCATAGGGACCAATTTTTTGTCTCCATCAAAATGAAAAATTTAATATTACAGTACCCTATCAAAATAGAAGGTATTCTATCACAACAACATGCATATCTAGCACAACATCTATCACAACAACATTCAATCAATAATGCACCCTAAATGGAATGATAAGAATGAAAGACAAGAATGCATGACATATGATCTCTAGAAAGTTCCTATATGATGCATGAGATGACATACCCTCATCTCATCAGGTTGAAACAAAAATAGAACCCCAATAATATCAACGATAACAACAAAAAACAAGTGATTTACCCAATGTTGAAATCAAATCAACTGTAATAATTTAAAAACCAGAAAAATTTCAATATTCAAGGGTACAAGGATTTTCCTTGTACATGGTTTAGCTAATCCCAAGAACATATTACTACCAACTACCCATTCCTTCCTATCCCTGTCTATATGATCCAAACAATAATACAAAATAGAAAAGAATCACCCTAGATTCCACTTTGTAACGTCCCGGTTCCGAGTGCCGCCCAAAGGAGACACAAACCCTATTTGTCACATGATGTCAAGTGAATTTCCCCAAATTCAAGAAGATTAGAACTAGCATCAAGGGTCAAGATTTGATATCGGGGAAACTATGATCTCGTTGGAAGAGTATACACTACATAATAACAATAACAAACGATAGCAGAAGCAGTAATACCATACTGCAAAAGTAAACAGAGGAAGACTGATAGTATAAAAAACTATAGAATATATAAATAAATGATTCATATCACATGTATCTATGAAATAATCCAAACAGGTCACAATTCTAGAAACACACTATTGCAAACAAAGTACAAAAAATAATAAAATCCAACAACATCGCAAGCCCCATCTTGGTCACATGCTCTCTAGCTTCAATAATAATCAAGTACCTGATGAAGAAGAGAACTTTACCTTATCTACACATGCAACAATATAATCTGTTTGGGTCCAAAATAATGACCCAAATATTGGGTGAGACTAATCCCAGTAGGCAACCACCAAAATATCTGTGCCTACCTGTTAGTGAATATATACAGCAGGTAAAATGCAGAAATGAAGCAATAAACTAGGAAGAGCTCAAAAGTAAACAATACTATAGTTTTCAATTACATTCATTTAAATTTATTAATTATTAAACCAATTGAATGATTAAACCTCATGATCTAGCCTATGCTCTACACCGCCTTGTATAATAGAAAAGTACATATCTCAGAAGACCATCTAAACCAACTAGTAAGACCGAGTCCAAGCTTGTGCTTTTTCTTGGCCGACTCTTTCCAAATATTCAATTATTCACAAAAAACCCTTTGGGAAAGTTATCATAGTCTAATACCCATTCTTTCCCATAACATCAAGTCAATAAATAATAATTACCCTATGGTAAATCTTACAATGTATAACCCATTTGGTCTCATATATCAGTAATAAAAAAAACAACCACCTAGGTAGCTCTCACGGTCAATACCCCTAAGTCTGGAAAGGAAAAATAAATTTTAATGACCCTTTGGTAGCTCTCACAGTCAGTTCCCTATGGTATAACAGTCATTTAATAATGCGCAACTAGGTAGCTTTCACGGACTAACACCTATAGTCAATTACCCCACAACATCTCTCACAATCAATACATCTGGTCATTCATAAAAACAATTAATAAATAAAATACCCTCGCATGGGAATCTCTCACTGTGAATTCCCCTTGGTCATACTTTAATAATGAAAATCACATGCATCTAAAATAAACATCAACTTCATCCTAAAAACACTAGGAATGGAAAACAATGTATTCTTACATGATTTTTATACCCAACATCCATAACCAATCAAACATGGGAAACACATCCATAATCAATGAAAAAACCGTTTACATAACATTAATACCTTCTCAATCAAACACATAATAATAGGTATTAAACATGGTTTGTAAAGACCCTGAATTTCCCTGTATTTTTTTTAATTAAATGGGAATTTTACGAGTTTATGAAAATTGGCGGCCTGTGATTCTGAGGCCTAGTGTGCCCGGAATGAATTTCTGAACTTTGTTTTGGGTACGTTCAGTAAATGTTCCAGAGTATTTTTATAACTTTTGAACTAGTGCTCGGAATTGAAATCTGAGGACACCATTGAACATGCAACGCCAGTTTTCGCTTAATAAAACTTTCACCTCAAAGATAGTATGTTAGGGGTGGAATTTAGTTTTTCACTTATTCGTGAAATAATAAAATAAAATAAAATACTGTAATATTTTATTTTTATTTTCTTTTGAAACTACCATATTGATGTTTTCATAGTTGGGGACCACCGAACTAAAACCTCCCATTAGATGTTATGGAGGTGGGGACCACTTAGCCAAAACCTCCCATGAGAGGTTATGGTGGTGGGGACTACCCGAGGCTAAACCCCCTTTAACTCCCTCTTAAGTGTGGGGAAGCCTTTTAAACTTCACCCACATTAATGGTTTCACCTACTTTAATTAATTTTGTTCCAACATCATCAATTAATTATGTGGAGCCAACTTAAATTATGTAAATAATTAAATTGGGGAATCATATCAGAAGTTGGCTACTTTTTAATTTGGTGGAATTGGGAGAGGACAAATATTGGGAGGATTACACTTCTACAACGAAGAACATGTTCCACGAAGACCGTACCCCCAACATAGAACACTGACACACGACTTCGACTTATTCCTCGATACATACTCCAATGTGGGACGTCTTCAATCGGCGACTGTTCCTTCCACCTCGTTGACAAAAAAATGAATGTGGTAGGGGTTTTAATTGAGTATGATTATTCTTCCAATGTTATTCCATTCTAAAACAAAGAACGCGGATCAACTCACTATCAAGTTTATCCTTGAATGTTTTCTTCTGTGGGATGGAAATATTTATTGTGGAAGGTTGTTGGGAGGGTGTTTGAATTATTTTCCATTACCTGTTCTTGATATTCATGTTCTTTTGGAGCCGCTTTCTACCCCTCTAACACCAAGGGTGCATGACAAACAAACATGGATCAACCCCTCCGTCGTTCTTCTTAAATGGTGTATCCTTTGCAACGAAAGAAGGCAGCTTTGGTGACGACGACTAGTGCTGGCGGTTGGCACTGGTGGACCATGAGAACCGCCGACGCAGGCATGCCACCGCGCCTCCCCACGGCCTCCGTACCTTGCTGTGCTCCGCCATCTACGGCCATCACCACAACCCAGCCTCGCCGCTCCACCCCGTGGCCTCGTAGTGCCAACCCGACTGAGCCGCCCCATGGCCTCCGCCCTCCTGGACTAGTCACTTCAACTGAGCCGCCCCGCAGCCTCGCACCCTCCCAGAACCCCCGCAGAACCCGTGGCCTCCCCCCTCCCGGTCGAGATGCCCGGTGTCCTTGCACCATCATAGAACCCCCCACAGCCGAGCCGCCCCACACCCCATAGCCTCGTGCTACCCACGACTAAGCCGCCATGCACCCTCGTAGCACCCCTGCGTCTAAGCCACCCCTACGGCACCCCCCGCGGCAGAGCCACCCCGCGACCTTGCGCCTTCTGCGGACGAACCGCTCTGTGGCCCCTCACAGCCCCCATGACCTGTCGAGCCAGGCCTAGAAGTTCGGGCCAACTTCGTGAGCCGAGACGGGCTGAGTGGATGAGGCCGGACCAAGCAGGTCGGGATGGGTCGGCCCGACCCAGTCGGACCCGACCTGGACTAGATACAACCCTATAATTTACTCGTGCTGTAACGTTTGCATCGGACATCCGTTTGAAGAACCGTCAGTGGCGCCGAAAAACTTGGAGAAATATGGTCCCTTTGGTATACCCCACTACTGTTTTGGATAAATTTGGGGATAGTTAGGTTGGATCGAGCACGAATCCAACGGGTCCCTCGGGACAAAAAGTCTAATAACTCACAGACTGGGCATCCAATTGACGCACCGTCTGTTGTGTTGGGACCCCTATGACGTGGCAGTCCATTGAGATAATTCTCCATGGAACTTCGTGGTATTTGGAGTATCTAATAGTAGCATGTGGATAAGATCCTCCCAGAGACGAGCGAGCATAGTGTGGGAACCCAGTAGGTGGCTATCACGTGAAGAATGTATAACGATCATGTGTGGGTAAGCACGTAGACCGATCCTGTGTGGGTCAACACCTAGAGAGATCCTTTCTGGGTTAGAACCTAGAGAAATCCTATGTGGGTCAGCACCTAGAGCGATCCTGTGTGGGTTAGCACGTAGAGCGATCATTTGTGGGTCTGCTCCTAGTGATCCTGTGTCGGTCAGCACCTTGCGATCCTATGTGGGTCAGCACCTAGTGATCATGTGTGGGTAAGCACCATGCGATCTGGTGTGGGTCTGCACATAGAGCGATCCTACGTGGGTCAGCACCTAGCGATCCTGTGTGGGTTCGCACCTTTCGATCCTGTGTGGGTCAGCAACATGCGATCCTGTGTGGGTCAGCACTAAGTGATCCTATGTGGGTTAGTACCAAGTGATCTTGTGTGGGTCAGACCTCACGATATTGTGTTGGTCTACCTATTAACAGACTAAGATGATTCAGTAGTTACATATAATCATCTATACTACTGTATATAAGAAATACCTAGAGTGAGATGAGTTCGTACTTGTGTGGTACTATCCTTTGTGGTAATACCTTGGTGGTATTCTTCTGTGTGGCGTACCTGTATGGTACTTTCCGTTGTGGTTTCCCTTCTTATTTGAAACAGTTGAACTTTGGGATTTTGGGTTGGACCCTATGTTTCCTCATGATTTAGATTGGTATACTTGATAACATAGTTATATGTTTGGGCATATACCTAAGTAGGGTTGATAGTTGACTTCATGTTTTGAGGATTATACTTTGTGGGTTTTGTGATACCTTAAGGGTCTCAGGGTCTTTACTGAGTATCATTATAATCACCACTGCACGAGCTATGCCAACACCCTGTTGTGTCTGGTGCAGACGACAGACAGCACTGACGGAGTAAGAGGGTACCAGGACTGGACGGTTCCTAGAGGGGGACCATACAACTAGTCAGTACACAGAGGAGACATACAGACATGGAGTGTTGAGGAGGTGATCTGTACCTACCCTTCTGGTAGGAACCTCAGAGGATGACCCATAACCAGTCCTCCTTTGTGCAACAGTTTACTTATAGTTTCAATTTATTCTACTTTAGATGGACTTGTATTCTGGCCCCTTTTTCTTACTGTACTCACTTTGTTTACTATTCAGTTTAATTGTGTTTGTATTTTTCTATGTGGTTGGTTACATGTGTTTATAGGTTATAAAATTAATTCCTTCCCAGTTTTAGGGATTACTCCTTTCAGTACTAGTCGCCAGCCCCTATCCTATGGAAGGCATGCTTGGGGTAGTCACAACATGGGCCCGAGGGGACGGGTTATGACAAATTGTTATCAGAGGAGTCAGTTATACCATATAACATAGAACTATAATCTTTATTTTTAACGGAAATAGTTTTAATTGTAGTGAGTGTGGTTATCAGTTTAGGGAATCCAGTGTTGGTGTGGCAGCCGATGTATCCGTACACCTGGCCCTGACTTCTGATTTCTGAATCAGTGCACAAAAACAGTGATTGTGTGTGTGTTTTGAAGAGTTTTATTTGTGATCTCTTTGAGTCATCTCACCAGGTATAACTTTTTTACCATGGTGCACCTATTTCTTTTCTGGATGCCTCCACGAAGATAACCAGCTAGGGTTCTGAGAGTTGTACGCACCGATATCCCACCTAGTGACAAGGCCTCGGTGCAGGGCCCTCATCTAATAGAGGCACCAGTGGAGGCACTAGTGGTACCATTATCCGTTGGGCCACCGATGCCCCCAGCCCCAACTGTAGAGAGTGCATCCCACTTGAGCATGTTGCATGAGTTCCAATGCCAGAGGCCACCAACGTTCAGGGGAATGATGGACCCACATGTGGCTGAGGACTGGTGGGAGACTGTAGTGAGAGTCTTCTGACTGGAAGGTACACCAGTTGATTTCATGGAGATCCTTGTCGCTGGCCTTCTACAGGAATATGGCGGAGCTTGATGCTCTAGTATCACGATGAGATGATGCTTCTCTGGGCAGACTTCGAGAGCCTGTTTTGGGTAGAGTTTGTCCCATCGACTCTTCGTGCAGTGCGCATTTAGGAGCTACTTAATCTGCAGCATGGAAACATGACTGTGGCTCAATACTCATCCAGGATCACTAACCTCTCACTCTACTCTGCAGATATAGTTCAAGACCCATTCCTCCAAGCTCGAACCTTTTAGTAGGGGCTCAGACGAGAGATCATGGCTTCGAGGATCTCACCTAGCATCCCGACGCAGGCGGGGGTGTTAGAGAGACCCCTCTTAGTGGAGAGTTTCTTTGTTGAGTAGTCACTAGCAGTGAGACCCACCACCATTCATCACATAGCAAAGTCTTCTACACCTGTCAGCAGACATATGATGCAGAAGTCCAAGAGGACCAAACCTATAGGTGGACGACCACATGATTCAAGGATGGTTATACAAGGCACCTTAGGCAGAGACAGTCATGCCAGGAGCGGTCAGTGTTACGCATGCGGAAGGCATGGTCACATGGCTTGTGACTGTCCGAACCACCATACGGATGATCAGCAGATGACCGAAAGACCTCCAAGGTAGATATAGAGGTTTGACCGAGGAGGTGCGTAGGGAGTATGCGTACATGGAAGTAGATCTAGCCTTGCAGCTGGTGGTGGCCGACGATTTGAGATGTTACTACCACCACCACTAGGAGGTCCACCCCGACTGTAGGGAGCAGGTGGTCAGGGGTGATCTCAGATCTAGGTAGCTGAGGCCTAGGATCACGGCACTCATGAGATGATACGAGGTATGATATGTGTCTACTCCACATTAGCTGCAATACTTATACACACAAGTGCCAACAATTATTTTATTTCCACTGCCCTTGTTGGGAGCACGAAGATTTCGATTGATCCATTATGTCGATCCTTATGGATAGAGATTCATACGGGAGCGGATTCGACGATTACACACTAGTTTTGAGAGTGTGAGCATACTCTAGGAGGCGAGGGCTTCGGCTGGGATCTCCTAGTAGCAGCGTCGAGGCCCTGCGATGTCATCTTGGGTATGGAATGGTTATCCACAGTACATGTTCAAATTGAAAATATTGGATGCAATGTTCGGTGTGTCTGCATGGATGGGACTAGTTTTACCTTCACCGGAGAGAAGGGATCCTATGCAGCACCTGATGGACTTACCCAGAGGAGGGTGCAGCTGATTACTCATCAGTTGGCTAGCATTACCCTCTGAGCGATTGATGTGAAGAGTCTGAATTATCCTATAGTGGTGGACCAGTACACAGATGTATTCTTTGATGATTTTTTGTTTCTACCTCCTCACAGAAAGGTGGACTTTTACATTGACTTGTTCCCCATGACAACACCAGTATCTCCACCAGCGTATCAGATGGATCCTGCGGAGCTTTGGGAGCTTCGGGTATAGATATAGGAATTACAAGTGAAAGGGTTCATTTGGCACACTGTTTCACCTTGGACATCCCTAATTTTGTTTACTAAGGAGGATGGGAGATTGAGACTTTGTGTTGACTATACGTGCCTGAACCAAGTGTCTGTGAAGAACAAGTACCCACACCCAAGGATTGACTACCTCTATGATCAGCTGATGGGAGCACGATGATTCTCGAAGATAGACCTCAGATCAAACTATCACCAGCTCAGAGTAAAAGGCTAGGATGTCCTGAAGATGACTTTCAGATGTCGGTACGACCATTACAAGTTCTTGGTTATTCCATTAGGTGTAACCAATGCTCCAGTATTTATCATGGGACATTCTGATATACTCGACTACTAAAGAGGATCATGCATATCATTTGCAGGTAGTACTGGACACACTCTGAGAGGACCATCTTTATGGTAAGCTCTCGACGGGCCAGTTCTGAATCTGAGAGGTGAACTCTCTAGAACATGTCATATCAAAGTCTAGAGTTGCCTTAGATCCAGCGAATATTGAGGTGGTACTTGCTTGGAAGCCACCCAAGAGTGTGATGTAGGTAAGATGTTTCCTGGGTTTGGCCAGATACTACCAGAGATTTGTACCAAATTTCTCAAGAGTTGCAGCACAACTATCAGCATTGATGAAGACGGGGAAATCCTTTGTGTGGTCGGAGAGATTCCAGTGGAATTTTCAAGAGATAAGGAAGAGGTTGACCAGTGCCCCCATCTTGAGGCTTCCAGAAGAGGGTGTAGGGTACGTAGTCTATCACAACGCATCAGGGACAAGGCTTAGATGTGACTTGGTGCATGAGAGAGCAGTTATCTCTTATGGTTCTCAACAACTGAGATAGCGTGAGTAGAAAAATGATACCCATGACCGGAATTTAGCATCATTGGTCTTCACCTTGAAGATGTGGCGACATAACTTGATGGTTGAGTTCTTTACAACCTACTTGGATCACAATAGTCTCAGGTATATCTTCTCTCATGAGAACCGAAACCTGAGACATCGACGTTTGCTTGAGTTCCTCCAAAACCATGACTTCGAGATAGTCTATACTCCTGGGAAGGGAACCGTTGTGGAAGATGCACTCAGAAGGAGGTCTTGTATAAAGCTGTTAGCCGAGGCGATGAAGCAGTTGGCCACTTTGTAGATATCCTTTATTGATAGAGATGGAGTATCATTTCTTTAGTCTCATATAGTCACTCCTCCACTTCTTCAGCAAGTCAGGGAGGCATAGCAAGGGGGCACTAACTGCGAGATGTGACATGCTCAGATATCCATAGGACATTCACCTGATGGATTTCATGAAGGTGGGGAGCAGGTCATACACATCAGAGGACGTACCATAGTACCAATGTCCCTTCACGATAAAGTGTTGATGGAGTTCCACACATCCCCTATAGAGGTATATAAATTAGTGGATAAGATGTAGCATGATCCCCGATGAAAGCACATGTGTGCGGGAATGAAGAAAGTAGTTGCAAAGTTTGTCTTTCAGTGCCTCACTTGTCAGCAAGTGAAGGCCAAGCATCAGGTACCAGTAGTCTTGGTTCAGCCTTTGGAGGTTCCATATTGGTAGTGGGATGGGATATCCATGGAATTAGTGATATGACATCCACGTACATCCAGGGGACATGACTTGATTTGGGTGATTGTCGACCGACACACCAAGTCGGCCCACTTCCTACCGATCAGAGAGAAGGGTTTGGTAGAAAGATTGTGATGCCTCTATGTGTAGTAGATTGTGCGGCTACATGGAGTATACTCGATGATTGTCTCTGATCGTGATGCATGATTTTCTTCCCGATGTTGAAGGGGTTATAGGAAGCTTTCAGGATGCTTCTTCGTTTGAGAACCACCTTCCATCCTCACATGGATGGTAAGACTGAGCAGACCATTCAGACCCTCGAGGACATGCTGCGTGCTTTTTTCCTCGACTACAGTCACAACTGGGAGGATCACTTGCCTTTTGGATGATTTGGCATACAAAAATACCTATCAATCCACCATTGGGATGACACCATTCAGGGTGTTGTACGGATAACCTTGAAGATCACCTTTGTGTAGGACTGACCCAGGGGAGTCAGCACTAATGGGACAAGAGATGGTACAAGATACCACAGAGAAGGTGCATATCATCTAGAAGCAGATGAAGACTACATAGATCAGGTATAATTTTAATGCTAACAGGAGAGGGAGACCTCTATAGTTCGAGGTTGATGACCACGTCATTCTATGAGTCTCACCTTGACGAGGTTTGAGGAGATTTGGCCGAGGCGGCAAGTTATCTCCGAGGTTCATCAGACCTTTTCATGTCCAAAATAGAGTTGGTGAGATGGATGACCTACTAGCTCTTCTACCTCAGTTTCACTAGGTGGATTACGTCTTCCACATATCCTAGCTGAGGAGATATGTGTGTGACCCTTCTCACATCATCGACCACGGTGAGCTGGACGTCGAGGATGGTGCGACTTTTACGGAGGTTCTAGAAAAGATTGAGGATCAACAGGAGCAGGTCCTTCATTGATGGTTGATACCTTTGGTGTGAATTCACTGGCATCACGGGAACCTCCAAGAGAGCACATGGGAGTGGGAGGATCAAATGCATGCTCAGTACCCCCACTTGTTCCCTTAGATTGAGTTGTGGCTTATGAGCACGTAATGACCTGAGGTGAGGAGAATGTAAAGACCCAGAATTTCCATGTATATTTTTAAATTAAATGGGAATTTAGTCTGTGAAAATTGATGGCGTGTGATTCTGAGGCCCGGTGTGCCCGAAATAAATTTATAAAATTTGTTTCGGGTACGTTCAGTAAACGTGCTACCAGGTTTTTCTAATATTTGAATCGGTGCGTGGAATTGAAATCTGAGGACACTGTTGAACTCGCAGCGCCAATTTTCACTTAAAAAGACTTTCACCTTGACGGTAGTAGGTCGATGGTGGAAGTTAGTTTTTCACTTATATGTTAAATAATAAAATAAAATAAAATGGTGTAACATTTTATTTTTATTTTCTTTTGAAACTCCCGTGTGGATGTTTCAAAGGTGTGGGAACACTGAACTGAAACCTCCCATGAGAGGTTATCGATGTGGGGACCACCGAGCCTAAACATCCCATGAGAGGTTATGGTGGTGGGGACTAGCCAAGGCTAAACCCCCTTGAACTCATTCTTTTGTTTGGGGAAACCTTTTAAACTTCCCCCACATTAATGGTTCCACCCCCTTTAATTAATTTTGTGCCAACCTCATCAATTAATTAAGTAGAGATAACTTAAATTATGTCAACAATTAAATTGTGGAAACATATCAAAAGTTGGCTATAATACAATTTTGTGGAATTGGGAGAGGAGAATTATTTGGAGGATTACACTTCTCCAACGAAGAACTTCTTCCACGAAGAACGTTTCTCCAACAAAGAACTTCGACACACGACTTCAACTTCTTTTTCAGGACATCCTCCAATGTGGGACGTCTTCAATCGATTACCATTCTTTCCACCTCGTGGACAATAAAAAACGAACAAGGTAAGGGTTTAAATTGAGTATGATTATTTTTCCCATGTTATTCCCTACTAAAACAATGAACACAGATCAATTCATTATCAAGTTGATCCGTGTATGTTTTCCTTTATGGGTTGGGAATATTTATTACGGAAGGTTGTTGGGAGGGTGTTTGAAATATATTACTTTACTCATTCTTGATATTTTTGTTCTTTTTGAGTCGCTTGCTATCGCTCTAACACGGAGGGTGCGGTCCAAACAAACATGGCCCAACCCATCCATCTTTCTTTTCAAATGGTTTATCCTTCATGATGAAAGAAGGCGAGTTTGGTGACAAAGATTGGTGCATGTTCTTGGCACTAGGGGAACTAGAGATCCGCCAATGAAGGCATGACCCCAAGCCACCCTGAGGCCTCCGCGCCCCGTGGCGCTCCACCGTTCGCGGCCCTCGCCATCCGTGGCTTCGCCGCGACGCCCCGTACGAGCTGCCCCGTGGCCTCCGCTCTCCCGAACAACCTTCTTCAGTCACACCACCTCACAGCCTCGTGCCCTCGTGGCACCCCCATGGCTGAGCTACCCCGCGACACCCGTGGTATCTTCCCTCTATGCTGAGCCGCTTCGGCCAAGCCACCGCGCTGCCTCGCGCCCTTGCGGCACCCCCTGTGGCCGAGCATCCCCAGGCCATGTGGCCTCGCACCACCCATGACCGAGCCGCCCCGTGCCTTCATGGATCCTCCGCAGCCGAGCTACCCCCGCGGAACCCCCTACGGGTGAGCCGCGCCGCAACCTCATGCCGTCTGTGTCCAAACCGCTCTGCGGCCCCTTGCGGCCCTCGCAGCCTACCGGGCCGACCCGAGTGTGTCGGACCGGACCCAGACCAGATACAAACCTATACATTAAGTAGGCCATACCTTTGGAATCAGACATCCATTTGAAGAACTATCAGTGGGGCCAGAAACCTTGGAGCGAGATGGTCCCTTTGGTATACCCCACCAGACTTTTGGATAAAGTTGGGGAATGGTTGGGTCTGATTAAGCACGAATCCAACCGGGGCCTTGAGACAAAAAAGGCAAATAACTGACAGACCGAGCATTCGATTTGCGCGTAGTCTATTACATTGAGATCCCTATGCCATGGCAGAACATTGAGATACTTCTTCATGGGATTTTGTGGAAGTTGGTGTATTGACCAGTATCTTATGGAGGACATCCTCCCAGAGACGAGCGAGCATAGTGAGAGATCCCAGTAGTTGGCTGTGATGTGAATAATGTAGAGCGATCCTGTGTGGGTCAGCACCTAGAGAGATCATGTGTGGGTCAGCACCTAGAGCGATCCTCTGTGGGTTAGCACCTAGATTGATCCTCTGTGTGTCATCACCTAAAGTGATCCTCTGTGGGTCAGCACATAAAGAGATCGGGTGTGGGTCAGCACCTAGAAATCCTATGTGGGTCAGCACCATGCGATCACGTGTGAGTTAGCACCTAGCGATCTTGTGTGGGTCAGCACCTTGCGATCCTCTGTGGGTTAGCACTTAGTGATCATGTGTGGGTCAGTACCAAGAGATCCTGTGTGGGTCAGCACCTGGTGATCCTTTGTGGGTCTGCCTCTTAACAAAGTAAGATGATTCAATAGTTACATCTAATCATCTCTACTACTGTACTTATGATATAACTAGAGGGAGATGAGTTTGTACCTGTGTGGTACTTTTCTTTTGTGGTAATACCATGGTGGTATTCTTCTATTTGGCGTACCTGTGTGGTACTTGCCTTTGTGGATTTCATTCCATTGTGGAATAGTTGAGCTTTGGGCTTTTGGGTTGGACCCTGTGTTTACTCGTGATAGAGATGGGTATACTTGATAACTTAGGTATATGTATGGACATATACCTAAGTAGGTTTGACAGTTGAATTCAGGTTTTGAGGTTTATCCTTTGTGGTTTTTGTGATACCTTTAGGGTCTTGGATTCCCTATGGAGTATTTTTATACTCACCCATGCACGAGCTATGCGCTCACCCTGTTCTGTCTGGTGTAAATGACGGACAACGCTGACAGAGGAAGAGGGTACCAAGAATGGATGGTTCCCGGAGGAGGACCTTACGATGAGTCGATAAATAGAGGAGACAGATAGACATGGAGTGTTGAGGAGGCGATCTGTACCCACCCTTTTGGTAGGAACCTCGGAGGACGACCCATCAACAGTCTTCCATTTTTCTCCAATTTACTTTTACTTTTAGTTTCGTATACTTTCCAGATGTGCTTGTATTCTATCCCTTTTTTCATACTGTACTCACTCTGTTTACTATTCAATTTACTTGTGTTCGTATTTTGTTGTGTTCTTGGTTGCATGTGTTTACAGGTTATAAAGGCAATGCCTTCCCAGTTTTAGGGTTTATGCCTTTCAGTGCTAGTCACCAGCCCCTAGCCTATGGAAGGCGGGCTTGGGGTAGTCATGGCACTAGCCTAGGGGTATGGGTCGTGACATGGTTAAATTACATAATACGAAATACCCTAAATATGGGTATTTGATAGTTTTAGAATATATAATTAAAATAAAATCAACCAAAGGCACAAACCAACAACCTCAATGTGGTACAGTGAACACTCACAAATGACATCCCTTGAATCAGCATAGAATTCCATAGATGTACAGAAAGGTGAAAAAATGTTCAACCCTGAATAACTCACAAGAGAGGAATAATTAGAAAGAGAGTCTCCAAAGAAAGAGATAACTCACTAGTGGGAATCCATCGCACACTGTGGATTCTTAATCAGATCCCAAACGGAGGAACGCGAGGATCTCAAAGATTTTATGCTATACGTCACTCCCATGTATATGACATAGGAATAAGAACATGCTTATGGAGATTAGATGCAACCACAGTCTGATTAATAAAATAAAAAGACAAATATATGTTGTATTCATTTAATGTACACCCCATGTAACATCCCAAGTAAGTAATGAATAATAGATATTTTTATCTATGTCTATTAATGATTAAGATAGTTTTATAGAGGCTTAAAATGAAAATAAATACAATCTTATGCATGGAATACACTAATATTCTTAAAAGATTGTTTTACTGCCTTTTGATGGAAAACCATTTTTGAATCTATATTTTGAAAATTTTATAAACTATGTTTGTCAAAATAAACTTATAATTTATGATTGGGACATCAAAATTTACCTTGTGTGAATTTTTGGTATTTTTCTGACAATGTTCATTTTTTAATGAATAGTGAAAAATACTGCATTTTACATCAAAACTGCTTTTTAATCTAATTTATTTATATGATTAGATTATGTTTTGAATTGGTTTTTAAGTGAAATTAGAATATATTTTTACCATTTTATCCAATGGTGGTCATTTTAATCAATTTCACTTTGAAATTAGACTTAAACTGGTGTCAATCTTTTGATACTTATTGTGTTGTAAAAACACGCTATTTGCTCTGGCAGGGGGAATTAATTATTAAATTAATTAATGCGACTTATATGATTTGAATTTTGTAAAATAGACTTCATTTTTTAATTCGGAATATCAAATATAGCTTAGGGTGAATTTTTGGTAATTTTCTGAAAAACTTCAATTTTTGATGAATAGTGAAACCACTAAGTGGTAATCAAGCAAACTGATTTTTCAGTTAAATGAAAGTTTACCACTAATGTGTATTGAATTTTGAAAATCCGACATACATGGTTGTCATTAATAAGTAAAATGTGGTTCAATGAGATAAAAATAATTTTTTGGTGAATAGTAACTTATTATGTTTTTAATCGCGATTAGTGGTAATTAGTGTAGTTTAAGGTATAAATAATGATTTAATAATATGAAATGACCTAGACACATGTCCCAACCTTATTGGTTGTGTCATGGACGACCAAGACAAGCCATGGGTCAACTTGGGGACCCCATGGAGACATTTTGGTTGGGAAATGACATAAATAACTTTTTATTTAATGTAAAAGTAAAAATGACACAAACATAATATGTTTTACGAAAACAATTTTTACATGGGGTTATAAACATCAGATTTTTGATTATAAATAGTAATTGTAAATCTAAAAATATTTCCTACATCATAGTATTTTTTTTATGATTTTTAAACATTAAATAAATTAAATTATTTATGACATAATAATGATGCAGCGATGACATCATTATTTGACGATTTAAATAAAATGGAAAGATAATATAAAATCTATGTACTACACATGTCCAAAACTTATTGGATGAGTGGATTTCGAAGCCTTATAACCTTATCCACGAATTATATCAATGTGGGATCTTTTGAAACCGAAACACATTTTCAAATAAAGTAATATTTCTTTACTTTCCAAAAGTGCCCCTCCTCTCCTCTTATAAAAGGCCCCCACCTATACCTCATTTCACACACTACTCAAGCCTTTGGATCGGCCAACCCCTGCCCATTTACTCTCTCCACATCCCTCTCCTCATCCTAGAGGATTCCCTTTGGGCAGAATCCTTTCAAAGGAAGCCTTTAGACTCAAATCAAAAGGAGATACACTTTTAAAGGTAATACATTCTCTCATGTTCATTTGTTTTATTTTGCTTCTCCAACCCCCTAAACTATTTTTATTTACTTATTTTGTAACAACACCAGCATCTTAAATATACAAGGATGTTGTTATAATATTTATTTGAGCTACACTCTCACACAACTACATCAAATGGTTAAAGAACATACGGTTTCCATGGATGGCGAAATTCTGCCTCCCGAAACGATGATTGTTCAAAACTCATTTAACACCTTCAAAGGTGGCCATTATGATGTCAATATTTTTATATATGATATATAATATGTTTATGTTTTCCTTGAGCTTCTGTTTTTTTCATTTTGGGCATACCTTTATGGTTTCCATTATGGGTAAACACGATATCTTCATTTTAGGAAGTGCGGACTACCGCCCCCTCAAAGTGATTTGATTCGTTAAATACCATATGTGGGACATATAAAAGATAGAACTATGATATTATATATTATATTATACTGGAATTATAATATACCTTTATATAATTATGATTCCATTCTATAAAATACGAAATAGAAATGAAAGTAGCGTTCATGCGTACGTACGGCTTACCGTCTCCATGAACGGTGCATTTCATTTCTTACCTATAAATGATTATGTAATATTATAAATGAAAGTATGTACTGGATATATATAAAATATATGATATCTACATCATGAATACCATTCTGGATATAATGAACCTTTGACCAAATTAACAACATGTAAGTGTAAGAAGTCTATTTTTGACTTAAGAACCAAATACCGACAAAATGAACATTATTAACTTAACTGATTACATGATGTTCATAACATGGTATAAAAGGAATAATGAACTTGAAAAAGATTCATAATCAAGTATATATTAACTCAAGTTTATTATTCAGGAGATTAAAGAACGGTCGGGTCATATCGGATACGAGGTACGGGACTTCGTCTCAATCTCCTTTTGTTGAGGCATATTTTATTTTATACACAACTTTATTTTATACGGTGTATAAACCCCTTTTACTTTTACAATTATTCAAAAGGAATATTTTTTATACGTAGCGTTTAATAAACGACAAAAGGGAATGTTTTTGTTGTACGTATGCGGCGACAACGACTTCTCCACCGTCGTGACCATTATTTGAGTTTCGGCTTCCTCTACAAGCCATACATTCTTTTTAAAAGAAAAATAAATACCATGTTTTACTTTTCTTTTATTTTGGTATTGAAAATGGTTTTCATAATGTTTATATATCAATGTGTTGTATTGATATCTCGTGATTGAAATGTGGAAATTTTATGTTTCCTTTATGCATGTTTTATGTGATATGATTATGTTATGGTTCTTGGGCATTATTATGAAGACGGGTGGTTCCATGATAAACTAAGGGCGGGTGAGCCCGTTATAGCTCTCCAATGCATTGGGTAACGCGAAGGAGTGAAATGTTAAGGTTTCTCCGAAGAGATTTTAGGGAATATACTGTGATGGGTATTCCAAACGTAACCAAGAGGGTTACTCCCTACGTAAGAATGTTATGAATGCCTCAAGTTACCTTTATGTCTTATGATTTCTATGATTTATTCATGATTTTATGAGGTATGTTAAAGTTCCTATGTTTTATGGGTAAAGTATGATTTCATTCTTATGTATATATGAACTCATGTATCCTTTCCATGTTTTTTTATAACCCATACTGAGTTTTTATGCTCATCCCAAGTTTTTGAAATGTTTTTCACAGGTCAAGGGAAAGGTATATGATAAGATGATAGAGTCAAGGATGTGTCAAGAAATAATCCATGTTTTATTTTAAATGTGTTTCCATTGATGGGAATGAAGAATACTATCTTTATGTAACCACTTTGTTTATATGTGGAATGTAATGCATGTTTTATGATCTAATTCTCTAAAACTCTAAACCCGAAAAGATCCTCAATGTGTAATCTTTTAATAACTCAAGATTAAGTAAGGATTAAGGCTGGGGCCTTATAGTTGGTATCAAAGGGAGGTTTAGATAACTTTAGGAGTTATAATTCTATTAAATGATTATCCAAAAATATATTTTTTTCGAAATGATATAGCATTTAAAGATTACCATGTTGCTTCATCAAAGACATGTTTGTTCAGAATGGTTTTCTGCAGAGGAAATAGGGAAGCAGTTCTAGGAAGGCATACAGAAGGAAATAACCTTCCGAATTAGCATCAAGAAATGGTCGGAATTGGAACTGAACAGTTTTTTGTAGTAATGGCGCAGTTGACTCAAGCAATAAATTGCGGTGGTATCCATGCACAAGATCAGCCAGAACAACCGCAGAGGAACATGTCAGTGGTGGCACATTTCATGAGGCAACATCCACCATCATTCAGAGGATCATCTGACCCTGTGCTAGCTGAAGGGTGGATTAAAGAACTGGAGATGATTTTTGATGTCATGGGGTGTTCAGACAATCAAAAGGTTAGTCTTGCTATTTACTATTTGGAGGGTGAAGCAGATCAGTGGTGGTTTATGGTTAAAAATATCCGGGACGCCGATGAGATTGATGCTCTTGACTGGGATGAATTCAAAGGTATGTTTCTTGAGAAGTATTTTCCTAAGGCTGTTCGACTTAGTATGGAAAAGCAATTCTTGGAATTGAGGCAAGAGGAAGACTCAGTGGCTGCCTATGAAGAAAGGTTCACTCGATTGGCAAGGTATGATCCAAATTTTATCCGGGACCTTGATAGTAAAATCAATCGTTTCTACTCAAGATTAAAGCCAAAGTATCGAAGGGCATTAGCTTCTCGTGAGTTTAAAAGTTATGAAAAGCTTGTTCGATGTGCTGAGAAGGTGGAAATGGAGTTTGCCGATGACCAAGTTTTCTATAACAACCAGTAGAAGAAGAGACCAAGGTGGCAGGAGAAAGGTAAGAATTCTTCAAAAAAGTCTGATGGTAAGAGAACTAAGTTTCCAGTTTGTGATAAATGTGGCAAAAGGCATGCTGGGGAATGTCTTCTGAATTTTGGGAAGTGCTACCGATGTGGTAAGATGGGAAATAAGGCTCGTGATTGCACTGAAAAGGATCAAGGTGAAGGTAAGAACAAATTTGATTTACAGTTAGTGAAATGTTTTAAGTGCAATGAGATGGGTAACTATGCAAATGAGTGTCCGACAAAGAGCTTGAGTGATGGGAAGCAGTTAGACTACAAGCAGAAAGGGGTGGTGAAATCCTTTGCAACTACTTCAGCAGATGTCGGGCCATCAAATGAAGTTGTATCAGGTACTTTGTTTGTTTTTTCAGATTATGCCAGCGTGTTGTTTGATTCGGGGTCTACACATTCTTTCATCTCTAAAACCTTTTCTAGTAAAATGGGAATACCATCTCAAGAAATGACTCCTGAACTTTTGGTAAAAACACCTGGGGGAAATGTTGAGGTGAAAAGAATTTATAAGAATCTTCCTATCCTTATTTGTGGAAAGAACCTACTTGAAAACCTTATTGTTATACCTCTAGTAGAGTTTGATGTTATCCTGGGTATGGATTGGCTCTCTATTTACCATGCTAAGATTGACTGTAGAGCTAAAGAAGTTTCTTTTCAGAAATACTTTCAGTTTGTTTACAATAATGAACCCTTACTTTTGATAACATATCAAGAGGCCGAGAAACTTGTAAAAGATGGAAATGAATGTTACCTTGCACACATCGTTGAAAATAAAGGAACTGTTCAGATTAATGATGTGCCAGTGGTAAATGAGTATCCTGATGTTTTTCCTGATGAGTTGCCTGGAATAATACCAGATCGGGAAGTTGAGTTTACTGTTGACTTAGTTCCTGATGCTAAGCCAATTTCAAAACCCCCTTATCGAATGGCACAAATTGAACTTTTAGAGTTGAAGGAGCAATTGCAAGATTTATTAGAGAAAGGTTTCATTAGACCTAGCACATCACCTTGGGGTGCTCCTGTTTTATTTGTTAAAAATAAAGATGGTTCTATGAGAATTTGCATTGATTATAGAGCCTTGAATAATATCACTGTTAAGAACAAATATCCTTTGCCTCATATCGATGATTTGTTTGATCAGCTCCAGGGAGCTCAGTTTTTTTCAAAGATTGACCTGAGATCGGGGTACCATCAGCTGAAGGTAAAGGAGGAAGATATTCCGAAGACCGCGTTCCGTACGAGATATGGCCATTACGAATTTGTAGTAATGCCTTTTTGGATAACCAATGCACCTGCTGTATTCATGGACTTAATGAATAGAATTTTCCATGAGTTCTTGGATAAGTTTGTGGTGGTTTTCATTGATGATATTTTGGTGTTTTCTAAAAGTAAAGAGGAGCATGAAAAACATTTAAGGGTTATCTTGCAAACCTTAAAAGAAAAGAAACTGTATGGGAAATTAAGAAAGTGTGAGTTTTGGTTGCAACAAATTTCTTTCCTTGGTCATATTGTTTCTAAAGATGGAATAACTGTTGATCCTGCAAAAACAAAAGTTGTGGAAGAATGGCCAAGACCCACAAATGTAACCGAGATTCGTAGCTTCCTTGGTTTGGCGGGCTATTACCGAAGGTTTGTTAGAAATTTTTCACGGTTATCTAGTCCAATGACTAAGCTAACTCGGAAGGGTGTTAAGTTTATCTGGACAAAAGAATGTGATGATTGTTTTCAGGAATTGAAAAGAAGATTGGTGAATGCTCCAGTTTTGGCACTACCATCCAGGAATGGTGAGTTTGTTATATACAGTGATGCTTCATTGAAAGGACTTGGTTGCGTCCTAATGCAGAATGATCAGGTAATTGCTTATGCTTCACGACAGTTGAAAACTCATGAGGTAAATTACCCTACACATGATTTGGAATTAGCTGCTGTTGTTTTTTCTTTAAAAATTTGGAGGCATCATTTGTATGGAGTAATGTGTGAAATATATACCGATCACAAAAGTTTAAAGTATATATTCACTCAGAAAGAGTTAAACATGAGACAAAGGAGATGGCTGGAATTAATCAAGGATTATGATTGTACAATTCATTACCATTCGGGAAATGCAAATAAAGTGGCTGATGCTTTGAGTCGAAAAAGTAATGCTTCATTAACAATGTTGTGTTTGGAACGTGATCCTTTGGTTAACGATTTGATGAACTTTGGCATAGAAGTTGTTGGTGCAGGAAGTCCTTCTGTTTTGTTTCAGGTATTAGTGAGATCTTCTCTATCAGATAGAATCAAGCAGGCACAGAAGCAAGATAGTGAGTTGCAGAAAAAGGTAGAGCTGGTTCAGAAAGGTAAGTTGCCTGAATTCAACATTGATAATGATTGTGTTTTGAGATTTGAGAAGAGATTGTGTGTGCCTTGTGATTCACAGTTGAAGAGAGAGCTGTTATGTGAAGCTCATAGTTCTCTGTTTTCAGTTCATCCGGGCAGTACTAAGATGTATAGAGATCTGCGGGAGTATTACTGGTGGGATGGAATGAAAAGAGATATTGCTGATTTTACTGTGAAGTGTTTGACATGTCAACAGGTTAAAGCAGAGCGGCAGTTACCGAAAGGGATGCTTCAGCCTTTACCAGTGCCAGAGTGGAAATGGGAGAATATATCCATGGACTTTGTTGTTGGATTACCGAAGACATCTCGAGGTAATAATGCAATCTGGGTTATTGTTGATCGCTTGACCAAATATGCTCATTTTCTTTCTATACGAGATACTTTCTCTCTTGATCAACTTTCCCGTTTGTATCTTAAAGAGATAGTCAGGTTACATGGAGTTCCTCTCTCCATTGTATCGGATCGTGATCCCAGGTTTACTTCTAACTTTTGGAAAGGCCTTCAGAAGTCGTTGGGTACTGAATTAAATTTTAGTACAGCTTTTCATCCTCAATCTGATGGGCAGTCAGAACGAAAAATTCAGACATTGGACGATATGCTACGAGCTTGTTCTATGGATTATCAGGGAAGTTGGGACCAACATCTTTCTTTGGTTGAGTTTTCATATAATAACAGTTTTCATTCCTGTATACAGATGGCGCCATTTCAGGCATTATATGGGAAGCGGTGTCGAACTCCATCTTTCTAGGATGAAGTGGGTGAAAGGAAGTTGATGGGACCAGAATTGGTAGAAGAGATGGCAAAAAAAGTTCAGCTGATTCAGAAACACATGAGAACAGCTCAGAGCAGGCAGAAGAGTTATGCGGATAACCGGAGGAAGGATCTATCTTTCGATGTAGGTGATCATGTTTTTCTCAAGGTTTCCCCTTGGAAAAGTGTGATGAGATTTGGTAATAAAGGAAAGTTGAGTCCAAGGTTCATTGGACCATACGAAATTCTGGAGAGAGTTGGATCAGTTGCATACCGAGTGGCTTTACCTCCGAGTTTATCTCAGGTACACAATGTTTTTCACGTTTCGATGTTGAGAAAGTATATGCCAGATCTATCTCATGTTTTGAGTCCAGAGGTAGTTCAGCTGGAAGAGAACCTATCTTATGAGGAACAATCGGTCCAGATTTTTGACCACATGGAGCAAGTGTTATGAAATAAGGTGATTAAGCAGTTAAAGGTTTTGTGGAAAAACCACATGATTGAAGAGGCAACATGGGAATCTGAAAATGCAATGAGGGATAAGTACCCCCATTTATTCGATAAGTAAATAAATTGCGGGGACGCAATTTTCTAAAAGGGGGAAGGATGTAACATTCCAAGTAAGTAATGAATAATAGATATTTTTATCTATGTCTATTAATGATTAAGATAGTGTTATAGAGGCTTAAAATGAAAATAAATACAATCTTATGCATGGAATACACTAATATTCTTAAAAGATTGTTTTACTGCCTTTTGATGGAAAACCATTTTTGAATCTATATTTTGACAATTTTATAAACTATGTTTGTCAAAATAAACTTATCCTTTATGATTGGGACATCAAAATTTACCTTGTGTGAATTTTTGGTATTTTTCTGACAATGTTCATTTTTTAATGAATAGTGAAAAATACTGCATTTTACATCAAAACTGCTTTTTAATCTAATTTATTTATATGATTAGATTATGTTTTGAATTGGTTTTGAAGTGAAATTAGAATATATTTTTACCATTTTATCCAATGGTGGTCATTGGAATCAATTTCACTTTGAAATTAGACTTAAACTGGTGTCAATCTTTTGATACTTATTGTTTTGTAAAAACACGCTATTTGCTCTGGCAGCGGGAATTAATTATTAAATTAATTAATGTGACTTATATGATTTGAATTTTGTAAAATATACTTCATTTTTGAATTCGGAATATCAAATATAGCTTAGGGTGAATTTTTGGTAATTTTCTGAAAAACTTAAATTTTTGATGAATAGTGAAACCACTAAGTGGTAATCAAGCAAACTGATTTTTCAGTTAAATGAAAGTTTACCACTAATGTGTATTGAATTTTGAAAATCCGATATACATTTTTGTCATTAAGAAGTAAAATGTGGTTCAATGAGATTAAAATAATTTTTTGGTGAATAGTAACTTATTAAGTTTTTAATCGCGATTAGTGGTAATTAGTGTAGTTTAAGGTATAAATAATGCTTTAATAATATGAAATGACCTAGAAACATGTCCCAACCTTATTGGTTGTGTCATGGGCGACCAAGACAAGCCATGGGTCAACTTGGGGACCCCATGGAGACATTTTGGTTGGGAAATGACATAAATAACTTTTTATTTAATGTAAAAGTAAAAATGACACAAACATAATATGTTTTACGAAAACAATTTTTACATGGGGTTATAAAGACCAGATTTTTGATTATAAATAATAATTGGAAAGATAAAAAGATGTACTACATCATAGTATTTTTTTTTTATTTTTAGATATTAAATAAATTAAATTATTTATGACATAATAATGATGCAGTGATGACATCATTATTTGACGATTTAAATAAAATGGAAAGATAATGTAAAATCTATGAACTACACATGTCCAAAACTTATTGGATGAGTGTATTTCAAAGACTTATCACCTTATCCACGAAGTATATAAATGTGGGACCTTTTGAAACCGAAACACATTTTCAAATAAAGTAATATTTCTTTACTTTCCAAAAGTACCCCTCCTCTCCTCTTATAAAAGGCCCCCACCTCTACCTCATTTCACACACTACTCAAGCCTTTGGCTCGGCCAACCCCTGCCCATTTACTCTCTACACATCCCTCTCCTCATCCTAGAGGATTCCCTTTGGGAAGAATCCTTTCAAAGGAATCCTTTAGACTCAAATCAAAAGGAGATACACTTTTAAAGGTAATACATTCTCTCATGTTCATTTGTTTTATTTTGCTTCTCCAACCCCCTAAAATATTTTTATTTACTTATTTTGTAACAAAACCAGTATATTAAATATACAAGGATGTTGTTATAATATTTATTTGAGCTACACTCTCACACAACTACATCAAATGGTTAAAGAACATACGGTTTCCGTGGATGGCGAAATTCTGCCTCCCGAAACGATGATTGTTCAACAATCATTTAACACCTTCAAAGGTGGCCATTATGATGTCACTATTTTTATATATGATATATAATATGTTTCTGTTTTCCTTAAGCTTCTGTTTTTTTCATTTTGGGCATACCTTTATGGTTTCCATTATGGGTAAACACGATATCTTCATTTTAGGAAGTGCCGACTACCGCCCCCTCAAAGTGATTTGATTCGTTAAATACCATATGTGGGACATATAAAGGATGGAACTATGATATTATATATGATATTATACTGGAATTATAATATACCTTTATATCATTATGATTCCATTCTATAAAATACGAAATAGAAATGAAAGTAGCGTTCATGCGTACGTACGGCTTACCGTCTCCATGAACGGTGCATTTCATTTCTTACCTCTAAATGATTATGTAATATTATAAATGCAAGTATGTACTGGATATATATGAAATATATGATATCTACATCATGAATACCATTCTGTATATAATGAACCTTTGACCAAATTAACAACATGTAAGTGTAAGAAGTCTATTTTTGACTTAAGCACCAAATACTGACAAAATGAACATTATTAACTTAACTGATTACATGATGTTCATAACATGGTATAAAAGGAATAATGAACTTGAAAAAGATTCATAATCAAGTAGAGATTAACTCAAGTTTATTATTCAGGAGATTAAAGAATGGTCGGGTCAAGTCGGATACGAGGTATGGGACTTCGTCTCAATCTCCTTTCGTTGAGGCATATTTTATTTTATACACAACTTTCTTTTATACGGTGTATAGACCCCTTTGACTTTTACGTTTATTGAAAAGAAATATTTTTTATACGAAGCGTTTACTAAACGACAAAAGGGAATGTTTTTGTCGTACGTATGCGGCGACAACGACTTCTCCGCCGTCGTGACCGTTATTTGAGTTTCGGCTTCCTCTACATGCCATACCTTCTTTTTAAAAGAAAAATAAATACCATGTTTTACTTTTCTTTTATTTTGGTATTGAAAATGGTTTTCATAATGTTTTTATATCAATGTGTTGTATTGATATCTCGTGATTGAAATGTGGAAATTTTATGTTTCCTTTATGCATGTTTTATGTGATATGATTATGTTATGGTTCTTGAGAATTATTATGAAGACGGGTGGTTCCGTGATAAACTAAGGGCGGGTGAGCCCGTTATAGCTCTCCAATGCATTGGGTAACGTGAAGGAGTGAATCTTTAAGGTTTCTCCGAAGAGGTTTTAGGGAATATACTGTGATGGGTATTCCAAACGTAACCAAGAGGGTTACTCCCTACGTAAGAATGTTATGAATACCTCAAGTTACCTTTATGTCTTATGATTTCTATGATTTATTCATGATTTTATGAGGTATGTTAAAGTGCCTATGTTTTATGGGTAAAGTATGATTTCATTCTTATGTATATATGAACTCATGTTTCCTTTCCATGTTTTTTTTATAACCCATACTGAGTTTTTATGCTCATCTCATGTTTTTGAAATGTTTTTCACAGGTCAAGGGAAAGGTACATGATAAGATGATAGAGTCAAGGATGTGTCAAGAAATAATCCATGTTTTATTTTAAATGTGTTTCCATTGATGGGAATGAAGAATACTATCTTTATGTAACCACTTTGTTTATATGTGGAATGTAATGCAAATTTTATGATCTAATTCTCTAAAACTCTAAACCCGAAAAGATCCTCAATGTGTAATCTTGTAATAACTCAAGATTAAGTAAGGTTTAAGGCTGGGGCCTTATACGCCATGTACTAGCCTCAACTGGATCTCGAATTACGCGGTCTGCCAGGTCACATACACGGCCATGTTCTTGGATGTTACACAACTAGTACACGACTAACCACGGAAACCGAATACATGGCGTGTACTCAAAAGTACATAATGTTTACATAGAAAATTACCATTTATTCTTTTTTCCTCAAAAACAACCCGTAATAAGGATCCACACAATAAATTAATATCTGGTTTCTGAAAAGAGGAAAGTTCTGGTGAGGTGTGGCAGCATGGAGGAGGGCACTAGAAGTACATCTGAGGCAACAAGAAGGAGACATAGGCTTCTTGGCGACATGCCGGTGCGGACCTAGGTGGGTCGGCGGAGCATTGGGCTAGCACTACGGGAAAAATGGGTATTTGCGACGGGAATAAATCCCGTCGCAAATAGCCCCGTGAAAAACTTATTTGCGACGGGGGTATTTACCCGTCGCAAATAAGTAGGCTTTTGCGACGGGATTTCTTTCCCCGTCGCAAAAGAACTGGCGCGCGTTGCGCCCCAAATCGCGGGAAAACTATTTGCGACGGGGGAATATTCCCGTCGCAAATAACCGGCGGCGGTAATAGGTATTTGCGATAGGAATATTCCCCCGTCGAAAATAGTATGTCGGTAGGTGGTTATTTGCGACGGGTCCCGTCGCAAATAACTATTTAACCGTTGACCGTAATAAATGTTGGCTAAGGTATTTGCGACGGGTACCGTCGCAAATAACACTATTTGCGACTGGAATCCCGTCGCAAATAATCTAACCTATAAATACCCTCATCCGTTTTTTTCAAATCATTATCAAACTCCATCTTCTTCTTCTCTCAAAGTTGTATTTCTAAAGTTCATTTTTTCTCCAGTTTAATTTTTTTCTTCGGAGTTGATATTAAAGATTTGAAGAACGATCAGAGCAGATCAATTTTCAAGGTATTTATGTTTATTTTAATTTAATATTTATTTTTAATTTTTTATTAGTTTCAATTATTCTTAATTAGTTGTAATTTAATTATGTTTACATTGTTTTGTTACTTAATAAATTTAAATTATTAGTATTGTTCATAGTAAATGGTAATTAGGAATAATTAGTAATAATTTTTAATAATTAAGAATAAATATTAATAATAAATAATAAATACAAATAATTAGGAATAATAACATTATTACATTATTAGTATATTTTATTATTAATATTAAAATAATATAATTTTTTATATATATACAATTCTCTTTTCATCTGTGTGTTTGCTGTCTTCACATGTATTATTTGTATGTGGAGATAGACAACGCACAGATGAAAGGAGAATTGTATATAAATTAGAAAATTATATTATTTTAATATTAATAATAAAATATACTAATAATGTTATTATTTGTAATTATTGGTAATTATTCCTAATTATTAGTAATTATTCATTTAATTACTAATAATTAGGAACAATTACCAATAATTATCAATAATTAGGAATAATTAGTAATAATTACCAATAATTAGTAATAATTACCAATAATTAGTAATAATTACCAATAATTAGTAATAATTACCAATAATTAGTAATAATTGCCAATAATTAATAATAATTACCAATAAGTAGTAATAATTATCAATAATTACCAATAATTCGTAATAATTAGTATTAATTACCAATAATTCGTATTAATTACCAATAATTAGTATTAATTACCAATAATTAGTATTAATTACCAATAATTAGAAATAATTACCAATAATTAGTAATAATTAGAATTAATTACCAATAATTAGTAATAATTACCAATAATTAGTAATAATTACCAATAATTAGTAATAATTAGTAATAATTAGTAATAATTACCAATAATTCGTATTAATTACCAATAATTACCAATAATTACCAATAATTACCAATAATTACCAATATTTACCAATATTTACCAATAATTACCAATAATTACCAATAAATAGTAATTATTAGTAATAATTAGTAATAATTACCAATAATTAGTAATAATTAGTAATAATTAGTAATAATTAGTAAAAATTAGGAATAATTACCAATAATTAGTAATAATTAGTAATAATTAGTATTAATTACCAATAATTAGTAATAATTACCAACAATTAGTAATAATTACCAATAATTAGTAATAATTAGTAATAATTACCAATAATTAGTAATAATTACCAATAATTAGTAATAATTAACAATACTTACCAATAATTACCAATGATTAGTAATAATTATCAATAATTACCAATAATTGGTAATAATTAACAATAATTACCAATAATTAGTAATAATTGGTAATAATTAATAATAATTACCAATAATTAGTAATAATTATTAATAATTAGTAATAATTAATAATAATTACCAATAATTAGTTATAATTACCAATAATTAGTAATAATTACCAATAATTAGTAATAATTAACAATATTTACCAATAATTAGTAATAATTAGTAATAATTAGTAATAATTAGTAATAATTAGTAATAATTACCAATAATTCGTAATAATTACCAATAATTAGTAATAATTACCAATAATTAGTAATAATTAACAATAATTACCCATAATTAGTAATAATTAGTAATAATTATCAATAATTACCAATAATTAGTAATAATTACCAATAATTAACAATAATTACCAATAATTACCAATAATTAGTATTTATTACCAATAATTAGTATTTATTACAAATAATTAGTATTTATTACCAATAATTAGGAACAATTACCAATAATTAGGAACAATTACCAATAATTATCAATAATTAGGAATAATTAATAATAATTACCAATAATTAGTAATAATTACCAATAATTAGTAATAATTACCAATAATTAGTAATAATTACCAATAATTAGTAATAATTACCAATAATTAGTAATAATTACCAATAATTAGTAATAATTACCAATAAATAGTAATAATTACCAATAAGTAGTAATAATTATCAATAATTACCAATAAGTAGTAATAATTATCAATAATTACCAATAATTAGTAATAATTAGTATTAATTACCAATAATTAGTATTAATTACCAATAATTAGTATTAATTACCAATAATTAGTATTAATTACCAATAATTAGTAATAATTACCAATAATTAGTAATAATTAGTAATAATTACCAATAATTAGTAATAATTACCAATAATTAGGAATAATTACCAATAATTAGTAATAATTACCAATAATTAGTAATAATTACCAATAATTAGTAATAATTAGTAATAATTAGTAATAATTAGTAATAATTACCAATAATTCGTAATAATTACCAATAATTAGTAATAATTAGTAATAATTAACAATAATTAGTATTAATTAGTATTAATTACCAATAATTAGTATTAATTACCAATAATTAGTAATAATTACCAATAATTAGTAATAATTACCAATAATTAGTAATAATTAGTAATAATTAGAAATAATTACCAATAATTAGTAATAATTACCAATAATTAACAATAATTACCAATAATTACCAATAATTAGTATTAATTACCAAAAATTAGTATTTATTACCAATAATTAGTATTTATTACCAATAATTAGTATTAATTACCAATAATTAGTAATAATTACAAATAATTAGTAATAATTACCAATAATTAGTAATAATTACCAATAATTAGTAATAATTACCAATAATTAGTAATAATTACCAATAATTAGTAATAATTACCAATAATTAGTAATAATTACCAATAATTAGTAATAATTAACAATAATTAGTAATAATTACCAATAATTAGTATTAATTACCAATAATTAGTATTAATTACCAATAATTAGTAATAATTTCCAATAATTATTAATAATTACCTATAATTAGTAATAATTAGTAATAATTACCAATAATTAGTAATAATTAGTAATAATTACCAATAATTAGTAATAATTATTAATAATTACCAATAATTAGTATTAATTAACAATACTTACCAATAATTACCAATAATTACCAATAATTAGTAATAATTACCAATAATTAGTAATAATTACCAATAATTAGTAATAATTACCAATAATTAGTAACAATTACCAATAATTAGTAATAATTACCAATAATTAGTAATAATTACCAATAATTAGTAATAATTAGCAATAATTAGTAATAATTACCAATAATTACCAATAGTTACCAATAATTACCAATAATTACCAATATTTACCAAATATTGGTCAATATTTACCAATATTTACCAATATTTACCAATATTTACCAATATTTACCAATAATTAGAAATAATTACCAATAATTAGAAATAATTACCAATAATTAGAAATAATTACCAATAATTTGGAATAATTACCAATATTTACGAATAATAACATTAGTACATTATTTGTATATTTTATTATTAATATTATAATAAAATAATTTTTTATATTATATACAATTCTCTTTTCATCTGTGTTTTTTCTGTCTCCACATGTAATATTCGCATTCTTTTTCAAAATTATCAACCTACTCGCCAATGGAGAGGTGATAGTGAATGCAAATATTACATATAGAGACAGAATGTTAAACACACAGATGAAAGGAGAATTGTATATAATATAAAAATTATGTTATTTTAATATTAATAATAAAATATACTAATAATGTAATAATGTTATTATTATATAATTAATGTTTATGAAAAAATTATATTAGTATTATTACTGGATTAAAAAGTTATATTACTGGATTAAAAAGTCATGATTGTCATGTTATAATGGAGAGACTTCTACCCATTAGATTAAGAGGTCTGTTGAATTCTGTGATTTGGGATTCCATAACAGACATGTCTCATTTTTTTCCGGAAATTTGTGTGGCTACGGAAGATTATGATGCTCTAGGAAAACTTGAAAAAGATGTTGTTGTAATTATATGTAAACTCGAAAAAATATTTCCGCCGTCTTTCTTCGACTCAATGGAACATTTGATGTTACATTTTCTATATGAAGCCAAATGTGGAGGTCCGGTAAAGTTTCGATGGATGTACCCATTTGAAAGATTCATGCAAAAATTGAAAATAAAAGTATGTAACAAAGCATCTATTGAAGGATCTTTTGCCGAAGCTTATTTACAAGAGGAAATATCTTTTTTCTGCTCCCATTATTTTGAATCTGAGTATCCTTCAAAAAACAACTGAATGGGACAGAACGAGAGGAATATTGATGAAATCGACAATCAATTATCTATTTTCAACCAGTCAGAGCTTGGTTTTGGTGGAGTTTATGAACACTGGCTTTCAGATGATGAACATCAGAGAGCTCATACGTATGTTCTGCTCAACTGTGAAGAGATGACATCAGTTGTACTGTAAGTGTTTATATCACTTATTCTATCATTTATGTTACAGTAAATAACTTTGGTTTTTATAGGTTGTATGATAATCATATCAAGAAACAAATTCCACAAATTACAGCAGCTGCTCTCGAAGAACGTCGACTGAAAAATTTCTCTCAGTGGTTTCAAAAACTGGTAACATAAATTCTTTATCTTTTAGCAACTCATTCAATGTATAGTTTACTATATTGATAATTATTTCACAAATTTTCAGGTGTCTCGACATGCTGATAAAATTGACAAACAGCTGTGTGTATTGAGTAACCCACCTTCCAAACTTGTTAAAACTTATAATGCATATGTGGTGAATGGATTTCGATTCCACACACATGCATATGGGGAATCAAAAAAAACAATGAACAGCGGAGTTAGCTTGAGAGGATCTCATCATCGAAAAAATGAAGTTGACTTTTATGGCATACTTGATGAAATCATTGAACTCTGTTATCTTGGACAACATTACATAAACATGTTCAAATGTCGGTGGTTGGATACAGAGAGAGGCGTGCGTGTTCATCCGACTCATGGAATCATCGATATTAAATGTAAAAGTGTTCTCGCAGTAAATGAACCACTCTTATTGGCTCAACAGGCTTATCAAGTTTATTATGCAAAGTATTGTGCAACATCAAGAGACTTGACTGATTGGTGGAGTATAATAAAAATCAAAATTCGAGACAATCAGTTTAGTCAAAGTGAATGTGCTTTCACTGATGTGCAAAGAATTGAAGTTTTTCAAGAGAGTACTCAAAATCAATCTTTTTTACAAAGAGACATGAGTATCGATGACGACACCCCACATTTAAGAGTCGGTGATGACGATGATGTTAATGATGTCACATATGAATTTGAAATGGTAAGAGATGAAGCAACTGTAACTCGAATGGATATCGATGATGTTGAGGAGGAATATGAAGATGACATTGACATATATGAAGATGATGATGAAGATGAACACTGATAGCATTCCATGGTATTCATATACAATCATAATATGTATATATGTATATATAATAGTAATTATCAATTATTTGCTAACATTAACATTTTCTGTTTCAGATGGACGACCCCACATTTCGTGAGTTGGCGGATGCGTTGCTGACAGATGACCCTCAGCCTGTAGGAGCTCCAGGGAGTACGCGGAGGGGGCGCGGTCTTGCACGATTGATGATTCCTGACCCCGTCCCTGAGCGATGTCCACGTCTTGGGTTTGATCCACGCACACGGGGGTGTGATAACCTGTGGATTTGACTAAGATTTCATTAATCTATTCGCATAATAAATGTTTATTATTTTTTTAGTTTTCCACATATAGCAGTCGGACAGGGCATCGCTATTTTGCGCAACTATTTCTCTCAGCCGTGGACCACATGGGAGCAGATTCCCATTGATGTGCAGCAGGCCATGTTCGGCCATTGGTTGGTACGTACGTAAATAAATAATTTTTATTTTGAAAATTATTTCATTTCTAACTTGATATTTTGATTTATTTGTAGGGTTTATGGTATCCGATCGAGGATTCCATGCGTGACGCCATCCACGAGGCATGGGAGGTGGCCATGCGTGATTGCCTTCGTCATTTTTTGCACAATTTAAGAAAAGATGCGATGAAGAAAGCAGGAGTGTCAGATTTTGAGGAGTCATGTAGAGCACACCGACCAGAGTATATTTCATCCCATGTATGGGATGGATTATGTGCACACTGGTTGAGTGGTGCCTTTCAGAGGAGATCGTCGGTGGGGAGGCAGAATCGGGGGAGACAGGAGGTGACTCATCGAGCTGGGAGTCGTTTTTTCAGTACTCATAGACAGCATCTGGTACGTACATTATTTATAAATATTTTATATAACTATAAATATTAACAGTTTATTTTTTATTCTTATAGGCTGTAAAGCACCCCGATATTACAGAGTACGACGTATATCGGAGGATGTATAGTGATCCTGCTACTGGGGAGCTCATAGGTGATCGTCAGCATCACATCGTGGTCAGTAATATTTGTTTTAAATTTTAAAAATTAACTGCATATAATATATTCACAATTTTAATTTTAAATTGCAACTATAGGAGTCATATGAGGCCGCAGCGTCACAGGCCCGGCCTGAGAGTCAGGCCGAGTCATCAGATCAGACCACTTCCCGTCAGTTTGATGAGGCGGCATGGATGCAGGCCACCTAGTACGCCTTCGAGAAGGGCCGGGTAGTTGGTATCGGCTCTCGACTGACTCCCGGAGATTATTATGGCAGTGCTGCGATGTCGGCGTCCAGCTCGAGAGGATCTCGTGCATCTTCTTCTACTAAACAGTATGAGGATCAGTTGCGATCTCAGACTGCACAGATAGAGAGTCTCCGACAGGAGCAGGAGCAGATGCGTCAGCAGCATGAGGAGGAGCGTCGACGCCAGCAGCTGTTGTACGAGGAGCAGACGAGTCGGTGGCAGCAGCAGCATCAGGAGCAGATGGAGTACATGCGCCGACTCACTCATGCTTTAGGGATGGAGTTTCCTCCACCACCACCTGCAGATCCCCCACCTCCCCCCCTCCTTCAGATTAGAGTTTGTATTTATGTTATAAAATTTGGGAAATCAAAATATTTTTTTTCTATTCTTAGTTTTTGTCTCATTATAAAATATTAATAATATTATATTTTTAAATAACAATATTAATATGAATAATAATATTATTTATATTTTATAATATTAAAATATATATATATATTAAAATTTTATAATATTATAATTTAATTATATTTTTTGTAATACTTGAATTATTTTAATATTTGAATGTAAAATAATTATATTATTTTTATATTAATTAAAATAACTTATTAATATTTATTTTATTTATGAATTATAATTCTAATATTATTATATTAATTAAATCATTTATTAATATTCTATTATTTTTTATTTTTGAATTATAATTCTATTATTATTATATTAATTAAAATAATTTATTATTTTTATTTTGAATTATAATTCTATTATTATATTAATTAAAATAATTTATTAATAATTTATTTTTTTTATTTTTTTATGATATTTGCGACGGGATACTATGCCCGTCGCAAATACTAGTATTATTATATGCATTAAAATAATTTATTAATAGTTTTTTATTTTTTTTAAAAAATAGTTTTTGCGACGGGTCCCGTCGCAAAAGCTATTTGTGACGGGTACCGTCGCAAAAGGTATTTGTGACGGGTACCGTCGCAAAAGGTATTTGTGACGGGTCCCGTCGCAAATACTATTTTAAATGTTTTTTACAAATATACGGAGTACTATTTGCGACGGGGAAAATAACCATCGCAAAAAAAGGCATTAGCGACGGGCCCGTCGCAAGATAGTGTTGTTGCGACGCCGTTTTCAGCAACGGGCCATTTGCGACGGGCCCCCGTCGCAAAAAGCCATTTGCGACGGGATCCCGTCACAAATGACCCGTCGCAAATACCTATTTTTCTAGTAGTGTAGTGGGGGTGTGGGAGCCATCACGGTGGTGCGGCGTGTGGCATAGAAGAGGTCATAGGGTGGATGGGGTAAGAGGTCCCTGAGCTATAGTTTAAAAGGCTGGACCTCACCACTAGGCTACTGGCTGGATGATATGAGAATGACTGGCCGGTTCGGGCTGGTCCAAGTGGTTTGGGATAACATTTTTTTATTAAAGACATCTTATCTTTCCATCTAGGGTATTGATTTTCATCCCGTCCATGGAAACATGACACATTCCTCAAGGAAAACCTTTTAAAGCCACATTGAGGACCTTCATGCAATCTTGAGGCTCAGTGGTATGAAACATCCAATTAAAATAATAAAAATATAATAATTATTATTTGGCGATTCGTAAGTCAGTATTTTCTCCCGCGTCTGATGTCTATTTGATATTCCATAAGTTTCATTGTGAACTTGGATTTATTGCTTCAATTTAACGATTGATTTTGGGTACTTTAAACTAAAATCATAGTGTTGGCCCCACAATTCCTAGTTTGGGAATTTACGATGAAACGTGACTTTATTAACGTGTGTCCATTTTGGATGAAGGAGTATTCAACCCAATATTTCATTCCAATAGAATCTTAATAGTATGATCCATCAGATGTGTTATAAGATAGTGGCATGGGCCCCATGATGTCCCCTTTAGTGTGATGTGGTGAATAGAACCATTTACACCGGTCTCCCTATTGTGGCATGTAAATAACCTATCATACGATGTTTCTGCATGGAACACAATGGTGGCCCCAAATTCATATTACGAGATATGAGGTGGCATGAACCAAGTATGATGATTGTGGAGTGGTTATGGGATGACATTGGAGAACGGTGGTTCATGAAGAGAGAAGTTGTGTCAGGTACTTCCCAATGGCACCAAGGCACGGGTTTCCCTTACCTATCTACATAGGATGATATGGGACTGCCCACATTATGGATGCAGGTTTGTTACGTTGGGGTAGTTACCTCTAGGTTTGTTACTTCCCTAATGGACTAGGGTGTGGGTGCTCATGAGGTTAATGTTGTTGGAATGATCTTCTATAATGAAAAGGAGTTGGCACTCCAATCTCATAGAATGGTAGATTCGACACTCCCATGAAATTCCAGGGTGTGGGTCCATAGTGAAGTGATCCCCTACCATGGGTGCAAGCTCACGTTACTCCTAGTGGTGCTCCCCTACTATTGGTGCGGGATCACATTCTTTAGTGTGGTCCCCCCAGTTGTTGGTGTGAACTAACATTCCTTATTTTGGTGATCCCCTACAGTGTGTTGGGTATAACGTTTGATAGATTGGTGAACCCCTACCATCGGTGTGGGCCCACATCTATTGCACCGGCACTCCCCAACCATGGGTGCCATCTCACCTTTACAGAGTAGTTCTCCCCTGTTATCACAATGTAATGGGGATTGGGCCCCTGCACATGTTACATGTAATTCATGGTTAATAGATAGTGCTCTCCCAAAATACTGAGGGGTGGTCACCTACAGATAAGACCTAATGATGTGTCACATGTTGTTATAGGAGATATCTCCCCCTAGAATGCAGGGCAGTGGCAAGGAGCTGGGCTCTTTGTTTTTATTTTGACCCTGTGAAGGGCGTAGGTTAGTGTTGGTGTCATCACTTGGTTGGGTTCCATCATTTATTGTGAGTTTTCCTCATCAAAATCTAGATTTAGATGATTTACCCCTTTATTTTTGAGAAAAATTAGGGATGGATTGGCTCTTATTGTTGTCTATGAGGTTAGTACCTCATAATACTGTTGTGAGTGTTGTGTTAGAACCTTAGGTCCTTTACCGTGGATAGTATATGGTCACGACCATGAGGCTTCGAGATGATAATATTTGGGATTATTCTTGGAGTCCATGTTGTATTTGTCCATTTGTTGACATTCTAGGGATTCCAAGATAATTGTTTGGTCATTTCTGAGGATGGAATTGAGATGGGGTTGCCCTCTAATTTAGGTTCAAGCTGGATCTATCGAGTAGAATATTGAATTTCAGTTTCTCAATTTTCCTTAACGGTTTTAGGGGTGCCTGTAGAGTATTATTATACCCACACATGTATAGGCTTAGACCACACATATCTTCTATATTGGGAAGACGAAAGGTCCTTCGAAGGAGTCCAAGTTATACCTGGAGCAGGCCGAGCGTAGTAGCTAGACTGATGAGGGTGTTCACCAGTGATTATCTGAGAAACTTATCGGTGGGTGTCTGATAGTGATCACCTCCTTCAGTGTAGGTTTGATGAATTTGGAGTTTTTTTTTCTGGACCCTTTATTTTCCCTTTTTTTACATTTGTTGTACTCTCGTTTGTGATGTGTATGCATGCATTTTAGATTTCATTTTTTTGTATATAAATATATCTACACTCTCGCATAGATGTGAATGTGGGTGTGTGCATACATTTACATTAGGATAAGGCCACATTATGTGTGATATCCTACTCCGTGCATGATGCCCTCCCCGATCTTATGGAGGAGGGCTTAGAAGTCATGGCTCAAGCGTCGTTTGTTCGGGTCATGTAATAGTGGTATCAGAGTGGGTACCAAATTGGGACCGCTTTCCTGGCCTTGGTTTGGGTTGCATAGAATCAGTTTTAGGATGTTTTGAGTTCAGATTTCTATCCACATACTCATGTTTTGGTATAGGTGACTGAGGTATCCATACACAAGGACTCTGATAACCTACCTTTCAACTCAGTACATTATAACACTGGTCATTGCAGAATAATTGTACATGCATCATATAGGAATGGGGCTTGGGTTTTCCATTCCTTTTGAGCAAGCTCCCCAAACATACTCTTTGGACGTGGTGCATCTTGAATTTTCTTCAAGATGTTTCTACAACTAAAGGCTTTGAGGGTTCCAGAGACGGGTTTTTTGTATGACCTGATGAGTGATGTGGTATCCTTTTTTGGGTCTTGGTCATGAGGAATGTTCATCTCTAGTTGTGCATTTGGTGGAGGTACTAAATGTCGATCCATACATAGACCCACCTTTGAGGGTTCATGTGGATGTATCCTATAAAACCAAGCAGTGGATAGATCTCCTATTGTGGGTTTTTTTTGACATATCGTTTCACAATAAGAATAAGAGGGATCCTTCCCCCACCGAGAATCGTTTTTGTGATGTGACAGAAACCATAAGGGATAATCCGTGGGGCCTAAAGTGGACATTATCGAGGTTATGAGGTTTCGTCTGTTTGAATTTTTTTACATGTAGTCTGGAAGCATGTAGGAAGCTGAGGGCTCTGAAATACACAATGTGAGTGTTTTGGGAGGCATTTTCTGTTCATTATTTTCTTTGAGTTCTCGACATCATCATGTACGTAGGAAACTCGAGGAGGTTGTGGTGTGGTTCGTTGGGGCATCAAATTTTCATGAAGGATAGAAACCTCACCCACACAGAAATGTCCTTGAGGCAGGATACAAAACCACACAGGTGATTTAGTGCTACCCAAAGAGGATAGTTTCAAGGTGTTGTGGTTTAGTGCTTTCGACCAATGAGTTCAAGGTCTGTTCCTTTCATTGGTAGTGGTTTCATAAGGTATTGTAAGACTCAGTGTGTACAAATGGGAAACAATATTTTTTCACTTTGTGTAAAACTCATTTCACATAATCTGTTGATTTTTTTAAGAGGTCTCACTTGAAATGATATCCATTGGTAGTTATCGCAGAGGATTTTCCTACTGTTGGGGAGTGCATCAAGCTTCTGAGGTTTGGCGTTGGCACTAGTCAGATATTGAGATGGGGTACTGAGGTGGTTTTTTCCTGGGAATTGTGTTATCATTGGAACATACCATTCAGAGTTGGTTAGGTGTGTAGGGGATCATTTAGGGTGATTGTAGTCCAGTGAGAGTGACCATAGGTGTTCAGAAATGGGTCATAGATTTAGTTGGATCTCATAAAGGGAAAAGAGTGCTAGCTAAGGATTCATTCTACCTCTGATGTTTTAAACCCTCTCTTTCGATGAAGGTGTTGTTCTTTTTATAGTGCGAGTTTGTTACAACACATGAACCTGTGGTGAGATTTCTGGTGTGGGAGTACCTTCCCTTGATCTATGTATTTTACTTTTTGGGGACCAGAAAACTTTAGTTGGAGACGATGTAGCGACTCAGGTTTTTTCACTGTCCGACACTGGAATATTCCAACATATATTTACAGTGCTCAGCGCGGAGACAAAATTTCATTTAGAGGCTCAATGTGTAGAGAATAAATTTAATAAAAATATACAGTATTTATATAATGTTCATTCAGATAAAATAATTTATCTCTTAAAAAGTGTCTCTGATCAGAAATATGATGCCAGAGTTGTATCCAGAGCATTCCATTTAACATAAGAAGTGTATATGTCTTATGGGTGCATGCCTCATGTGTAAAATGTAAACCATGGAATTTCAATAAATAAATATAATTTATTTATTTTGGATTAAAAATCTAATAAGTCATTAATAGAGTCTCAGATTAAATTTCTCTGCCCGCGGTTGTGTCGGCTACATTGTGTTTACCCGTTACAAGGAAAAACGTTGTACGTGCCAGGTGTTTTTGATAGAGGTGAGTGAACCTGTAATTTTTTGGTGGAATAATTAAATAAATGGATATTTAATTAATTAAATAACCCGACCCTTACCTCCTCCACCTCTCCCTGCAGCATTCAAGAGAAGTTCCTCCACCATATTTATTTTTACCGATGAATGACTGGACGAAATCGAGAAAACATGGTGATATAAGACTTCGATCTTGATAGGTATTGGTACTAGGTCGAGAAGTGGTAGAGACAGAGTGTAGTTTTTGCCTCTAAGCTTCGAAGATCCTCCATGAGGTTGTAAATTTAAGGTTTAAGCATTTACACCCTGGGTTTTTGCTTTGTGTATCTATAAATTATCACTGCGCCTGTGTAGATCGGGATCCAAGGATCCCAGATCTCTTTTTTAACCACTAGAGTGCTCATAGTTGTCTGAAGAAGGTGGAGTGGGAACATATCCACTTATTGTAGTTCCAAATATTGGTGGGTATATAACAGAGGTTGATGGCAGAGTGTTAGAGGGTGCTGGTGGCGTGGCGGAAGCTGCTATAGGGTGATGGAGGCCACATGGAAGCTGTGTTGGGAGGACCTCCAAGGTGTCAGTAAAGCGTAGTGCATTTGGGGGTGTGGGAGACAACATGGATAAGTGGCGCAGGGTGCCGTGGAGGCCCAATGGTGTTTAGGACGGAAGGTCATGGGCCGTTTTGGGCATTTTAGGCCGGGGTTTTTTGAATACAAAACACGTATCTTGCTAACCATGGGTCAAATTTGCATGTTTTATATGGAAATTAAACCCATTCATTGAGGTGGACCTTTTTATTCCACTTTGAGGAAATGTTTTTGTAGGCTCAGGGCTCGGGTGGCACGAAATGTTCAATTAAAATAATAATAAAATAATTATTATTATTTGGATATTCTTGTTTCTGAAGTATCTTTTGTCTCTGATGTGCGATTATTGCCCTTTCAGTGGCGATGTTACCATAAATTTAGTGTGGTAGCTTCAAGAATAATTTTTAGATCTTCAACCAAAATTGTGGTGTTGAATCCATGAATCATGGTTTGGGCATTTTGTGGTGAAATGTGACTTTTTCACTAGGTGTCTATTTTTTTCAAATGAGTAGTCAATCCTATTTGTTTTTTGATGAGGATCGCAAGACTCTTATCCATAAGATGTGTTCAGAGATCGAGGTGTGGGACACACAAGGCCCCTTTCGGCATGTTGAAGTGAAAATCACCGTTGACACCGACTTCCCAATTGTGGCAACTAAATAGCATATCATACATATTTTTCTATATAGAATGTTATGGTGGACTCTGTTATGGATTACGAGACATGAGGTGGCCTGATTCATGCATGAGTTTTGTGGAGTGGTGCTGGGATGATGTTAGAGATCATCGGTTCTTGGAGAGAGATGTGGAGTCAGGTACTCCCCAGTGACACTAGGACATGGGTTTCTATTACCTATCTGTATAGGTAGATATGGGACTGCACGTGTTGTGGGAATGGGTTTATTACCTTTGGGTAGTTTCCTCCAGGTTTGTTTCTCCCCTAATAGACTACGCTATTGTTTCCCCCTGATGTTCATGTAGTTGGATTGCTTCCCTACCGTGACAGGGCATGGACTATCCAATATCATTTGATGGTAGAGTTGGTAATCCCCTAACATACCTAGGTACGTGACTCTCTATAGTTATTTTGACCCCAAGCAGGGTGACAGTCAGTGTTGGTGGCATCACTCTGTTGACTGACAAATTAGATTGTGTGTTTGTCTCATCAACTTTGATATATCGATACTTTCCCCCTTTCATTTTCTGAGCTATCAGGGATGGCTTCGATCCCGTTGTTGTATATGAGGTTAGTACATCATGTGACCATTTTGATTGTTTTTATGGAACCTTAGGTTGTTATCTGTGGATAGTATATGGTCTGGACCATGATACTTGAAGGATAGTATATCAACGAGTGTTCTCAAAGTCCCTGTGGTATGTGTTAATTTTTTTACATGCTAGGGAAATCAAGATAACTATTGGGGTATTGTTGAGGATGGTCTCAAGATGGGGTTTCCATCTCCTTTGGGATCCCTTTGGTCAGTTCCAGTGGATTGTTTCCTTTTAGTTACACCATTTTCTTTTGGGGTTTTTGGGGAACCTAATAAGTATTATTATACTCATAGAAGAAGAATATTTTCATGCACATGTATTCTGTCTTGCACAGACCACAGGTCCTTCGATGGAGTCCCATTTAGACTCAGAGAAAGTATAGCATAGTAGCTGTACTGACTAGGGTTTTCATCAGAGTTTGGGAAAATATCTTACTAGTGGTTGTTTGACAATGATCCCTTCCTCCAGAGCAGGTTTTATGATTTGGCAGTTTCCTTTTAGTGGGCCTTATATTTTCCATTTTGGTACCCCTGCTTTACTCTGATCTAGGATAGATGTATGCATGTATTATAGTATTTAGTTTTTGTATATAAATATCTCTATACTGTTTGATGGAGGTGTAAATGGGGTTGTGTGTACAAGTGCATTATGCTAAGCCTTCTTGTATGTGATAGCCTACTCAGTGTTTAACACCATCCCTTTGCCTATGGAGGAAGGCTTGGGGAGTCGTGGCTTGAGCCCCATTGGGTTGGGTCTTGAAAATATACACCACATCATATAAATTGGGGTTTAATATGAAATGTTTCTCATAGAAGTAAATAGTGAGATGAGAATCCATTACCTACGGTCTTGACTTCATTAATACTAATTCAAACGACCAGTATACTAAATATAAGATTATTATACATATATTATAGAACCATTTTATTATACATCACGAAATATATGATTTTATTATGAAATTTTAATACTAATTATATTAACAATTCCATGTTAAAATTACCTTTAGAGTAATAACCACTTTGTTTTGCATATATGTTTTGATTTGTTTTAATTTTTTCCTCTTACTTTTATCATGGTTTCATAACCACAATAATGGTTACCATGATATAAATATAATAAATATTTAGTATATATGTATTTATAATAATAATTAATTTATTAAAATGAGATGAAATATAACAATCATAGAGATGGTAGGACATATATATGCATGAACTTTGCCTTTCATTTTCTTGGAGGGTTGAAATAAATAAAGAAAAATGATATATATTATCATTACATTATCATTTTTATGTCATATATATAATTTTTATATTAAAATCATCCTTATTACACTATATGAATAGGTTGAATTAATCACATTTCTTTACAAGTCAGAGGTCTGCCGTACACAAGAATGACATTATCATATTCCCATAAAATGGTAATCATGAAGGTATGTGTCATATAATAACAAAAAAAATTATAAAATCCTAAAAATAATATATTTCATAAATATAATATAAATAAATTATTATTCCCATCATAGAGAGGTGGTAATGGGAAAATGGATAACATCAATTCGTGAGTTGATAGTCCACAGTACATGCGAATAATGATTTAAAAACCCATTTGAAGGAAGTGTGTGTGGTTGTAGGTCGTACCCTTAATATAAAAAATAAGTAATTATATTAAATATTATATGGTTGGTATATTATCATGGTATAATAATAATTGAGTGGGTGGAGGAATAAATAAATCAAAAAAACCTTTTGATGAATGTTACCTCTTCTTCAGGTATCATAATTTTGTTTTCTCTAATGAATTTCATGGTTGGATTTTTTTTCCAAAATAACTATACCAGAATTTTATAAGTTAATTTGTGAAGTTATTTAGGAAGATACAAGTTAATAAAAATGGATTTAATGGTGTAAATAAGGGAGCATAGTAAGTTCCCTATTATAGTTGAGGAGGAGTGGTATTATTGGACCCACTCAAAAGTATTCACAATTCGAAGGACCATATTACCACATGTGGCTCCAAATATAAAAATTAATGGTGTTTATAGATGATAATGTTTTATATAACTCATCCATATAAATAAAAACAATTTTTAAACGTTTTGTTCCTTATATTTTAAGTATCCTAATTTTTTTCATTTTGGTTATTTTCTCTATGGTAAATAGTTTTCAATCCATTTTAATTTATAATTTGTGACTAAATTTGAGTGATAATTACTAGATAAATTGATCATATTTATTAGATAAATTACTTATAAATTATAAAATATAAATCTTTAGTGTGAGGTAAATTAATTTTGTCAAAAACGCATTTAACATGCAAAAATAGTGATTTAACATTAACAACATTAACTTTGTTATTAATATTTAACTTCATTATATTGATTATAAAAACCAAAAGTATCTTTTTCTCTTATTCTAAATCATTTTTATTATCTATTAATTTTATAAATTAATTTTAATCTATCACAGTGCATATATTTTTTGTTATAGTTTATTTTTATCATTAGATGTTAAAAATTTTGTTTGTTTTACATATGATTCATAATAGAGATATTGATCCTAAATATTCACTAAAAGTTTCAGAATAAAAATATTATTAAATGAAAAATATACAAAATTTATTTAATTATTTATAATGATTCAATATCATTCCAGGAGTTTTTAGTTACAATTTGTGAAGACGAAATTTATGATGATCTTATTCATGCTAATTAACCGATATCAATAGATTAATTTATAATGGTTATTGATTTGTTTAAGTACTTTTAGAAATGTATTCATGAAATTTATTAGTCCCTAGATCATATATATTCATGAAATATATTTTTAAACAACTTTGTATTTTTGTGATGGAAATGAAATATGTAGTTCTTGGAGGAAGTATCACACATGTACGCACGAACAACATTTTAATTTTCTAATTTATAGAAGGGGAGGAAGTTATATAATGATTTATCATTAAATATATATAAGTATGTCATAAATATCATCTTTATGTATTAAATACATTCTAATAACCATCCATATGTGGCAGTGATGAAAAATGAAATATGTCATTCATGGAAGCAGTGTGATCATCATTTTCATTCTTCAATTAGCTAGGATGAGTGTCGAAATGGCTATTAAATCAGAATAATAAAATTTTAGTATACATATTTGTTATCCCCCATGATTATCTTCTTTTTTTGTATTTAATTATTTTAATAAACTATTCTGGGAGCAGGCTTGACTATTCCAGAGTCTTCTTAAGATTTTTTTTTCAATATGCATATGATACTAACATAATTTTCTTAATTGTAAGAATAAATTTGAATGAGGTAGAATAAAAAAAATAAAACATAAAATGATGTAATTAGTATTTTTGAACTAACACATTTGAAAAAATAATACAAAAATTATATTGAGCCATTTAATGATGTTATTATTATGAGATAAAGACATTTAAGTCATGTATTATTGTGTAGGTGATTTATTTGTTCATATTTTGATTGAATTTAGGGGATTAAGATGTTAGTATCCATGGGGTAGTGAATGGATCCATTTAAGAGATGAAATATTCAGATAATCTGGATCCAGTAGTGAAAAATAAAGGATATAATAGAAGAGATAATCAATCCACCTCTCATCAACATAAATAAGGAATATAATATATGAAATTTTGGGCCATTTCATATTAATATAATTTTTACTATAACTCTCTTTTACCACAAAAACTCATTTTTTAACCTCTCTAACAAAATTTTATGACTATAAAAATAAGTTTCACTTATTACCTAATTTGAACCTTTTTATTTCAAAAATGAAAATCATTTTATTATATAAAATATAAAATAATAATTGAAATTAATTTTAAAATTATAAATTTATTACACATAAACATATATTTATAAAAATATAACATCGTTCTAAAAATTTTAGACAATGGTTTCAAATTTAAAATAAATATTTCTATATATGTAATTTAAACTATTCTAAATAAATGTTATAAAAAATGATTTCATAAATTTTTTGATAATTCATATATCATAATGATATTATAAAGTTCATTTTATTATATATAATTTTTAGCTCTTCAATTAATAATCAATTTTTTAAAAATAATCTCATAATTTCATCCTAAATTAATATTTTCATTCCATGAGTAAAAATATATTTCATATTTTCAAATGTTATTAATTTAATTAAGGAATTCATCATTTCAATGGAATCATAGAAAATAGTGAAAAACAATTTTATATGAAATTTGAGTTTTCAAATATTAAATGATCATATAAAAATTCAATATCATCTAATGATTAAATTAGTTTTTTATATTATTTATATAAAAAAACAAGTTATATTCATAAAAATTATTTAGTTTCTTAAAATAAAAAATCATAGTGCTTGAAAAGATATTTAAAAAAGTATTTATAATTATAAAATGAATTTATTATTATAATATGCATAATAATTATTATTAGATCGATGATAATTTCTGAATATATTTCATTAAAATTATTCATCAATAATGTTTAATTAAAAATAAATTACACATTTAAGAATTTAGGTGTTTACCTGAGTGCAAAATATTCACTATAATCATTTGTTGGACTCATGTTCAATTTAGGGTGGGAATGAATTTCTACAGGTAAGGTATTAGTACAATTAAATTTTAGTAGTTTATATATTGTTTTTGATATTGTAGCTAGTACTATTACAGTAGTACTATTCATTTTAAATGTGCATTTGAGCCACAAAAAACAAGCCTTCAGGCCACAGGACCTTCAGGTCATCATGGAAGATTGGGTGGGCGACCATCAAGGGCAAGGATCAAGTGCATGAAAGTTTTCTATTAGAATAATGCAGTCATGGGTGATTTATAACATGTATTCATGCCTACTAGTCATGGTAATACTTTCCATTTAATGGGCTACCCTCTACCGAAAAATAAATAAGTTATTTTTTTAATAAAAGGATGCTCTGACCTTAACATTACAAAAACTGCAACACATTTAGTAAAATATTTTATTGAGTAATATTACATTGATATCAAATAATTATAAAAAAATAACGATAAGATTATTTAATTATTTTCGAAGGATTTAATTTTACCAATCGATTTATATTAAAATATTTCATTGAGTTTTACGAATTCATCATATAATGATATGTGATGCATAAATAGGTATTTTTTATACCTTAATATATTAATTAAATATATTAATTTTTTCTCCTTTATTTTATTCTAATAATGTATTAATGTTATTCATTATAATATTTTAAATCAATATATTGTTTAATGTTTGGTTTTAGTTCGGTTTTTTGTGTGAAACAAGCTATTAAATATATAATTTTTTAATGGGGAATTAATAATAAATTTTATGGTTGTTGCTTTCTTACCCCTTTAAATAAATTGTGTTGTGATAATTTTGGTTATCACTCACTAATGAAAATAACTAAGGTTATCCATAATATAGAAGATGCTCAAGATAAAAATTGGGGTTATATATCATCCTTACTAACATGAGTAAGGCAACAAGATATACATTTTCGAATATTATATGTATATATTGAGATTATCCACCATTAGTGAAAAATATGTATCTTAAACTATTTATAAATCATATGATTTTCTAGATAGATACCATTCACATTTTTATTTCTATGATACTATTTAAAATCATATACAAAAACAAAATAATTAGGATAATATCAAATAAAATTATAGTAAATGATCATATGAATATGAATACTCAATCCTAATAAGTTTTGTCTTATGAAAATTTCATTTCAATTATTAAAACATTCATTTAATTTATGATAAATTTGGATCAACCTATAACTCATTCAGATAATCCTTTATTGTCCATGGTCATCTTCCTGTCAGGTTTTCTATACTAATGAGATACATGATACATAATAAAATTAAATTTTAATCCTTTTATAGTTGTTAGTAAAGATCATGCAAATTAATCCAAATCGTATCCCTTGGTAGATTCAATCCAGGGATACTGTTAGGCCCACATATTCTGAACCAAGTAAATATCAAGTTTATACTAAATCACAATTTTCCAATTTTATTACCCATAATTGCATGTATGTCAAATCCTTTGTCCTCTTATTTGTATCCACAGTGACATTTCATTTCTAAGAAACCATACACTATATAACTTTCCATACTTTTATGATTTTTTCATATATTTACACTCAATCCTATTATTTTATTTGATATACCCTTGTATTAATCCCCAAAAATATGTTATCTAAGATTCTATAATAACAAAACTCTTCTTTGATACCATCTAAAACACTCTTGGCCTGGACTCTCAGATCACATACTAATAAAAGATACATTAATCATGGATTTGATACCACATGAGAATAATTAATAAATATTTACATATATTTTCAGAATATAAGAAAAACATCTAAAAAATATCTCATAATCCTAGAATCCAAAGGTTTAGTTTCTCCATAGATTATTTTTAATGAAATATTATGGAGAACATTTCTCTTTAATCGAACCATAATAGATCACATTCTAGACATCTCGAAGATTACACTCATCTTCATAACCTAATGTTTTGATCACATAAACTGGATGATCTCAAACACTCATTAATGGGAAAAATATATTAATGATTATAACTAGTTTAGAGGATATGCATATGAGGAAAAAATAACATGGGCGAAGTATTTTATAAAAAGGATCACAAAATTATACTAGTTTTCTATAAGGTATAATAGATTGGCATGGAATCTTAAAATATCAAACATATATTATTGAATTAGTGTGAGGATGTTGGAGGAAATAAAAAATATCCATGGAGAATAACATATGTATATAAAATAAAAATGTGATATAATAATAATCAAAGACAATCAATTCATAATGGATGTAGAAACACTTTCCCACCTCCCATCACATTGTGGATAAAAAATATCATTCCAGCCTCTTATAATAGAGGGTTTTAAATCAAATCCCTACCTCTCATAACACAATGGATTAAAAATTTTGTCCCATTATACCATAACCTAGAGCATCCAGAATAACTTCCCCAAAGATCATTAAATTGTGGATCAAGAATCATGTCCCTACATCCCACTACATATCCAATCAACAATCACATCCCTCCATCCCATTATATAATATGTCAATAATTACACCCCTGAATCTCATACATATCGCATAAGATATCATACATTAAATTGTGCATTGGAGGCATACACAACTCCAAGACCACACTTCATATAATGATAATCTATACGCATGCATTCCATATAAAATCAATGGTATATCATATCCCGAAGAACTGATGTAATGAATTTTTTTCACAAACCTTATAATAGGTATAACATAAAAGGACCTCAAGAGATATATTGGTCATAATTACTGAATAATGTTTTTTTGTTTAATTACATGTTATTTTAGGTTTTTAATAACGCAAACCCATTTTATATTATGTGAAAAATATTTTTATTAACTATATATTTTTATTACAACATTACTTGTAATAATATGTATAGTATAATTCAAATTTTATTTATAGATAATAATTGCATCTAAATTTAGTTAATCCATAATGAATTCTAATTTTATCACTATCATGTTCGCATTTTAGTCCGAACTTGATAATTGCTTTTGGTTTCAAGAAATATTTTTAGTTTAAACTACACTTTTTTCATTATTCAAATATAGAATAAGATGTAATGATCAAATTCTTACTCAACTTGTTCTATTGAAAATCCCAAATGTATACATTTCCTTAGAACAAACAGAAGTCTAAATTTATGTTTAAATTATTCTCTCAATGTCCTAAAATCATGCAATAGTTTGGGAATTATGAAATTTCAATAAATTTTAATATTAGTTGTTTCATTGATTTCACATTCAATTAACATTATAATTGATCGGAGTTTGTTCACTTAGAATGATAAAAAATTATTATTTATTACATTCAAATATATGATAATCTAAATATGTCATTTAGGTTCCTTAAAATGGCTGAAGTACTGCAATGTCTTCTGAGTATTCCAATAATGTTTTAATAAGTTTCCAATTATACCGTTTGACAGGCTTGTTAGAAAAAATATATTTTTGATCAATTGGATTGTTTGTTAAGTTTATCTACATTTAAGACTTCTATGATATTTTTAACTATTTTTTCTATGGGATAAAAGTTAGTCGAAATTTATATTGATATATTTATGCACAAATTGATAAAATCAGTTATGTTTTATACTAAAACCAATTTCTTATCTACTACCGTGACATAAATTTAATTATATCATCATTTAAAAAAACATTCTACCATTCCAAAATATATTTCATGATTTGTTTTTGATATATTTCAATAGTTTAATGGAAACATTTTTTTAACATTTTTTTTATTTTCATATTTTTACAATTATTTATTATTTGTGATTAGTCTTTGCAAATAATTTTGAAGTTCATGAAACGTGTTTTAATATTATTTTAAATATAATTTTTTAAGAAAATAAATGTATATCAATTTTAAAAATATTTATTAACATATAAATTATTGATTGGTTATTTTTTCACTAATGGTGAATTAATTTTTTATAGAAAGTTTTTAATTATTATTTTTTAATGGTGAAAGATTTTTTTTATAATTAATGGTTAATTAATTCATGATAACTAATGATACATTAATTTTTTATAATGGTGGTTCTATTTTTTTATAGTTCTAAATTAATTTTTTATTTCAAATGTCAATTGATTTTTTATTTCAGTGGTCGACCAATTTGTATTTCAATGGTGGATCAAAATTTCAATTCAATAATAGTCGATTATTTATACCACTAGTTAAAAAATATATAGTTTTGAAAAAATTTTAGTACTCTTTTTCATCATTTTTAATTTTTTAAATTGCTGCATACATATTAGAATTATTTTACCTGTTTCATTATTTACTAAAACTCATATGAATTATATGGATACCAAGTGATGTTATTTTAAAATATTTAGTCAGGTAAAACATATGTATTAAATTACTTTTCCTTGACGAAAGAATGTTAGACTATTTTTGTAAAGTAACTTTTATTTACTATATTAATTGTTTTAATAGTTTCTAAAATATTTATTCAATATTTTCTAACTTTTTTATGTATTAAATGCATGAACATTATTTATTTTATTTTGTGAATTTATATAAATTCAATATCAATGTATTTATTAGTATTTATTATGACGGAAACATTCATTGAATTGTGTGACTTAGTTTTATATTTTCTTAAATTTATGATTAACCTATTTTTATGAAATTTATTCGAATGATTTAACAGTATATTTAAATCATTTTGATTTAGTATTTAGGTTATTAATTCAAATCATTAGAGTTATGGTCGATATAGAGAACAAGTTTCTCTCATGAATAAATTTCTATCGTTTTACCTGTGGATTTTGTTTGTTTATCTTTATAGATCACTATTTGAAGGGTTATTGAGAATCCTTGAAAGAATTAGAATACACTAGATAAAATATTGAACTCTTTGTTTTTTCACAAGAAAATTTCTTGAACATCACAGGTGTTGAGAAAACAGAATCCCTGTGTGATAATCTCTTTTAACCTTTAAATAATATCTTAATATAAAAAAAATATTATATGGCCACTACTTTCTTGATGAGACATCCACATTGCTTGAAATCAAGTATTATGGATATAAATTTTCAGCTTCTAAATTATTCAAGTTTTTGAGTCTATAACACTACATCCAATATCTCACACTCACTCTCTGTTTTCTTTTTTATGTTTTTAGACACAAAAGCTTTATTTTGTTTCTCATTATTTAGTTGTGACTCATGGATTCTAATGTTAGTATTTTAAGAACTATGAATCTCTGTATCTAAAGTAATGGGTTGTAATATGGTTGTGTCTCCCCATTTCTAATTCAGTGTTTAATGTTTATCCCTCCATTAGAAAAAGATTTGTTAATTAAGTTATAATTCCCCCTCAAAAATAATATTTGTGCACACATATATCTTGCAGCGTATAGAGGTATAAGAATATAGTAGGGCCATATTAGATTGTAACAGTATAAAAATAATTTTTTATTTAGAATTTTAGTTTCTAATTAATTATAATAAATAACCATCCTAGTTAGTTTAAATAATAAAATTATTTCATTATATTTTTAATCTATTTTATTCATCCCCAATGGATATATGTCATTAACCTATCCAACCTATCATGAAACAAAAAATCAATCACCTAATATGGGTATTTCTAATAATAACTTAGATGGTATTTCATAAATAACTCCAAATGAGATATATCTTTCACAGATAAAGATAAAACTAGATGAAAAAACTTTTTTTATAAATCATTTTTAATCTTATTTTAAAATGATGAAGTAGCGAGTCTCATTCAAAAAATAATTTTCAACATGTTTCTCAATATAATGCTTTTCAAAAATCATTCAGAAAGAAGTCCCATAATGTACCCTTAAAATGACATAACGGTTTCTCCTAGAAATTGTTTAGTGGGAATGAAAGAAGAATAATTCATATGGTATACAAATTTTAACATTTTAAAATATCATTATTGAAACACAAAATATGAAAATATTTATAACGATTCCTTTTGACAATAGTTGAATAGTTAGGAGAAGAAAATAACAAATATATAGTTTTCAAAATTTGAAAGGATAACAATAAAAAGAAAGAATAAAATGGACATGGTAAAGAAGGGGACTATTAAGGAGGATATGTATAACGACACTTATATTTTACACATTAATATTACATATCTTTTTCAGAATACATAAAAATGTATACAGAAAAAAGACCCAAAAAAAGTATTAGTGATGTGCCTTTGGAGACATGGAATCATAAACATTGATAAATAAGTGGGAAAAATTATCTCCCACTGTGTTCATCATTACTAGAACCTTTCTTAGAAACAATATACAAAATAAATACCTTCATAACCTAGGGGAGGAAACAAAAATGTGGTGATCTAAAATGCTCAGTAAAGCTAAACACGTGAGTCATGAAATCCAAAGCCTGAGAAGAAGTAAAGGAACTGGGCACACAGTGGAAGCTCCATAAGTGGAATTTTTAAAAATTTCACCAGCGTATGACATATACTAGTCAACGTCGTTGAATCGCTGCCCAGTTTAAATATGAGGATCTTGAGTGAAGAGGTTTAAGAACAACAATAAACCATAAAATATGTAGTTTAGATCTGAAGTCGTGAATGAATCCTTCTGGTCATTGGCAATTTCTACATAAAATTTTGAATCCAAATTCTTCTATATTTTCCAAATGTTCTTTGATAAACATTGGGATCTCTATTTGTTGAATTCTAGGTGCTAGCATGGAGATCTGACGGGGCCTTCGATACTCTAATGATCACTGCAACGCCTCACTTGAGCTTTCGGAGAGACAACTCGATCTGAGCTCATTGATCCAGAGCTTCTCTCTCTAGATCATTAGAGAGAAAATGAGAGATAAATACCATAAATAGTCACTTGTGGGAGGCTCTCATCTTCAATATATAGTGTGTAATTAAAATACCCAATATTGCCTCTCCGACCCCTGAATACTTAGTTCACTGTAAATGACATGTTATGACTAATAATCAGACTCATAAATATTATTATCACTTTATTGTAATATATTAAATATATTACGTGATAATAAATGAGTCGTTAACTAGAATATTCATTCCACAAAATATTAATTAAAACATGAATATTTTAATAATAATTCCAACAATATTTTTCTTGTATTTACATAAAACATATAAAAAACTTTAATAAATAAATTCAATGATCAATATTTTTAACATGAATAATATGAATTTATTTATTTCATTGGTGGTTGTTTATCCTTGGAAAAAACCCAAAACAATATGGCGGGGTCCACCATGTTCAAAACTTATATTCAACCTAATAGAGATGATTATTGAATAATTTATTGTGTTTGAACCTCTAGGCCCTTATCTTGATTGCAGTGAATATTATTCGTATATCTAGAGTTGAATATAGAAACCCATCATGGGACCTAATGAGATAAGTATTGTCATAGTAGAAACAACCAACCTATAAAAACACACAATGTAATATACTATATTTTTCATCAGTTTCTCATAATGTAGGATGCACAATAGTGTGACATTATTTTTCCTTGATTTATTATTTAATGATCTAACCAGAAAAAATTACCTTGGACTACCTAGGTCCTAGATTTATCAATGTGCAACCATCCTGATCAACATGGGTATAGATATATAACATTTTTAAATTGGAATTGAAAAAAATCATTTCTTGACCATTCAATCAATGTCATGCCACCATTGACTCTCCCAACACAAACTACCTGGCCACAATTTCAATATCATGGGTTTTCGCATCAAAGTACATGATTAAATGGAATACATAGGGAATGATATCATGTTAGGACACCATTACAAAAGATCATAGACACCAATATAAATTTACACTTAAAACATGTGATGTTTCTATTGGTGGGTCTTACCTCATGATATCACTACTAGTGATCATAATGTGCGAACTTCACAAGAATAAGTCTCAATACTTTGACCCCCAAAACATGATAGTGAAACGTCTACCATGTCCAGTCTGTCTGTTTAATCTAGACCATAATATATATTCAAGATTAATATCATAGTATCACGGGGTTCTCATTATAGCCCAGATCATTTATAACCATTCTAATTGATAAAAAATCAATATAAATGACCATTAAATAATGGATGCTAAAATATCAACAATACAATTTTAATAATAAAACATGTATATCTATTTATATACACGATATTGTAATAAAAATTACTAAATAGTTGGGTTTAGGGAACCAACTATTTCAACAATAGGGGTTTGAGAACATAAACATAACATTGGAATATCATAACTAGTATTTCATAATATCACTAACACGAATCCTCAAATAATCATGGTTGTTCATAAGACATGAATCGTAATGAAATAAAGATAAAATCCTAAAAAAATAATTTATGAATAATACATGGAATTTTGTAAGAAAAATAAGAATATATAATGATTTCAATAGTAGTCAAGTAATAACTACCAAAGACATATTAGTGGAAAAGGTCCTTTAATGAATTGATTTTACAACGCATTCCAGTATTGTATCTCTGGAATGAGTTTACGACTTATTCTAGTCCTGTAATACTAAACTGAGTTCATTTCTCATTCCAGCCCTATAATACTGAATCTAGATCATTTATCTTTCCATACATGTGTATATAATGAGATATAACTCTTCACTAAATTTATCAGAGGGATATATAGGTCACACTCATTATCTAATAATGAAATCATACATAATTATGCCACAAAATACTAAAACATCATATCACAACCGATGATATGTATTGGGTAACATAACATGTAATCATATCTTATCATGTGGAAATTTATAGGTTTCCTAATTATTTCTTGAAATCATTACCCATGAAAGGTAGAAGTATTCAAAATAATATAACATAGGGAAGAGAAACATGTGCCATAAGAATCATTCTATCAAAACATAAAACATTTAAGGAAGAATATGTATAGAGCCTCTAGAATATTTCTTATACAGGAATGATTAAAATCATAAAATATAATAATAGTTTGGTAATAACATGTAAAGACATTTTCAAAACATATATTTAGCAAAATATATATTATTTTTTGAAAATGGATCATTACAACATAAAAAAAAATTAATGCCATTTTCCAGAAAATTAACATGAAATCTTATAAGGAATGCTTCAAAAAACATTTGGAAACTATTTTCATTAAAAAAATATAATGTGACCTTGAAACCATTATGAAGATCATTTTCCTTGAATACTTATAAAAGGATCAATAAATGTTTTTGAATACTATTTCATTGTAATTTCATAGTAAATATATAAAAAAGGCTTAAAATAATTTAGAAAACTATTTTCCATAAAAATTTATAAAGTAACCATAAAAACTTTTTGAATACCATTTCTTTGATAATACATTTCAAACATATAAACATGGTATAAAATTAATTTTAAAATCATTTTCCGAGAAAACATATAAAATAAGATTGAAAACATTTTGAAAACAATTTTCCTTGAAAAATTATTTGAAAAAATATAAATAAAATAATGATAAAACTTTGAGAAAATTTGTTTTATGTTTTTAAATATTTATAAATATTATCCTTTTAAACATGAAAAGGAAGATTCAATGAAATTATAGAGGGTAAATCATTACATTCCATCCGAGTTTAGAAGAACATTCCTTTTATATGGTAAAATGATAAAAAAATATATTGTTTAAAAGAAACAACATGATTACATTGAAAGAGTTTGCAACAAAAAGTTAAAATTTCATTTTAAATCATATAACTGAATAAAATAATATTTTTGAAAACCTTTTTTAGAAAAAAATGGTTTTTAAGGAACATATATTTCTTAATGAATAGAGGGTATATTCGGGCTTTCCAAAAAACACATTCTTAAATATTTTATATACCAAAGTGTAAAACAAATTATTGATACATGAATATATAATTACTAACAATATTATAATTAATGTTATCAATGTTCAAGATAGATATATTTTAATATTTTAACAAAGGAAGAATAAACATAATCAATCTCGAAAATTGATAAGAGTATTTCAATAAACACTCACCAGTTGATAACTGTGAACCCTACTCACCGCATAATAAAAATAAAATTACATGAAAAAAAATATCATTAAAATAATGTTAATAATAATATATCATTTCAAATTAAGGGTATATACCTCATGGATAAATATAGGTGGATAACGATGCATGTGTCTCAAAGAAAGAAAATTGAGACAATATTATTTTACCGATTTGACAGGTTTGGAAACATACCTCCCTAAAAAAAGAGAAAATAATGGATATTTAATAAACTATAATTATAATTATAATAGTAATATTATTCATCCATGGAATGTTTAAACACTTTACAAAAGGTGGTGGTAAATAAATGATATATCTCATGGAAAATAAAAAGTGAGATGAAATTCCCTTACTTTTTGTCTTGTCCCTTGTCGTACTCATTAAAAACTCCAACGTAAAAATTATTAATTTATTTTACATATACAAACAACCATATTATTATATTTAATTACATATATGGTTTTATTATTACATTATATAACCTTCTTGTTAATAATTCCATGTTAATGTTACACTTCATGTATAATTCTCTTTGTCTTTCATATGTGTCTTAATTTGTTATATACTTTTTCCTTATACTTATATAATGATTTCAAGAATTTAAACCATGATATAAATTTCATTCATACTAATTATATTTTTATTATAATTTTCTAGAGAAAATATTAGTATGAAATGGAATACAACATTCATGGTGATGGTAGGCCATACATACGCTTGATCATTGTTTCTGTTTAATTACTACATTGAAGATACAATGTAAATGAAATATATGTATATATTTGTATATATATATATATATAGGAATTAAATTAGAATTATTATAAAACATATATAATGTAATTTCATTAAATCAATTCTTCATAAATTCTATTTAGTGTTTGAACGGGTTACATCGCATTGAGGAGGTGGTAGTTCACGCTTCCTCAAATGAAATTATCATACTTATAAAAGATGGAAAGAAAAAAAATATGTTCAAAATAAAAATTAAAGAATTATAATTTCAATATAAATATCATATGTATCATATATAAATATTCTGTCCATCAAAATTTCCATTATGAGGGTCTGTAATGAAAATAAAGAACAACCAACATTTCGTGATGCCGTAGTCTGATGTACTTGTAAATAGTATGTTTATTACCCATTAGATGAAACTATATCTAATTATATATCTAATCCTTATCAAAAAACATCCTTTTATATCGAGGATACTACTTTTTTTACAAAGTCATGGAATAAGAAGAGTTTTGGGGGGTGGATAATGGAAATAAAATATAGGAGATTGAGGGAGGGTGTTACCTCTTAATGAGGTAAATCTATTTTGTTTGCAGCAATGGGATTCCATGGAAGAATTTATTTCAAAAGGGAGGAATAAAGGATATAATTATGGTTGTTTTTATTTTTACTGTTAATATCATGATGGAACCAAAGTGGTTTGAGAGGTGTTAGGAAGTAGAAGAGTTCTTTCCTTTTTATAGTGTAGGTGGAGTGGAACTCTTGTAAATACCAAATAGAATTAATTAATACAGTGAATACCTTACCTAATGTGACTAAATAATGGAAAACTAATTTATTAAAATAGAATCATGGTAGAAAAAATCTCCACCACCCAAAAAAAATTGAATTTTAATAATTTTGTTCTTTAACATCTTTGTTTTCCCAATTTTTTGAGGTTGGTTTTTATTAAAGACTATAGTTTTATTAACAGTAGAATTTAAACATTATGACTATATTAAAGTAATATTTCTTTTTAAACTATTTAGAAAACAAATAATAAATATTATAAAAAAATTTCAAAAAAATTCTCATGTGTTTTCGAAATTAATTTTAAAACAACAAAAAAAGACGCTAAAAAACATTGCTTAAACCACGACCACGTTAAAAATGACATTACAATATATGCGTCAACATGTTAATTGAAAATGATAATTTGGTACATTAATATACTATAATTAATATTTATTATCAATTACATGTTTCTTGATAAAATATAGGTTTTTTTATTAATTTTAAATCATTAAAAAATTATTTTAAAATAAATTTAATGATATTTTTGATATTATATATCTAACTATAAATTTAAAATATAAAAAAAATATTGGAAATAAAATATATTATGTTCACAACTTTGTAAAATGATATATTCCTCTAGAAAAATTATTAGAGAAGAAAATTCAATCAATTTACGACACTTTTAATATTTATAGTTTCATTTGTTTTAGTGAATTATTAAATAAGTAACCACTATAATGGAGTTTCTAAGTTTTTCAATTAACTAAATCATCTTTAAAAACTAATAATAAATTAATATAATAAAAACATCACATTTATCATTAAAAATGAAATATATAATCAAGTTAAAGATATGTAGACATCCCCTTTTTTATTTTCCATATATAAACTTTTACACAGGTCACTTCCATTTAATAATGTCATACTAACCCATAAAATTCAATATGAAAGGCGATATAGTAAAATTATTGGAAACCAATTTCCTTTTCATATGTTTCTAAGACATTATAGTCCTTAATATTTTGTTTTATTCTCTTGTTATGCTTAGTTTCACATTAATCACCATAATTAATGTTAATCCCAATTCAATAATAATTTTTTTCGAAAATTTATTTTTTATTATTAGACCGAAAATATTATAATATTTGAAAAATGTATGTATTTTTTAGAAATTGAAATAAAAAAATTGAGAAAATTTTCTTTAACACTATTTGCACTGTGAGGATGAGAAAGCGGGTTTTTAAGGTAAAAACGTTCAAAAGTTCAATAAGTGTTTATATCTAATTTCAATATAAAAATAATTAAAATGAAAAAGGATAGATTAATATTTTTATAATGGACCTATTGTGACCATAGAAACAAATTTAAAATTTTATTAATAATTATTTTAGGGAAGGGGGAGGTTTGGACTAAAATATATTATTTTTCAATATTCATAAAAAAATTATGTTTCTCAGTGAAATCTCAAAAATTCACACTAATTAAATTTAGAAATATGAAATAGAAATATGATTTTTATTTTTAGAAATAAAAATCATAAATTTTTTGAAATTTAGTTTTAAAATGGGTTCTTCATTTAAATGCAGTAAAATGTGGTATTGTGTGTAACACAGGTTAACTAAGTGTTTCATGTACCACTAGTTAATATAAGTGTTGAGTATACCAAGGGATACTATAAGGGTTGTGTATAGTAATACATCAACTTGGTTTTACGTATAACACATGAAAAACTCATTTATATTTTATTAATATAAAACAATAATATATAAATTGTTGTGTAAAATATAATATATCATAGAGTTTAATTTTATTCATAAAAAAATTTCACAAAATCTCATTGTGTTTCATTCTTCCCCCATTAAAATGAATATATCCCTCGAAATTATTCTTGGTTATCAATGGTTTAATGCATGAGATTTCATTTCATAGAAAACCAAATTGTAAAAATGAACACTAATATTTCCCTTAAAAATAAAGCTGGAATCATAATGGTTTCCCAAAGTAACTCATAACTAGCTTCCCACATAAGAGAACAAAAATGGGATGTGAATAAATGGACATGAAAGAGAAATATAACCATCTTTTTATATTGTTGATTTATAGAGAATAATTTTAGGATAAATATATAAATCACAATTCCATAATTTGTTATGATATTTGGTCCATTCTGATTCATTGGAAATGAATCTACAAAGACAACATTTTTGGTTTCAAGATCATGTTTCCTAAATTTGATGAATTTTCATGAAAATATATACTTGCATGATTTCATAAAAACCTCACCCTTTGTGGTTCTCTGATCCACTTCACCTCTTTTTCTAAAAATGATGCTGAATTTTTCATTCCTAAGGAATTAATAGACCTTGAGATTTGTGATATTCTATCCTATTTTTTATAAATAATCATCAATACAAACTAGTTTTAATAGGATATCCAATATATATAATTCCTCATATGTAGAGATGACACTTTAATCTTACCAACTTCATCTGATGTTTAACTTAAATATCCCATAAATGGTTATCCACATAACCCTTCTGAAAGATGAATTATATTCCTTAAAACTAATGTCATGAAATCATCAAAACATTTATCCCCCATATATACAAAAGTACCACTTGGTTTTCACATTAAAAACATGTTACTACCCTCTTCATAAATCTTGTTGAAATATGGAAATAACCCGATTTACAAGATATAATTTTTGAAATCACATATATCTCCTTATTCCAATGATTAATGGATACATTCATTAAATAAAAGAAGTTATTGGCTTCATCCTTTATGACATTGAACACTTTTTCCATAATCAGTTCAAGGGTAATCTATACCATCCAATTTACATATTCATATCCAGTATATCAATGTTCAAATTTCATTATCTCAACGTCCTACATTAATTAATAGTTACATTTCCTAAATAAAAATACCAAATTTCCATTAAATATATTTTACATGTCTTAATCAACATTCAACATGTCATTTTCATTTCTTAATAAAACATTTTAAAAAATTTATTACATATTTCATGATTCGAAAAACATAATATCTAATTTCCGAAACATAAATATTTCCTTCATAGAATATTTTTCTTAAACCATTACTCATGCTTCCTTAATATATCTGATCATTCCTCTTCAAAATATGGAATATCAATCATGTATTATTATTCCTAAAAATCAATTTAGTCAAGCTTCTTATGTTTAATGTAAACAATACTTGAAGAACATCACAACTCATTTAACATGCCATTTGTAGTATCTTTATCTTCAGATGTATAACTAATAATGATGACACCTTCCCAAATCTATTTATCATATTTCAACTAGGGAAATAAATTTTCATAATTATCATACATTACTCATCTGAAATAGTCAATGTTAATTTTGTTCCTTCTAATTCCCTTAATCGAACAAAACAAGAAATCATAGGGTCACACATTTATCATAATGGGGTACCATATAAGCATGCAAGAATATATAAAAGATTCATCGATTATAGATCCTACATCATTAATATATGAAACCATAGGATTATCTTAGATTATTCATAGTCATATTCTATTTAAGTCCTTCTTGATGGTTATAATGAGTATGTGAATTCCGAAAGAAAATCCTCGTAGAGTGTCAAACTAGGTGTGCATCAAGGCCTGTTTTCGTGTACCTGATTCCCCCATGTCAGAACTGAGACAACTTTTCCATGTTGATACCCCAAATTGCATCTATTCTGGGGCCATCCTTAAAAAATATTTAAGGTCATTTCCTATTCATTTCCTTATCCTTAGAATTATTGTTATAGATGTACATGGGGCAATTACTATAGGTTTTTCATCCTCAATTTCAAATATTAAATAAAACATCGCTCTAACACCGTCTATAATGACATTATTTTTGTATATAGTTACATCACATCTATTTGGTAAAATACTAAAAAAATTATAAAAAATGATTCCCAATGACTATATTAGTCTAGTTACATTGGAAACATAGAATCATAAACACTATTATATAAGTGAGATAAATTATCTCCCACTATATTCTTCATGATAAGAACCATTCTTAGACACATCATGATTAATAAATTTCTTCATAAACTAGTGAATGAATCATAAAAGGGGGATAGCTAAGATGCTCAGTTAGGGTAAAAAAGGGAGAAATGTAATCATAATCATGATTGTAATGGTATGAAAACAATATCATAACATTCTAACATCAAACCCTGTATATCATTGGATCACAAAAATTAATTAGGGAATAAATATTTACAGATCATAAGACATTAATCATATGGAAATAAAGATCATAATCCATGAAATCATAAAATAAGACTAATACATGGAATTGTTGCACTCATATTATTATATATAATTATTTCCATAGTAGTAAAGGAATTATTTCAAAGTCTATATTAGTTGGAAATGTCCATTACCTAACAAAGTTAACACCCTGTTTCGGTCCTGTATTACTAAACTGAGTTCACTACCTGCTCTGGCCGTGTAATATTTAATCGAGTTCATTTATTCTTCCAACAATGCAATACTAAACTAGGTTCATTTCTCTTTCCATCCATATAGATCTCATGAGATAAAAATATTTACCCAAAGCAACGGATTGAGATATATGAACCAACCATCTCATAATGAAATCATACATACTTTTTCCAAGATATAATAAACAATTATATCATAACCCATGAAATGAAATGAGAATAATAAAAATGTAATTATATCTTAACCTATGGGAAAAAAGAAATTTTTCATATTCATTTCATTATATTATAACCCATTAATGGTAATAGGATTCAGAATCATATAACCATTGGAAGAGAAATAGTCTTCACATGAATCATTCCATCCAAACATAAAACATTTATTAATGAATATGATTGGATAATTTGGGAAATTTTCTATAAGGGAATGAGTAACATTATGAGATTTCATATTATATATAAATAATATAGAAATAATGTTTGAAAACATTTCTTGAGTAAAATAACCTTTCAACTTTGATAAAATTTAAATAAATCATTAAATCATTTTGAAATCAATTTTCTTGAAAATAAACATGAAAGAATATAATGAAATATTTGAAACCCTTTTTGAAAACTTTTTAATTAAATATAAACCAAGATAGATTTAAAATGTTTCAAAACCCATTTTCCATGGAAATTTATAAAAGGATCATGAAAACGTTTTGAAAACCATTTATTAGAAAATATTTTTTGCAATCTTATAAATAAGGCCTGGAATTATTTTTCAAAACTGTTTTCCTTGAGAACTTATTAAAGGATCCAGAAAACAATTCCAAATAAATTTCTCTAAAAATGCTTCTCAAACTTATAAATAAGGCATGAAATAATTTTTAAAATTGGTTTTCTTGAAAATTTATAAATGACGCTTGAATGCATTTGGGAAAATATTTTCCATAAAAAATAAATTGAAAACATATAAGGAAATATAAAAAATTATTTGAAAACCATTTCATTGAAAATTAATATATTTAAAAAATATGATAAATATTAACCTTTCATCCATGTAATTTATATTTCATAGAAATTATAGTTGGTAAATCTATACATTTTTTACGTGTTAAGAAGAAAATTACTTTTACATGGTAAAATTTTAGAAAAATTACCTTGTTCAGAAAGAGATAAGAGGATTCCTTAGAAAAAATAGGTAATGAAAAAATGTGGAATATTATTTCTAGATTTATTGGATAATAATATAATATTCTTGTGAACTCTTCTTTATAAAACATGGTTTTGAAGGAACATTGATTTCCAAATTAAGAGAGGTTGATTTCAGTTTTCTTAAGAAAACATTATTAACTTTATTATATTCCAAAGAGTGGGAAAATAGAAAAAATATGTGAATATATATTGAATTACCATAAGATAAGAAATTTCATTAATTTTATTGAGAGATTTATTATAAGAGTTAATCAAAGGAATCATAATGGTAAACTATCTAGGAACGTGATGATATTATTTCAATAAAATATATCCACTAGTTCTCTTTGAACCATATCAACCACATAAGAAAAAATAAATTACATAAATATTAAAATATAATTAAAATCAGGAGATTCATGATATAAAATTTCAAAGGTTTTATATATCCCTCATGAATAAATATAGGTGATTACCACGACATGTGTCTCAATGAAGGAATATTGTGACAAAATTACATTACTAATTTGGTAAATTTTGAAACATAAAACACATAAAATAAAGATGATAGAATGGATATGTAAACACCCATATTTATAATTTTAATATTTATATCATACTTCTATATTTAGTATACACACCACAAAAATTTAATGTGTTGTGAATAAATTATGTATCTCCTGGAAATAAAATGTTATATGAAATTCTATTACCTTTTGTCTTTACTCTCATCCTACATGTTAAAACCTCCTGTATAATAAATATAATTTTTATACTTATGTAATAGAACCATATTAATTTATATAATACCATATATTTTTTATTATTACTTTATATTACCTGGTTTTTAACAATTCCATGTTAAGTTTAAATTTTAGTTAATATTCGATTTTTGTTCACTTCAGTCTTATTTTTTTATATATTTATGACTTATGCATATATGATGATTCCAATAATATAAAACATGCTTTAAATATTAGTTATATTCATTATATTTGTATTATAATTATCGATAGAATATAGAATAATGAAATGTGGTACATTGTTCATGTAGATAGTAAGTTGTATGTATGCATGAATGTTGTTTCTATTTAATTGTCATATTGAATGAAATATGTTAAATAATATATATGTGTGTATATATATACTTATTCTAGTGGCATTATTATATCATATATATCATACATATTCACTAAATCCATCTTTAATACATTCTATGTAGTGTGTGAACGAATTACATCGCTTTGAGGTGGCAATAGTCCACACATCCTTAAACGAAATTATCATATTTACACTATCTGAAATGAATAAAGGTATGATATAAATAAAATTAAAAAAAATGATATCATCGTGTTAAATATCTAATGTATGATATATAAATTATTTTCTATCATATTTTACACCCTGATAGACAGTAATTGAAAAAATGAACAATCATCGTTTCATGAGGAGGTAGTTCATCATACACGTAAACAGTATGTCCGTTACCCATTATATGGAAGTTTGTTTATGTTTATGTATAACCATTGTCATAAAAATACTAGAATATTTATTATACTTGTGTTTTTACAATATCAAATAATATAAATAGTTTAGTGATTGGATAGTAAAAATTATATAAAGGAGCATGAGGGAGGGCATTACCTCTTAATTGGGTAACCCTTTTTGGTTTGCACCAAAGGGATTCCTTGTAAGTCAAACTGTGTAGAGTGAGGCTTCATGGAGGAAGGAATATTTATTTTTATGTTTATTGGTCAGATCATGGTCAAACCAAAGTTGGTTCAAAGGTGTGATGGAGTGGGAGAGTGCGTGTATTTTTATAGTGGAAGGGGAGTGGTAGTCCTGTAAATAGAAAACGTTATTCATTAATGAGAGATATACCATGAGTAATGTGACTAAAAAAATGGAAAAATAATGGGTTAATGGGGAATAATGTTTAATAAAAACCTCCACAACATAATAATATGTGTATTTTAATAATTTGTTTCCTTAACTTCTCTATCTACTCTATTTTATAATTTTGGTTTTTATAAAAGACACCAGTTTTATAAAAATTGTTATTTAACCATTAAGAATACATATAAGTGATATTATTTTGAAAATATAGAGGAAATTAATTATAAATATGATACATATTTTTAAAAAATAAAAATCTCATGTGTTTTGGATATAAATTTTAAAACAATTGCATGTGAAGGGAAAACATTCCTTAAACTCGAACTATGCTAAACATGTTTTTACAATATATGGTTCAATATTTTAACTATAAAAGAAAAAATTGTACGTTAATATAACATATTTATTATTTATTATTATATTAAAATAACTAGGAATAATATTTTTAATTAATTAATTATAAATCATTTCATAAAATATCATTTAATGTAAAACGATAGTAATGTCAATTTTGACATTATTTATTTAATCTTAATTTTATATAAAGTAAAAATATTGGATTTAGAATATATTATTTAAACAGCTATGTAACATGATATATTCATCTAAAAAAACAATTATAATAAAAATATCAATCAATTTAATTCAATTCAAATATTTATAGTCTCATTTATTTTAGTCAATTTTTAACTAAATAATCACAATATTGGTGTTTCTTATATATTTTAAGTAACTAAAAAAATCTCTATAAATAAATGATAAATTAATATGAAATAATAACCGATTAATCTTGAAAAATTATATGTAGAACTAATTTTTTTTACATATCTCAATGTTTTATAAATATTCAAGGTAAGGAATGTTCTTTTTTTTTTGTTTTTCCTTATATAAAATTTTATATAGGGAACTTCCCTTTTATTATATCATAATAACAGATAAAATTAGAACTAAGAGAGGATATGAACTAATTATTGGAAACACATTTTCATTTTTACATGTTTACTTGTCATTATTCCAGTTATAATATGTTTTAGTCCCTAATTAAGTTAAATTTTACATTAATCCCCATAATTAAATTTAATAACATTCTCTAATGAAATTGGTCAAAAATAAAGTTGATCTAATTATAAAAAAATATTAAATTTATTAAAACCTATTATGCACATTTTTATATAATCAAATCATAAAATTGAGAAAATTTTGTTTAACGCTAATACACAGACGTGGTGAGAAAGCAGGTTTTTGAAGTAAAAATGTTCTAAAGTTAAATAAGTGTTTATATCTAATTCTGATATAAAAATGATTCAAATGAATAATATTTTATTTTTATATGTATAAATTATCAATTATGACTATAGAATAAAATTTAAAACATAATTAAAAAATATTTAAGGGAAGAGGTTGTTTTTAATTGAAATACAGTAATTTTCACTATTCATCCAAAAAATATGTTTTCCTGAAAAATCCAAAGAATTACCTATAATATAATACTTAAATTATGAATTCAAAAATGTAGTTTATTTTTTAAAATAAAATTCATAAAAAAATAAAATTTTAGTATTAAAATATTTTCACCATTAAAAGTCCATAAGACTCAGCGTTGGGTGTTACACAAGCTAAATTAGTTTTGTGTGTACCACAAGAAAATATATGTGTTTTTTTAGTGAAAGATCAATTTGGTTATGTATAAAAAAAGAAAGAAAAATCTATTTTATTTATATAAATAAAAACTATATAATGTGTTGTATAAAATGAAATATATCTCAATGTTTAATTTAATTTGAAACAAATTCACAAAATCATAGAGTATTACAATATGAATTACTTTAATCAACATTATAATTTTACAGGAATAAATCATCATAAAAGAATAATGAAATTAAAATTTTCATTTCAATTCGATAAAGATAAAGATAAATATAATAAAACCTTATTATGGAATACACCAATTATATAAGAGTTTAATTAATGAAGAAGAATTATAACTGAAAAATATGAGATATTATTTATTAACATATTCTGCACATTTAGTAAAATTTGAAGAAAACTTTCATGAAAAGATAAAAATATATATATATTTAAATTATTTCATTATCATTACTGGTTTGTTAGATGTAATTCTGAGTGTAGTACATACACTAAATATAATTATCCTAGTGGTTCATATAGAATATTTCACATGGAAATAAAATTGAGTTGATAAAAAAATTACATACACAATAATTTATGATGTAAGAAAAATTTGAAAAAACATTTATGTCTGAAAAGTTTTAAGAAATAGAGGCAAAATAAAATATAATACAATAAAATTTCAGAAATTACCCAAGATATAATAATGGATTTCAGGAGGTTACATTATAATTTATACAATGTCTACAACTATGGAACACAATGGATGGAATGGTAACTGGAAAAAATATGTAGGCCTAAGTACATGACCTCATAACTTTCTGCTAACCCCACACCCAAACCCAAACCACCCCACCACCAATAGTGGGGGTAAAGAAAATCCCTTACCATTACTTTAAACATCCAAAAACAAACATTAACCTTCTCAATAATAATCAAAAAAATTTAATAACTTTTTTTATAAAATTATGAATATCTATTACCTTATATGAACACAATTTATAACCATTACCTACACATATGTAAGTTAGTTATAGTTTATTTTTATCACCAGATGTTAAAAATTACATTCTTTTATTACAGGTTTAATAATGGCATTATTGATCCTTACTCTAGTGAAACACAAATCATTAAAATATTAATCAGGGAAATAGAATAAAATGTTCCCAAATTATATATAAATTTTCAATTTCAAATCCTGAACGTTTTAGTTGTGATACGGAAAATGAAATCAGTGACGTGCTTGTTTCGTGTTGTTTAACAGTATCTATAGATTATATTATAATGATCATTGATTTTTGTGACACACAATAATAACCAAATTCATAACATATATTACTCCATGATACAATTTATATTCATAAAATATATTATTATATTGTAACGCCCCGACCCCAGCTACCCAGAGTCGGTGCATTACTTTGTAACATTGGCATGATCACAAAAGATCAAGTCTCGAAAGACTGATTAGTTTAGTAGCCTTGGAAACACTAGATACATTCATAAGTCTTTCATTACATCAAAAAGTAAACAAACTACAATAACATGGTCTTCATAGTCCACAATCATATCCCTTTCTGACTACCCCTGCAGGTCACTCATAAATTACTTCTTCACATCCTGGAAAAATATTAAAACATTGAAAGGGGTGAGCTCAGATTCTCAGTAAGGTTAACAATATAGCGGAAGCTTTCATAAATAAACATTAACATTTAAGGCAATGTATAACTAAAACAAAAGCCTTTTAAACTTGAACTTCAACATAATATGGCAAAAGTAAAATGAGATAATGCCATTTACTTCTTCACATGGATATTCTACTGGTCGAATAATCACATGCAATATCAATAACCACTTTCATAATGATGGAATGCATAATGCCAGACTATCATAACCACGTAGTCAAGGCCTCGTGCCAAGACCACAAATAAGATTTTTTCAAGGCCTCGTGCCAAGACACGAGTTTGTCTCACAAGACCTGCCGATGCATCGAGGAGCTATAGCGGGCTCCACCCGTCATATATTAAGTCCAATGAATTCCTCATATGAATAGGTTTAAACATATCATAAACCATAACATAATCGTATCACATAATACATGCATAAAGGAAACATAACATTTCCACATTTCAATCACAAGATATCAATACAACACATTTATATAATAAAAATGCTTTCAAAACCATTTTCAATACCAAAATAAAAGAAAGTTAAAACTGTGTATTTATTTTTCATTAAAAAAAATGATGGCTTGTAGAGGAAGCCGAAACTCAAATAATGGTCATGGCGGCAGAGAATTCATTGTCGCCGCATAAGTACGGAAAGAAAAACATTCCCTTTTGTCGTTTAGCAAAACGCTTCGTATAAAAAAGATTCCTTTTGAATAAATGTAAATGTAAAAGGGGTTTATACACCGTATAAAAGAAAGTTGTGTATAAAACCAAATATGCCTCAATGAAAGGGGATTGAGATGAAGTCCTTAAAAAGATCAGTTTTTTTTAAATAAAGTACATCTATAATGTGTAGTCACTATAATTACACATAAATAAAGTAAAAATACAAGATAGGACATAATAATATCATGACATAATTTGAAAGTAGGAGATTAACCCAAAGAATGGAAATTGGATTAAGAAATTCCCTTACCTCATGTCCGACTTCACTCAACCGTTCTTTAACCTCCTGAATAATAAACTAGAGTTAATATCTACCTTATTAAGAACCATTTTCAATTTCATTATCCTTTTTATATCACTTATTACAATGTTATGAATATTATGTAATTATTCAAGTTAATAACGATCGTTTTGTCGATCTTTGGTAACTTGAGTCAACAATAAACTTCTTATAATTACAAGTTGTTCATGTGGTAGAATATCCATTATATCCAGAATTATATTCATGATTTATATGTCATATATATCTTATATATCCAGTATATACATTCATTTATAATATTACGTAACATTTAGAGGTAAGAAATGAAATGCACCGTTCATGGAGACGGTAAGCCGTACGTACGCATGAACGCTAATTTCATTTCAATTTCATATTTAATGGAACTAAATCATAATGATATAAATGTATAATATAATTCCAGTATAATATAGTGTATAATACCATTTACTCCATCCTTTATACATCCCACATATGGCATTAACGATTCAAATCACTTTGAGGGGGCGGTAGTCCGCACTTCCTAAAATGAAATTATCACGTTTTACCCATAATGGAAATCATAAAGTATGCCATAAATGAGAAATACCGAAGCATAAGTAAAACATAAACATATTATATATCATATATAAAAATAGTGACATCTTAATGGCCACCTTTGAAGGTGTTATATGAGTGTTGAACAATCATCGTTTCGTGAGGCAGAAATTCGCCATCCACAGAAACCGTATGTTCTTTAACCATTAGATGTAGGTGTGTGTAAGTGTAGCTCGAATAATTCTTATAAAAACATCCTAGTATATTGAGGATACTGGTGTTGTTACAAAAGAAATGAATAAAAAGAGTTTAGGGGGTTGGAGAAGAAAAATAAAACAAAACCACATTAGAGAAGACATTACCTCAAAATCGGGTTACTCTTTTTGATTTGAGCCAAAGGCTTCCTTGGGAAGAGTTCTGCCCAACTTAAGGCTTCTAGGAGTAATAGGGGGAAGTTGGGAGAGTATTTGGGCAGAGGTTGGCCGAGAAAAATGGCTTGAATGTGTAAATGAGGTGGGAGAGGTGGGGGCCTTTTATAAGTGGAGAGGAGGGGCACTTTTCGAAAGATTGAAATGTTATATTATTTCACAATGCTTTTTGGATTCTAAATGTCCCACACTTATATAATTCGAGGCTAAGGTGATAAGGTTTCGAAATATCCTCATCCAATAGGCTTTGGACAAGTTTAAGCCTTGGATTTTGCATTATCTTTTCATTTTATTAAAATCATTAAATAATGAGGTCATCGCTGCATCATAATGATGTCATAAATAATTTAATTTATTTAATGTCTAAAAATTATAAAACAAATACTATGATGTAGGAAATCGTCTTAGCTTTCTAATGAATATTTGTAGTCAAAATTTGGACTTGTGTAACCCCACTTAAAAACTATTTTAGTAAAATAACTCATGTTTGTGTCAATTTAATTTTATCATTAAATAAATATATATTAATGTCATTTTCCAACTAAAGTGGCTCCATGGGGTCTCCAAGTTGACCAATGGGTTTTATTGGTCGGCCATTACTCATCCAATAGAAGTAGGACAAGTGTCATGCTCATCTCATATTATTAAAACATTATTTGTACCTTAAACTACACTAATTACCTCTAATCGCGATTAAGAACTTAAAAGTTACTATTCACCAAAAAATTATTTTAATCTCATTGAACCACATTTTACTTCTTAATGACAACCATGTATGTCGGATTTTTGAAAATCAAATCACAGAAGTGGTAATATTTCATTTAAACGAAAAATCAGTTATTTAACTACCACTTAGTGGTTTCACTATTCATCAAAAATTGAAGTTTTTCAGAACAAGGCCAAAATTTCACCCTAAGCTATAATTGATATTCCAAATTCAAAAATGATGTCTATTTTAAAAAATTTGAAGAATATAATTTTCATTAATTAATTTTATAATTAATTCCCACTGTTACGACAAATAGCGTGTTTTTAAGAAACAATTTATATCAAAAGATTGGCAATTGTTTATGTCCAATTTCAATGTTAAATTAATTCTAATGACCACCATTGGATAAAATGGTAAAAATATATTCTAATTATACCTTAAAACCACTAAATAGTATAATTTATCAAAATAAATTATTTTGATTAAAAAAGTTGTTTTAAAGTATTTTTCACTATTCATAAAAAATAGAAGTTCTCAGAAAAATACCAATAATTCAACATATGCTAATTTCGATATTCTGAATCCAAAGATGAAGTCTATTTTGATAAATAAAATTTATAAAATTTCAAAAAGTAGGTATTACTATTCACAACGGCTAGTTTAATTAGTTGTGGTGTGTGTTAGAGCTCGAGGTTGCGTACAACACACGCTATTGCATTATTCGAATGGAAACGTACCGTGGAAGCTTGGGGTGTTACATTCTCCCCTCCTTCAAATAATTGCGTCCTCGCAATTTCTCGGGTATAAAAATACTCGGGTGGTTCTTCATCATAAGTTCCTCAGGTTCCCACGTTGCCTCTTCCATTTTATGATTTCTCCACAAAACCTTTACCAGACGAGTCGTCTGGTTTCTCAGCACCTGCTCCCTCACATCAAGAATCCTGACGGGCTCTTCACAATAGGAAAGATCGGGTTCCAGTTCTAATTACTCATTGGTGAGTACATGCGTTGGGTCGGGCATGTATTTCCTCAACAGAGATACGTGGAAAACATCGTGAACTTTGGAGAGATTTGGCGGCATCGCCAAACGATAAGCTACAGCCCCAATACGATCTAGAATATCGAAAGGTCCGATGTACCTGGGACTCAACTTACCCTTATTACCAAAACGTATAACTCCCTTCCATGGAGATAACTTTAGGAAAACATGATCTCCCACCTGAAATTTGAAAACCTTTCTTCTGTTTTCGGCATAGCTCTTCTGCCTACTTTGAGCTGATTTGATGTGATTTTGGATTACCTTCACCTTTTCCATTATTTCTTCCACCAGTTCTGGTCCCACAAGTTTTCTTTCACCAATGTCATCCCAACAGGTTGGTGTACGACATCTCTTTCCGTATAACGCTTCATAAGGTGCCATCTGAATGCTTGAATGGAAGCTATTGTTATAGGAAAATTCTACCAGTGGTAAGTATTGATCCCACATACCCTGAAAGTCAAGAGAGCATGATCTCAACATGTCTTCTAAGGTTTGAATAGTCCGTTCTGATTGTCCATCTGTTTGAGGGTGATAAGCAGTGCTCAAACAAAGTTCAGTATCCAAGGCCTTTTGAAGACTTTTCCAGAATCTTGAAGTAAAACGAGGATCACGATCAGAAACAATCGATAGGGGTACTCCATGAAGTCTTACAACTTCATTAATATATAATCTTGCTAGACGTTCAAGTGGTAGATCCTCCCGTATAGCCAGAAAATGTGCTGACTTAGTAAGACGATCAACAATGACCCATATTGCATCATTCCTTCTAGGAGTCTTTGGTAGTCCCATGACAAAGTCCATCGTAATATTATCCCATTTCCACTCAGGTATGGGAAGAGGTTGAAATACTCCACCAGGATGTTGCCTTCCAGCTTTCACTTGTTGACAAACCATACACCTCGACACAAAATCAGCAATCTCCCTCTTCATATTGTCCCACCAAAAATGTTCCTTCAAATCTCTATACATTTTGGTGCTCCTAGGGTGTATAGAGAAATTGGAACTATGAGCATCATCCAGCAATTCCCTTTTTAGATCAGTTATATCGGGAACACAAAGTCTCTTTCTGAATTTCAAAATTCCATCCTTATACACAAAGTCCCTCAATCTTCCATCATTCACATCTTTAATCTTCTTCTGAAATTCTTCATCATTGGTCTGAGAACTCTTAATCCTTTCTAGTAATGATGGTTTTGCAACCATTTGAAAAAGCATTGATGTTTCACCTTCCCTAGTTATTCCCATGTCCATCTTCACTAGATCCAAGAAAATTGGATCCCTTTCAATTCTCATCACATTCAAAACTCCATAGTCTTTTCTACTCAAAGCATCTTCCACCTTGTTTGCCTTCCCCGGGTGGTAATGTATCGTGCAATCATAATCCTTGAGTAGTTCAAGCCATCGCCTTTGCCTCATGTTGAGTTCTTTTTTTGTGAAAATATACTTCAAACTCTTGTGATCAGTATAAATCTCACATTTTTCACCGTAGAGGTAATGTCTCCATATCTTTAAAGCAAAGATCACAGCTGCTAACTCAAGATCATGAGTAGGATAGTTTTGCTCATGAATTTTTAGCTGTCGTGATGCATAGGCAATGACCTTATCATTCTACATAAGGACACAACCAAGTCCTTTCTTCGATGCATCACTATAAATAAAAAACCCATCATTCCCCGATGGTAGAGTCAATACAGGGGCATTGAATAATATTCTCTTTAGTTCTTCAAAGCATTCTTCACACTCTTTTTTCCAGACAAATTTAATCCCTTTACGTGTGATCTTTGTCAATGGGTTAGCCAATATGGCAAAATTCTGGACGAAACGTCGATAATAACCTACTAAACCAATAAAACTGCGTACCTCAGTTATACTTGTCGGTGCTGGCCATTCTTGGATTAGCTTGGTTTTAGAAGGATCAACGGAAATTCCATCCTTAGAGACAATATGGCCAAGAAAAGAAATCACATGAAGCCAGAATTCACACTTGCTAAATTTCCCATATAATTCATGTCTTCTAAGAGTCTTCAGGATAATGCGTAAGTGATTTTCATGATCTTCGTGGCTTTTGGAGTATACCAAGATATCATCAATAAATACCACTACAAAGTCATCAAGATATTCCTTGAAAACTCTATTCATCAGATCCATGAAAACAGAGGGTGCATTAGTCAATCCAAAAGGCATTTCTGTAAACTCGTAATGCCCGTACCTTGTTCGAAATGCTGTCTTTGGAACGTCTTCCTTCTTCACACACAACTGATGGTATCCAGATCGAAGGTCAATCTTTGAAAAGTATTGAGCTCCATGCAGTTGGTCAAACAAATCATCAATACGAGGTAGGGGATACTTGTTCTTTATTGTTATAGCATTGATCTCCCTATAGTCAATGCACAACCTCATAGATCTATCTTTCTTCTTAACAAAAAGAACAGGGGCTCCCCAAGGAGAAACACTAGGGAGAATAAATCCCTTATTACTCAATTCCTCTAGTTGTTTCTTTAGTTAAACTAATTCCACAGTGGCCATTCTATAAGGGGTCTTCGATATGGGCCTTGATCCAGGAATTAAATCAATGGAAAACTCAACTTCTCGTTCTGGAGGATGTCCAGGTAAATCTTCCGGAAACACATCAACATATTCTCTCACAATAGGTACATCCTCTATTTGAATATTCCTTTCCTCACCCTCAGTAATTTCCTTCTCTTCCTCCCCAATAATTGAATTTAGTTGAGCTACTGGGGGTGGATCTAGATAAGAATTATGTGGCGACGATTCGGCTCTAAAGATAAGGTGTTCCTTATCATCATTATCAAGAATAGTAACCTCTTTCCTCTTACAATAAATTTTGCATCATGGTCCAAAAACCAATCCATACCGAGGATTATATCAAATTCAATCATGGGTATGACTATGAGATTAGCAGGTAAAGAACATTTAGGTGCTCTAATGGGAACTAATCGACAAAACTTTGTTGCAATAATACTTCCCTTAGGGGTTTTGACCGACAACTCCCTTGTTAAATCAAATTGGAAATATCTAATTTTCTTAGCAAACTGGGAAGATATGAAACAATGTGATGATCCAGAATCAAATAATGCATTTGCTAATCTTGAGGAAACCATTAAATTACCTGCCACCACGTCTTTCGGAGCTTCTACCTCAGCAGTAGTGATAGCATAAGCCTGGCCTTGATCCCTTGTCCTTTTCTGAGGTAAGTTCTCCTGACGCTTAGGACATTCATTTGCATAATGCCCCATCTCCCTGCAATTGTAGCACCGAACGTTGGTAGCTTCTTTATTCCCCTTGCAATCATGAGCTTGGTGGACTTTTCCACCACACTTGTAATAGACTCCCATTCCCTTCAAGCAAGTACCAGGATGGTTCTTCCCGCATTTACCACAAGATGGATATTCAACTTTTCCCTTCTTCCCTTTATTTCCATTCCCAGATTGATCAGCAGGTCTATTCTTCTCTTGCTTCGCTTTAAAGTCATAAGACTTAGAGAATTCCTTTTACGTCTTGATAGCGCACGAGACAATACCTTCGTATGAAGAGAAGGTTTGTGATACTAAAGCTCGACGGAGAAATGGTTTCAACCCATCAAAAAATGATCAGTCTTACTTCTTGGGTTAGGTATGTAATTTGCAGCATACCTTGCTAACCTTGTAACGTTAGCCTCATACTTTGCGACATTCTCATCCTCCTTCTGCCTCAGACTCAGAAATTGCCTTTCCATATCCGCTCGATGGTCTCGAGGAAAGTATTTTTTAAGAACAGCTCTTTGAAATCCTGCCATTCCATGTTTGTTAATTCATCATCTTCCTTTGTGTTTTGAATTAGTGACCACCATTGATCGGCATCTCCAGTGAGGCGGTAAACTGCCATGACAACCTTCTCCCTTTCACTACTCCCCAAGGCATGGAATATTTTCTCTAAGGAATTTATCCATTGCTCGGCTACTAAAGGATTTGTACTCCCATTGAACGTTGGTGGTTGTTCCCTCATTAATCGATCTAACATTGATCCTCCACGCTGTGGATCAGGGTGCTCCATACAGGTAAGGTTATTATTCATAACAAGAGTAAGTTGTCCCAGTATGGTGATTAGCTGATCGGCACCAGTTTCATCACCAGCCCCACTATAATTATCTTGAGCAGGAGGGAAATCCCTACATGGAGTGCGTGCATTGATACGGCTTCCATTTCTTCGACTAGGCGCCATTTCTAAACAATGGCATAAACTAGATTAGTTTATGAATCAAAATACATAATCCCATACTTATAAAACGCTTAACATAAATTGAACTATTTATGGATATAATCCATAATCATAAAAATGTTTTCTTTGAGGAAGTATATACTCATAAATGATTCATAATGATTTGTAGAGAAAATGAGAGTTATCCTAAGCATATCCCCCGGGAGTGTCGTAACCAAGAGTGCAACAAGGCCCTTTGTCGTGCACCAGTTCCCGTTCGAGTCTAGCTCAAAGCGGTGTTTTCGGGTTTTACCCCTAGGAACATTTGTGCCAGAGCCACCTCTACCTGCTCGTATCCAGACAGGGATTTATTTCTCGGAAAACTCACAAAATCTCTACAATACCAAAATTCTAGGAAGTTCTTCTATACTAATCCTCAAAGTTCATCTTAGGTCTATGTGCTCTAATCAGAGTTTATCTAAATCTAGCTTCCAAGGTTTGTACTAAACATCCTCTGATACCAACTGTAACGCCCCGACCCCAGCTACCCAGAGTCGGTGCATTACTTCGTAACATTGGCATGATCACAAAAGATCAAGTCTCGAAAGACCGATTAGTTTAGTAGCCTTGGAAACACTAGATACATTTATAAGTCTTTCATTACATCAAAAAGTAAACAAACTACAATAACATGGTCTTCATAGTCCACAATCATATCCCTTTCTAACTACCCCTGCAGGTCACTCATAAATTACTTCTTCACATCCTGGAAAAATATTAAATCATTGAAAGGGGTGAGCTCAGATGCTCAGTAAGGTTAACAATATAGCGGAAGCATTCATAAATAAACATTAACATTTAAGGCAATGTATAACTAAAACAAAATCCTTTTAAACATGAACTTCAACATAATATGGAAAATGTAAAATGAGATAATGCCATTTAATTCTTCACATGGATATTATACTGGTCGAATAATCACATGCAATATCAATAACCACTTTCATAATGATGGAATGCATAATGCCAGACTATCATAACCACGTAGTCAAGGCCTCGTGCCAAGACCACAAATAAGATTTTGTCAAGGCCTCGTGCCAAGACACTAGTTTGTCTCATGAGACCTGCCGATGCATCGAGGAGCTATAGCGGGCTCCACCCGTCACATATTAAGTCCAATTCATTCCTCATATGAATAGGTTTAAACATATCATAAACCATAACATAATCGTATCACATAAAACATGAATAAAGGAAACATAACATTTCCACATTTCAATCACAAGATATCAATACAACACATTGATATAATAAAAATGCTTTCAAAACCATTTTCAATACCAAAATAAAAGAAAGTTAAAACTGTGTATTTATTTTTCATTAAAAAAATGATGGCTTGTAGAGGAAGCCGAAACTCAAATAATGGTCATGGCGGCAGAGAAGTCGTTGTCGACGCATAAGTACGGAAAGAAAAACATTCCCTTTTGTCATTTAGAAAAATGCTTCGTATAAAAAAGATTCCTTTTGAATAAACGTAAAAGTCAAAGGGGTTTATACACCGTATAAAAGAAAGTTGTGTATAAAACCAAATATGCCTCAATGAAAGGGGATTGAGACGAAGTCCTTAAAAAGATCAGTTTTTTTTAAATAAAGTACCTCTATAATGTGTATTCACTATAATTACACATAAATAAAGTAAAAATACAAGATAGGACATAATAATATCATGACATAATTTGAAAGTAGGAGATTAACCCAAAGAATAGAAATTGGATTAAGAAATTCCCTTACCTCATGTCCGACTTGACTCAACCGTTCTTTAACCTCCTGAATAATAAACTAGAGTTAATATCTACCTTATTAAGAACCATTTTCAATTTCATTATCCTTTTTATATCACTTATTACAATGTTATGAATATTATGTAATTATTCAAGTTAATAACGATCGTTTTGTCGATCTTTGGTAACTTGAGTCAACAATAAACTTCTTATAATTACAAGTTGTTCATGTGGTAGAATATCCATCATATCCAGAATTATATTCATGATTTAGATGTCATATATATCTTATATATCCAGTATATACATTCATTTATAATATTACATAACATTTAGAGGTAAGAAATGAAATGCACCGTTCATGGAGACGGTAAGCCGTACGTACGCATGAACGCTACTTTCATTTCAATTTCATATTTAATGGAACTAAATAATAATGATATAAATGTATAATATAATTCCAGTATAATATAGTGTATAATATCATTTACTCCATCCTTTATACATCCCACATATGGCATTAACGATTGAAATCACTTTGAGGGGGCGGTAGTCCGCACATCCTAAAATGAAATTATCGCGTTTTACCCATAATGGAAATCATAAAGTATGCCATAAATGAGAAATACAGAAGCATAAGTAAAACATAAACATATTATATATCATATATAAAAATAGTGACATCTTAATGGCCACATTTGAAGGTGTTATATGAGTGTTGAACAATCATCGTTTCGTGAGGCAGAAATTCGCCATCCACAGAAACCGTATGTTCTTTAACCATTAGATGTAGGTGTGTGTAAGTGTAGCTAGAATACTTCTTATAACAACATCCTAGTATATTGAGGATACTGGTTTTGTTACAAAAGAAATGAATAAAGAGAGTTTAGGGGGTTGGAGAAGAAAAATAAAACAAAACCACATTAGAGAAGACATTACCTCAAAATCGGGTAACTCTTTTTGATTTGAGGCAAAGGCTTCCTTGGGAAGAGTTCTGCCCAACGTAAGGCTTCTAGGAGTAATAGGGGGAAGTTGGGAGAGTATTTGGGCAGATTTTGGCCGATCCAAATGGCTTGAAAGTGTAAATGAGGTGGGAGAGGTGGGGGCCTTTTATAAGTGGAGAGGAGGGGCACTTTTGGAAAGATTGAAATGTTATATTATTTCACAATGATTTTAGGATTCTAAAGGTCCCACACTTATATAATTCGAGTATAAGGTGATAAGGTTTCAAAATATCCTCATCCAATAGGCTTTGGAAAAGTGTAAGACTTGGATTTTGCATTATCGTTTCATTTTAATAAAATCGTTAAATAATGAGGTCATCGCTGCATCATAATGATGTCATGAATAATTTAATTTATTTAATGTCTAAAAATTATAAAAAAAATACTATGATGTAGGAAATCGTTTTAGCTTTCTAATGAATATTTATTGTCAAAATTTGGACTTGTTTAACCCCACTTAACAACTGTTTTAGTAAAATAACTCATCTTTGTGTCAATTTAATTTTAACATTAAATAAGTATATATTAATGTCATTTTCCAACTAAAGTGGTTCCATGGGGTCCCCAAGTTTACCCATGGGTTGTCTTGGTCGGCCATTACTCATCCAATAGGAGTAGGACAAGTTTCATGCTCATCTCATATTATTAAAACATTATTTGTACCTTAAACTACACTAATTACCTCTAATTGCGATTAAGAACTTAAAAGTTACTATTCACCAAAAAACTATTTTAATCTCATTGAACCACATTTTACTTCTTAATGACAACCATGTATGTCGGATTTTTGAAAATCAAATCACATAAGTGCTAATATTTCATTTAAATGAAAAATCAGTTATTTAACTACCACTTAGTGGTTTCACTATTCATCAAAAATTGAAGTTTTTCAGAACAAGGCCAAAATTTCACCCTAAGCTATAATTGATATTCCAAATTAAAAAATGATGTCTATTTTACAAAATTACAAACATATAAGTTGAATTAATTAATTTTATAATTAATTCCCACTGTTATGACAAATAGCGTGTTTTTAAGAAACAATTTATATCAAAAGAATGGCAATTGTTTATGTCCAATTTCAATGTTAAATTAATTCTAATGACCACCATTGGATAAAATGGTAAAAATATATTCTAATTATACCTTAAAACCACTAAATAGTATAATTTATCACAATAAATTATTTTGATTAAAAAAGTTGTTTTAAAGTATTTTTCACTATTCATAAAAATTAGAAGTTCTCAGAAAAATACCAAAAATTCAACATAGGATAATTTCGATATTCCGAATCCAAAGATGAAGTCTATTTTGATAAATAAAATTTATAAACTTTCAAAAAGTAGGTATTACTATTCACAACGGCTAGTTTAATTAGTTGTGGTTTGTGTTAGAGCTCGAGGTTGCGTACAACACACGCTATTGCATTATTCGAATGGAAACGTACCGTGGAAGCTTGGGGTGTTACATATATCCATCAATTTAAGTTTGTGAAGAAGACTATATGCATCATTCTTAGAAGAGATAGTCTACACATACACACATGCAACATTTTTATTTTCTATTTAATAGGAGGGGAGGATGATAGATAGTGTTTTATACTTCAAAAAATTTAATTATTTAAAAAATATCATATTTATTTATTAAATAAATTATTATAACAATTTATATCATTCGGTGATAAAAAAGGAGATAATTTGATCATGGTGGAGGTAATATGAAAGTAAGCATGATCTGTATTTTCATTTTATAATCAGTTGGTGGGAATGAAGAAAATTATAAATATATTAACATAATAACATTAATGTTTACGTGTGACATTAATTTTATTATATTAATTGAATTATAATATAGTTGGTGGATTTATGAGAACAAAAAAGTAATATAAATTGAAAAAAACTGATTAAAGATTTTAACCATGCTCCATGGAAAAAAAACTTAGATAAATATATTAATACTTTTTATTCAGATATTATTCTCATAAAATGACCTCATTGAAATGGAAATGAGTTTTTTGGAGAGATATGGGTAGATATTTGTTTACCCAAAAGGCTCAAGGTGTGAGGACAAGTGGGGTAGTGAATGGATCATTTTATAACTGGGAGGAATGATACGTTTGTAGTAAGAGATTAACTATACATGTGAAGTGATAATAAATGCAGGAAATAATATATAGGGGTCAGGATATGATAGAAAACCTATCATTTACACAACTAAGGTCTAGGGTTTGAGATATTTTGTATAATTTCCACTAAAATGTAATTTTGTGCCATAATTAAACTTTAGCACAAAAACTCATTTTTAACATCGGTATCTTTTGTTATTGAAAAAAGAATTCAAATAATTAACTAATTTGGACTCAATGATTTCAAAAATAAAAAAAATATATATATTAAATTTATAATAGTGAAAAAAACATTTTTGAAAATATTAATTGATAATGCATTAAAATAATTTTATAAAAAATAATTTTTTTGTGAAAAAAGTTCCAACATCAGATTATATATTACAAAAGTTATTTGTAGATGTACACTTTCACGTACTAAATAATTCATTGGATAATAAATTTTTTTTCTTAAATATTTATTTGACGCTCATATCATAATGATATCATAAAAGACGTGGTGTTTGTTAAAATAATATATGTCATATTCAGCAAAAAACCAATAATTTCATAATTATTTCCAATTATAGTAATTTAATACTCTTTTGAAAAATGATTCAATTATTGAAAAATTTAAATTCTAAAATTTAGAAGTTAATCTTCTAAATGGAAACATAAAATAAAATAAATTATTTTATAGTAAAATAGATTTTTCAAAATTAAATGATCTTATTCATATCTCATGTCAATTACTAATGAAATTAGTTTTAATACTTAACTCATATCAATGATATTATTTATCATCATTTATTAGTTATTTGATATTTTAAAAAAACATATCACATAAAAAGATAAATCTTACTGTAATACATTTTAAACCAAAACATAAATTCATTATTATAACAAGATCACTAATAACTATTGGATAGATATTAATTTTTTAATACATTTCATTAAAATCATTCTATAAACATGGGTAATAAAAAATTCACTGAAATTTAAAAAATTGCTACTTGAAAATTTATAATTTAATATTATATAATCTTCAATAGGTATAATTAAAATTAATTATGTTCTTTATTGAAATTTAATTTCACAAATTCATTGATGTTAAAAAAATCATTTGAATTCTGTATATATGCATTTTATAATGATATGTGACACATTAAAATATAATCATTTTTTAAAAGAAAATATTTTGATTATATATTATCATTTTGACTCATTATTCCATTATCAAAAGGGTTTAATATTTATCTTTTAATTTTTTATATCAATGAAATGTATAGTGATTTTTTTGCATCGGTAGTTCATATGGAAAATGATATTGAATATCATATTTATTTAAATGGTAATTAAAAAAAATCATGGGATGTTATAAAAATATCACCCTTGTGGTTAGAATAATTTTAACGGTGCTTTTTTTATTTTAAAAAGGGTTACTTACCTCAACACAAAAAAACTATAGAAAAAAAATCCATTTTTAATAATTAACAATTTACTATGAAAAAGGGAATTCAAATTTCATTTTTATCCTTAATAAAGGGTAACAATTATGAGTTAGTTTTATCATTGAGGAAGGGTTTTGTGCTAGACTACAATACATTTTTATAATCCTTAATGTTTCCCTATATACATCAAAGACATCACCCCATAGTCAATCATCCAATGTGCCCAAGTCCAGTTGTTATAATGTTCTCCACATTTGAACACCCTTAGATGTTCTTAATTTCATGGAATACATGGTATGAATTCTTCCCATTACTGCTATCATTTTCATATCTATCCATATTTTTTATTAGTAGAAAAGTATAATAACCATTAACCTTTAGAGAGGACATTCTTATTTCTTTCTTAAAATCGGGAAAGACCCCCTTTTCATAGCATACGCCTTAATGATTCTAAAAGCACTAAGAATTATCTTTTTAATCTCTGATAACTAGTGTATTCATGAATATTGAAAGGAAATTTGAATCACGATGGTAAAAATTTCTCAAAAAATGTAAATGTAATTAAGATGATACTAGGGTGGAACCATACAAACTAAACCAGAACAAAAAATAGAGCATTTTTTGGACCATTAACACAAAAATAAATATCAATTTTAGAATTTTATAGAAAAAAATTACTACTTTAACATAGAAATCATTGATCATTAAAAATAACTAAGAAATATATTTGTATAATTAAATTTATGTATGTACACGATAATTGTGAGGTATATACAACATTCTTTTGGTAATAAAAATAAAAATAATTAAGGTTTGTATAAATATTTTAGAAAAGAGAGTTATGAATTCTAGTTTTCATTGATATTTAATCGCCTATTTTGAATCTTAACTTCGAAATTCCTACAAAATTCTTCAAACCAATTTTCCCCTATTATTGATTCGGAATGTCGATGTCCAAGATCATAATAATTCATCTCATTGGGTTTTTTAATTTAAAATTCATTTCATTATATTGAGTGTAAAATTATGTATGAATATATGTCTATATGGGACCATTCTTTGAAATTTGTTTACATTCATTATTATTTTTTAATGTGGATATTGTTTCCCATGTGGTTTCACATACTACAAAATTTAATAATTTCTTTATATATAAAAACTCTAACCAATGTTTAAAATATCATTATTTTATTAAAAATTTATAGGATAAATGTAATACGAAAATAAAACAAGAAACCCCACCTAAGAATCTCTTTTACAGGGTAAATTATTTTTAATGTAAGATTAATATTTCACTTTTATATCATTAGAATCAGAAAGCATGTGGTTTTAGTATTTGGTGACTTCATATGTGGAGAATCAATTTTAATACAATTTATTTTAAGGATACCCATTCATTGATGTATATTGAAATCCATGGTTTTAACTTTTTATGTGGAATCTCAAAATATTTTTTATATATTTATTATTCCCTTGAAATCCTAATTTAAATTGTTAATGTTTCACAAATAAGCATTTACGGTCACTATTATATGGTTCTTTGAGGTTGATAATAGTTCTGAATTGTTTTTTCAACTACAATTAATAATGAAAACTTAAATATTGAATATGAGATGCTTCCTCCTATTTCCTTCATTTTTTGAATCAGTAGATATTTGATTTCCAATTATAGGGAAACATGATTTTTATTTTTTTTCACAGACCATGATAGAAATTATTATTGATGGAGTAAATAAGAATGTAATCAAGTTGAAGGAAATAATCATTAGGAGAATATGAATGATGTTGTAGTAGTACATACTTCTGAAAATAAAAGTTTAAATTTAATGAGGGATTATAATGATACTACTAATGAAAAGATAATGAGTTAAAAATTAGACACTCGTGTTTCCCAGAAAATAAGATCATACTAAAGAGTAGGTAGAGGTTAGGGGAACCTAATTTATGGGCTCTCATATTTCATAAGATACGGATTCAGTGAATGATACATAGTACGTTGATTAGTTTAAAGGGGCACAAGATGACAAAATGGTGACTCCAATACTTGATATTCATAATTATAAATGGAAAAAACCTAGTTTATGTTCTGTTATAGGTTATCATGAACATGATCTAATGGAATTGTTATTAATGTCTCATAAAACATTGACAAATTTTTTTAATTTAAATTAATTTTTAGTTGTGGGGCGGGTTTATAAGCTTGGGTAGCATATGTCATATCAATGTAAATAGGATTGGAGGTATTCCCATCAGATATGGTAATTACAAAGGAAAAGTGAAGTCCCTATTGTGCGAGTTCATCCTGAATATAGCGATTCAGATCACTTATGATTTATTTAGGTCAACTTAGAGAAACAATTGAGTAAAAACTTTTACATTATTACCACATGTAAAACTATCTCAAGAATGCTTCTAGTGGTGTGGAATGGGAGAATTCCATGATAATTTTTTTTTCTATTACAATCCATAAAATTTTCTCGAATTTTATGAGTCTTTTTCTATAATTACATGATGGGAATTTTTCCTTATTCTTATCTATGAATTTTTATTCCTAGGTTTCAATAATAAGTTATATAAACCACTATCCATTTGTACTATTTTTTTCGATAGTAATATGGTAGGATCCTTGTTCTCGAGGATTCAGGTATGTCCTATCTCAATAATTAATACTATAATTGATATAATAAATAATTATTAACAATATTATCAATAATTATTATTTTTAAATAATTAATTAAAATTTTAAAATAGTTAAATATTTATAAGATATTAATTAATTTACATTAAATTCAAATATCAATATAATAATTTTTTACTAATAATTAATAATATAAATATAATAAGTAATAATATAATTAATAACACGAAAAAATTTATGTAAAATTCCATTTATTAAGGAAAAACAAAAACAAGGGATAGTGGAGGGATATGGTAGACAAAGAAAAACTACCCTTATACAAAATAAATTAAAAATAACCTCATCACAAGAATTAATTTCCAAAATTGTCCAGATACTTGGACTTGGGAAATGATTCCATGATTCTAAACCAATATAGCATGATATTGGAAATAACATACACTCATATTTTGATAGTATCCACATGTTTGATACCCAAACAAACTGGATGTCATCAATGTCTCCTTTTTATAGACTTCCTCTAATGAATTATGATATACACAGACTATGAATCTTTGAAGGATGATATATTGACCAAATATTCGACACTATTATTATCCTCAGGATCACTCATGGGTTGGTCATATTATATATTATATTCTAGAATATTAAGAGTTATAAGCCTTAATAATGTTGTCGGTAAGGTTTACAATCACTGAATCATGGAATCTATGATCCCTGTCTCGATGCTTGTTTATAGAATCATAAAACTTCTTAGAAACAACATGAATTTCCATGGGAGACCCATATCCTTGATCTTCTTTCTAGCAAAGGATAACAGTTGTAACACCACAAGATTTTTTAATTAAATTAAATATTGAATGTTTGAAACACTAAGTCTTTAAAAAATACAACTTATTTATAACCTATCCAATAAAGATCATGTTTTCACCTCTTTGAATTGAATTTCAAAAAAATGAAACACTGTAGCATTCAATAATATATTTACAGTCCCATAAGACATACTTAATTTTTGTAGAATAATAACATACACATATGACTAGTAATATGAATAGTAATACAACCCTTATAAATAGTAAATAATAATTTTATTTTATTTTCTAAATGATATAAGATAATGAAATCTTGATTAAGTTTTTAAAGTGATATAAAACATATTATAGTTTTAAAATTTTTATTTTTCCAACAAACTATGATTTTATTTAAAATTTAAATTAAAAATATTTGTAAAAATATTTTCAAAAAATAGAGTTCATTTTTTAATTCTATATGTCCAAAAATGGTTAGGGTTAATTTTTGGTATTTTTCTAAAATACTCAATTTTTTTGATAAATAGTGAAATACTGTAATTTACCGTATACGTACAGTTTCAGTTAAATTCACTATTCCTAGAATGATGGATGATATAAGAATAAATAGTTTGAACTCAAATGATCTTATTACTATTATGGGTAACATGAATCAACAGTATTGTTTTTCTGTTGGGAAATAATAAAATAATGAATAAAATATTTAAAATTCACTCCTCTTCTCCACTATAACCCCCCCATCTCACTCCCTATTATCTTAACACCTATGAATACTTATTCATTACCTACGTTTTTTCCAAACACCCTTATTTAGTCACTCCCCGCATTCATGAGCTCTTGTTCTCTTGAAAATAACAAAACCTCTTCCCTTAAGTAGGTTCGCACTAAGGTTTTTTCAAGAGGTAAGGAATCTTCTTTTTTCAATTAGTTTGATTTTAATTTAACTTCTTTTCTTATTATATCAAAAACAACTATGTCCAATGGATCATTATAACTCATTTATAATCTATATACTAGAATTATACCATGTTAATGTAATAACCTTTATCAATATTCTTAATCTCACTCTCTCTTTTATAAATGAAATCATTGTCCAGGAGGTTTTAATTTACAACCTTATTTGACGACGAAGTTTCATTCTTCAATAGATCATTAATTAATGGTCATTAAACCATTATTATGGTTTAAAAATACTATAATAAATGTATTATAACCTATTTAATATTCTATAACCATAATATGTACATAATATTAAACCATATGACCAAACTAGTTCTTAAGAATCAAAATACTGCATAAATAATCTAAGTGATTTTCATTAATATTCAACGTAATGATTCATCCTAATTTAATCTAAAAAATGATATAATTTACCATTAACAATAATTTATGTTTATAAATAATGTGTAAATTCAATTCTGGATATTTACATCCATTCCACATGAACTCCATTACTTAAAAACCAGTGAACCGATTATGAAAACCAAGGAAACGAACACTCCAGAATGACAAAAATCGAACTTATAACTTATCAATAAGGACATTATAGAATTAATAAAATTATGATAAACTAAAAAAATTTCTAATAGGATCTTAATTATGTTATTAATAAGCCTAATTTTATATTTTAGGACTTTATGTTTAACAGCAGAACACATTCATACTTTAGGTATGGGTTTTCCACCTGAACCTCCATCTTCTTCGAGTTACATATGTTTCCTACATACCTCAATTGATATCGTATGTATTATTATTTAATCCTGATATATTATGTTTAAGTGTTCTATATAAGTTATCCAATCAAAATGCAAGTTTATTTTTTGGGTAGTCACATGTTTAAAAAAGGGAACATTCAAAATTCCTTCAGAAATACCAGCCTGTTACTAGGGAATTTCTAAATCCTTAACTATATTCAAGGGAAGTGTATAATATTTTTTTTTGAAACCATTATCTTTCTAAAATCACTAAATTTATTATAAAAATACTATCTTACTAAAATTCATATATTATAAAAATTCATTCCCAAAAGAACTCTTCTTTTCAAAGTAAAAGACTATTTATCTCAAGAATTACTCGATGATTTTATATGATTATGATAATCTATTTTAACACTCTTGTTTACTATTACGTATTATATCACCCACCATATTTAATTTAATGGTTTATTAATAGATTTACTGTGGATTTTTTATCCTAATACCATTCATCAATTTAATCTAAATGGATAGTATTTAAGCTTAATATTCAGGGAAGATTATTTTCATTTGATATGTTAGATTAAATATGAATGTAGTTGTTGTTTATATTTATCCCCTGTCCTATGAAGAATGAATTTGACTTATAATATGACATATGGGTCCCATTATTTCCCCTCGATGCATTGGTAAGTCTCATTAATCAAATAGATGTGGACATGGCTGAGGCTTTGCCCATTTTACGATATGGTTTTGGCCGAGGCCTTTGTCATATTAAGGCATCTTGTCCATGGCCTTGATAGTATGTATTATAATTTCCTAAATATTAATTTCCCTCATTATGAAGCTATAAAATCATAGGTCATCTGGTTATTATACTAGTATAATACAATTGTTATGATTTTTTTGGAATTGTTTACTCAGCTCATTTTCCTTCCATATTATGTTCAAGTTTATTTTTAAGGGCCAATGATTTCAATTATTAACCATTACTAATTTTTATGTTATCTCCCGCTATATTTCATACTCATATTGAGTTTTTGAGATCACCCCTTTCATTTGTTTGGTTTTCATTGTTTATGATGAAGTTTATTATGAATGACCTTCAGGGATATGGTTATTGTTGTGGATGATCAAAATAAACCTTATATGTTTTATTTCATTTCATGTTGTAGTGTTGAAATTATGTATGTATATAACTCTCCAAATATACTAAATTATTCATTCCATCTGGATAAAAATTTCATGTAAGCATACCAATGTAATGTAATAATGCACTAGCTCTGGGAATCTAGGGTCAATTCTTTATAGTTAGTATCACATGAAGTTTAGTAGAAAAGTTTTAAACTTGAGTTAGAAAAAATAGATTAGGGATCAAACACCTAAGATAGTATTTTAGGATAAACATACAATAACATCCATGTATTTTGGTATGTAAGAGATTATGATTATCTTTCTATAAAATACATCCCTTCTTGGATACAACAAGTGGACATGGTAATGAAACGGATGTGCCTAGAAGTGAAAACTTTGACAAGGAGTTTCATGCTTGACCCAAAGTATTATGGTACACAACAACGAGCCTTACTGTGCACCTGGTTTTACACTCCTTGTGGATAAGTTAAGGATAATTTAAAATTTCTTTACAAGACATTATAAAGGATTGAAATATAAAATTTTCCTTAAATAAACCATGTTTGTGATTATGGGATTTTCCATTCATAGGATTTTAATTTATGCTATGTATTTTTATAAGTTAATATTATACACTTTGACTCATAACCTAATATATCATATGCCATTATATAGAAATGGCACCTAGTGGAAGAAATGGAAACTGCATAATCATGTGTACCCCATGAATGTTTTTACCTTTGATGCAAGATAATGATGTTGGATCTAGAGTTATGACCGATTTTGAGAAACTTATTACTATGATGATAAAACTAACTCCGGTTATGAACAATAACCTTACCCATATTGAGAATCCTTATCAAAAACATGGAGGAGATATGTTAGATTACTTTATGAAAAAAGGGCCTCTATCATTCAATGGGACTATAAACCAATTTGTAATTGAGCATTGGATAAGTTCCCAAGAGAATATATTTATCACTTTGGGAAGAAAAAAAGAGACAAGGTCTTCATGGAAGTTTACCATCTATCAGGAGATGTGGATTTGTGTTTATCATTAATCCAAAACACAAAGGAAAAGGAAGAGATACAAGATATGGAATGGAGGGATTTTAAGGAAATATTCCTAGATAAATACATTCGTCGTGAATAGCGAGCAGATATGGAATGGAAGTTTCCAATTTTGAGGGAAACAGAAGATGAGAATTTTGAAAAGTATGTAACTAACATCACAATGTTATAAAGGCATGATATTGACTACATATGTAATATAAGGAGAAAAATAGATCTATTTTTTGATGCCTTAAATCCATTCCTCTAATGGGAACTACTATCTCAATGTTATTCATCATAAGAGGATATATTTTCATGAAAAATCATCAAAGAAATAGAAATATAAATGTATTATGACTTTAACGTAAATGTTTCGAAGAACAGGGTTGCTAAAAATTCTTGAAAAATAAATAAGGAAATAGAGAAGAAGGGAATAGTTTAATTTCCACCCTTTATAATTGTGGATGGAAACACTCTAATACCTGCTTAAAAGGAAAAGAAGTATGCTATAAATGTGGCAAGAAAGGCCATATTGCCAGTTATTGTAATAGGAAGAAAGAATACATTAATGCTCAATGATATAATTGTCGACAGATGAGACACTATACTAATTATTGTCCAATGTGTTAAGGAATCTTGCCACATAAAAGGACAAGGGAGCAGGGACAAGGTTAAGAATCCAAAACCACTGATATTGAAGTTCCAAACGATGTGGTGGTGGGTACTTTAATCGTTTCCTTAAAATTAACCAATGAATTATTTGATTCCGGATCATCGCATTATTTCATATCTTCACAGTTTGTAGAATAAAATTAAATATTTCCCATTTGATTTAATAAGGGAGTTTCATCGAAACTCTTAAGGGATGTGTCATTGCAACAAAGTTGTGTCAGGAAGTACCCATTATGTCATATAAATGTTCTTTATATAATGATTTTATTATCATATCCATTATTTACTTTGATATAATCCTTAGCATGGATTGGATTTCGAACCATGATATGAATATTTATTTAAAGAATAAAGAGGATACAATTTTTGAGGATGATGTTAAATCCCTTATCTTAAGGTAGAAACATCAACATATGATTATTATCTAGATCCACCTGTAATAGGTCTACTGAATTAAATTATTGGGGATGATGGGAATGAAATAACTATGGGTTTGTAAAATAATAATAAAATAAAAGATTTACATATTTTTCAAGAATATATCGACATCTTTCCAAAGGATTTACCTAGACATCCTCTAGAGTAGGAAATTGAGTTTTCTATTAACTTAATTCTTAATTCAAGGACCATATTAAAGACCCTATATAGAGTGTACAATGTGGAATTAGTCTAACTGAAGAAAAAACTATAGGAATTTAGTGATAAAGGATTTATTCTCTCGTGTGTTTCTCCATGGGGATCCCCTATTATATTCATTGAGAAGAAAGATGGATATATAAGGTTGTTCATAGACTACATGGAGATAAATTATTTAAAAATAAATAACAAGTGTCACATACCACACATTGATGACTTATTTGATCATCCTCTTGAAGCTCAATATTTTTTGAAGATTGACCTTTGATCTGGATATCATCAGTTGAGTGTGAGGAAGGAAAAAATTACAAAAACAAAATTTTGAATTAGGTTTGGGCATTACGTGTTTACATTAATTCCTTTGGGAATGAAAAATGCACCCTATGTTTTCATTAATCTAATGAATATTATTTTAAAAGAATATCTTGAGGCCTTTGTGGTGGTATTTATTTATGATATCTTGGTATACAACAAAATCTATGAGGATCATGAAAATCACTTGTGTACTATATTGAAGGCTCTTAAAAGAAATTAATTATATGGAAAGTTTAGAAATTGAGAATTTTGGCTTCAATCAGATTCATTTTTCGACCATATTATCTCCAATGATGTAATATCTATTGATCCTATGAAGAAAAAGGCTGTTCAAGAATAACCTACTCCAACAAACATAATCGAGGTATGTAGTTTTATTGGGTTAGAAGGTTATTATTAGTGTTTTTTCAGAACATCGCCCTTTTGTCCAACCCAATGACCAATCATACACGTAAAGGGGTTAAGTCTGTATTGACAAAATAATTTGGGGACTTTTTAGAATAATTGAAGAGGATATTAGTTCATGCTACAGTACAAACTCTACTATTGGGGAACGATGGGTTTGTGATCTATAGTGATGCATCAATGAAAGGACATGGTTTTGACCTTATGCATAATGATGGATTTATTGACTATGCATCAAGGTTGATATTAATTAATGAAGAAAACTATCATACTCAATATCTTGAGTTAGCAGCTGTAATCATTTCTCTAAAGATATGTAGACATTAACTATATGGAGAGTAATATGGGATATATATAGATCACATGTGTCTAAAGTATATATTCTCATAAGAAGAACTAAACTTGAAGAAAATGAGATGTATTGAACTACTCAAGGATTAATATTGCTCCATAAAATACCTACTAAGAAAGGCAAACAAGGTAGTTGATGCATTGAGTAGGAAGAATCAGGGATTTCTCAACCAAATAAAGATTGACAAGGATCCTTTTTTAGGTATCAAATAGGGATGAACATGGGAATTTTCAAATAAGGTTAAAATAATTAAATTTATCAATTGGTTTCCCAACCATCATTATTAGAATGGATTAAAATATCTTAACCAAATTATGAGTACCTTTAGAAGAAAATTAATGTTGTGATTATTGGGATGTTGGCTGACTTTGTATGTGAAGATGGAATTCTGAAATTTTGGAAGAGGATATGTGTTACATCTATACCTAAGTTGAAAAGGGAATTATTGGTTTATTATCATATCTAAATTTATATATATACCATGGTTTCACTAAAATCTATAGAGTTTTGAAAGAACATTTCTGGTTGGACAAAATGAAGAAGGATATTGTTGATTATGCATTAATATGGTTAGTTTGTCAATAATTGAAGGCCGAAAGAAAACATCCTAGAGGTTAAATGAAACCTCTCTATATTCCTACATGGAAATTTGATGACATAACCTTGGATTTTTTCACCTTATTACAAATAAATCCAAGAACAAATAGTGAAATATGGGTTATTGTGGATTGAATCAAAAAATATGCACATTTACTCAGTAAAAGATAGGATTTTCCACTAGAGTACCTAGCCAAAACACAATATTAATGAAGTTGCAAGACTTCAAGGAGCACATATCTCAATTTTTTCTGATTTGGTTCCTTAATTTACATCAAAATTTTAGAAAATTATTCTTAAATCTTTTGATACTGAGCTTCGATTGAGTACTACTTATCACCCACAAACTAATAGGCAATCCGAAAAAATGATCCAAACATTAGAGGACATGTTGAGATCATGTTCACATGAATTTCAAGGTATTTGGGATCAATATTTTCCTTTAGCAGAGTTTTCCTATAATAATGGTTTCCACTCATGTATTCAAATGACACTATATGATTCATTGTACATAAAGAGAAATTGTACACCAGCTTATAGGGAAGAAGTTGGAGAAAGGAGGCATGTGTGTCCAGATCTTGTAGAGGAAATGTTAGGGCCAATAAGGGCCTATATACCCTGAGAGGGGGGGTGAATCAGGGTATGGATATTCTTTTTCGATGTTCTTCCTGCCCCACTGGATCTTGACCTCTTTATTAGAAGGGTCACTTTGTTTGCACTTGTGTGGTTATTGTGATCACTTGTCTCCTTTACCTGATGATGATGCTTTGAATGCAATGCCGGGAAGTAAGCAGGTTGACACAGGTATTTTTACTTGGTTCACCTCTAAGGGCTACGTCCAAGGAGCATACGTCGACAAGTTGCCGGTTCGTACCAAATTCCACTAGACTTCACTAGCTGTGGATTACAAAGTTCGGGCTAGATCACTTCTATGCCCAGGCTCACTGCCTTTACAATGTTTAGGGTCAGCTCACTGCTTTCCAAGGGTCACTCCCTGTTTCTCTCTCTCTAGCTCACTGCCGGTGGAGAGGATCACCTTCTTCCTCTTCCTGAGCTCACTGCTCTTGGAAGGAATCCACTCACAGTTTATAGACCTGTAGGTCTCTTCATTTTCATGAAAGAATGCATCTTCTCTTGTATGTAGATGCTCTGTTGAAGTTTAACATTCACCCGTTGATGAATATCTCTTTGCACCGAAGGTATCGGGCAAACTTCCAGCTTCCATGCAGCCCGAAAAACTCTGCTGGAACAAACCTTACTTGGCGCGCAAGTCAACCTCGGCGCGCAAGTATCGGCGCGCAAGTCACCCTCTAACACTTGCGCGACACAAGCTTCCACAACTCCAAACTTGCGCGTCTCTCTACCTTTTACGCCCAAACCACTATTGGCGTGCAACTGCCAACCGGCGCGCAACTTCTAACACCGGCGCACAACTTCAACCACTGGCGCGCAAGTCCCACCTGCGCGACCACACACACCACTTGCGCGACCACCACACCTACGCGACGGGAGCTCTCGTCTTGAACTCCGGTGAGAAATGAGGAGGGGTGGTCCGGTATTTATAGGCAATCTGACCACCCTGCGCGACGGCGCGCAAGTCACCTGCGCGACCCAATCTCGGCGCGCAAGTCTTCTCTCCTTTTAGACACTTGCGCGACCAACTCCCAAACTTGCGCGAACCTATTTCCTTAGCCATATTTTGATCTTCTGATCTTGAAAAACATATGGCGTGCAAGTTTCCTATACTCCAAGTCCACGGCGCGCAAGTCCCTTTGCCAAAAACACTTTTCTTCATTTGCCGATTTTCAGGCCCAAAAATTTGGCAAACACTGGAAAACGGCGTCACCTTGTATCTTTTCTTTTGTACCGCCTCCAAATCTTCCATTCCTTTTATCGACGTTCTTGAATCAAACATGGATCGTTGACCTCAGCTCTTGAACTCGACATTCCATCATGAAATCCTCTTTGTCAACAATCACAACTCAGATGTCCACTTTGTCAACAAACACAATCACCTCAAAAAGGCTTCAATGATACTTTGAGGGATTTTTGCCCAACAATCTCCCCCTTTTGGTTTGTTGACAACTCTTCCAAAAAAAGATATGTCATTGATTCTTCAGCCTCCATTCGCCTCATTGCGATTCTGATAGCGACCAAGGATTTACTCAACACATACTCTAAGCCCACATGAGCAATGCTCGGCATGAGAAACAAGAGTAAATGAAAAGTTCATCAATGAATCACTTTATCTCTGACATCCACTGTTGACACCAAACACTATCCAACACCACGCTTCTGCTTTTATCACGATCCTCAGCTGTCGTGATATCTATTATTTGATCGATCACTTCTGGCATCGTCGGAGTTAATACGCTCCCCCTTTCTGCTCACAGATTCAACACCTTTTTAGCCATATTTCCTGTGTTGTCCAAGCTAAGCTCTGGATAAGCACGTTCAACTAACTTCAAATCCCCCTATCTGGCTGCTCCACCTGTCAGCGTCTCCCCATATCATTCATGATTTATCAAATCTCCACATTGTCTCCCCCTTGAACAATCACTATTTTCTCCCCCTTTGTCAACGAACCCAAAGGCAGTCCTTTGCAGACTGTAACAGAGTAGAGAACAAATCAGCACATTAGGGAAAAACACATCATACCTCGGGGAGAGGGGGGGGGGGGATCTCGAATCCACACTAGTTCAAGTTCGGGGAATCGACTGAACTCCCAGAGCCAGTCGATGCCGCTCAAAAGCTTCCTTGGGTAAGGCCTTTGTCAGAATGTCTGCAACCTGTAGCTCTGTTGGCACATACTCCAACTTCACGAGGCCCTGCTCAACCTTCTACTTGATGAAATGATACTTGATCTCAATGTGCTTTGTCCTGGAATGATGGACAGGATTTTTGCTAAGATTTATAGCACTTGAGTTGTCACACTGGATTCCGATCGGAGACTTCACTTCAACTCCCATATCTTCAAGCTGCTGCTTCATCCACAATAACTGTGTGCATGCTTGAGTGGCCGCAATATACTCAGCTTCTGCGGTGCTCAAAGAAATGCAATCTTGTTTCTTGCTTAGCCAAGAAATACACAATCCACCAAGATAGAATGCACCACCTGACGTTGATTTTCTATCATCTGCTGAACCGGCCCAGTCTGCATCAGTATATCCCAATAACTCTGTCTGAGATTTGTCGTTTTATGTCAAGCCGAAGTCCACCGTGCCCTTGATATACCGAAGTATTCTTTTCACTGCAAGCATGTGACTTTCCTTGGGATTACTCTGATATCTCACTGCTTGGCACGTGGCGAAAACAATATCAGGACTTGTTGCGGTTAAGTACAACAAACTTCCAATGATTTGTCTGTATTCTGTGATATTAACTGCCTTTCCATCCTCATATTTTGATAATTTCATCCGGGTAGCAACCGGAGTCTTCATTTCCTTGGAATTATCCATTCCAAACCTTCTTAGAACCTCCTTGGCATATTTGGATTGAGAAATGAATGTTCCATTCCTTCCTTGTGTCACCTGTAGACCAAGGAAAAACGTTAGCTCTCCAATCATTGACATTTCAAACTCATTTTTCATGAATTCGGAAAACTGTCTGCACTGAGCTTCATCTGATCCGCCAAAAATTATGTCATCGACATACACTAGAACCATCATCCTTTGATTACTGTCATTGCTAAAATAGAGGTTGTAGTCAACTCCTCCACGCTGGAAACCAAGCTTCTTCAAGTACTGATCAAGCCTTGAGTACAATGCCCTTGGTGCTTGTTTCAGCCCATACAACTCCTTCTTCAGCCTGCAAACTTTGTTCTCATCCTCATAAATGAGAAAACCATCTGGCTGCTCAATATACACCTCTTCTTCCAGAACCCCATTCAAGAATGCGGATTTGACATCCATCTGGAACACTTTGAACTTTCTTTGCACTGCTATGGCCAAAAATAATCTGATTGTCTCCAGCCTTGCAACCGGTGCAAATGTCTCATCAACATCTATTCCCTCTATCTGGGAGTATCCCTTGCACACTAGTCGTGCTTTGTTCCGAATCACTGTGCCATCTTCATTCATCTTGTTGCGATAGACCCATTTAGTCCCGATGACATTCTTGTCTGCTGGCCTCGAAACAATCTCCCATGTCTGGTTCTTCTCAATTTGATCAAGCTCTTCATTCATGATATGTTCCCAGTTTTCATCTTCCGTTGCATCAGCAAAGCATTTCGGCTCCACTTGAGACAAAAACGATGCTTGCTGTGATGATTTCATTCTTCGAGTCTGAATTGGAGCTGTTTGATCAACAATGATATTCTGCCTATCAATTTCAGCTCGACTCTTTGTCTTTCTCGCAGACACCGACTTGACACTTTCTACTTCATCATCAGTATCTTCTTCTAAGTCAGCTTCGGTCACTTCTGCTCCCCCTGGGTTGCTTTCTTCCTCAACACTTCCATCAGGAAGGTGTTCACTGACTCATTTTTCAGTGGCTTCATTTCTTTCAGCTACGTTTCTCAGATTTTTGTTGAGACGCCTTTGATTTTCTCTTTCAGCTTCTTGGTATCCTGAAAACAGTCAGCTGATATCATATTGTTAGAGCAAAATAGATAAGCATGAAATTCATTATTATTGCTTCTTCTCCCTGTGTTTCATTCTTCCCTCAATAGAAAACACCTGAGCCGAGTCATCCAATTATTGCATTGATGGCTCTTGAATCTGATTTGGATATAGAATGTTCCCCATGTGTTATGCAACTCTTCCAGTTGTTAGGCCCAATAGTTTAGACCCATAACACGTCTTTTCCTCCTGCATCATTTGTTCTCATCTTCCACTCAGATTTGAGCCATTAACAAAATCTCTAAGCCTACTGAGTTGAAACTCGGTGTAGGAAACAAGAGACAAAGTTAACAACACAATCACATTCTAGTGTGATTTGTTGCTCCCTTTCTTCTTCAACTCTGGTACCTGATTTGAATCAGTTGAAACTATAGAGCGTATCACATATCCACTTCGCATCCTTAGATTCCATTTCCCCTTGGATCGTATCTCCCTAGAACCCGAAACACATGAATCAACAGTTAAGAGAATTTTTATACATAGGGAGAGGGGAACTTCTTCTGGACTCCTCAAGATGAGGATTGTGGTTGATCCTGATGGGTCAACCCTTTGATTCTTGCTTGGAGGGCATCACACTCCTTTCTTGCTTCCTCCATCTGCCTAGACAACGTCAAATGTTCTGGCCATATGACTAGGCATTCTTTGCCCACATTTTGAGCCTTTTTCTGATATGTAGATTTGGTAGGCTAGGCCTTTCTCACCGCTTGGGGTATAAACCCACTAGTACAAATTTCCTTCTTTGAGGTTCTACCAAAATTCCATTTTCCTTGATTATTTCTCGGAGGAGGAACATCTTTCCTTTCCATCTTCCCTTGCTTCTTCCACCATTGCACGGATCTTGCATCTTCTTTCAGTTTTCGCTGTGGAACACGTCCTGTGAATTTTTCATCACATTCTTTGTTCATCTTTCTTTTATCAGATGTCTGAGTCACCACACTCTTTTTCCACGATGGTGAGTCCTCCATTGAATGTTCATTCTTTTTTATCACAGCTGGAGTAGATCTCCCCTTAATCATCCAGGTTTGTTCACATTCTCTTCTTGAGAGATGTTGTGAGTATGATAGAGGAGGTGACTGATACACTTTTCGTTCAGCTCCTTGTGATTTCCCCGAGACTCGAAGACTATTCTTCTCCTTACCACTTTGTCTCCCAGTACAGGCTTCTTTCTTGTACACTTCCTGTGGTGGAGATCTCTTTTCTTCTTCCTTTCCCTTTTCTTCTTTCTTATTACTGCAATGTCTCCCCATGTGCCCATAGTGAGAACATATAAAACATATTCCTTCAAAGACATACCTCATTTCATCATTTCTATGTCGAGATGTTGATGTAGCTTGAGTTCTTTCTCTGAAATTGAGCTCCTGAGCTTCTTGACACATACTCATGGTGTGTCCTATTCTTCCACAGTAATAGCATCTAACAAATGCTTTCCTTTGAGAGAATCTTCTTTATGATTTCTCAGGACGCTTCATCCTATTCTCAGATTTTGTACATTTTCTGTTTTCACAATATGAAATGTATTTCTGAGCCTCTAAACAGAAGCTTGATGTGTGGCCGTGAATCCCGCAGAAATAGCACATGTCATTACTTCTTTTTGTAATTGTCCTTTTAGGCCTATCTCCAGCACCTGTAGGAACTTTTCCATTTCTAGAACTGTTCATGGCTCTCTTTCTGTCATGCACTGGAGGGGATTCATCGAATCCAATACCAGCTTTTCCGAAACTTGCTGGTCTTTGAGCTGAGAAAATATTCTGTTGTTTCTCTTCAGAAACAGCATATCTGTTCTTTATTTTATCATCACTTGTCGAAGGATGATCAAATAGCAAGTGCATTGCATCCTTCAACTTGGGCTTATCTTTGAATTTAAACTTCTCTATTTCCTGCTTGACTGATTCAAGCTCTTCTACCAACTTTAGAATCTTCATATCCCTTGATTCAAGTTGGACATCAAGTTTCTCCTTGAGAAGCTTCCCTCTACTTACCTCATCTTCCATTTCATGCTTCAGCTTATCAACCATGTCATTTTTCTCCTTTACCTTCAATTTTTCTTGAGCGACAGAGTCAGAGCAACATGCATTCTCTTGTTGTAGCCTTTGATTTTTCTGAACTTCTGTAGACAACTGTGCAGCTAGATCATTATTTCTGGCTTTAAGATTCTGTGCATCATCTGACTTTTGACTCTCTTCATAATCACCAGCCTTTTGTTTTCCTTTCATTTTAGCCATCTTCTGCAGATCTTCAGCATGTGAATCATTCTTCTCTGTTAGGTCAGTAACTATATCAATAAGCCTTTGATTTAAGCCTTTTAGCTTGTTGACCTCAATCTCTAATCCCTTGATTCAGATATCTTTATATTTGGCTTCTTCAGTGTTTCCAACGTCACTTTGAATATTAGGTTCTTCGATGCTTTTGAATTGATCTTTCACTTTTCTATTCAAGCCATCGATCTCCCTTTTCTGTTCTTCAATCTTAATTTTATACTCACCAACTAATTCTGAGTTCTCTCGTGTTGATAACCTGAGTTTCTCAATTTCTTCCATCAACTCAGACTTATCTTCTTCCTGCTGCTGCATATAGAGTTTGGCATCATGAACAACTTTGTTGGATTTCTTTGTTTTTGCTCTCCAAACATCTATCTCCTCAAGAGCGGCCTCCAACTAAGCTCGCATATCTATTCTTCCTTCAATTTCTTCTTCTGTTTCAGCATCACTCTGATGCTCATGTACTTCACTCATTCCAACATCATGATTGAGTGAATCAATCTTTTCCCTGTAAGATTCATCCAGACCTTCCTTCAGAAAACTGTTTGATTCTTTTAATTGAATCACACTTTTTCCATACACACTTCCACACTGAGGAATACCACCCGACTTCTGCTTCTTCTTGGATGTTTTTCCCTTTGCCATGGCTCACCGAGATAAGAGAAAATTGATTCTTTAAACACAAAGAGCGACTACACCAAGTCGGAGCAAACAAATCTGATAAAAGAAACCTATCGCTCTGATACCAATTGTTAGGGCCAATAAGGGCCTATATACCCTGAGAGGGGGGGGGGGGTGAATAAGGGTATGGATATTCTTTTTCGAAGTTCTTCCTGCCCCACTGGATCTTGACCTCTTTATTAGAAGGGTCACTTTGTTTGCACTTGTGTGGTTACTGTGATCACTTGTCTCCTTTACCTGATGATGATGCTTTGAATGCAATGCAGGGAAGTAAGCAGGTTGACACAGGTATTTTTACTTGGTTCACCTCTAAGGGCTACGTCCAAGGAGCATACGTCGACAAGTTGTCGGTTCGTACCAAATTCCACTAGACTTCACTAGTTGTGGATTACAAAGTTCGGGCTAGATCACTTCTATGCCCAGGCTCACTGCCTTTACAATGTTTAGGGTCAGCTCACTGCTTTCCAAGGGTCACTCCCTGTTTCTCTCTCTCTGGCTCACTGCCGGTGGAGAGGATCACCTTCTTCCTCTTCCTGAGCTCACTGCTCTTGGAAGGAATCCACTCACAGTTTATAGACCTGTAGGTCTCTTCATTTTCATGAAAGAATGCATCTTCTCTTGTATGTAGATGCTCTGTTGAAGTTTAAAATTCACCCGTTGATGAATATCTCTTTGCACCGAAGGTATCGGGCAAACTTCCAGCTTCCACGCAGCCCGAAAAACACTGCTGGAACAAACCTTACTTGGCGCGCAAGTCAACCTCGGCACGCAAGTATCGGCGCGCAAGTCACCCTCTAACACTTGCGCGACACAAGCTTCCACAACTCCAAACTTGCGCGTCTCTCTACATTTTACGCCCAAACCACTATTGGCGTGCAACTGCCAACCGGCGCGCAACTTCTAACACCGGCGCACAACTTCAACCACTGGCGCGCAAGTCCCACCTGCGCGACCACACACACCACTTGCGCGACCACCACACCTGCGCGACGAGAGCTCTCGTCTTGAACTCCGGTGAGAAATGAGGAGGGGTGGTCCGGTATTTATAGGCAATCTGACCACCCTGCGCGACGGCGCGCAAGTCACCTGCGCGACCCAATCTTGGCGCGCAAGTCTTCTCTCCTTTTAGACACTTGCGCGACCAACTCCCAAACTTGCACGAACCTATTTCCTTAGCCATATTTTGATCTTCTGATCTTGAAAAAAATATGGCGCGCAAGTTTCCTATACTCCACTCCACGGCGCGCAAGTCCCTTTTCCAAAAACACTTTTCTTCATTTGCCGATTTTCAGGCCCAAAAATTTGGCAAACACTGGAAAACGGCGTCACCTTGTATCTTTTCTTTTGTACCGCCTCCAGATCTTCCATTCCTTTTATCGACATTCTTGAATCAAACATGGATCGTTGACCTCAGCTCTTGAACTCGACATTCCATCATGAAATCCTCTTTGTCAACAATCACAACTCAGATGTCCACTTTGTCAACAAACACAATCACCTCAAAAAGGCTTCAATGTTACCTTGAGGGATTTTTTCCCAACAGGAAACAATAGTGAGAGTAAAGAAAATTCAAGTCCATATAAAAGAAGATAAAAGTAGTAAAATAATATATGCTGATAATCAAATGGAGGAATTGTAATTTCGAGTAGGAGATCATGTTTTCATAAAATTATCTTCATGGAAGGGTGTTTTAGGATTTGGGAAGAAAGGGAAACTGAGCCCTTCGTACATGTGACCTTTTGAAATTCTTGAGGGAATTGGATTTGTTGCATATCTTTTGGCTATGAAACCATTGTTGTCTAATGTAAATAATGTGTTTTATGTCACATTGCTAAGAAAGTATATGTTAGACCCAACACATTTCTTCACCTCTAATGGTATATAATTGGTACTTGACCTGTCTTACTGTGAAGAGCATATACTGATTCAGGACAATAATGAACAAGAGTTGAAGAGTTAGACGACATGACTGGTAAAGATACATTGGAAAAATAAAAAAATTTAACAGGCATCAAGGGAGCTCGAGGAGCTTATGATGAAGAATTGCCCAAATCTTTTTGTGAGGAAATATTTTGGTGATTTGAAGGAAACTTTTTGTAATAAGGGGATAATGTCAACTCCAAGATTTTGTAATTAAATTTAATATTAAATTCATGAAACACTAAGTATCTAATAAACACCATTTTGTTTTAACTTAGCCAGCAAACATTGTTTTTTCACCTATGTGATTTGAATTTTGAATAACTGACATACACAATTGCGTTCAGTAAGATATTTCGAGTATGATAAGTTAAACTTATTTTTTTGTGAATAGTAACATTACCTTATGAACAGTAATATGAATAGTAACATGACCCTTATGAATAGTAAATATTTTTTTATTTTATTTTCTTAAGGTGATAAGATAATGAAATCTTGATTCGTTTTCAATCAGATATAAAATGAATTATAGTTTCAAACTTGTAATTTTTCGAATAAATGATGATTTTATTTAAAAATAAATTTAATAATATTTTGATAACTATTTTAAAAAAATTGAGTTCATTTTGAATAATACAAATTGGAAAATTGTAAGGGTAAATTTTAGATATTTTTCTGATAAACTAAATTTTTTGATGAATAGTGAAAAACAGTAATTTACCGTATATATACATTATCAGTTAAATTTACAATTCCTATCACCATGGATTATTTAAGTAGACTTATTTATATCTCACATGAAATTATTACTATTTGGGTTCACATGAATCAACACTATTGGCTGTCTTGAGGGAAATAATAAAAGTATGAATAAAATATTCAAAATTCACTTCTCTCATCCATCATAAAACACCCCCTCACACCCTCTTTTATTAAATCCTCTCAAGACCAATTACATGTCTATGATCTGCCCAAATACACTTACTTTGTCACTCCCCGCATCCAAGAGCTCTTGGTCTTTCCAAAAGACAAAAACTCCTTCTCTTCAAGAGGTTCTCAAGGAGGTTATTTCAAGAGGTAAAGAATCATTCTTTTTCATTTAGTTTCATTTCAATTTATATTATTTTGTTTTTATCTAACAAAATACTCTATCCAACTGATCATTATGACTTTAGTATCATCTATATACTATAATTATGCAGTGTTACTGTAATAACCATTATTATTATTCTTAATCTCTCTCTCTGTCTCTTTTATAGTTGAAATCGTCATCCGTGATGTTCCAATTTAAATCCTTTATGGACAATGAAGTTTCATTCATCAATTTATCCTTCATTACTGGACATGAAACAATTTTTATGGTTGAAATAGACTATAATATATGTATTATAACCAACTTAATATTCTGGAACCTTTATATATACATAATATTAAATCATATGACCAAACTAGTTCATAATAATCAAAATACCTCTAAAAAAATATTAGTGATTGTCATTGATATTCCATCTAATGATTCATCCAAATATCATGTAACCAAATGATATAAACTACCAATAAAAACTATGGATGTTCATAAATAAATTTTAAATTCACTTTTGGATATTTACATCCATTCCACATGAACTCCATTATATAAAAACAAGTGTACCGATTATGAAAACCTAGGAAACGAACACTCTCAAACAACAGAATTCAATCTTATAACATATCAATAAGAAAATAATAGACCTAATAAAATTATGATAAAAAATATATTCCTAATAGGTTTTTAATTATTTTATCGTTATGTCTAATTTCATATTCCAGGACCTTAAGTTCAAGAGAAAAACACATTCGGAATTAAGGTAAGGGTTTTCCCCCGAACCTCCATTATTCATTCAGGTTACTTTTATTGTATACTTAGCTCAATGAAGTTATTATTTTTTATTATTTAATCCTCATAAATTATATTTTATTTTTGTATATATGTTTACTAACTGAAATCATATATTATTTTTTGTGGAGTCACGTGTTTTAAAAGGGAACATTCAAAATTCTTTCTGAAATACGAGCACGTTTCAAGGAAATTTCTCAAATCCATACCTATTTTCCTATTTTCAAGGGAACTCTATAATTTTTTTAAAATCCATTAACTTTAAGAAATCACTCATTTTATTATGAAAACACTGTTTTACTTTAATTTTGGTTTTATACAAATATGTTTTCCAAAAGAACACTTCTTTTAAAGATAAAGAGTATTAATCTCAAGAATTACTCGATGATTTTATAAGAGTATATTAATATATTTAAACACTCTTATTGATTAATATGTATGATATAATCTAACATATTTAATTTAATGGTTTATTTCCAGTTTAATCTTGGACGTTCTATCATAAAACTGTTCACCAATTTACTCTGAATGGATATTGTTTAAGCTTAATGTTCGTGGAAAGTTATTTTCATTTTATATGTTAGTTTCAATATGAATTTATATGTTTTTATGATTATCTACGATCATATGATGAATTAATTGGACTTATTATGTGATGGGTGGGGATCTCTATAGACCCTCAATGCATCGGTAGGTCTCATGAGTCCAATAGATGTGGGCATGGCTGAGGCCTTGCACATTTTGTGATATGGTTTTGGATGAGGCCTTAATAATTTTTGGACTTATTATCCGAGGCCTTGACGATATGTTTTAGAATTTCTAGAATATTAATTTCCCTCATTATGAAGTAATAAATTTATATTTTATGTTTTTATTCGACTCTTATAATACCAAAGGTTATGATTAGTTATGTCAATGTTTACAGATCTCATTTTCCTACCATATTATGTTCATGTTTAATTTTTAAAGGCATGTCGTTTCAATTATTCACCATGCCTAATGTTTAAGTTATCTTCCACTGTATTTCTTACTCCTACTGAGAATTTGATCTCACCCCTTCCTTATGTTTCATTTTCTAAGGATATGAATAAGTTTATTGTGAATGGCCTGTAGGGATAAGCTTATTGTTGTGGATAATCCCAATAAAACTTATATGTTGTAATTTTGAACTTATGTATGTATCTAGATTTCCAAATCTATTGAACTATTAGATCCTTTAGGATATGAATTCCTTGTAAACATATTGATGTAATGTAATAAGGCCCCAACTTCGGGAAACTAGGGTCTGGTCTTTACAACAGTGGATATATTGGTTTCATAAATGAATCATCTTAATTATTTGTCATCCTTTTGAAATATAGACGAATAACTAATAACTTATCAAGAATAAAATTCATATCGGACTCATTTTGTGTAGTTAATTAATTATCAGAATATATAGGAACATAGTCACCCCTCATCGCAATTTTATTGAAAAGTGGATCCTTAAGGAAAATTACTTCATCCTCTACATCAATCAATGATGGAATGAAATGAGAAACCTAAGACTAGTCTAGTATATCAAACCACACAAGAAAATCGACTAGCCCCAATTGAGTCTTAGAGACACTATACATCTTAAGAGATCTAGTTCCTTTACCCAGAGAACCACCTCATACTGATAAATTATAATCCAAAGCAGTCATATATTGTTTTCCAAGATATAAACTCTCTTTGTTTCCATCATTTATATGTTCATTATATCTTATAATTCATTGGTGTCAAACCTTAATAGATCATGAAGAAAAAATTTTAGTCTAATCAGATTGAAAAAATATGAAACCATATTCTTATTGTATATGTACTTATCCCATTTCAATCCACTGTATTTGGTTCTACTACACATGACCAACACCATCTTCTAAAAGCTTTGTTTAATCATCTTCCTCTATATTTAGGGAATCATCTTATTTATCTCAAGTAGATTATATTATCAAGTGTGTATGAGAATATAAATATTATTCTATATTAACATGTTTTTGAGATACATTCACATGACTCACTCTTCAATCAACTAGATCTCCATTGGCCCACAACAATGTTTTCCTCTCGTAAAAATGATACTACTGATGATACATTTCCATATTTCAATCAAATTTCATATATTCATGCTTTATCCTTCATCAATGAATTTTATCACATCTCCTCAAATTATTGATTTATCAGACAACCTCCTTTCTATAATTGGACTTCACAAGTCCGATGATACCACCAATGGTTAAAAAGGGTTCAGATTACCGTATATTCTTCTCAATCATATCATAATATGATGTTGATAAAATAACATTATTATTCAATGTTCATATGAGATAAATCCCTATAATAACCTGATAAATTGCAATAATTAGGAAAAAATCATTTTTATCCTTTCTAGTATGCATTCTTATAGAACAAGAAACGTCTTTAAAAATACGGGGATGTAATAACACCTAATTTAATACATTAACATCAAATAAATAATATGAAAATGTCTCTATAAATAAAATATATTGAAATTTATACTCTACTCATGTAGTATCACGATTCTAGTTTTCATATTAATTAATCCATGATTGGTGGGATTCATCTTTTTATCTATAGATTGAAAATGAATACGAATGAATTTATGAACAAGTTAAATGTATTTTTAATTGGAAAACCTTTAAATCAATTAATTTTAATCGATCAAATCATTCAACATAATTTTTTTTCATTACACTAAATATATTATGTATCTCCAAACTCAGCCAACATGAATTCCATTACATTGAATAAATTATTGACATCCAACATGACCCTATATCCCAAAAAATTTGGTATTTCACTTCTCAACTAGCTTAAATTTCAAGGTAGTTATATGTAAAAATACAGAACTACTTTTATAAGGGTAGAGGAAACAATACCCTCTTCTTTCTCTGACATAAAATTGGAATCATTCATTTCTGTTGAATTATAAAATCAATGATCCACAGCCCTATACTTACTAAGATAATTCTAAAAATCCTTATTAGTAGTAATAAGTGTGTTCATGAGATATCCATTATCCTAGAACATCTTGGTGAAAAATGCATCACTTATTGAACCCCATGTGAGATACACCTAAATTTTTAGATCATTTAATGGATTTTATTAGGATAAAATAATTGGATTATATATTTTCTCCCCTTAGGGATCATATAAAGAATGTAAGATTTTGTTCTACAAAAACTAAATGATACATTCATTATTTGAAGCTAATTGATTTTAATACTCCTTAGGATCTGATTCATCCCATATCTCAGCATTCATGAAATGATCCATTTTAAATGAAATTTCATTATCCCACACATCACCAAAAGATAGTAGATGGGAAAACTTGGTGAACACTATTTCTAATAGGATTTAGAAGAGAGAAATAAAAAAAATATAGTAGCATTAATTATATCCTTTACCAGTAGGTAGAGATATAACAGAACCTAATAGATAAATGAAGAAAAAGAATTTAGAAATAGTGGAGAGAATGAATGTAGAAATGAAAAAAATCCTTGGATACACTTTATTATTGGGAAGGGCCTAGCATTATGAATCTTCCATCCAAATATTAAAATAATAAAATAAAAGTCAATAATTACCCATATTTCCCCCACATATAGCTTTAAATAAAGGTTGAATCTTCTATATATCGTTCCTCCTAAAAGAGAGAAACTATATCTGTTAATATCCATATAGCTACCAAACCCAATTATTATCCAATAAAAACATGGTAATAATAAATATAATATTTAAAAATATTCCCATGACATTATTAATAATACTCTTCCCAGCAGCACCCATGCTAGATAATCGAAAAATTCTAGGCCACCTCACATAGAAGCTGACACCCTCCTTCCAAGGTCTCCTGGACATATTATTCTATAACAAATTCCTATCATTACCTCCATATTTTAATTCACCATTTCCTTAAGGTGAGGAAATTGGTCACTTTTTGTCTTCTTATCATTCATTTCATTTGAATCTCCTGTGATCTAATCCTTTCCCTATAAAGAAGAATCCCCAATAGCTTCTTTGATCTACATCTTAGATTCTAGGTTTTGAATATCATGGATGAAACTTCATTCTTCCAATATTGGCCTTATTGATGGTTCATCAATATCCTTATTCTAACATTATTAAATTATTGGGTTATCACAACCTATAAATATTAAAAGTCCACATGACAGATCAATTTTATACGGAAACATTGGAATAAATTCAAGATGAGCAATAGTAGTATCAAGATGAGGAAGTATCCTAAAGAGTTTTATAAGATTTTATTATCCTAATTTACTCGTTCTTAAATTTGTTACAGAGGAGTCAATAGTCTCAGGAAAAGAGGTAACACTACACTAAGAAATAGGGCATCGATTTTTTTCCATGATAAATCTTTTCTTTTCACATAGTATGAAACCAATGCCTCCGACATTGAAAAATTAATATTTTTGGGGGGAAACTATAAAATCACACCAAATTACATTATTTATGATTTTTTTGAGTGGAATAATTAACTCATAACATGGTAGGACACTTTAGTTATCTATAAGAAAGAGAATACAATTGATTTTTAAATACAATGTGGGACATGAATACTAAAAATATTTAGAAACATATAATACACTTAACTATACCCCTCAATCTATGAAATATATATATTTAACATGACCATCTTGTTACATATAAATTGAACATGTCGACCATAATCCCATTTTATAAGAATTTAGGCATGTTTTTTATAGGCATGAACATAGATGAAGGTGATATTATTTTTCACAATATTGCGTAAAAAAATGAAATTAAAATTCAAATTGCTTTTTCAAAACATGAAATATTGGATTCATGGAAATATTGACAACATCATGATTGTAACACCAGATTTTTTTTAGTTTTATGATAGTATAACCAATCTCCAATAGAGTTTTTTTGTGACCAAATAATATCTATGGTCACATTTACCATGGAATGATGATCTGAATATGAACTTGATTAATATATAACAGTATGCTTCTTACTTCTCCTGTTGATAAAATTTCATCCAAAAAAATTAAAAAACCAGATGTATATCTCGTAGTAGAGAGTCATCTAACATAATCTGCTTAAAAAATGCCTAAATATATGTATCCTCATGATTAGAATATAGAATACCCAAACTTGGTTCCTTTTTTTCATGTCCAACAATGCAAAGAACATCCTACCACTATGCCTTTGTTGGAGATTCCATAAATGAATCAATTTTCTATACGCACAACCAAAATCGGGTTGCTTCATCATCATGTAGTTAACCTTCTCAACAGACCATCTATATTTTTCAATTATTGAGAACATATCACTATTATAATATATTGACATGTCTCTTGGTCTAAGGGGTGATTCTACTAAGTTTTCTTGAGTCATTCTAGACTCTTGTAGAAGATCATGATCATACTTTCTCTATGATAAAAAAGCCCTCTAGTACATCCAGAGACCTAAATACCCAATTAATATCATAGTGTACCCAAACACATTGAATAAAAATGTTGATTAAGGAAGTATTTCATTCAAACAATGCGACCTGCATAACTTCTAGTAATGAAAATGTCATCCATGTATACAATTAAGAGAATACGATCCATTACCGAGTGATGATACAAAATAGAAGTATTTTTTATGCTTTGAGACATTCTAATGCTATGAAAATGGTGAAAACGTGTTTGACCTAGGAATGAGGTGACTGATTGAGGCTATAAAACAATACAAAAGGTGAAAACCCATGGAAGACTCCCCCCTCAGAAACAAACCATGATGGTTTCTCCATATAAAATTCTTCATCAAAATATCCATGAAGAAAATAATTTTCACATCTAGTTGATGGAGAGTCGAGTGAGAAGTGGTGATAAAAGAGACAACTAAGGGGATTGATACTATATTGGCCATGGGATAAATGTTTCAATGTAATAAATTCCATACATGTACGCAAAACACATAGAATAAAGCTCCACTTTGAGATGATTTATAGAAATAGTGGTGTTAACATGAATGGTATATATCCACTTTCACCCAAAAACATGTTTTTCCATAGGGATAGGGATGAGATCTAACTTATGGTTGTTTTCTGAGGATATAAGTTGATCTTACATGGACTTTAAACATATAGGATAAAATTTTACCTCAATAACAACGTACATAGTTAAACGAGAATATCGTATCACAATAACATGAGAGATAGCCATTGATAATCCCTGATAAGAATCATATGGATAGTTCTTTTCTGGACCTGGGAATTTAAATTTATGATGGAAAATTGGTAAATCTAGTGATGGATGTCTGGGATCCAATGATAGGATTGATTCAATTAAATCATTAGACTATAGGGTGGTTGGTGTGCAAGGATGGAAAGTATAAATTTTTCCAAAACATGATACAGTGACATCCATAGGAAGGCGTGATGGTGGTGGAGTATAAATTGAATACAATAAAGTCATGTAGAAATGTAGAATATTAGGAGATGGTAGGGAATTAGAAATATAAAATATGGTTGATTTGATAAAAGAAATATCCATTGAGGAGACACGATGACACACGTCTAGGTAAAAGTAGCGGTATCCACACTGAGTTCTCTAATAACCAATAAAGATACATTTCAGTGAGAATTAAACAAACATTAAAAGATATGGGTGAGTATCCCATTCATTACAAATACATCCAAATATACGAAGAGATAATGAATTAAGGGACGTAGTTTGAAATAATTAATAGAATGGATTGTCCCCTTAAAATAATGAATAAAATAATTTGGTTAATGAACAGTGTAGATGTGATAATGTCATCACCCCAAAATATTGTATTAAAATCTTTTAAAATAATATGGAATGAGAAGCATATGGAAAATGGTGATTATTATGTTCTACAACACCATTTTTATTTTTTTGTAAGACAATAATCCTGATGTAGAATTCCATGGTCATCTAGAAAGTGCTGGAAGGGGCCATAAAAATATTTAACGCTATTGTGAAAGTAGAAACAACGAATTTTATTTGAAAATTGAGTTTGTTTTTTACTATAACAGGGGTGAAACATAATGAAAATTTTATAGTGGTATTAAAAAAACATTTCTGTTTCTCATAATATCATTGATAAAGGTAAAAACATTATGAAAACCCTATTTATAAGTATTGGGTCTGGGGCCCTATACATCAGAATGAACTAAATGAAAATGACTGGATGCATGAGTAATCACTAGATAGACTTGGGTGACTCTATGATGGTGTTCATAATGATATAAATAATAATTAAAGGAAAAACCCGAACCCACATCAGGATTAATTGACTAAGGAATGGGTGAATGTGGATTTACTTGGAGACAATAACGTTGAATGAGATGGTTAGAGGTAGTCAGACATGAAAGATCTAGGGCCGAGTCAATCATGTATACACCACCTTGAAGTCATATACTACCAAGAACCATATTCATAAATGTTTCATGAAATATAATAAAAGTAGATGAGAACATGTATTGGCATTGTATGTGAAATTTATATGTACTATTATATAGTATGTTAAAAGGATTGTGTGGAATAAGAGAAAATACAGAGAGCATCAAGTTAGGTGTAAGTGATAAACTCCCCTACTAGAAATTTTTACCATCTCACTATTATACATCGTAATATTACCTCCAGCTAATGTCTTCCTATAGTATTAAAGAATACCTATGTGTCTACTGATGTACACTAAGGTTCTAGAATCAAGAACCCATGAGGTGGATCACTATGATAAATAAACAGCATGTGAATCACTAGGAGTAATAATGTTACTAGATAAAGTGAAAATATGTTGAGGCTCGAAAGACCAATACTCATTGTACAATTGATCAATAGCATGATGAGTTTCATTGGGGGGGAACTAGGGAATTAATGGGAGCAATTTTAGATCAAGAGAGACCAATAATTTAACACCCGAATATTTTTGTGAAATATTTTTATTCTTCAGTAGCTTTATTTGCACACAATTGTACGTTTAAAAAAAATCATGAGATTACCTTAATATAAAATTTACCATTATAGACTAGCCATTAAGAATGTGGGAATAATTATTACAAACATTTGAAAATGTATTAGGAATTCATTGACTATAAATTATTTTTGAAAAATATAAATCAATTAGATACTATTATTTTTGAGTTAATTACTTTTGGTAATGAAACTAATGATATATATATATATGTGTGTGTGTGTGTTATATAATTAATATAATATTTTTGATATTCATCCAATGGATATTTTAGTCATAGGATATGAATAAAACTCTATTGGATATATAAAAACCTATTTTTTAAAAAGTTTAATTTTACACCATTGATAGGAGAGCCCCTTTTATTTTAGGATTTTGACATAGTAATAATTTTTATATGTAAACATAAACATTTTATTTTGAATTGGGATATAAAAGTTTACATTGTATGAATTTCTGATATTTCTTAGATAACTTTCATGTTTTGATGAACAATACAAATAAATTAAATTTTAAATGAAAATAAATTTTTTTATTGAAATAATTTATATTGTCAAAATTTATTATTCAATTGTTTCTAAGTCTATATAGAATATATTTTTACCATTTAATATAATGCATTTAATTAGAATTAAATTTACATTAAATTCAGATGTAAAAACATTTCAATCTATTACAATATTTTATCTTTTAGAACTTGTTTTCTCATTTCAACAACATGATTAATTTTAAAATAATCAATACAATTTCCGTGTGTTGAATTTTGAAAAATGGATTCCACGCTTCTAATCAGTAGGTCCAAATTATGTTGATAGTCAACTTTTTTTTGGCATTAGGAATGGTAACTTTGTTAATTATTTTTATTACCATGGTTTAAGATAAATATTGCAATTAAAGATAAAAATAATATTATAAAATTATCTTAACACCTGTAAAAATACTATTGGACTACTACATTAGACCTTTATAATTTATTTTTCTAAATGGAATAACCTAATGGCCACTTACAAATGAATATGACATGAATATAATAACAAACCAATGAATGTGACAAAATGTCACAATCTCATTTTATATAAGAAAACTAATTTTAATATATTGATAACTAGATGATAATATTAACTATAGATATTATCTAGAAATAAAAAATAATTACTTACATAAAATAAATTTATTTATAATTTTTATAGATTAAATAATTTCCATTAATGATGACATAATATTGATGTAGAAATTATTTTATAAGTAAGAAGATAAAAAAATGGTTTTAAAAATATTTAAAAAATATCATATAAACTAATTAATGTGATCCAAGAATTTAATAGGTTATTATGACATGATAAAAGTGTATCAAATTATTTTTTTGAGTTTTCTTTTTTGGGGATTTTATAAAAATTCAAATAAATGAATAGTGTCAAAATTGACTCTATAGATATTTTATAATAGTAAACTTTTATTAAATTATTTAAAAATCATAAAAAAATTTAAAAATAACAGAGTAATAATTATAGGGTCTCAAATGTAATTAAGTACCCATTTATGGTCAATTATAATAGTATAAGTAAATATTTATAACAATTAAATACTTAGAATATTATAATCGCAATAAAATATAATTAGAAAAACATTGTGTCAATTAAAAAGATATGTTTTAAATTTAAAAAATAACATGTACAAAATTTATTGGTTGATGATATTACAACCCTATCTTATCTGAGCTCTTAATTTGGGACATTTTTAAGGTATTTGTGTAGGGATTTATTTTATTATTTATTATTATTCCTGGAGATTCCAAAAGTGTCCCTAAACTCAATTATAAACATGAAGCTCCTCCCTCACCTTTTCACATCATTTTTAGGCTTCAAGAGCCTCCATCCCCTACCATTTTTCCTTTTAAAATTCTATATTTTAATTCTATAGTTTCTGGTCATCTTCAAAGACCAACTCTAGTTCTCTAAGAAAAGATTTAGAGGAAACACGTTGGAGAGAAGATAATCTCTTCTACCGATTCATTCAAACTTCATTCTTCATCTACTTACTATTCATTATTTTTTTAACCTTAAATTAACAACATCATTTTAAATGATATACTTATAGGTTATTATAAATATCAAGGAACCATGTTTCACCCTTTATCCATCCTATGAAAAATGAAATCACCACGTGTGCGTATGAATGAATTACCATCTCCACGTTGTGGTGTAATATGTTTTTCACCACCACATTACATGAATGGGTATAATGATGGAAATAATAACCATACATGATTATAAGATATTAATAATGCTTAAATATTATTAACCATCCAATTCAATAACATTCAACAACTTTGGTAATGATATCATCACTCTTATGTACATACGACCTACTGTTTCCATGATGCGATGTAATTACTTCTACATGACATTTATTAAAACATCATTATATAAGTCAGTTGAATGATGAAATATGATATATATTATACTAATATCATTCTAAAAAATGATTTATTAATAAACTATAAATTTTAACATGACCTTATCTGAAAAATCATGCATAAGAACATAAAGCAGTTAACATCTGAATAATGAGTGACAATGAAATGTTACTGACAAACATATGATTATATAATCATATATTATATCATATAAATGATCAATATTCTTGAGTAATTAAATAAAATTATTTAAATCATTATACAGGTGGTTCGAATACATACGAAGGATATCAGACCTAAGGTAAGGGATGATTTTACAATCTAATTTTTATTCAAGATTGTTTATATGTAATTATTTAATGTGGTATGTTTATCATCCACATAATTTTTTATTAATTATAAAATATTATTTATGTTTTTATATAATATTTTTAAGATAATTTTACACTGTTTTGTGTTTTTATTAAATCTTATGGAAGGAATATTTTGTCGTTATTCGATTCAAGGTACTTTTTGACATTTTAGATAAAAGTATGAGGAGAATGTTTTTAACATATATGACATGAATTGAATTTTATGGTTTCATAACACATTATTTACATGAAGATTCCTATAAAACGTTTCCAGATTATTTTTAACTAAACTATTGTCTTTTAATATTACGTGGCATTTTGAGAAAGGAAAATGTTTTTGAAAAAGAAAGGATATTTTCCATTGGAATTAAGTTCTTGTGTTTTATCAAAATTATTTTCCATATAATATGAAATAGGTTTTTATTTCGATACCAATTATTAAATTTATTGTATTGTTTTTATAATGGAATTATTTTTTTGAAATCCATTTATTTTTAATGGATTACGATGGAATGTTGTTAAAAAACCCATTTTATTTCATGGGTTATTCTATGATAAATGATTAATGTATTTGTGAAACAAATAAGAATTATTTTACTATTATATGGGAGGATCCTATTTCTACCACCTATGCTTTGGGTAGAGATTTATATCTCATGAGATAGACATGACATGAATGAAAATTAAATCCAGTTCAGTAGAACATGGATAGAATTAAAAGTGAACTCTATTCAATAATGAACTTTGTCCATCATGATGGTCTGGGTGATGATCCTTGACTAATTTGAAAAAATTTCTATGATTATGTATGTATTAGATGAAATTTCATGTCTTATCTTATGACTATTGGGATTACACTAAACATTTATGATTTATACCATGACATGATATTCTAATCTTTTATAAGGAGGATAATATTTTCAAATGTTATGTTCTTATAATATGATTGATATTTACCTTGTCTACCCATAATAAGAATTTGAGCTCACCTTTTTTAGATGTCTTTTCCCCGGGTCATGAAGAAGATTATTAAGTAAGATGTGTCAAAAAGGAGTCTAGTTTTGATGAAATAATTAGAATACAATGTTGATGTTTTTTGAACCAGCTATTTATGTTTCCCAGTTTCAAAACGCACTAAACCTATACAGTCTTAGTATGGTATTTTTTATGTTATGTAATAAATATTATTCAATTTTGAATTAATATCTACATGTATAGTATGGTCCATTATATTTTGTATCAGATAAAAGGTATAGTTATCCTTTGGAAATTAGGATGAGATATCCTTAATAATAACCCTAAGGATATAACTATGTTTAGGTTACAATCATATCCTAGTGTTTTAAAAATGTTCATGAATAACCTAGGATAAAAACCTAAAGTATCATAAATTGAAATTTTTTTCTTGAATTATGTGGTTTTCCCATTATGAGTAGTGTGGATCACACAATTGATATCCATCCCAGTCAATGGATGGAACCCAAAGGAACTGCATCAAGGATGAATGCGATGATAAATGCAATGATTGTCCCCCTAAGAAACCATATGTTATGGGACATGGAATGAAAAATATTGTAACCACACTCACACAACTTTTTCAAGCTATGAATCATGCTTGACATCCAAATGAACAATGGTAGGAGCAACATTATTTAGAATCCTTCATGAGGCTGTGTCCACCTTCATTCAGTCTGTCATCTGATCCATTAGTGGCTGAACAATGGATCAGTTCCATGAAAAATATATTTTTAGTTCTAAAATTTTTTGAACATGAAAAATTCATCTTAATAGTATATCATTTGTAAGGTGAACTTGATAAATGGTTTAATATTATCATGAATTAGAGGAAAAGAGATGAAATTTAGTCCATGGAATGGGACAAGTTCAATAACTAATTTTTCAATAATTACTTTCCTCATATTCTTCAAACAAATATGGAGATGTAGTTATTTGATCTTAAGAAAAAACATGATCAATCCATTGGAACCTATGAAGAATATTGTACAAGACATGCAAGAAAATCTTCTGTAATTATTATCCAACTTAAGAGTAAAATTGATCAATTCTTTAGTGGTTTAAAACCAAGTCTCCAAATGGAATTAGCCTTTAGTGACTTCAATAGTTATGAGGAAATTGTTCAGTGTTCTTTCAAGGTTGATATGGATTTTTAAGTAACCCATAAGTCATATTGGTTAGATAATAAGAGAAAAATGGAATTCAATAGAAAATTTAAATACCACACTAAAAAGAAGATGAGTTTTTTCTTATGCTAAAATTGTTGAAAAAACATGGTGGTAATTATATTAAAGGGACTAGTAAATGTTCTAAGTGTGTCAGATAAGGTCATCAAGCTGTTGAATGTCGGAGTGATGGAAAAAAGATGTATAATGATGTGAACAAATAAAAGGATACACAAAATGATCCTCCTACACTTCAATGTTATAATTCCATGGAAATGGGGAATTATGTCAATGAATTCCCAAACCCAAAAGTTTTTTATGATGATAGTTGTCAACAAACTCTTTAGGAAAAAAATAATGGAATTTTACATGAAATCACTATCAGAGATGTGGAGTACAATAATGAAGTGGTGAAAAGTACACTTACCATACAATCAAAAGTAGAAAATATTTTATATAATTTTGGATCCACCCACACATTTATTTTTGATTAATTTTCTATGGGTGTTACCATATTACCAAAAAAATTAGTTGTTGAGTTAGCAATGAAAACTCCGAATGGAAAAACGGTTGAAACAAAGGTTTAAAATTCTTCTCAGGTTGATTTTTTTGGGAAAGTGATTCCCTTAAATTTTGGGATCCTTATTATAGTGGAATTTTATGTGATTCATGGCTTGGATTGGCTTTCTATATATGGAATATATCTATTTACAAGGGAGGGAAGTCACATTTCATATTCCAGATCAATATATGATCATCTATTGATTGAATGATTCATATATCATTATAGTAGAAATTTCTACCATCTAATGGGTCTTGATTCTTATAAAAAAAGGTTATTTATCTCAATTGGTTGGGTATAAACACATTATTAATAATACACCCATTGTATGGGAGTTTGATGATGTATTTCTAGAGGGATTTCTAGGTCTTACTTGAAATCATGAATCTGATTTTTCAATAGAACTCATACTGGGTGCTATAACTATTTCAATGACACCTTATAGAGTGACCCCAATTGAGTTGCAGGAATTTAAGAAGAAACTCCAAGGGAATATTGACATGAGATTCATACACCCTAGTGTGTCACCATGGGGAGAAACTATTCTGTTTGTTAGGAATAAAGATGGATTAATGAGACTCTCCAGTGATTATTAAGAACATATCAAATTCAATATCAATAAAAAATATCATATTCTCCTCATTGATGGATTATTTGACCAACTAGATGTATCTCCGAACCGTTTTGAACGTTGATCTTCATCCAGGATATCAACAATTAAGGGTAAAAAAGGAAGATATACCCAAGACGACATTCCACACAAGGTATGTACACAATGAATTTAATGTGATGCTTTTGATTTTACTAATTACCCCACTATCATCATGGATCTAATGAATATAGTCTTTAGAGTCTATATTGTTCAGTTTGTGGTAGTCTTTATAGACTATATTCTTGTGTATTCTACAAGAAATGAAGAATAAGAAGATCACTAGAGAATTATACTGAAGACCCAGAGAAATGAGGATATTTATGAAAAATTTACCAAGTGTGAATTTTGGATTCATAAAGAATCAATTTTGGGTCACATAATATCAAAATAATGGATATCTATGATCTAAAAAATATATGTTATTGAATGATGATCGAGACCAACAATGGTAACTGGGATCCTATGTTTTATTTGTTCAGATGGATATTGTCAAGGTTCTGTGAAATATTTTTTACAATTATCTAATCCACTGAAAAAGTTTACTCTGAAAGGTGTTATGTTCATTTGTATAAAGGAATGTGAAGATATTTTCAATGATCTTAAACAAAGGTTAGGTAGTGAAAATGTTCTCACTCTTCCCTGTAGTGAAGAAAAGATTGTGATATATAGTGATGCATCCTAGAGGGGGATAGGATATGTTCTCCAAAAATGATATTTTGATACATTGTTCCTCTCGATAGTTGAAAATCCAAAAGAAAAATTAAAATACTCGTGATTTGGAGTTAGGTGTGGTAATCATTCCATTAAAGATATGGAGGCATTATCTTTAGAGTGAAAGGTTGGATATTTATAATGATCATAAAATATTAAATTATATTTTCACACAAAATGTGTTGAATATTTACCAAAGATGATGGTGTGAGTTGATTAAAGATTATGACAACACAATACATTACAACCCTGTAAAATAAAACAAGGTGGAGGATGAATTATGTCAATAAGACCATGCTAGCCAATCCATGATGAGGATCTCAAAAGATCCAATATTTACAGATTTTCAAATGATGGATCTTGAAATAATAATGGAAGGGGAAATAGTTTCATTCTAAAATTAATGTTCAACCATCAATATAGATGGATAATAAGGTGGTGCAGAAGAAAGATGTAGAACTAAAAAAAGAAGTTGAGAAATGTTCTTGAATTCAACCTTGATTGGGAAGAAATAATAAGGTTTTGTAATCGGGTTTGTATTCCCCCCACACTAGAATTAAAGAATGGGATATTTAATAAGGCTCATAATTATTTATTATCTATTCACCTTGGAATCACAATGATGTACAAGGACCTGAAAGATTACTTCTAGTGGGATGGAATGAAAAGAGATGTCTCTGAATATGTCTCTTGATGATTGGTTTATCATCATGTAAAGGATGAGAGACCAAAGTCTAAGGGGATGTTACAACCATTACACATAACAGAATCGAGAAGGGAAACCATAAATATGGACTTTATTATCAAAATTACCTAAAACATCCAAAGGCAATAATGTTATCTGGGTTATAGTTGATCGCCTTACAATGTTAGCACAATTCATTACTATTTGACAGGATTTCGCTCTTGATCATCTTGCCATGATATTTATAAAGGAAGTGGTAAGATTTCATGGAGTACCTCATTCCATTATATACAATCAAGATCTGAGGTTTACCACAATGTTCTGGAGAAGTATTCATCATTCTCTTGATATAGAGATACGTTTCAAAAAAAATTATAATCCCCAGACCAACGGTCAGTCTGAGAGGACAATTCAAACACTGGAAGAGATGTTGAGAGCTTGCTCTATGGATTTTAAAAGTGGTTGGAATAAACACCTTCCATTGGTGTAATTTTTTTCAATAATATATTTCACTCTAGTATTCATATGGCTCTTTATGTAGGACAATATGGAAAAACGTATAGAAATCCAACTTGCTGGGATGAAGGTGGGGAATGAAATCCATTAGGACCTGATATTTTTGATGAAATCCCAAAAAATGTTAGTTCTATTAAGAAACATATAAGAGAAAATCCGAGTTGAAAAAAAGTTATGATGAAAATATAAGAAAATACCTAGACTTTTTAGTGGGTTATAAGGTGTTCTTACGAATATCTCCCTGGAAGAGCGTAATGAGATTTGGAAAGAGGGAAAATATGTGCCCTATGTATATCAGTCCTTTAGAAATTTTGGATTGTGTTTGAAAGGTAGCTTACTGATTGGTGCTTCCACCAAATCTCTCTCAAGTTCATGATGTGTTACATGTATCTCTTCAAATAATGTACATACTGAATCCTTCACATGTACTAAGTTATGAATTTGTACTACTAGTGCATGATCTTTTTTATGAAGAACAACCAATAGAGATTCGGGATCATAGAGAAAAAGTTATTTGTAACATGTCCACTCACTTGGTTAAGGTTTTATAGAGGAACCACCAATTTGAAGAAGCTACATTAGAACATGAGGATATGATGAAAGATAGGAATCCTTATATGTTTGTTTCCATGTGAAAAATTTTAAGGGAGAAATTCAGTTTTTGGGGGGTAGATTGTACATCCCAGATGTTATTAGGAAATATTTTCTTTAAATAATTTTTATTCTTTAATATCATGCTTTTCAAACGATTATGTGTTTAAATGAACTATGAGATGACCTTATTATAAAATTTTCATTATAGAATAGTCTTTAGGTTAGCAGGAATAATTGTAACTAACATATGAATATGCATTGTGAATTCATTGGCTATCAATTATTTATGAAAAATATAAATAAAAAAGATATTTTAATTTATGAGTGAATTAATTTTTAAAATGAATTTAATGAGATATATATGTGTTATATACTTAGTAATTTTATTTTTTATATTCATCCAATGGTTATTTTAGTCATAGGGTACGAATAAAACCATATTTTATGTATAAAAACCTAATTTTAAAAAGTTCAATTTTACACCATTAAATGGAAAACCCATTTTAAATTAATATTTTGACACATTAATAATTTTTTATTAAAACATAAAAAATTTATTTTGAATAAAGATATAAAAATTCCATTTTTATGAATTCCTGATATTGTTTCTCAAAACTCTCATGTTTTCATGAATAGTAAAAATACGATAAATTTTAATTGAAAATAGATTTTTTTCATTGAAATAATTTATATATTTATATTATATTATTTAATGTTTTCAATGTTTAAATAGAATATATTTTTACCATTTAATATAATATAGTTTATTTGAATTAATTTTACATTAAATTACGATGTTAAAACATTTCAATCTTTTGCAATATTTTTACACTTAGAACCAATAGGATTAATATTAAATTAATTACTGCAACTTATGTGTTCTTAATTTTGAAAAATTTATTACATATTTGGAATTAGTAAGTCCAAATTATGTCAATTGGATACTTTTATTTGTAGGTATTACTAATAGTAACTTTGGTAATTATTTTTATTACCAGGAATATGGGTAAATAAGGTAATTAAAAGTAAAAAAAATATTATTAAATTAGATTAACACATGTAAATATCCTATTTTATGACTAAATTATACCCTTATCATGTATTTTCTAAAATGAAATAACTTAATGGCCACTTACCTATGAATATGACATGAATATAATAAAAACTAATAAATGTGACAAAATGTACCAATCTCATTTTATATAAGTATATTAATTTTAATATATAGATTACTATAAGATAATATCGACTATATATAGTCTCTATAAATATAAAATAATTACCCACATCATATAAATTTATTTATAATTTTTATATATTAAATAATAACCATTAATGATGACACTATAGTGTTGTAGAAGATATTTTATTAACAGAAATATAAAATAAATTGTTTTAAAAATTTTAAAAGAAAAATATTATGAACTAATTATTGTAATACACTAATTTTTTAGGAGCCTATGTCATTTTAGTAGTGTATTGAATATTTTTTTTCAAATTTATCTTCTTTTTGGGTTTTAGTTAAAGTCAAATAAACGAATAGTGTCAAAATTGATACTATTGATATTTTATAAAATCAAAATTTCATTAAATTATTTTAAAATAGAAAAAAATTATAAAGTGATAATTATAAGGTCTAAAATTTCATAAAATATCCATTTTGTTCAATTAACACAATATAAGTAAATATTTATAACCATTAAATAATTAAAATGTTATTACCACAAATAAATTTAAATTGAATAACTAAGTGTCAATTAAAACAATATGGTTTAAATTGACAAAATAAATTGTCCAATATTTAATATATTCTAATATTAAAACCCTATATCTTATAATAGTATATATTTTGAAATTTTAGACGTTTTTGGGTAGGTTTGGTTTTATTGTAAATTATTATTTATGGAGTTTGCAAAAGTTCTCCTCGCCTCAATATAATAGGACACCTCCTCCATCACCACTTCACATCATTTGCAGCCTTCAAGATCTAAAATACCCTACCCATTTTCCTTATCAACTTCCATATTTTAATTATAGAGGTTTTATTCATCTTCAAATATCAACTCTAGTGCTCTAAGAAAGGATTTAGAAGAAGCACATCTATGAATAGGTGATCTCTTCTACCGATCCTTTAAATATTATTTCTTATCCTACATCATCTTCATTTGTTGTTTCATAAAATAGTAATAACATTAGTATAACTCATATACTGAAATATTATTATAAATATTAAACAAATATATTTCAACTTCTATCAATCCTATAAAAAACAAAATCACCGTGCGTGCGTACATACAACTTACCATCTCGACGATGTGGTGTAATCTGTTTTTCACAACGACCTCACTTGGATGGGTATAATTATGGAAATAATAACTAAATATGATTATAAAATGTTACAAATAATGAAATTTTATACACCATCTACTTTAATACCATTAATAAATTTTGGGAATGATATCATTGCTTGTGCGTTCGTACAACCTACCTTCTCCACGATTCAATGTGATTCATTTTATATGATCTTCATTTAACCATGATTATATACATTAATTGAATGAATAAATATGATATAAATTATACTAATATCATTATGAAACTGATTTAAATATATCTTAATAAGTGGACCGTGAACTTATCCAACAAATGTTGTATAACAACATAAAGGAGTTACTATTCGAATAATGAGTGACAATGAAATGTTACAAACAAACAGATGATAATATAATCATATATAGTATCATAAAAGTGAATAAAATTATCTAATAAGTCAATAAAATTATTTATATTATTATATAGGAGGTTCAGATACATACAAAGGATGTAATACCTAAGGTTAGGTTTGGTTTTAAAATCCCATTTTTATCCGAAATTGTTTATACATAAGTATTTACTGGGGTATATTTATCATCCACATTTGTGTTTCTTAATTATTTAATAAAATTTACCTTCTTATAAAATTTATTAAATTCAATTTTAAAAATTAATTACTTTTCAATAAATGGTATGAAAGGAATATTTTTACATTTTTTGATTTGAGGAACTTTTTCACATTTCCAGCAAATGTAAAAGGAAATTGTTTTTAACTTATATGAAATGAATTGAGTTTCATGGTTTCCTGACATTGTATTTCCATGAATCTTCCTCTACAAGATTTCAAGTTTATTTTCAAATAAATTCTTTTCTTTTAAAATTATGTTGAATTTTGAGAAAAAGAATCATTTTTGAAAAAGAAAGGATATTTTTCCTCAGTAATTAAGATCAAGTGTTTTATCAAAATTATTTTCCATATAAGATTACATAGGGTTATGTTTGAATCCCTATTATTAATTTTATTTGACTGTGTTTGTGATTAAAATATTTTTATGAAATGCATTTATTTTAAATGGATTATGATGGAATGATGTTTTAGAAACCCATTTTATTTCATGGGTTATGGTATAATAAATGATTTTTGTTTTTGTGGAACACTAAAGAATGTTTTCAATATGAGTTGGGTGGGACATATATCTCCCTCCAATGCATTGGGTAATTATTTATATCTCATGATATTGACATGACTAGAACAACATGTAAATCTGGTTCAGTAATATAGGGATGAAATGAGAAGTGAACTCGATTCAATAATGGAATTTTTTCACTATCATGGTATTGTCAATGAGACTTGACTGATGTGAAATGATTTTATATTCTTATGAATATATGAAATGAAATTTCATGTCTTCTGTTATGAATTCTTGGATTACATTGTACATTTATGGTTTATACCACAACATGATATTTTGATCTTTTATATGTAGGATATGATTTTCAAATTTTGTGTTCTTATAGTATGATTGATATTTACTTTGTTTACCTTTACTATTAATTTGAGCTTATCCATTCATGTTTTTCTTTTCCCAAGGCCACGAAGAAGGATATTATGTAAGATATGTCAAAAATTAATATAGTTTTGGATAAATAAGTTGGAGACAATGTCATTGTTTTATGAACCTATTGTTTATGTTTCCTAGTTTCTAAAAATACTAAACCTATACTATTGACGCACGCCTATTATAGGGAGTGGAAAAAACATATTTTTGGGTGTTCATATTGCAGTATAGAGGCTATCTAGGGTCGCCTCACTTGAAGAGATTTCTCAGTTCGTTCACCTACATAAAAAAATTCACCTAAGAATAAAATTTATTTATGTTTTTGTTCAATGTAATAAATGGATATTTAAGAAATAAATGAAATGAAAAATAAAAAAAACTATAATTCAATTATGAATTACCTTGAAATTCTAAATATAATAGAATTATGGAAGAATGGATGTTCTCCCAAGAGATATTTTAGGGATCACCTTCCTTGATTATCTTCAAATATTCTTAATAAACAAACTCCATAGTATGTGTGCACACATTAGTCCACCCCGATTATGAATGAAAAGTCCACATACTGATCACTAAGAAAACCCTACATCAACCTCATCAATAAAGTGAAAATAGTTGTAGATTAAGAAGTTAAAATTTATACAACCACAGTGAGGATTAAACCCACTATAAATTATCCACAGAATTAACTCAATGAATATTAAAAACATGTTCTTAGTTTCAAGGACCCGATTACATGTAAGGACCTAACCCCAGTTGCCCGGAGTCGGTGCCTTGTTTGATTAGGTTGGATTACATACAAGGAATATGAATCCCAAAGGACCAAGTAGTTTAGTATTATTGAAAAAAAGATACATACATAAGTTCAACTTTACAAAAGGAAAGGAAAAACAACACTAATTTATTCCACTAGAGTCATCAAATCTCATAGATTATTCATGCAATTCATTCATAAAATAATTCTTCATGTCATGAGAAAATGAAACATAAGAAAGGGGTGAGCTCAAACGCTCAATAAGAGTAAGAAATACCGCAGAAGATAATATAAAAATTAGACATGGTGAATAATTGAAAACACATGCCTTTAATAATAAACATTAACACATTATGGAAGGAATATGAACTCAGTAAATAGTGCCATAATAAAACATAATCAATGGGTAATATAATAGTCGAATAACCACATGAAATATCAATATCTGAACTCATAATGATGGAATGCATAATTCCGGACATTATGAAACATTTTTTCAAGGCCTCAGCCAAGACGTCTAATGATTAAGGCCTCAGCCAAAATCTATATCACATTGGGAAAGGCCTCGGCCAATTCCACGTCTATTTATCCCATGAGACCTACTGATGCATAGAGGGGATATAGCGGGCCCCACCCATCACATAATAAGTCCAATTAATTCATAATATGAGTGGGTATCAACATAAAAAACATATACATTCATATTGAAACAATCATATGAAATGTAACTAACATTCCCCAATCATTAAACATAAAACACTAACCATTCCTAGTAATATAGTGAATGGTTTGAGGATAGATCATCCACCATAGAGTTAGTAATAAACCACCCAATTAAATATGTTATATTACTTCATAAAGGATTTAAACCCAATAATACCATGGAATCAACAAGTGGGTTGAATTAGACGAAAACACTCTTATAAAATCCTTAAGCAATTCTTGTGATAAATACCCTTTTATTTTGAAAAGAAGAGTTCTTTTGGAAACATATTTGTCTAAAACCATAAGTGAATTAAGATAGTATTTACATAATAAAATGAGTGATTTTATATGGATAATTGTTCTCAAAAATATATTATAGATTTCCCTTGAAAATAGATAAGAATTTGAGAAATTCCCTTAAATATGGCTTGTATTTTGGAAACAGTTTCAAATATTCCTTTAAAAACGTCTAACTATCCATAAAATAATGATGGGTTATGGTTTTAAATACATATATATGATACTAAAACAGAATATATGATGAGTACATAAAAATAAATAATAATTTAATTGAGTTAATTAGACAATAAAAGTATCCCGAATGAAAATGGAAGTTCGGGTGGAAAAACCCTTACCATCACTCCAAACGTGTTTCGCTCTTGTACTTATGCTCCTGGAATATGAAATTATACTTGTTAATAAATTATTTCAGAACCTATTAGACATGTATTTAGTTTACCGTTATTCTGGTTAGTTCATTTATGTCCTTATTGACAAGTTATTGTATTGAATTTCGTCGTTCTGGAGTGTTTGTTTCTCTTATTTTCATATTCAGTTCACTTGTTTTTAAGTAATGAATTGGAATGGATGTAAATATACATAATGGAAATTATATATTATTTATGAACATAAATCGGTTTTATTATTCATTTATATAACTTGGTTACAAAGAATGAGGATAAATTTTCATATATAACTTTAATGATTATTGTTTCGGTTAATTTGTGGGTTTTGATTACAACAAACTCATTTTTCTTTATAACCTAACACCATTTGAACAAAGAGATTACATAATATTAAATAGGTTATATTATATATAATAATCTGGTTCAACCATAACAGGAATGGTTTCATGACCATAATTTAGAATGATAAAATAAATTGAAAGTCCATCATCCTTGAATGTGTACAATTGACACATCTCGGATGGTGTTCTTGCTACTAGTATAAAAGAAGGTAAAAAGGGGGATATGATGATAACTTATTCCACTATAATGAAAAAATTACAGTGAATATAAGGTACTGGAGTCATCAAAAAATTTGGATAAAGATAGGTAATAGAAAAAGAAAACAAATTAACTTGAAAGGAAAGACAAAGAATTGAAAAGAGGAATTTACCTCTTGAACCAAACTTCCTTGAGAACCTGTTTAAGGGAGAGGTTTTGGTCTTTTAATGAGACCAAAGCTTTCTTGACGTGGGATAGGAGGTTGGTAGGGTATTTGGCCAGAATTTGGAGAAGGCACAAGGCTTGAGAGGAGTGATTGGAAGAGGGGGTGAGAGGGGGGTTTTATAGTGGAGGAGAGAGGGGATTTCTTAATATAAAACTCATTAATTTATTATTTCTTCACAAGACAAGTAATAGTAAGTATTTCATGACCAAGAATACTAATTTTATCATGTTAATTCGGATTAAGGGTGGTGACATCATCCATGATTCTGGGAATAGTGTATTTAGCTTATAATATATATATACGGTAAGTTACCATATTTTACTATTCATCAATAAATCAAGTATTTCAGACAAATCCAAAAAATTCACCCAAACCATTTTTCAACGTGTAGAATCCAAAAAATGAAGTCCATTTTTAAAAAATAATTTTCTAAATCTTATTAATTTAATATTTAATAAAAATAATAATTTATTATCAAAAACCAGTTTTAAAACATTCATTAACTTATTCTAAAATATAGGAATATCGTATTTTCAAGTTGAATATTATTTATATATTATCAAAGGTAAGGTTAATATTCATTAGGGTATATCAATATTCATAAGGGTATGTTACTATTCGTAAGGGTAGGTTACTATTCACCAAAAATTAAGTTTTTCTTATTGGACTCTAAATAACTTACTGATCTTGACTATGTATGCTGGATTTTGGAAATTCACATCACAGAAGTGACAAACATATATTTTATGGGTCCCATAGCACTTAATAGTCAATGTGATTATGAAATATTTATAATAAAGTAGTTTCCTTTAAAAAAATATTGGGTCGTTACATTTTCCCCTCCTTACAGAAATTTCGTCCTCGAAATTCAAAAAATATTGCCAAAAATGATTTGGGTATGTCTTTAACATAAGCTCCTCAGGTTCCCATGTTTGTTCCTCCATCTTATGGTTCCTCCATAGAACCATTACAAGACTAGTCGTCTGATTTATCAATACTTGTTCTCTAGTATCATGAATCTTGATAGGCTCTTCATAGTAAGATAGAATGGGCTCAAGTTCCACTTCTTCATAAGTGAGTACATGTGTTGGGTCTGGCATGTATTTTCTTAAAATTGACACATGGAACACATTGTGAACATTGGATAGACTTGGCGGCATTTCCAAACGGTAAGCTACAGCTCCAATTCAGTCCAAAATTTCAAAAGGTCCGATGTACCTGGGGCTTAACATTCCCTTCTTACTGAATCATATAATACCCTTCCATGGAGATACCTTTACAAAAACGTGATCACCTTCTTGAAACTCCAAATCCTTCCTTCGGTTATCTGTATAGATCTTTTTCCTACTTTGAGCTATTTTGATATGGTTCTGGATAATCTTCACCTTTTCCATTGTTTCTTTAAAATGTTCCTGACCGACAAGCATTCTTTCACCAACATCATCCCAGCAAGTTGGTGTATGAAATCGCCTCCCATATAATGCTTCATAGGGTGCCATCTGTATACTTGAATGGAAGCTATTGTTGTAGGAAAATTCTACGAGAGGTTAATACTGATCCCACATGACATGAAAATCAAGTGAACAAGACCTCAACATGTCTTCCAATGTTTTAATAGTCCGTTCTGATTGTCCATCAGTTTGTGGGAGGTAGGCAGTGCTCAAATGATGATCAATATCTAGGGCTTTATGAAGACTTTTCCAGAATCCTGATGTATAACGTGGATCACGATCAGAAACAATTTGATAGGGGTACTCCATGAAGTCTCAAAACTTCATTAATATACAGTCTTTCTAGACGTTCAAGTGGTAGATCTTCTCTTAAGAAAGAAAATGCACTGACTTTGTAAGACGGTCAACAATGACCCATATTTCATTGTTCCTTCTTGGAGTCTTTGGTAGACCCATGAAAAAGTCCATCGTGATATTATCCCATTTCCACTCAGTTATGGGAAGAGGTTTCAATACTCCTCTATGCGGTTGCCTTCCATATTTAACTTGTTGACAAACCATACATCTTGAAACAAAATCAGCAGTCTCCCTCTTCATGTTGTCCCACCAAAAATGTTCCCTCAAATCTCTATGCATCTTAGTACTACTAGGGTGTATAGTGAAATTGGAACTATGAGCATCATCCAAAAATTCCCTCTTTAGATCTGGTATATTAGGAACACAAAGTCTCTTCCCAATTAATATAAGAAGTCACTCAATCTCCCATCATTCATAGATTTAATCTTATTTTGAAACCCCTCATCATCACCCTGAGAAATTTTTATCATTTCTAGTAAAGATGGTTTGGAAACCATTTGAAAAAGCATTGTGTTTCACCTTCCATGGTTATTCCCATATCCATATTTACTAGATCCATGAAAATAGGATCCCTTTCAACTATCATCATGCTCAAAACTCCATGATCTTTTCTGCTCAAGGCATCTGCCACCTTATTTTCCTTCCTCGGGTGGTAGTGTATTGTGCAATCGTAATCCTTGAGTAGTTCAATCCATCTCCTTTTCCTCATGTTGATTTCTTTTGGTGAGAAAATATACTTCAAACTCTTGTGATTAGTATAAATCTCAAATTTTTCACCATAGAGATAATGTCTCCATATCTTCAAAGGAAAGATTGCAATAGCTAACTCAAGATCATGAGTAGGATAGTTTTTCTCATAAATTTTTATATGTCGTGATGTATAAGAAATAACCCTATCATTTTTCATAAGGACACAACCATGTCCTTTCTTTGAAGCATTACTATAAATAACAAACCCATTATTCCCCGATGGTAGAGTCAATATAGGAGCATTGACTAATATTCTATTTAGTTCTTTGAAATGTTCCTCACAATATTCTGTACAAAAAAATTTAACCCCTTTACGTGTGATCTTTGTTAGCGGGTTAGCCCATCAGGCAAAATTCTGTACGAAATGCCGATAATAACCTGATAAGCCAATAAAACTGCATACCTCAGTTATGTTTGTTGGCATGGGCCAATCCTGGATTTCCTTTGTCTTTGCATGATCAACTAGGATTGCATCCTTAGAGGCAATATTGCCATGAAATGAAATCTCTTAAATCCAGAATTCACACTTGCTAAACATCCCATATAATTCATGTCTTCTAAGAGTCTTCAGGATAATGCGCAAGTGATTTTCATGATCTTCATATCTTTTGGAGTATACAAATATATCATCAATAAATACCACTAGAAAATCATCCATATATTCCTTGAAAATTCTGTTTATTAGATCCATGAAGACAGAGGGTGCATTATTCAATCCAAAAATAATTACCATAAACTCATAATGCTCGTACCTCGTTCGAAATGCTATTTTCAGAATGTCTTCCTTCTTCACAGTCAATTGATGGTATCCAGATCGAAGTTAAATCTTTGAAAAGTATTTAGAACCATGTAGTTGGTCAAATAAATCATCAATACGAGGTAGGGGATACTTTTTCTTTATTGATATAGCATTGATCTCCCTGTAGTCGATACATAACCTCATAGATCCAGCTTTCTTCTTAACAAAAAGGATAGGGGATCCCCATGGAGAAACATAGGGGCTGATAAATTTCTTATTACTCAATTCCTCTATTTTTTTCTTTAGTTCTACTAGTTCCACAGTTGAAATTCATTAAAGGGTCTTCGATATGGGCATTGAACCAGGAATTAAATCAATGGAAAACTCAATTTCTCGTTCTGGAGGATGTCCAGGTAAATCTTCTGGAAACACATCAAGATATTCTCTCATAATAGGTACATACTCTATTTGAACACTATTTCCTTACCCACAATTATTTCCTTTCTTCCTCCTCAATAATTGAATTTAGTTGAGCTACTGGCGGTGGATCTAGATAAGAATCAGGTGGTGACAATTTTTCTCTAAAGATAAGGTGTTCTTTATCATAGTCATTGAAAATCGTAACCTCCTTCTTCTTACAATAAATTTTAGCATCATGATCTGAAAGCCAATCCATACTAAGGATTATATCGAATTAAACCATTGGTATAATGATGAAATCAATAGATAAAGAAAATTTTTATACCCTAATGGGAATAGATTGACAGAACTTTGTATCAATGATACTTCACTTAGGAGTTATGACTGACAACTCCCTTGTTAAATCAAATTGGAAATATTTAATTTTCTTAGAAAATTGGGAAGATGTGAAACAATGTGATGATCCATAATAAATAAAGAATTGGCTAAACTTGATGAAATGATTAATTTACCTACCACCACATCACGCAGAACTTCAGCCTCTATAGTTGTAATCGCATATGATTGTCCTTGCTCCCTTGGCTTCTTATGTTGCATATTTCCTTGATGTTTTGGACAATTATTAGCATAGTGCCCCATATCTTGACAATTATAGCATCGAACATCATTGGATTCCTTCTTTCCTTTGCAATCACCAACAATATGGCCTTTGTGACCACATTTGTAGCATACTCCTTTCCCTTTTAAGCACGCACCAAGATGTTTCCTTCCACAATTGTCACATGGTGGAAATTAAACTCTTCCCTTCTTCCCTATTTCCTTTTTTCCTTTCCAATGGTTTTCAGTAGCCCTCTTCTTTTCTTGCTTTCCCTTAATGTAATAAGACTTAGAGAATTCTTTTTCGGTCTTGATAACACATGAAACTATGTCCTTATATGATGAAAAATTTTGGGAGACCAGTGCCCGCCAGAAGAATGTCTTTAGGCCATCAAAGAATCAATCTATTTTGTCTTTGGATTTCGTATGTTGTCCAAAACATGTCTTGACAACCTTGTAAAGTTGGATTCATACATGGCAACATTTTCATCCTCCTTTTTCCACATATTCAAGCATTGCCTCTCCATATCTTCTCTTTGTTCTCGAGGGAAATATTTTTATAAGAAGATTTCCTTAAAATCCCTCCATTCTGTCTCTTCTATTTCTTCCTCCTCCTTTTTTTTGGATTAATGACCACCACTGATCCGCATCTCCCGATAGATGATATACTGCCATGACAAACTTATCTCTTTCATTATATCCCAAAGAGAGAAATATCTTCTCAAGGGAACATATCCACTGCTCTGCTACAAATGGTTTTGTAGTCCCGTTGAATGATGGAGGTTGTTGTCTCATAAAGCGATCTAGCATGGATTCTCTACGTGGTGGATCCGGATGCTCCAAACAAGTAATGTTATTATTCATAACATGATTAAGTTGTCCCAATATAGTTATGATTTTCTCAGCACCAGTCACAACACCAGATCCAACATCATTGTCTTGCATCGGAGGGAAATCCCTACATGGAACATGTCCATTCGTGCGATTTCCATTCCTTACAATAGTCTCCATACCTAGATAATGGAATACACTATATTAGGTTGTGAATCATAATTTAAAATCTTAACCAAAAAAATACTCTGAAAAATTTAGATCCTACGCATGGCTAATCCCATATTCACAAAAATGGTTTCATTGAGGAATATTTACATTAAACTTCTTCATAATGGCATGTAAAGAAAATGTGAATTATCCTAAGCATATCCCTTGAGAGTTTCGTAACCAAGAGTGAAGCAAAGCATGTTTTCGTGCACCAGTTCCCATTCGAGTCTAGATCAAAGCGGTGTTTTTGGGTTTTACTCCTAGATACATCTGTGCTAGAGCCGCCTCTACCTGCTCGTATACAGACCATGATTTATTGCGTGAAAGATCCACATAATTTATTTCTTACCAAAATACTAGAATGTTTTTTTGTATGTATATCCTCAAAGACTAACTTTGGGACTCTTCCCTAATTCTACATTTTCTAAATCTGGTTTCCATGTATTCTACAAAACTTCTTCTGATACCAACTATAAGGACCCGACCCTAGTTTCCCGTAGCCGGTGCCTTGTTTGATTACGTTGGAATACATAAAAGGAATACGAATTCTGAAGGACCAAGTAGTTTACTATTATTGGAAACAAGATACATACATAAGTTCAACTTTACATAAGGAATGGAAAAACAACACTAATTTATTCCACTAGAGTCATCACATCTCCTAGATTATGCTTGCAAGTCATTCATAAAATACTTCTTCATGTCCCGAGAAAATGAAATATAAGAAAAGGGTGAGCTCAAATTCTCAGTAAGAGTAAGAAATATAGTGGAAGATAATATAAACATTAGACATGGTGAATAATTGAAAACACATGCCTTTAATAATAAACATGATCACATTATGGTAGTAATATGAGCTGAGTAAATAATGCCATAATAAAACATAATCATGGGTATTATACTAGTCGAATAACCACATGAAATATCAATAGCTGATCTCATAATTCTGGAATGCATAATTCTGGACATTCTGGAACATTTTTTCAAGGCCTCATCTAAGACGTCTAATGATTAAGGCCTTGGCCAAAATCTATATCACATTGGGAATGGCCTCGGCGAATTCCACGTCTATTTGTCTCATGATACCCACTGATGCATCAAGGGGATATATAGGGCCCCACCCATCACATAATAAGTCCAATGAATTCCTCATATGAGCAAGGATCAACATAGACAACATATACATTCATATTTAAACTATCATATGAAATGTAACTAACATTCCCCAATCATTAAACCTAAAACCCTAACCATTCCAAGTAATATGGTGAATGGTTTTAGGATAGATCATCCGCAAAAGAGTTAGTCATAAAACAACAAATAAAATATGGTATATGACTTAATAAAGGATTTAAACCAAAAAATACCCTAAAATCAACATGAGTGTTGAATTAGACAAAAACACTCTTTTAAAATCATTAATCAATTCTTGAGATAAATAATCTTTTATTTTGAAAAGAAAAGTTCTTTTGGAAAAATCATTGTATAAAAAAAGAATAGAATTAGTATAGTATTTTAATAATAAAATTAGTTATTTTATAAGGATAATTGTTCTCAAAAAAATATTATAGATTTCCCTTTAATATAGATAAGAATTTGAGAAATTCCCTTAAATCGGGATTGTATTTTGGAAACAGTTTTGAAAGTACCTTTAAAAACGTGTACCTATCCATAAAATAAGGAAGGGATATGGTTTGTAAACATATATATGATACTCACACAGAATATATGATGAGTACATAATAATAAATAATAATTTCATTGAGTTAATTAGTCAATGAATGTATCCGGAATGAAAATGGAAGTTCGGGTGAAAAAACCCTTACCTTAACTCCAAACATGTTCTCCTCTTGTACTTAAGCTCATGGAATATAAAATTATACATGTTAATAACTTATTTCAGAACCTATTAGACATTTATTTAGTTTACCATAATTCTGGTCAGTTCATTTATGTCTTTATTGACAAGTTGTTGTATTAAATTTCGTCATTCTGGAGTGTTCTTTCTCTAATTTTCATATTGAGTTCACTTGTTTTTAAGTAATGAAGTGGAATGGATATAAATCTCCAGAATTGAAATTATATATTATTTATGAACATAAATAGGTGTTATTTTTTATTTATATAACTTGGTTACATGAAACAAGGATGAATTATCATTAAGAACTTCAATGATAATTGTTTCGGTTAATTTGTGGGTTTTGATTAGAAAGAACTCATTTTTATTTATAACCTAACACCATTTGAACAAATGGGATTATAGATTATTAAATAGGTTATATTATATATAGTAATCTAGTTCAACCATAACAAGAATTGTTTCATGACCAGAATTTAGAATGATAAAAGAAATCAAAAGTCCATCGTCCTTGAATGTGTAAAATTGACACATCTCGGATGGTGTTCTTGCTACAAGTATAAAAGAAGGTGAAATGGGGGAGATGATGATAACTTATTCCACAATAATGAAAACATTTAAGTACATATAAGGTACTTGATTCATCACAAAATTTGGATAAAGATAGGTAATAGAAAAATAAAACAAATTAACTAGAAAGGAAAGACATAGAATTGAAAAGAGGAATTTATCTCTTGAACCAAACTTCCTTGAGAATCTCCTTAAGGGAGAGGTTTTGGTCTTTTAATTAGACCAAAGCATTATAGACGAAGGAGAGGAGGTTGGGAGGGTATTTTTCTTTAATTTTGAGAAGGCACTAGGCTTGAGAGGAGTGATTGGAAGAGGGGGTGAGAGGGGGTTTTATAGTGGAGGAGAGATGGGATTTATTAATGTAAAACTTATTAATTTATTATTTCTTCCCAAGACAAGTAATAGTAAGTATTCCATGTCCAAGAATGGTAATTTTATCATTTGAATTCAGATTAAGGGTGGTGACATCATCCATGATGCTAGGAATAGTCTTTTTATCTTAAAATGTATATATACGGTAAATTACCGTATTTTACTATTTATCAAAAAATCAAGTATTTCAGAACAATCCCAAAAATTCATCCTAACAATTTTTCGACGTTTAGAATCCCAAAATGAAGTCCATTTTTCAAAAATAGTTATCTAAATATTATTAATTTAATATTTAATAAAAATCATAATTTATTATCAAAAACCAGTTTTAAAGCATTCATTAACTTGTTCTAAAATATAGGTATATCGTAAATTCAACTTGTATATTATTTATATATTATCATAGGTAAGGTTACAATTCATTAGGGTATATTACTATTCATAAGGTTATGTTACTATTTATAAGGGTAGGTTAATATTCACCAAAACTTTAGTTTTTCTTATTGGACTCTAAATAACTAACTGATCATGATTGTGTATGTCAGATTTTGGAAATTCACATCACATAAGTGAAAAAAGTATGTTTTAAGGGTCCCATAGCACATTGTAGTTATTGTGATTATGAAATACTTATATGAAAGTAATTTCCTTTAAAAAAATATTGGGTCGTTACATTACACCCATAGGATATTCCTTGGATAATTTACACATTATCATGAGTATTATAGTTCACGATGGTAAGATGTGAAGAAGAAATGAGGGTGGATGGGTGGACAATGAAATAAAAACAATGCATGAATTTATTAGAATTATAAATTACAATTAAAAACTAAAATAAAAATAAATAAAATATAAATTTAAAGAAAGGGGAATATTTTCATCCATCCTCCCTCGGGGAATATCTCCTCCTTAGTGCCATTAAGGAATGAGATGGAAAATGGGATGATTCGAGATGTAGGAGCTCCTCACCTTTAATAGGATGATTTTTGTACTTCGAAATTTGATGCATTTTCACCCATTAAATTGACAATTAATGTGTGGTCCCATTCATGAAATGTATCCCCCATTTTCATTAGAGTATCCTCTCAAATGATCATCTCTTTTAGCCAACAGATTCAGGAGTTATAAATTTTTGATGGAGTGTTACTCTTTCTAGATTTGGGTTTCTGGAAGCTTCTTCCAAAAGTATAACCTTCAATGGAATATTTATGACTACAAAATGCCATCAAATTAATTATAGAAGCGCTCTGATGTTTCCTTGTTAAATTCTAGATTGAATAACCTCAATTTTTGGTGTGTATAACATCATGGGATTCTGTTACAGTGGTGGGGTCCATAGTATGCACTTGAACAAATTTTCCAACTTCATTGAATTTTTCAAGCCTATAGATGCTTGAATGAGCCCCTGGTCCAGAAGAAAAAGTTTAATGAAATTAATTAATGATTTCAGAAAAAAAAAATATCTCAATTAGGAAATATTTGTTTCAAGAAATGACTAAAATACCATTGATGTAAAAATATGTAACAAATCTAGAATTAATCTCTTTTCACCATTTTCTCAAATAAAATCATAAATAATAAAATTTATCAATATAAGATCAAATTTATAATTTGGGAAGGACAAAAAAAATTAAAATCCATACAAAAAATGTGTAAAATATTGGCTCTATCAATTCCCCCACACACAACTTGTGCTTTTCCTAAAAAATATCAACATGGATTTCATAGAATAGTAATATTATCAGTATTTAAATACCAAAGTAATAAAATTAAACAATTTTCAATGAGAAATCAAATTTTCAAAAACCCATAAAATATATCTATTTAATTAAAATTCATTAATGAAATAATTAATTCATATATTTTACTTTTCCTCTTGGAAAAATGATTGAACTTCATCTTTAATTCATTAAAGCATATCAATTTGTTATTATTAAGTATTATATCTCATTAGTTAAACCACCTTTTATTATTTACTCGCATCTCCTATGATACAATTCAAGTAGAGTTATGTCCATATCATTAGAACATGCACCTTATCCATAAGCTTAAAAAAGAAAAACTTTATTCACTGTGTAAAGAAAAACTGAACATAAAATCATGAGTAATTTTCAATAAAGGATCAAATGAATCAAAGGATTAAGCATGTTAGGATTTGATGTTTTAAAAATTAAGGCTCAAGGAGGAGGTTTTTATTTTTGTAAATTTTTTTCATTTTTTAAATTCAAGAGGTGTAAATAATGAAGTACAGTGAATGATTCCCAAACATTTAACAATTATCATAACAACACCCCCATAAATTTTACTTATAAAGTAAATAATCCATTCCACCATGAATCCCTTCACCACAGACTTCATCTTTGTAATGACCCTCAACCAGGGAGCCACTAATCTGGAGCCCCGAGCTGGGTTTCCATATGACCTCAAGTGTGCCTCCCTATATTCCATTGGCTGATGACTAGCACCGAGGGTCTAATAAGTCACTTGGTAAGACTATACCCTCAATACCAGAGTAATCAACAATATATATTAATTTAAATTACAGAAACAATAGGAAATAATAAACAACATGAAAAAATAACCAAATCCCAAAACTGGGTAGAACCATATGCAACAGAAAATATGTCATGACATGCTAAAGTGACAAGTGAAGAAAACCCAAAAGAAAGGAAAACAGTAGGATACCCAAAATTTCTCAGACTCTAAGTCTAGAACCCGACCAGCATAGGTCCCATGTCTAACTCAAATCCCTAGCATAGGGCCCTTACCCATGTCTTGACATTTAAGCATGAAATCTGCTCAGGTACCAAATGAAATCCTGATCAGGGTGTGAGTGTTACTCAGTAGGCCACTACCAACATTGTCTATAAAATATCCAATAGAATAGTTAGTATATAAAAATAATAATAATATAAAAATAAAGGAAAAAAGTTCCATATGCAACTCTATACTATTCTCATTTAATTATACTACCATTAAATCAAGGTTCACTACAATGACATTTCATGGGTTAATATATCATTGTTCATGTGTTCAATGTATTAGGAGTATTAAAAGTACACAATCATATGGGAATAAAATCAAGTCCTATGTCACTAAGCATCACATTATAACAAACTGACAATCCTCCCCTTGAAGCCTCAGTCATGGTCGAATGCAACCGTTAGGGTAATAGAACTCGATCCCCTTCCCTAACCAGAGCATTTAGTGGAGGAGCAAGAAACTTAGTCCAACTCAACCCATGGGCATAGAAACTCATGTCGATACCCCATTCCACCAAGCCACATGAACATTATTATTTACCATTCACCACAATTAACCATATAACAACAAGCATAGCCAATATCATTTACAACTTCACAACATTATAAATAAATGGGAAAGATAAAAATTTTCCTCAATCCATTAACACATTCATAATTTGTATTATGTAACCACTTTATCTCCATTTCTCATTTCCCATGCAAATCTCGCTCCGAATATTCTATTAAATAGATAATCCCCTATCATTTTCCCATTTGACCATTTAACCCTTTTTCATGCCAACTAAACAACCTATTAGGCCATTAACCAACCTCAGTGTATTACTAAATATAAATGAACCATACTTCATGAAAATTAATATATTCATCATGGAATTCATTCACAATGACCTTGCACATACATAGCTAAAATATATGTTCGGGGAATATAGGCACACCCCATGGGTGTCCCTAATATCATTTAACCACCTCCCATGCATCATGTAAAGATCACAGGGATTTTAATTAACCATTTATACACCCTCTATATCCAAATAAATCAAAGGGAACCAAAAACACAATAATTGAAAATTGAGAACATAACCCTAAATGCCAAAAGCCACTTGAAACCCAAGGGAAGAAACTTATAGACCACCTACATTGAAACTATTGGAGAACGCACTCTCAACCAAAGCCTTAGGTCTCGATTCAACACACCCTTGAAACCTCAGCCTAAATATCACCAAAAAATAGGGTTTGGAGAGCTTTAGAAGAAGATATAAAACGAATGGGAACCTTAAACCAAAAAGAGAAGAAAGATAGATATTAGCCTTACTCGGATCTTCAATCCATAATCAGTGACACTCCAAATGGACCTAAGATGAGGGAGATCGATCCTTTTAAGATCTTGGTAGATTTGGTTCGTTACTAGGATTTAAATGGGGTTGGAGGAAAATCCCATGTTGAGTATAGAAATCATATAATGGATTTTTTTGTAATCATTTAAAAAGTTTACCGGCCGCATGGTTTACCTGCACAGTTTTCCAACCAGTGTGCAAACCGTGTAGAGGATACTTTCCACATGCCCATCACTCAAATGTTTTTCCATACCATGTGAATATCGTGAGGATTTATACTATCTAAATGGTCTCCCCTTACATAGTTTTCCAAACAACACACAAACCGTTCAAAATACCAGGAAATCAGGCTTATTCCCTTTTTTCTCATCTCGAACCCCTAGAACACCCCCATTGCATCTCAAGGATTTGGGAAAACACTTAATTTACAAAATAAATATCATAAAATTAATTCTAGTAAATCATACCATACTAAGAAATCTAGGATTTTACAACTTCCCCACCTTATAACTGCTCGTCCCTGAGTTTCTCTTCAAGAGTATCATTGAGTTCCCAAAGAAAAGAGATTGGGACACTAGGCATGTATATCTTATTTTATATCTCATGTTTCTTCATGAATGTTTCCAGGTATCCATAGAAGATGAACTATGTGACGGACACCAGATCACTCTGAGAGGGGAGGGGGGTATCATGGTTTCTACGTTGGTAGGAACCAATTAAAATTGTGTAAAGAAGATGATAAGAAAACAAAAAATCACATGGAATGAAATGACATGAAAATTTTACTTAGTTCCCCACTAAGTGATATATCCCAGGATCATATGCCTAATGTGTATTGGTTGTAACAAAAACAACTAATCTACTCATGTTGTGAATTACAAGAGTTTTAGTATAGTCACTCTATTCCAGGTGCACTGCCTTTACATGGTTTTAGGTATAGCACACTGTGCCCTTCATATAACTTTTGCTGACTCCCCCTTGATCACTGTGTTGGTAGAATCATGACTCAGTTTATCGACTTGAAGGCCGCTTCAATAGTTTTTAATTAAATCATGCATCTTCAATTATAAATGGATACACTTTAGAAGTCCATCAATCACCCACATATGTAATTAATTTTCTCATACACTGAGAGGTTATGGAAATTAATTTCAAAAACTGATTTGGTCAATTTTCAAGCCCCCTTGTGTGTTATAGGTACTACGTTATGAGTATGTTTCGCAGACCACCTCCTCTGTGTACCCCTACTATTTCTGCATACCATTTAGCTCCTATACTAACTTTTCTACTCCGTGTACTGCCTTTCTCTACGTGCTTCTCAACTTCTCTATTTACTTCCCTGCTTTGCATGCTTCCTTTCTCCACTGCACACTACAACAAATTTCTCTATGAACTGCACTTTCTTCCACAAACTATTTACATAAGCAGATGATTATCTAGGTATATGACCTTCTCCTCCACGAACTACTTCTTACTCTACCATATTTCTTCCAGAATGTTTAATATCGAATCCCACAACTAAATGAATGGTATTACTGCTCCTTATATAGGAAAATAACTCTGAAAATTTCGAAAATACAATTTACCTGAATTTTCAATGCAGGACAATCATAACTATATATTGTACTCCATCTGTGTATTGTAAGACTCCACTATATACCTCTCCTATTTCTTAAACCACAAAATTCCTTCGAACCTTCAGAATTCATCATTATGAAAACATTCATCTAGTACTGTCATTGTAAACCATTTTTGGTTCTGCATACCATTCCGTGTACTATTCCCGCTTCCTGGTACGCGGCCACAAACCATTCCCAGAACATGGTACACAGTCCATGTTCTATAGTATGTGGCTCCCTTATTTTTCGGATTTTCATTTTTTATTTATCATCCCATTCACTCTTATGTAATAAAACATTGTTTTCCAACACCAAACTCTTGATTTTCAGTCCCCAAAAAATTGGAAAACACTGTGATTTTTCTCCACCTTCAATACTTCGTTCCAACTCAAGCATATGACCTTATTCCTTACAAACTCCATAATCATACATGATCATATTGACTAAAAACAAAAATAAAACTCCATTATTAGGAACAAACATCCTTGGTTCCAATAATATCACCCTTTGGATTTTTTTGGCAATACTTATATAAGTTTACTGAAGCGCCATCCACGATCAAAATGTGAACCTTCAAGAAAAAACTCATCCATAACACTATGTCTACATGAGTTGTTCTTAGTGTACAAAACAAGAGGGAGGACATGAATTTCAATCTCATACTTTTATTATCTCTCCCAAAGATGCATTTATTGTTTTTGCTATTCCCCATATTTCCTATATCCATAATGAAAAAATATCACTCTCTATTTTATTTATCCATTCCCCCCCATTAAAAATAAACCCAATGAACCGAATCATGACTGGTAGAGTAAAAACATGTTACCCTGGATCGTATCTCCCCCCTAAACCGGCATAATTTCCACAAACAGATTAAAAATAGTCATAACAACTGGGGATAGGGGAATCTCATAACCCCATTATGCACTTGGAGGTGGATGATCACCTAGGTTCAACTGATGTTTCTCACACACGACCAATGATAGTGGCTTGTTCATAATTTCATCCACTTGTTCATCATTTCCCACAGAGTCCATTTTGATCACTCCTTGTTCAAATTTTACCTTGATGAAGTGATATCTGAATTCAATATGTTTTGTATGAGAATATTGAACAAGATTCTTCGTTAGATCAATTGATCTCTTGTTGTCACAATAAATCACCATTTCTTGTTTGACCTCATAACCTGTGTCTGTCAGTTATTGTTTCATCCAATGTAACTATGTGTACACATTGGTAGCAGATATATATTGAACTTCGGTGGTACTAAGAAAAGTACTTTCTTGTTTCATGATTATATAGACAACACATTTTGTCCCAATATAGAATTCCCCACCACTTGTGGACTTTCTGTCCACTATATCTCCATCTCTATCGGCTTCCGAAAAAGAAGAACGATCACTATCACTTCTTGCATCAATGTTTAGATTATAATTATGTGTACATTTAATGTATCTAAGAATTCTTTTCACTTACACAATATATTCTTCCTTCATATTTCTCTGAAATGGTGCCACAAGGAATTTTGAAAATACAATATCTTTTCCTATCAATGTTAGGTATAGTTGTGATCCAATTATTCTCTTGTACATGGTGGTATCTATAGAAGTATTGTCCCCATGCCACATTAGATTTGTTCCAATGGAAATTGGAGTCAACATTGGTTTGGAATCATGTATACTAAATTTATATAGCAGCACTTTCAAATATGTTTCCCGAGAAGTTAAATTGTAATCCTTATTATAAATTATCTATAACTCTAAAATGTATGTGAGTTCCCCAATCATGGACATTTCAAATTCTGATTTCATGTGATGGGAAAATTTATCCACTAATCCATGCCTTCTTCCACTGAAAATAATATCATCCACGTATACCAATTCCATTAAATTGATCCTTCTGAGAATTATTTACATAGATATTCTGATCCACTCATTGTCTTTTAATATTATTCTTTCTCAAATAAATGTCCAAACAAGACTACCACGTCTATGGTTCTTATTTCAGGACATAGTGTACTTTATTTAATTTTCAATCCTTCAGTTCATCACTTCGAAGAAATAACCCCATTGTTTGTTCAATGTATACATGTTCTTCAAATAATCCATTTATGAATGTAGTCTCAACGTCTATTTGATACAATTTATTACCACTTTGTATTTCCATGGAAAGAAATAGTCGGATTGACTATTCTCTCTACTAGAGCCAATGAAACTTCAACATCAACACCTTCTATTTGTGAATATCCCATAGAGACCCAGAATTCCTTATTTATTCTCACATTTCCCTGCTCGTCAAATTTGTTCTGGAAAATCCAATCTGTACCGATCACAATGTAACCATCGGGTCTTTTGATAATATGGCATGCCTGATTGTTGTCAATATTATCTAACTCTTCATTCTCTTCTTTTACCCATGAATCATCCTTTGTAGACTCTTCAAATGAGGATGTTTCCACAACTGATAGAAATAAAGATTTAGCATTGTTCATTATTCTCCTCATCTTGGTAGGTGAAGTCTTATCCTTGATAATGATGGATTGATCAATCTCAGATCTTTGATTTATTCTTTGGGGTTTGACCAAATTCTATCTAGAAATGGCTTCCTCTTATGATTCCTATTCAGAGTCAACATCATTACGTGACTCCTGAGAGTTTTGTACATATTTCTAAACATATATATTAGCATTTATTCCATGTTCACATTATTCCCCATCTTCAATCACATCTGTGTAATAATTCATCGAAGAATTCATATTTATCACTTCATTGATCTTAACATCAAAAATTTCCATAATTCTTCCCATGTGCTTATTGAAACACATATAGGCTTTGTTGTTCATTTAGTATCCTAGAAATATTCCATCAACTAAATTTTCAATATACATCCCATGATTTCCTTCTTTGTTTTAGATGAATCATTTTTTTCTAAAAACATGAAAATAGTTCGCAGAGAGCTTCATCCCATGCCACAATTCATATGGGGTCTTTTTCTCACCCATAAATAGCCCTGTTCGGTTTTGAATATGCACTAGTTCATGAATATCATCTTCCAATGATGTCGGGGATTAAAACTCTCAATTATCATAGTATTGGACATGTATTTTACCTGTCGATTCATGAAATCAACAACTCCATTTTGATGTGTAATTATCAAAAAATTAACCTCATGTTTTATGACATGCTTCTCTAGGAAATTTTCAAATTTAATGGATGTGTATTCCCCTCTATTTTCAGACCGCAAGACTTTGGTCTTTCATCTAGTACGATTCTCAATGATTCGTCGAGAGGTTTTTATGCATTTAGGCACTTGTCACTTCATGTGTATAACAATAGAACATTCCATTATACTATAGTCATATATGAAAATAACAATGTACCATTCACCATGTGTTCCAAAAACATTTATCAGGCCACAAATTTCTATTTTCGTTAGGTTAAATAGATTAGATTATCTTTTCTTCTTCTGTGGGTAGGAACTGCCTACCAGTTTCCATCACATGCAAGCATCACACATCTTTTATTGTTCACACATTGGATTAGGAATACCCCTGACTATCTTTAGCTTATGTATTTTTTATATGTCATGTTGATTGAAGTTCCACAATATCTGATGCCACATGTTGTTTGGCTCTCCAAATTATAGGCATTAAATTTTTTCATTGTTGTCAACTATATATAGGTTAGCTTCTTTTATACAACATTTCATGATAGAATTCTCAGACTTTCATCTTATAATAAAACCATTATAATTGAATGTCACAATAAGACATGAGTCACAGAGTTGAGTCACACTAAGAAGATTGTCACGCATACCATCCACATAAAGGAATTCAGTTTTCTTCATCTCTCCATTTGTTAGCACAGTACTTCCACTTCCTTTTATCTTCAAATCACAATCATTATCTAACCTCACTATTCCATTAACCTTTTTCTTTACATTCATTAATAGTACTTCAATACCTATCATGTGGGATGAACACCCACTATCAAGAATCCAGGTGTTGTTGTTCTTTATAGACTCAAGGGCGACTTCTGCAAAATTGTAATTTTCAATTTTCCTCTTTTCTTTCCATTATATATTGGATTGAGTGCATGAAACTGATGGAATTGAAATTTTATCTTCTGTGTACAGGGTTTCTTAATATTCAAATTATTATTCTATAAGTGGAAATCTATTTGAAATAGAAACACCATCTTATTGAAGAGTATTGACTTATCTATGAGCATTGAAAGAATTTCTCATATCATACCTTTGCCTGGAATACACATCTTTATGGCCAACATTAGAATAATAGAAAAAATATCCATATAAATTATTTATTATATAAGATGTAGGATATGAATATGATCTCCTTTTTTGAACTCCTAACTCTTCCCAATTCATATAGCTCGTTTCCTCTTCACATTATGACATGGTATGGCCCAGATAGCCACAAAACTGACACTTCATGAAGGGAAATGTCTGCTCACCTCTATTTCTCATCATTCCATCTTCCTTAGGAAAATAGATAGATTCCTATCATTTCTGGAAACTCAATGATAATCTTTAATTATCCATTCTGTTTGATTTATGGATTTATTTTTCAGCCTTTCTAGTGACTTTCAATATGGTCAACTATTATCTTGCCTTTATTATAGTTCAATTTATTGATTACATTTGACATTTTAGAATCACTACCAACCCCACTATTTCCCATGAATGTGGGTCTTTGATCACTCAAGATCTTTTCAACTCCATCAGAACCATATTTTACACTTTATAGAAGCTCAGTATTTGAGAACCTTTTAAATTGTATTTTCTTCTTTGCATCTTTTGAAATTGATTCACTTTTGAGATTACTTATTAGAGTAACAAATTTTTCTTCAAGTCCATCAAGGGTCATGGAATTCTCATCCAGTCTCTATGTAAGGTCCTTGATGACCTTTTATTTTTCTTCATTTTCTAGTTTTAGTTCCCCAACATCATCAGTGCTTTCATGGAATAAGGACTTTACATTCACCAGTTCTTATAGTGATTCATTTTTTTATTCCAACTGATCAATATATTCGAATTGTTCCTCCACTATTGGCTTACAATTATTTCATCTCTTACAATTATTATCACCGCTTACCAAAACAGTACTTATGTGGAAACTTGGGATTTACATTAGTTGTCAACGTATTATCTCTATCTTTATCTGCTAATGGTTTTGACTTTTCAATAGTAGCCATCATGGTGGAATGGTTTCTAGTTTTAAATTATAGTTATTCTACCTCATTGAATTCATTATCATCATCTTTATCCTCGTAGAAAAACCTCGTCTTTTGTACATTCCTTTCAAATTGGAATTTTTTTCTTTTTGAAGAATCTTTTTTGAGGCATCTTTATGTTTTCAACATCACTCCCTTCATCATCAAATTTTCTTGAGCACTGAGAGGCAATGTGCCTAACTCTTCCAAAGAGAAAACAAGCTAGAGGTATCTTTCCTTCATATTTCACGGTTCCCTTCTTGAGCTTCTTGGAAATAAGGGAAAGAGTATTGTTTTCTTCATCATGTTCATCACCACTACCTCCTGAATATTTTATCTTGTCCATGGCATTGAATTCCATTTCCATTCTCACATGTGTCGTAGGTTGTTCTTGTTTGATTCTTATTTCATATTTCGATAGACTTCTCAGAAGATCACCTACTAAGATTTTGGAGAGATCTCTTTACTCAAGGCCTTACACCTTTTCATTGTAAAGGGGTAGAATTCTTCTCAAGATTTTCATCACACTACTACAAATATGGCCTTTATCTACACTAGAAATGTACATTAACAGTTTCAAAAAAAGTGATTTCAATCAAGGTGCTGATAAATTGGGGGGGGGGGGTGACCCTTTTATCAACACTCAGAAAAGTGCTCATAAAATCACCTTTGATCACTGCTAAAAAAGTGCTGATAAACGACCTCTTTATCAGTGTTAAAAAATCACTGATAAAAGGGGTCCTTTATAATCCCTTTTTAGCGCTGATAAATGTTATTTTTTTTAAAAAAAAGAATATAAAATGTGCGGGGAGGAGATTTTAACAGCACTTGACCCCCACTTTATCAGCACTAGGTAGACCCCCTCCCACTCTCTTGCACACTGCCCTTGCCCAGTCATTTCCCAAGATGGTCGCGTGCTTCCACCTGAACTCGAACACGTGACCTCCCCCCATCCGGGACTGTATGTTTACCACTAAGCCATTTCGTTTTTTCTCTATTCAATGATATATATAGTTATATTTATATGTATATTAATATAGATTCATATTAATATAAATATATTTAGTTATATTAATACATTTATAGTTATTAATTTATTAATATACATATATATATATTCATATATTAATATATATATATATATATATATATATATATATAATTATTTATTCGTATATTAATATAGATTAATATTAATATAAATAAATTTATTTATATTAATACATATATATTTATTCATGTATTAGTATATATGTATATATTTGTATATAATTTATATATATATATATATATATATATATATATTTAAAAAAATTTATCCACACATTTATCTGTATATTAATATATATTTATAAGATTAGTTTTAAATACATTTATAAAATATATTTTTTATGTCTGTTTATAAATACAAAAATAAATAAATAAATACATACATTCGTATATATATACAACACACACGCAAAGAGACACACACACACCCTGATATATACATATATATATATACAGATATTAATATACGAATAAATACATATACATATGTGTATTCGAAAAGCCATAGAATGTTAAAATGACGATAACTTTTAATCCAAAAGTCTGTTTCAACTCCACAAATAATCAAATTGAATAAAATGAATCAATATTCGATATGATATTTGGTACAGGCTTTGAGGACAACCTGGTCTGATGTAATACATGTTTGAATGTTAAAAAATCGGGGAACCTGATTAAAAACACAGTTTTGGAGGACTTATGGGCCTTTTTGGCCTAAAAAATGTGACTGAAGGTATCTTTTGATCACTAGAACATAGAGCTCATCGCAAGCTTCGATTTGATATGCTTTAGAGCTCAAAAGGACACTTGGATCAAAAGTTATGTTCGTTTGAAGTTTGAGTTACATTTTAAACATATTTTAAATAATTTATTCTTTTTTTTTTGATTTTTTATATTTTCAGATTGTTATTAAATGTTTATTACTCGATGATAAATAAGAAATTTTTAATTAATAATTTTTTTAAAAAATCATTAAATTCATTTTCCCTAAATTTCTTATATATTAAATGTAATAGTCTATTTATACATATCTAAACATATTTAAAAAATATATACTCTATTTATATCAATATAAATATACTTATATAACAATATATTATTTTTCATGATTTTTTTTAAAAATAAAAATTTTCAAGGCTAGGAAAAAGAGCTGATAAACCCCCCCTTTATTTCGGCTACTAAACAAAGCGCTGATAAAGGGGTCCCCATTATCAGCGCTAAAAAAAAGTGCTGATAACGGGTGGTGCTTCCCTTGCCTGTTCTTGTAGTACTTTTACTATGTCAATGTATTTGATTTCTTCACCCAGACATCGGAATGCTCCTACAACATAAGTAATTTGATTCAAAAAGGAATCTTCATTCTCATTAGGGTGCATCTTTAGATCATCAAACGTGTTATGTAGTACATGATATTTTGCTTCCATCACTTTGCATTCTCCTACATAAACATTCACCACTTTATACCACATTTACATGGAAGATGTGGAACTCATTACCTTTAGATAAATCTGATCTAATAGTCCTTCAATGAGAGCATTCTATGCTTTTGCATGAACATCAAGCAATTTACTGTCGATATCTTTCATTGACAGTCCTATAGAATTAGTTACTTGTATTACCTACACAGTTGAAATTAAGACTTCCATTCCCAGAGACCCTTGGTGAGATCTCATCATATTTTTCCATATCTGAAAATTAATTCCATTAAATATGCAAACTCCACTAACATTGAATAGATTCTTCATGACAGTAGAAAACAATGTAAACACCAAAAACCATTATCCTCTGATACCACATAAAGGACCCTGAAACACCCTAAGAGGGGAGGGGTGAATCAAGATGTTGAATTATTATTTTAAACATTATGGATCATATTCCCACGTTGGTAGGAACCTGTTAAACCTATTTGAATAAGAAGAGAAAAACAAACAATCACATGAAAACCAATGCCACATCAATTTTATGTGGTTCACCTATAATTACTATGTGCAAGGAGAATACCTTGAATGTGTGTCGATTGTACCAAATACCATTATTCTTCTTAGGTTGTTGATTACATGAGTTTTGTAATAGTAACAATGTCCAATGAGAACTTCTTTTACATGGTTTTAGGGATAACACAATGCATCCCTCTGATCACCTCCACTAACTCCTCCTTTCTCACTATGTTGGATGAATCTTCACATAGTTTATTGACATGAAGGTCAATTTATTGGTTTTGGAAATATGTCATGTATCCTAAAATATAAATGGATGCTCTGTTGAAGTCCCTCAATCACCCACAGATTTTATTTATTTGTTCCTAAACAGATAGGTTTTGGAAATTAATTTCTCAAACTAATTTGATCATTTTTCAGGATCCCTTGGTTGTTCTGCATACTTTGTTCCAGGAATGGTTCGCGAACCACTTCCTTCACATAAAACAACTATTTCCACTTATCTTCTATCTCCTCTATAAACTACCTCAATCTGCGTAATGCTCAACTTCTACATGTACCGCCCTGCTCTACATGCTATCGTGCTCCATTGCGTACTGTGAGACCTTCCTCTGTGAACCGCAATTTCTTCCGCGAAAGATTTCCTTATGCAGATGGTTCTCTTTGAATACCATCTTCTCCACCATGAACCACTTCAGAAATTATGCAATTTATTATCAAATTTTAATCTCTCATCCCACACTCTATTGAAGGGGATTACTACTCCTAATATAGGCATAGAATTCCAAAAATTTCACTAATCCAATTTACCCAATTTTTCAATAATGGGAAATATTTACTTTATACTGAAATACATATCTATAATTTTAGCCTCCACTGTGTTACCACTTTTGTTTCTAGAACTGCAGAAATCCATCCAACCTTCATCATTCCGAGTATATCACATCTTCATCAAGAACCTTCACTACTAACCGTCTTTGGTTCTTTGCACTATTCTGCGTACCGTTCTCACTGCCAGGTACATGGACAAAAACCATTCCCAGAACATGATACGTGGTCCATGTATTGAGTTATGCGGTTCCATTATTTTTCCAATTTTCATTTTCGTTTCGCATACCATTCACTCATATGTGAAAACCCATTGTTTTCCAACACCAAACTTCCAATTTTAAGGAACTATAAATTTAGAAAAAAAACTAAGATATTGCGCCACCTTCAATACCATTTTAAGACTCAAACTTATGACCTTATTCATTTCAAAATCCCAATTCATATATGTACAGATTGAAATATAACACAAATCTAACTCCATTATTATAAAAAAAATCCTTGTTTTCATCACTAATGTCACAACATTTTACTGCAAAATTTTTTCACTCGGATTCTCAATAAGAAACAGGTGCCCCTAAAAGGACGAATTATCCTCAAGCTTGACATCCCCGACATTTATCAAATAATATGGATGATGATGATACTGTCAGAGTTGTGATTTATGGAGAACATCACGCATCCCACTATACTGTTGTAGAAGATCCAAGTAGTAATCCACTGGCCTGATCTTTTCCATAATCTCAAATGGACATACATATCTAGGTGCCAACATCCCATGATTCCAAATTCGGTTGTAACCCAACCTTGGAGACACCTGTAGATACTCACTTTTACCCACCATGAACTCAATAGGTCTTCAACGTCGATATGCATATGAATTCTTATTACTCTGAGCTATTTCCATATGCTTTTGAATTAAGCAAACCTTCTCTGACATCTTTTTTACTAGACTCAATCCTAATATGTCAGACTCCCTGACCTCTAACCAAAATAACCATGATCTACACGGCCTCTCATTAAGTTCTTCTAGTGGTACCATCTTAATTGTAACCTAAAAACATTTTTTGTAAGGAAACACAACATGTGATATGTGATTCTCCCATGAATCACCAAAATCTAGAACACATGCTCTCAACATGCCTTCTAATAAATGAATTGTATGCTCAGATTGCCTGTGAGTCTATGGGTGGTAATCCATTCTCAAAAACACCTGGGTACCAAGTTCCTTCTGTGGTCCCTCCAAGAATCGAGAGGTGAATCTTGGATCACAATCTGAAACTATGGTTCTCAACACACCATGTAGCCGTACTATTTATCAAACATATAATTCCCTTAATTGGTTGACTATATAGGTTTCTTAGATTGGAAAGAAATGTGCCACTTTGGTCAGCCAATCTACCACCACCAAAATGGAATCATTTTTCCGAGGCTTCCTCAGAAGACCAACCATGATGTCCATCATGATGTCATTCCACTTCCACTCAAGAAGAGGAAATGACTGCAACAACCCACCTGGATGCTGATGTTTAGCCATCACCTGCTGACAGGTAAGGCATCATGGTAGAAAACTCACAACTTCATTCTTTATTCCCTTCCACAAAGACATCCTACGAAGGCCACAATACATTTTAGTCAATCCTAAATGTGTTTCCCACATTAATGTGTGAAACCCATGCATCAACTCATCTCATACATCTACCGACACTACAACACGACCAATAACATAAGAAACTCCATCGGAACAGAATGTCCAACCAGAATGTGACTCACCACCTTTAAGAATTTCCTTCACACACAAACACTCCGGGTTTACCAGATGACTCTCTATAACTCGGCTCAAAATAGAAGAATCACTTACAATAGATGCAAGGGCCATCTACTCATGCCCATCATGTACCCCTAAATGCATCTCCACTAACAAGGCCATCATCAACCACTCTGAACTGAATTTAGGAACTACCTGATTCTAAGTCTTTTGGATCAGAGTACCAGCAACATTATTCCCTTTCTTTGGTGTGTACCCCGAATTAAAATCAAAATACTGCAAGTACTCAACCTACCTTCACTGTTGAAGATTCAGATCCCACTAAGAGAAGATGTATTTGAGAATTTTATGGTTGGTAAACACCATAAAGTGTTCTCCCAACAAGTAATTCCTACAAAACCTTAAGTCATGAACCACAACTGCTAGCTCGAGGTCATGAGTAGAATAATTAATTTCATGCAGTCACAACTACCTCGACCCATAAGCTACAAACCGTTCATCCTGCATCAACACTTCCCCACGTCCAACACTGGATGCATCACAGAACAAGGTATACCTCTTACCTAGTTCAGGTAAAATCATAATCGATGTGGTAGTAAACTACTTATTTAGATCCTAAAAAAATTCTCACAAGAATATGACCAGTAAAACTTAATTTCTTTTTCAGATAGGCATGTGAGTGGCGCTTCCAAATGAGATAAATCTCTAATAAACCTTTGTAAGTAACTGTCCAATTGAGAAAACTCTAAATACTAGAGACATTCTTGGGCTTCTCCAAAGACACCACCACCTGCACCTTTTCAAGATCCACTTACATACATCAATCAGAAATGATGTGTCCTGTAAAGTGCACCTCATTAATCCAAAACTAACATTTTGATAGCTTAGTGTAAAGCCTATGATCTCTTAGATTACTCAATATGATGTTAATATGTTTGGAATGATCTTCATGAACTCTATAGTACACCAATATGTCATCAAAAAGCAAAAATCAAAACTGATACACATACGGGTGGAATATCCGATTCATCGAGGCCATGAACACCGCTGGTGCATTAGTCAATCCAAAAGGCATCAATAGAAATTCATACAACTCATATAGGTTTTAGAAAGTTGTCCAGTTAATGTCAAAAGGTCTCACCATAAACTGATGTTGTCCCGATATCAAATATATCATTGAAAACTCTGAGGCACCTTTGAGCTAATAAAATAGGTCATCGGTTCTAGGAAGAGGCTTTCAGTTCTAAACTATCATCTAGTTCAGCTTCTTATAATCAGTACATAGCCTTAGTGTTCCAGAAAAAGTTTTAGAAAACAAAACTGAAGATCCCAATGTGATGTACTAAGAGGTATAAACCTCTTATTCTAAAATTCTTCTAACTAAACCTTCAGTCCCTAGAGCTCCTCTAGCATCATTAGATTGGGTTGAATGGAGACTGTCTCCTTTCCTGGAAACAATTCAATCATAAAAACAATGTATCTATAAGGTGGTAACCCCAATAAGTCCTTATAAAACACATCTCAAAACTAGTATACAACAGAAGGGAATATTGGGTGTCATTTCTCCACATCATCTAGTATAATCCACACCATTTGGGTTATGAGTTACCACAAATGTTGGTGTAGCGGACCTCCATGGCCCAATCGAGTATCCCACTCACCACAAATGACATAGGTTTTCCCATTGAGAGTTGTGAATGTTACCAAACATCAAAAATATTAAATATGAGAATGATATAATGCCAACCATTTTATTTCAAAGATTAGGTCAAAAATAACATCTATAGGAAAAACATATCCCACAAAAAACGATACACAAAAACCTCCAGAGCACTACTCTTAAACATCCTGATGTCCTCAACTCATACCCCTAGGAAACTATCTAGAATAACTACCCTACATAAAGTCTCTATGGTGAACACCATCAAAACTAAAAACTGAGTAGAAATAAAAGGTTTTGTAACACCTATTTCAAATAAAACACTAGTAAGCATGGAAGCTAGAAAAATCTTACTTTGAACAATAGATGGTCCTGCCTCACAACCTTCAGGTGTATCCTGAACTTCATATATGTGAACTTCCCCTTTACCCTAGGCGACAGCCTGAGTACCCTGTACTGCACTTCTCTGTTGGTAAGCATGATCTCGCCCTAATGTTCTATGTCGACCACCTCTACCAGTATAAACCGTGGAGCACAAACAACCTACCTGACATGGGGTAAAAAACCCCCTAGATACAATGAGAACCCACCTCTGACATCCATCATTCCCTATCAGTTGCTGGTTCATGTAGAACCTCTTCATGTGGCCTAACCTGCCACATGCTTGGCACTCGATCGGTGGGAAGGGATACTATTCACAATTGTGCACCAGCCTACCACACAAATAAAAGAAGACCTAGTCACCACAATGGGAATCTAACCCCCTCTTCTGACTTCTATGTGGGATTCCACCTTTATAGAATATCCCAAAATAGCAGTTCCTACTATCAGAATCTGCACCACTTGGTCTCCCACCTTGTGCCACAAGTTCACTACCTGAATCTCACTACAGGTTCCCCTATGATATAAGGGCTTGGTCCACCACTTCAGAAAAACCTTTTAGATAAATGATACTCACATTAGATATGATCTTGTGTCTTAGACCATCCTGGAAGTGTTGTTCTATGGCTTCCTCATCTTCTATCAACATCAAAACAATGCACCTCAAATTGGTGAAACAACTTTCCTAATCAATAACCAACATTGTCCCTCGAGTCAACCTCATGAAATCCCTAGCCTTCTCTTTCCTCAGTGTTTCTTGGTTGAAGTGCTCAAGGAACTTCTCCTAAATATCCTTCCACATCATTCCCTCAGTTTTCTTTTTCTGAACCATGATGTCCCAGCAATGCTTTGCTTGACCTCTTAGTATATAGGATTCCAACTTGACTCGCTTTTCAAGAGGAGTCTCTAGATAACCAAGAATAGTTTGGATAGAATCTATCCATATCTCTTCTACTTCTGGCCCACCCTCTCTATTAAAGGTTGGAGGGTGTTACAGTTGAATCTCCCTGGTCAACACAAACATACTCACTGCAACCTGACCTAGGTCTCATTCCATCATATGTATAAAACACACCAATATTTAATGGAACTGCTATTTATTATTTTCCAGGATCACCAAATTATCCTGATCCACTACTAGAGGAGTTTTCTCAGTAACGTACTCTTGTCACCCAACTGGAACACGTCTTCGAGGTGGAATTTCATTATAATTCCAAACACGAGCTTTAGAACAAAACTATCTCACTCTGAAGAAGGTAAAATGACATATATGTAGACTCATCACCTTCCACAACTAAACCAGTTTGCATACACTACCCAAAGTATCCCACTCACAACTAGATCACTACCTTTATCCATCTCTACTAAGGCCATGGCTAACACTGTATCTAATTTAGAAGGTTTCAAGTATTATCTTTTACACCAATAAAAAACTATTTCCATATCCCCATTTACACTTTTGAAGGGTTAATCCACTTTTATTCTTTATTCAGAACCATTTTATAATTACTACTTACTCATTAAACATTCTACATTACCCATCTATACCATCTGATTAAGAACAATTTCATTAATTTTAAGGAATCATATGCGTCATATCCATTATATCTCACACACCCATCCAATGTGGGTGTCTATCATGATGCATGTAACTTACCTACATTGGTGCCTAGAATGATGCATGAAAGAAAAATATCGTACCATTATGACCATGATAGAATATCACAAAACTATAAAATCACACAACAAGTGCATCACCCGATGGTGAAATAAAATCAAATATAACAACACACACCAAGTAAAATAACTGCCTCCCAAAGTAAATTGGGGTTTCCTCCATAGATGGGTTCGCTACCCCAAGAACCATCTCCTCACCAAGGCACGAATCTTTTTTAAACTAATATCAACCACACCCAAATAGTAATAATGATAAAATAACTTCTTTTATAACACATTTTATTGTCCCTAACCCGTTATCCACTAATCTGGTTCCCCGAGCTAGGTCGCCACATGACCTCAAGTGCACCTTCATATACACTAGAGGTTACCGACTAGCAGAAAGGGTCCAATAGGTTATGTGGGATGACAGTACCATCAAGACCAGAGTAAGCCACAACAAATAATAATTTAAATAAAGAAAACAATAGGAAAAATTAAATAACAATCATAAATAACCACATCCCAAAACCAGCTACAACGATATGAAATAGTAAATATGGAATTCCATGCTAAAGTGGAAATTGAAAAAACCCAAAATAAAGGAAAACAACTGGATCCCAAAAATGGTCGAGACTCCAAGTCTGAAACCTCACCTGCACTTGTCCCACATCCAACTAGACTCCCTAGAATTGGGTCCTTTCCCTTGTCCGGACCTGCAAGCATGAAATCTGCGTAGGTACCCAATGCGGCCCGAGCATGCTGTGAGTGTAACTCTGTAGGCCACCACCAATTGTGTCTTTAACATATCCATAAAAATAGATATTGCATGAAAATGATAATAATGGAAAAATAAAGGTAAATAGTTTAGTAAGACACTCTAGACACTTCTACATTAATTTATACTAACATTTAATCCACTTTCAATACATTGACATTTCATCGTTTAATCTACCCTTTTCATTGTGTTCAATGGATTATGAATATTTGATATTCACAAGCATAAGGAAATAAAATTAAGTCATATCTCACTAGGAATGACATTATAACAAACCCATAATCTTCATATCGAAGCCTCGTTCCAGGTTGAATGCTACCTTTAGGGGAATATCACTCAATCCCTTTCCCTAACCTGTGCATTTAAGGGAGGAGATATGGCCTCAATCCAACACAACCCATGGGCGTAGAACCTCATGTTGTTACCCCACTGTACCAATCCATGTTCAAAAACTTATTTAGCATTCACCCCAATTTACCATATCACAATAAGAATATCCAATATCATTTAATACATCACAAGAATATAAATAAATGGGATATTAAGATTTTTCCTCAATCCATTAACACGTTCATCATTTATATTACTTAACCCTTGTAGCACCATTTCCAATTTCCCATGCATATCTTTGTAAGAATATTCAAGTAACATGCTAATCACCTAGAATTTTCCCATTTATCCATTTAACATGTTTTCCTACCAACCAAAAACCAAATTATCCTATTAACTAACATAAGTGTTTTACTAAATACCAATTACAAATCCTTCAATCATATTACATATCTTAATGGAATCTATGTTCTCACACAACTTCCTCACACTTACTTAGCTAAACTCTTAGTCTGTGGAATATGGGTACACCCCATGGGTGGACCTACTCTAATTTTTTCATCCTCTACGCATCCCGTGGGGATCACGAGGAGTTCAATTAACCATTTAGACACCCACTAATTTCAAATAAATCAAAGGGAACCAATAACAAAATAATGGGAAATTAATAACATAACCCTACATATAAAAATCCACTTGAAACCCAAGGGAAAAACTTTTAGACCACCTACCGTGAACCTGATATCGACTACTGATTCAACTAAAGCCTTAGGTCTAAATTCAACACACCCGTGATTCCTCAACTTAAATATCACCTAAATAGAGTGGTTTGAGAGATTCAGAAGTAGATATAAGAAGATTTGGAACCCTAAACCAAAAATAGAAGGAAGTGGGAGATTAGCCTTAACTGGTTCTCCAATTTACACCCAACGACACTCCAAACGGACATAAGATGTGGTTGATAAATCCTTGAAATATCATGGGAGCTTTCGTTCTATAAAGACCCACACGTTAAATTTTTATTGCTTCAAAATTGAATCACACTTATTACAACATATAACCAAACCATTGAAGGACCATATAGGTATAGTGTCTTTAGAAACTAGGAAACATAAACTAATGGTTCATAAAGAATCCACATTGCCTCCCATTTATTTCATCATATCTAGTGTCCCTTTTGGCATATACTACTTAATAACCTTCTTCCTAACCTGGGGAAAGAAAACATACAAAAGGGTGAGCTCAAATGCTCAGTATGGGTAAACAAAAGAAATATCAATCACATCATATTCATAAGAACATGACATTTTGGAAATCTAAACCTGCAAAAGAAATCATAATTTCATAACTTGGGATAAATCATAGTAGTGAAATGTAATCCCAATAATCATTACTTAAAACATGAAACTTTGTATCATACACACATAATCATAGAGAATCATTTATTAGTAGTCAAGACTCATTTCCAAAACTATCATAGCAGACAAAGTCCATTTCTGAACCGAGTTCACTCCTCATTTCAGTCATGTTTCACTGAACTGGATTAACCTGTCATTCCAGACATGTCTATCTCATGAGATATAAATCTTTACCCAATGCATTGTAGGGAGATATAGGTCCCACCCATCTCATAATGATACCATTCTTATGTGTGCCACAAAATCATAAATCATACATCACTGCATAACCCATGTAATAAAAATGGGATTCTTAAACATCGTGACATCATAAAACTATTCATATAAGATAAAGGAATTTATAAGAATAATTACATCACAACATAATCAATCAATGTAATAATAGGGATAGAAATATAACCCTCTATTATTTGAAATGGAAAATAATTTTGATAAAGCAACTGAACTCGATTCTTGAGGAAAATATCCTTTCTGCTTCAATTTTTTTTTCCTTTCTTAACATGTCAAACAATTTTAAACTCAAAGAAGTTGATAAAAAATAAACATGAAAACTTGTAAATTAAGCTTCTTGTAAATAATGTTCTAAAAATACATTCATGCGGTATAAGTTAAAAAAAACATTCTTCTCGTACTTTGGCCGGAAAAGTCAAAAAGTACCTCGTACGAAAAAGGACAAAAGATTCCTTTCATATCTTTTACTAAAAACTCACCGAAGGGTAAAATTGGATTTAAAAAATTGTAGGAGGATAGAAATAATATTACATATTGAGGAAACATGGATGTGGATGATACATATTCCCCAGTAAATTCTGAAGTAAAAACAATCTCGGATAAAAATGAGATTGTGAGATTTTCCCTTACCTTAGGTTCGATTTGCTTCGTAAGTGTCTGAACCTCCTGTATAATGATTTAAATAGTGTCATTGAATTATCCCAGAATCATACATATTGTTATTATATCATATATTGTCATATTCTTAGCATCTTAGTAATATTTCATTGCTACTTGTTATTCAGGTGTTTATTACTTTTTGTTCTTATGCGTGTTTTGTCGAATAAATTCTTTTTCTTATTTTTAGGATATAGATACCTCATTTACAGAATGGTATTAGTGTAAAATATATAATATTTATTCATTAAATTAATTTATATAATCATTATGCAATGAAGATCATGTAGAATGAGTCCCATCACATCGTGGAGACGGTATTCCGTACGTACGCATGAGCGATGATATCGTTCCCATGATCGTGGAATTGTATTGGAGTGTATGTATACTATTTCAGAATCAATATCAATTTAAAATAATCATATATAGTTATTTTTTAACCATTATACCCATCCATGTAAGTTGGTTGTGGAAAATAGATTACACCGTGGCGTGGAGACGGTATTCCGTACATACGCACACGTGTTGATTTCGTTTTCCATAGGATGGTTTGATGGTGAAATAGGGTTGTTTCATAATTATAATAAGATATTCGTATATGAGTGATACTGATGTTATTAATTCATAATGAAACAACTAAAGAAGAAGAAGTAGAAGAAGAAATAAAGTTGAATGAATTAGTAACAGACATTACCTCTTCTTTGAAGTGCCTCTTCTTACCTACCTCTTAGGGAACTAAAAATTGTCTTTGAAGAAGAACAGGACCTCTAGGATGTTTCTAGGGAAGTGGATAATAGAAAATGGCAGGGTTTGAGCATTATTGAAGGCTCAAAGTGGTGTGAGGAAGATAGGGAGGAGGTGACCTTTTATAAGGGAGGAGAGGGGCACCTTAGGAAAAAGTAAATATATTATTTTATTATAAAGTCATATTCGGTTTTTAATTGCTCTAAATTGATTTATTTTGAAGCTAAGGTGGGTTTGGGTCGAAATAAACTCATACAATATAATTTAGACATATTTAGGTTTCTATTTTAACCTTATCATTTAGATTTAACTTTAAGTTAAATAATTTTACTTTTACCATGTCTTCTTATTTTCTTAAACTATAAGGTTAATAAACTTACTATAACAAGAAAAACGAACCCCACGCTATTTATTATTAGTATATATAACCTTATCTAAGTCATTTGGCTGAAAATTATATTTTTAGGAATAAAAAAACAATTAATAATATAATATTTGTTTTCAAAAATATTTTATGTCAATTTTGACACCATTTGGTAATTGATTTTTTTGAAAATCATAACAGAATGATTAGTTATAAAAAAGTTAATTAAATCAATAATAACATGTCATATTAACCTAAAAAATCAGTTTAATGCATAAAAAGTCTGAAATTAAATTTATTTGGGTATTTATAACATCAATTATTTCAATATTTCATTAATAAGATAATTACTGCATCATCAGTGTGTCATAAATAAATTAAATTATTTAATGTCTAAAAATTATAAATAAAGTACAATTATGTATAAAATCTTGGTATCTTTATAATTAATATTTATAGTCTAATTTATCTTATGTATAACCTATATTAAAAATGTTTTAGTTATTAAACTTTGATTTTAACCATTTTAACCCTTCTTTAAATAAATCAATAATAAATGTCATAATCTAATCCAAGTGGACCAAAATGGTCATATTTTTTTCCTAAGGGTGTTTTTGGTCCAATTACACTTATCCACTAGAATTAGTACATGTGTTAGGGTAATAATAATATCATTTTTACCCTTAATTACCCTATTTACTTTTAACCGTTGTAAATAAAAGTAAAAAGTTACTATTCACCAAAAATTATTTTCTTCTCATTTAATCAAATTTTCGTCCTTGATATTAACCGTGTCTCCCAGATTTTTGAAATTCCACTCACAGAAGTGGTAAAATTAAGTTTTATGTAAATTTTCAAATTCTCCTAGGAGGAGGAAAAAAGACGGTGAAAAGTTCAATAAAATTATTATATATCTAAAATTATTATAAAATGACTCCAATGAATTACATTGAACTTATATAGGTGTTATATATCATTTTTTTTAACTAAAATAAATTGGAATAAAATAAATAATTAATTAAATAAAAAGTCGGTTTTTAAATATTAACCAAGTGTTTTCACTATTCATCAAAAAATTGAAAATTTTCAGAAAAATACCAAAATTTCGCCCTAGGCTAATTTTGATACTCAGAATCCAAAAATGAAGTCCATTTTGAAAGATAAAATTTAAAAAATTTCAAAAAGTGGGTATTACTATTCATAACGGCTAGTTTTAATAATATTTTATTAGCATATCGTTGTTTAGTGAAACACGGTATTGCGTCCCATGCAAGCAATAGAGGAAGGCCGCGATTGCGTGTAAGGAAAGACAAGCTAGTGTTGTGTGTAGTGAAAGATTCATTTGATGATGTATATAACATAAAAGCAAAATATTTCTCATAAAAATCTTGGGTGTTATATTCTACCCCCCTTAAAATGAATTTCGCCCTCAAAATTCGTCACTTGGTAATAAACTAATGAGGATTCCTCTCCCTCATCATATCCTCAAGCTCCCATTAGCTTCTTCTAATTGGTGGTTCCTCCATTAAACATTTACCATGTGAGTGGTCTTCTTCCATAGTTCTTTTTCTCTATGATCTAGAATCTCTATCGACTGTTCTTCATAAGAAAGATCTTTCTCCAGCGGTACAACTTCTGAGCTGAGTACATGTGAAGGATCGGGTATGTACATTCTCAGGAGAGATACATGGAACACATCATGAACTTGAGAGAGATTACATGGAAGCGCCAATTGATAAGCTACCTTCCCAACATGATCCAGTATTTCGAAAGGACCGGTATACCACGACCACAACTTTCCCTTCTTTCCAAATATCATTACTCTCTTCCAAGGAGATATTCGTAAGAAAACTTTATCACCCACTTCAAACTCTAGGTCTTTTCTTCGATTATAGGAATAACTTTTTTGTCGACTCTGAGCTGCTCTAATGTGTTGTTGAATAGATCTGACCTTTTCTGCCATCCCATCCACAAGATCAGGTCCTAATAGATTTCTTTCCCCAACTTCATCCCAGCAATTTGGAGTCCTTCATTTCATTCAATAGAGAGCTTCATAAGGAGCCATCTGAATACTAGAGTGAAAGCTATTATTATTGGAAAATTCCACCAAAGGTAGGTGTTGACCCCAACCAACTTTGAAATCCATAGAGCAAGCTCTTAACATATATTCTAGAGTTTGAATTATTCTCTCAGACTGAGCATCTGTCTGAGGATGATAAGTAGTGCAGAAACTCAACTTTGTATCCAGAGTATGATGAAGACTTCGCCAAAACATTGAGGTAAACCTTGGATCCTGATCAGATATAATGGAAAGTGGTACTCCATGAAATCTTACTACTTCCTTTACATATATCCTGGAAATCTGATCGAGAGAGAAATCTTCTCTAATAGAAATGAAGTGTGCTGACATTATAAGACGATCAACTATAAACAAGATAGCATTATTACCTTTGGATGTTTTAGGAAGTCCAGTGACAAATTCCATAGTGATGTTTTCCCATTTCCATTCAGGTATGGGTAATGGTTGTAACATCCCATTAGACTTTTGTCTCTCATCTTTAACTTGCTGAAAAACCAAGCATCGAGAGACATATTTAGTAACATCTCTTTTCATTACATCCCACCAGAAGTACTATTTCAGGTCCCTATACATCTTCGTGCTTCTAGGATGAATAGAGAATGAAAAACTATGAGCCTCATCCAGCAGATCCTTCTTTAATTCTGGGATGGAAGGAACACAAACCCGATTACTGAACTTTATTATCCCATCATAATCAAGGTTGAATTCAGCAACATTTCTCACCTTCTTTTGTAACTATACATCTTCCTTATGTGCCTCTATAATCTTCACATGTATAGATGGTTGAACATTCATTTGAGAAAGACAATATTTCTCCCCTTCCATTATAATTTCAAGATCCATCCTTTGTAAATCCATAAATATTGGATCTTTTGTGATCCTCATCATAGATAAGCTAGCATGGTCTTGTCAACTTAATTCTTCTACCATCTTGTTTGATTTCCCTTAGTGGTAATGAATTGAGAAGTCGTAATCCTTAATCACCTCCAACCATCTTCATTGGCGCATATTGAGCTTCTTTTGTGTGAAAATATACTTTAAACTTTTATGGTTAGTATAAATATCACACCATTCACCATAAAGACAAGGCCTCCAAATCATTAATGCAATGATTACCAAATCTAACTCCAAATCATGAGTTGGGTAATTTTTCTCATGGATTTTCAACTATCGTGAGGCATAAGCTATCACCATATCATTTTTCATAAGAGCACACCCCATACCCTTCTTGGATGCATCACTGTAGATCACAAACCATTCTCCACTACATGGAAGTGGGAGTACAGGTGCACTGGATAACCTTATTTTCAACTACATGAAATTCTCTTCACATTCCTCCGTCTACACGAACTTAACTCCTTTTCAATCAACCTTGTGAGTGGATTAGATAATCATGAAAAAACATTTACAGAACATCGATAATATACAGCCAAACCAAGAAAACTTTGGATCTCAGTTACTGTTGTTGGTCTCGACCATCTTTCGATAACCTATATTTTTGCTGGATCCACAGATATCCCCTCTTTTGAGATTATGTGACCCAAAAATGCAAATTTTTGAAGCCAAAATTCACACTTGGTAAATTTGGCATAAAGCATCTCATTTATCAAGGTCTTCAATACAATTCTCAAGTGATCTTAATGTTCTTCCTTGATCGTGGAATAGACAATAATATCGTCTATAAAGACTACCACAAACTGATCAAGATAGTCTCTAAAGACTATATTCATCAGATCCATGAAGATAGCAGTGGAATTAGTAAGACCAAATGGCATCACTATAAATTCATAGTGTCTATAACTTGTACAGAAATCCGTCTTTGGTATATCCTACCTTTTGACCTTTAATTGATGATACCCTGAATGAAGATCAATCTTGGAAAAGTATTGAGCTCCACATAGTTGGTCAAATAAGTCATCAATGTGTGGGAGAGGATATTTGTTCATGATAGTGATCTTGGTAAGTTCTCGATAATCAATGCAGAGTCTCATTGATCCATCTTTCTTCTTAATAAACAGAACATGTGCTTCCCAAGGTGATGCACTATGGCTTATGAGTCACTTATCAAGATTCTCTTAGAGTTTCTTCTTCAATTCCTGCAACTCAATTGGGGCCATTCTATAAGGTGTCTTTGAAATAGGCAAAGCACCCGGTACGAGTTCTATTAAAACTCAACTTCACGATTTGGTGGAAGACCCAACAATTCCCCCGGAAAGTCATCATAAAACTCTAGTACAATGGGAATATTACTAATCATGATTTTCTCTACAACCTTTTGAGATAAATAACCTTCATTTAGTAGAATCAAGACCCATAAGATTGAAGAAATTTCCACTGGAAGGTTAGTTTCACCATTGCATCGATAGATGATCATAGATTGATCTGGAATATGGAATGTGACTTCCCTTCCTTGGAAATTGATATGAGATCCATATAAAGAAAGCCAATCCATTCCAAGAATCACATCAAATTCCACTATATGAAGGATCACAAGATTTGCAGGAAGCACTTTCCCACAAACTTCAATGGGAGAAGAATTATAAACTTTTGATGCGACTGTTGTGACATTAGGGGTTGTCACAGCTAACTCAACATCTAATTGTTGAGGTAATACGGTGATACCCTTAGAAAATTCTGTAGAAAGAAAATATTGAGTGGATCCAGAATCAAATAAAACATTTTCTACTTTAGAGTGGATGGTAAGTGTACCTTTCTCCACTTTGTTCTCATACTCCACATTGCTGATAGAAATTGCATGTGACTTTCCTTTGTCTTTATCCTTAAGAGTTTTTTTTGACATCGATCATCATAAAAAACCCTTAGATTAGGGCATTGATTAGCATAATTCCCCATTTACCTGAACTTGTAACATTGAAGTGTAGGAGGTGAACCCTATGTAGCCTTTTCTTTGTTCGCATCACTAGACATCTTCTTCCCATCATCGCGGCATTCAAATGCCTGATGACCTTCCTTTCCAAATTTAAAACATTTACTTGTCCCTTTAAGACAACTACATCCATGTTTCTTTCCACATTTTGAGAATAAGGGAGAACTCATCTTCTTTTCAGTGTGCTCTTTAGATTTTCCTTTGAATTCCATTTCCCTCTTCTTATCAAACACATATGACTAATGGGTTACTCCAATCTCCATCTCAATTTTGAGAGCACATCAGAAGATTTCCTCATAGCTATTGAAGTCCCTTATGGATAACTTCCATTAGAAACTTGGTTTTAAGACACTAAATAATCGATCGATCTTACTCTCAGGTTGGATAATAATCCCCGAAGCATACCTTTCTAGTCTTGTAAAATTTTCTTCGGAGGTACCAACAGATTCATCATCCTTTTGCATTAGTTCAAGAAACTCCTTATCCATCTTTGTTTGAATAATATGAGGGATGTACTTATTGAAAAATGAGTTCTTGAACTTGTCCCATTCCATGGATTCAATTTCATCCCTTTGACTCGTATTCTTGATAAGATTCCACAATTGATCAACTTCACCCTCCAAATAATATACTGCTAAGATGACATTATCATGTTCAGAACATTGAAGATCTGAAAGTATCTTTTCAGTGATACTGATCCACTGTTCTACCACTAATGGATCAGTAGACCCGCTGAATGAGGGTGGATGCTACCTCATGAAAGATTCAACAGAATGTTGCTCCTTTCTTTGCTCATTTGGAATTCATGCATGATTCATAGCTTGAGAAAGTTGTGTGAGCATGGCTACAAGATTTTTCATTCCAGCTCCCATAAAGTTTGTTTTCTTAGGGGGACAATCATTGCATTGCCCGTCGCATTCTGCATTAACACGGTTCCTTCAGGTTCCATCCATTAACTAAAACCAAGAAGAATAGTGTGAGCAACGCTAATTATAATATAAAAACCACATAATCGAGAATAAAATTTCACACTTAAGGTCTTATCATAGGTTGTTCATATCCATTTCTAAAACACTAAGATTGTGTTCTATGCTTATACTTATCCTTAGGGTTCTTACTAAGGCTTTCACATCCTAGTTTCCAAATGTTGACTATACCTTTCCTATGATACCAATGATATCGCCCCCCACCTTACATTGTTATTACATCAAAATTTAAGCACACTTATTACAACATATAACAAAACCATGAAAGGACCGTATAGGTATAGTGTCTTTAGAAACTGGGAAACATAAACAACTGGTTCATAAAGAATCTACATTGCCTCCCATTTATTTCATCATATCTAGAGTCCCTTTTGGCATATCATAGTTAATAACCTTCTTCCCGACCTGGGGAAAGAAAACATACAAAAGGGTGAGCTCAAATGCTTAGTAAGGGCAATCAAAAGAAATATCAATCACATCATATTCATAAGAACATAACATTTTGGAAATCTTAACCTGCAAAAGAATTCATAATTTCATAACATTGGATACATCATAGTTGTGAAATGTAATCACAATAATTATAACTTAAAACATAAAACTTTGTGGCATACACACATAATCATAGAGAATCATTTCATATTAGTCAAGACTCATTGCCCAGACTATCATAGCGGACAAAGTCTATTTCTGAACCGAGTTTACTCCTCGTTTCAGTCCTGTTTCACTGAACCAGATTAACTTTCCATTCCAGCCATGTCTATATCATGAGATATAAATCTTTACCCAATACATTGGAGGGAGATATAGGTCCCACCCATCTCATAATGATACCATTCTTATGTGTGCCACAAAATCATAAATCATACATCACTGCATAACCCATGTAATAAAAATGGGATTCTTAAACATCGTGACATCATAAAAAAATTCATATAAGATAATGGAATTCATAAAAATAATTCCATCACAACATAATCAATCAATGTAATAATAGGGATAGAAATAGAACCCTATATTATCTTAGATGGAAAATAATTTTGATAAAACACTTGAACTCCATTCTTGAGGAAAATATCCTTTCTAATTCAGAAACATTTTTCCTTTCCTAACATGTCATACAATTTTAAACTAAAAGAAGTTGATTAAAAATAAACTTGAAAACTTGTAACAGACTCTTCATGGAAATAATCTTCTAAAAATCTATTCATGCCGTATAAGTTAAAAAACATTCTTCTCGTACTTTGGCCGGAAAAGTCAAAAAGTACCTCGTACGAAAAATGATAAAAGATTCCTTTCATATCTTTTACTAAAAACTCACCGAAGGGTAAAATTGGATTTAAAAAGTTTTAGGTGGATTGAAATAATATTACATATTGATGAAACATGGATGTTGATGATAACTATTCCCTAGTAAATTCTGAAGTATAAACAATCTCGGATAAAAATGAGACTGCAAGATTTTCCCTTACCTTAGGTCTGATTTGCTTCGTAAGTTTCCGAAACTCGTGTATAATGATTTAAATAATGTCATTGACTTATTCCGGAATCATACTCATTGTTATGATATAATATATAGTCATATTATTAGCTTCTTATTAGAAATATTTCTTTGGTACTTTTTATTCGGGTGTTTATTACTTTTTGTTCTTATGCGTGGTTTGTCGAAAAAATTCTCATTCTTATTTTTAGGTTATAGATTCCTCATTTACAGAATGGTATTAGTGTAATATATACCATATTCATTCATTCAATTCATTTATATAATCATTATTCAATGAAGATCATGTAGAACGAGTCGCATCACATCGTGGAGACGGTATTCCATACATACGCACGAGTGACGATATCGTTCCCATGATCATGGAATTGTATTGGAGTGTATGTATACTATTTCATAATCAATATCAATTTAAAATAATCATATATAGTTATTATTTACACCATTATACCCATCCAAGTAAGGTGGTGGTGGAAAATAGATTACACCACGGCGTGGAGACGATATTTCGTACGTACGCACACGAGGTGATTTAGTTTTCCATAGGATGGATAGATTGTGAAATAGGGTTGTTTCATACTTATAAAAACATATCAGTATATGAGTGATACTGATGTTATTAATTCATAACTAATCAACTATATAAGAATATTTATAAGAAGAAATAAAGTTGAAGGAATCGGTAACGGACAATACCTCTTCTTTGAAGCGCCTCTTCTTAACCTCCTCTTAGGGCACTAAAAATGGTCTTTGAAGAAGACCAGGACCTCTAAGATGTTTCTAGGGAAGTGGAGAAGAGAAAATGGAAGGTGTTGGCCGAGTTTGAAGGCTCAATGTGGTGTGAGGAAGAGAGGGAGGAGGAGCCCTTTTATATGGGAGGAGAGGGGCACCTTAGGAAAAACTAAAACTATTATTTTATTATAAAGTCATATTTGGTTTTTAATAGCTCCAAATTGATTTATTTAGAAGATAAGGTGGGGATGGGTATAAATCCTCTCATCCAATATAATTTAGACCTGGTTATGTTTCTAGTTTAACCTTATCATTTAGATTTAACTTTAAGTTAAATAATTTTACTTTTACTGTGTCTTCTTATTTTCTTACACTATAAGGTTAATAAACATACTATAAAAAGCCAAATGAACACCAAGTTGTTTATTATTAATATATATATAACCTTATCTAAGTCATTTGGCATAACCTTAGATTTTTAGGAATAAAATAACAATTAATAATATAATATTTGTTTTAAAAACTATTTTCTGTCAATTTTGACACAATTTGGTAATTGATTTTTGTGAAAATCATAACAGAATTATTAGTTCGAACAAAGTTAATTAAATAAATACTAACATGTCATATTAAACTAGAAAATTAGTGTAATTCATAAAAAGTCTCAAATTACATTTATTTGGGTATTTATAACATCAATTATTTCAATATTTCATTAATAAGACAATTACTGCATCATCATTGTGTCATAAATAAATTAACTTATTTAATGTCTAAAAATTATAAATAAAATACCACTATGTATAAAATATTTTTATATTTCTAATGAATATTTATAGCCGAATTTATCTTATGTATAACCATATATTAAAAATGTTTTAGTTATTAAACATTGATTTTAACTATTTTAAGCCTTCTTTAAATAAATTAATAATAAATGTCATAATCTAATACAAGTGGACCTAAATGGTCATATTTTATTCCTAAGGGTGTTTTTGGTCGAATTAAACTTATCCACTAGAATTAGGACATGTGTTAGGGTAATAATAATATAATTGTTACCCTTAATTACACTATTTACTTTTAACCGTGGTAAATAAAAGTAAAAAGTTACTATTCAAAAAAAATTATTGTCATCTCATTGAATGACAATTTAGTCCTTGATATTAACCGTGTCTCTCGGATTTTTGAAATTCCACTCACAGAAGCGGTAAAATTAAGTTTTATGTAAATTTTCAAATTCTCCTAGGAGGTGGGTAAAAGACGGTGAAAAGTTCAATAAAATTTTTATATATCTAAAATTATTATAAAATGACTACAATGAATTACATTTAACTTATATAGGTGTTATGTATCATTTTTTACCTAAAATAAATTTGAATAAAATAAATAATTAATTAAATAAAACGTCGATTTTTAAATAGTAACCCATTGTTTTCACTATTCATCAAAAATTGAAAATTTTCAGAAAAATACCTAAATTTAACCCTAGGCTAATTTCAATACTCTGAATCCAAAAATGAAGTCCATTTTGAATTATAAAATTTAAAAAATTTCAAAAAGTGGGTATTACTATTCATAACGGCTAGTTTTAATAATATTTTAATAGCATATCATTGTTTAGTGAAACTCGGTATTGCGTCCCACCACTAGTGCAAAAAAACTTTTTAGCATCGGTTTTTTTTAATTTTTAACGTCGGTTATAAACCGACGTCTTTATAGGCGACGTTAAAAATACAGTTTTCACGTCGGTTCATAGAAACCGACGCGAAAAATGATTTGCTTATGAGCTTCGGCGTCGGTTTTTTATAAAACCGACGCCGAAGCTACATTTAGACATTATTTTCCGTGTCAGTTTATTAAAAAACCGACGCGAAAAATAGAGTCGACTTGGTTTTCGGCGTCGGTTTTATATAAAACCGACGCCGAAACTAATTTAGACAGGATTTTCGGCGTCGGTTTTTAAAAAAACCGACGCGAAAAATAATTCGCTTATGAGCTTCGGCGTCGGTTTTTTATAAAACTGACACCGAAGCTACATTTAGACATTATTTTCCGCATCGATTTATTAAAAAACCGACGCGAAAAATAGAGTCGACTAGGTTTTCGGCGTCGGATTTATATAAAACCGACGCCGAAATATCGGTTTTCCGCGTTGGTTTTTCTAAAAACCGATGCCGAAACTAATTTAGACAGGATTTTCGGCGTCGGTTTTTTAAAAAACCGACGCCATAGAAAACATTCGGCGTCGGTTTTTTAAAAAACCGACGTTGTAAATAATTATTATTTTTTAAATAAAATACATATATTTTCTCCTCCAAAAAAATCGGAACCCTGAAAAAAAAACGAAGTATACAAAAACAATTAAACAGCTTTAACAGAAGTACTTGAGAAAACTCAAAGTAAAGCAGAATTAAAATACACGTACCTACATGATGCATTTTCTTAATCTAACCATACTCAGTATCAATCATTGTAAGTTTCCTCCCATAGATAGCACCAATCCTGTCAAAATAGTAATGAAACTAAGGAGATGTGCGTGAAAAAAATCAATCCATGATATTAGTGCAATGAATAAACATTAAATGAAAATGTGTAATTTATTTGAATCATTCATTTTTTCACAAAGTAAATTACCAAAATGAAATGTTACGACTCCTGATCAAAATTCCAGGAACACTCAGCCGATGCAACCTCTTCCTCACCTCCCCCACTGAAGATGTTGGGGGTGTCTTTTCACCATAGGATCCCCACCACCCCCAACCTCAGGTTTTTATATTTGCTCTGTATAGACGTGCATTACCCATTCACTATTGTTATTTGTTTATGTTATGGAATAACATAGAAATAAGTTTGAGTGCAAAAAATAGGTTAGAAAATTGAAATCAAATGCAGATTGAAGACATAAAGAAACATACCTTAAAAATTGACGCCTTCTATTTTATCTTTGTGTAAACCCACTAAGCGTTGTTTCAGGTATTATGTGATATGCTTCTCGGCAATCATTTTCCGATATTTATTTGCATAAAAAATAAAAAGGCCTAGAAGATATTTATGTTCATGCAAGGGAGACATTTTTTAGTGTGTGTGAATGTTATTTCGCTATACGAATCTCTATGTTCATGATCCAAGTACCACCCTCCAGATCTGTCACTGTACAGACAAATGATTTTAAGAAATAACAATGAAAAGAAATATAATAACTAATTCTGAATTAAAATACACGTACCTGAAATATACGACATGCTTATTGTTGGTTATTGTTGAAGGATTCATTTGATTATTAGTAGATTCAATAAAACAGTTTTTGCAGAGGCACTTGAGAAAACTCAGTAAAGCAGAATTAAAATACACGTACCTGAAATATATGACATGCTCATTTTTTGTTATTGTTGAAGCATTCATTTGATTATTAGTAGTTTCAAACACCTAATATATCATAAGAGTTAGTTTTTTAAACCCATATATATTATTATTTATAAATATTAGTATATACATACCTCAAATCTTAATCAGACTTAACAAATAGTCCGAAAAAGTAGATTGAATATGGATCATATCAGATTGAGAATATGACTGTGAATAATTGAATACCTACAATAATATTGAATGATATGAAATTAATAAATAGAAGAAAGTGGATGAAAATATATAAAAAAATTAATACAACTAACCTTATGAAAATCAGTAGTTTCCCCAGTTGTGATTATCTCGTACATAAATTGTAGAATATAATAACCACATTCAACATGTCCATTTTGATGATGACACTGCAGTTATAAAACATTTAACTAATAATGAAACCCAATATATAACAAAAATATAAAAACTAATTACCTGTACTTCCACATATTTGATTTTCGTTGGTTTCTTTTCCTTTGTAAAATGTTTCCATGAACTGCATTTTTTTATATAAGAACTAATAAAACTTGTGTAAACAATTAAAATTAAACATAACAAACTTCTAAAAATAAAAAAACAACTTACCTGTTTAATAAGTTGGAAAACGGTTTACGCACTTTTCCTAATAAAGAGAAAAACCAATATAAGGTGCATTCATTTGGGCAAAATACACCTAACATCCAATGCCCCCTATAATACAAAAAGTTCACAATTAATGACATTATAATGATCATGAGTTCAAAATTATGTTGATATTCTTACTTATCAAGAAATGGCAAAAACCAGCACTGAATCTCTGTTTGTGATAATCTCTCGGATACATATTGAACTCTTTCATCATTTTTCACATGTTTGACTTCCAAGGAAATGTACTCTGGATCTATAAAGCTGTAAATTCTTGTAGTTTCATTTTGTAAAAGAATCCTGTATAGATACCTAATTTAAAAAGAAAATATAGTTAGTCAATGACATAACAATATTTTATTAAAGAAATAGAAATTCAAACGTCAATTTACTTACATGGAAAACAACTGCACCACATTCAGCCCGATCTCTTCAAAATTAACTAAATTCATGATATCTTCTTTCAATATTCTCAATTTATAATTTCTTCCACATATATCAGACGTCATACGAAACTCATAGATAAAATTCAAGGAAGAAGAGCACTGACATAATATTTTCAACCCAGAAGAAATATCAGAAGTATCTACAGCCGACTGTTTCTGAACATTTTGCTGCATTTGTACAGTTTCATTTTCTTTCAGATATTCCTATATAAGTTAAATGTCAGAAAACATTATAAGTAATTTGGAATCATTTCTAATTACTATTTAAAAAAACTCATACCTCATGTGAAATATAACGAAGAAGTGCAGTTGGCCAAAGTAAAAAATGGCCCATACATTCCCCAACACTTGTGATCTCCACAGTAGGAAATGGTAGTAGAGTAGTAGGATCTATAATAACAAGTACTGATTCTCTAACCTGACCCATCTGCATAGGCTGATGATTTACCGAGTCCACCAAAAAATACACTTTCCCTAACGCAACAATATGTACATGAGGATCTCCCGCAAACAACTCACAATATAAGGTTCGATCCGATGGAGGAGGTGGAGGCTCAAAGTTAGCAGGTGGGGCAGGGTAGTCAGGGTGAGCAGGCTGAGAAGTCAAAAAAAATTAAAAGGGTATATTAGTGTTCAAAATTTATAACATAGAAAAATTGATTAAAAATTAAATAAAATAATATACCTGAAATGGTTGCGCAGACGGGGCAGGGTAAGCAGATGGGGCAGGGTAGTCCGGGTGAGTTGGCTGAGAATGTTGAAAAATGAAAAAGTTATATCAGTGTTTATAATTTATAAAATAGAAAAATTGATGACATTAAATAATATACCTCGGAAGGCTGCCCAGACGGTGTTGGGTAATCATATGAGGCAGGATAGTCTGAGTGAGTAGGCTGAGAATGTTGAAAAATGAAAAAGTTATATCAGTGTTTATAATTTATAGAAAAGAAAAATTGTTAACAGTAAATAATATACCTCGGAAGGATGAGCAGACTGTGACTGTCTTGCCAAGTGTTCTAATAAAGCCTTCTGTACTGCTTCTTGAATTTGATCACCCATAGACCGTTTCATATCCTGCAGCTCTTCTTTTAAGGATTCGATTTCCGGGTCTCTTGGTTGCTTACTCTTACCAAAAACCTTCCGAATACTAACACCCGCCTGATATCCTCTAACACGGCCGGGGTGTTCAGCCTTTCCCAAAGCAGTGGCTAGGATATCCATCCTACCCTCGGGGATAAAAGAGCCCTGTGTCTCTTTCTCCTGAAGTTCATCCTAAAATGAAAAATAAAAAATTTATATTAGTGTTTATAAATTATAAAAAAGGAAAATTGTTAACAAAGAATTAATATTTACTTACAATTCTATTAGCCACTTGATGAGCTTCGTCTGTAAGATATTGTTCATTTTTTCTTCTTCTTGCTCGTTTCCATTTCTCATGGCGAGTGGGAGGAGATGGAGGACCATACTAGACCTCTTCTGAACCACTACTTGATCGAGCTCTTAATGCTTCAAATTTTTCTTCAATAATTTTCTGCTCCAAATACGAGTATCCTCCATGTGATAAAGTATGAGGGTATACGTTTTTCAAATGGATCTCCTGATGAGATCTTCTGGAGGCATGTTACATAAAAATAAACACATAAGTAATAAGGAAAATATAGCATAAATTTTAAAATATAAAACAATTACAATACCTGAAATTTCTCTTCCTGACGACTGTCAACAAATCGCTTCCATGTTTCTTCATCTATATATGGATAATTAAGACATGGGCTTTCAAACCTTCTCTTTCCAAAAACATAATCTTTCGTCAGTTTGTTTTTAAAATCTCTCCATCGAACCGCCGCTAAAGAGATATGTCTTTTCCTAATTTCTTTGGTTTCCTCAAAATTGAATGTCATCTGTAATTGAAAAAATTAAATATGTCATTTAAACTATATAATATTAAAAAAATGAGATAAAATAAATAAATAAAGATATTTTACCATCACGTCCTCCCAAAGCTGTTTCTTCGCCGTCCTGTCCACTGACTTCCAATCAGGATATAAAATACTAATCCTGCAACGGCTCTACATCGCTATATAACTGACAAACTGAACTGCATTTGGGCCAACTGCATTATTATTATCATCAAAACGGATGTGTGATTTGTTATCATCACGAGCGAGTGATAGTTTTGGTAAACATGTAATACCACGTTTACCAACTAGAGAACTTGATTTTTGAGTAGTAACTGGAGAAGTCTCCTCCGCCGAGGACGCATCAGTAGTCCTGCAATTTTTTTTATAAATTAACAGTTTTATTTCATTAAATATGTATATTACTGAATATTTAATAATATGTCAAAATAGATATACCTCGGTAACTGCTCCTCTCTATATGTATTTGACATTGCTACTAGAAAGTGTAATGAAATTTTGGGTACCTGCATATCATTAGAAAACTGAATAATTAGAAACAAGGAAATGAAAAATAAATATGTAAAAATAGAGGCATGCATTTGTAAGTTTTAAAAATAGACACAAAATATAAATATTTACTAGAAAAATTAGGAGACTAATTTATTGTTTTCCCACGTCCCTTCATCATGATCGGTACGTACTGCATGCACTATGTCTGTCTTATATTCATTGTAATCATCTGAAAATTGCATAATAGATGAATAAGGCTCATGTAAATCACTAGCATCATCAGAATCATCATCATCACCCAAATGATATCTTTTCCCTTGCAAAACAACTGACCACTGATCATTCGACGGATCAATGACATAAAATACTTGTTTTGCATGTGTTGCCAAGATAAATGGTTCCTCATTGTGATTAAATCTTTTCAAATCAACCAGTTTAAAACCATATTCATCATGTTTCACGCCACTATTACTATCAACCCAATTTCACTTAAAAATAGTGACTCGAAATTTAATATAATCAATTTCCCATATGTCTTCAATAACTCCAAAATATGATGTTGATGCAGAAATTGGGTTTTTATCTTTGGCACTCGAAAAATGCACTTCTTCAGCGAATACCATCACACCACTATTCTGAACGGTACTCTTGTCATCTAGGTTTCTTGTGTAAAATGTGTAGCCATTGATATCAAAACCAGACCATGTGATCACATTAAAAGATGGTCCCCCTGATAACCACTTCAATGTTTCTGATACAGATATATCTGGGGTAACTTTCTCTTTAAAGCATGAAACAAATGTCTTCTTATGCTCAATCATCAACCACTTTTCATTTCTTTTCTGATATCGTAACATTAATTCAGCAATATGTGAGGATATATATGGTTGAACCTCATCTATGTTGTTCAAAATGTATAAATGTACTTGCATCACTTCATCACGTGGAATGAACTATACCTTTAAGCCTCGAACCCCTCTACCTTCTCTGTCAACTGTCATATGTCGAGATAGAGGGAGACCAATATGCTCCACCTCATTCAAATAATCAGTACAGAACTCAATCACCTCTTCTGATACATATTTTTGAACAATAGAGGCCTCTGGTCGATAAGTATTTTTAACATATCCTTTCAAAATTTTCATATATCTTTCAAAAGGATACATCCATCTTAAATAAACAGGCCCACACATTCTTATCTCACGCACCTAAGTATTTTTAACATATCCTTTCAAAATTTTCATATATCTTTCAAAAGGATACATCCATCTTAAATAAACAGGCCCACACATTCTTATCTCACGCACCAAATGAACCAATAGATGAACCATTATATCAAAAAATGTGGGTGGGAAATACATTTCTAGTTGACAAAGAATAAGAGTCGCTTCATTCTCCAACAAATCTAACAAATTTGGATCAACGACTTTGCTACAAATGGATTTAAAGAAATTACATAACCTGATGATTGTCTTCCTGACAGATTTCGGTAATATACCACGCACTGCTACTGGTAGAATTTGTTGCATTAACACATGGCAATCATGTGATTTCATACCTATTAATTTACAATCCTTCAATGACACAAAATTATTCACATTTGAAGAAAAACCGCTGGGTACTTTAATACCATGAAGACACTGACAAAAATTAATCTTTTCAATCTTGCTTAATGTGTGACAAGCCGGAGGTAAATATGGTCTTTTTTCTTTCACAGCGGGAGCTAACTCCAAACGTATTCGCATTAATATCAAGTCCAATATAGCATGTAATCCATCTTTTGTCTTTCCTTTTATGTCTAACAAAGATCCAATCAAACTATCACATATGTTTTTCACAACATGCATAAAATCAATGTTATGTTTTATCTCTAAAAATCTCCAATAAGGTAGTTCGAAAAAAATAGACTGCTTCTTCCAGATATGTTTTTGTAAACCAGAACTTTTTCTCTTTCCAAATGTTGAATCAATATCTTTCACTCTGTCATAATATTCTTCAGCTGACAATGGTTGAGGGGGGAGGTTGTATTCTTGTAAACCGTTAAATTCTTTTCTCAATCTATGATAAGGATGATAAATTCGCAAAAATCTTCGATGTCCCATGTACATTGTCTTTCTTCCATTCTGCAATTGATAATATGAAGTTTGTTCTTCACAAATTGGACATGCTTTATGTCCCTTAACACTATATCCAGATAAGTTTCCATATGCAGGAAAGTCGTTTATAGTGAACATTATCATAGCACGCAAAAGAAAATACTCTTTCTTGTATGCATCAAAAACTGTAACAACTTTCTCCCATAGCAGTTTTAAATCCTCAATCAATGGTGTAAGATACACATCAATATCATTTCCCGGTTGTTTTGGTCCAGAAATCATCAAGCTCATCATAACATATTTTTTCTTCATACATAGATGCGGGGACAAGTTGTAAAGTACCAGCAAAACATTCCATGAACTATGTTGGCTACTGAGGCTCCGATATGGATTCATTCCATCAGTACACAATCCCATTCTGAGATTTCTAACTTCACTTCCAAAATCATGAAATTTTTTATCAAAACTATTCCACTGTGGTGAATCGGCAGGGTGACGTAAGTTACCATCAGAAATGCGCTCATCTGAATTCCATCTTAACCTTTTTGCATCATTTGAATTTGCAAATAGACGCTTCAGATGAGGAATAATTGGAAGGTACCAAATTGCTTTAGATGGAGTTTTGATTTTGGTACCTAAAAATAAATCAGAATTGAATTATCAGAATTGTTTGAAAAATATATTGGATGATATCATTGGAAAGTAAAAAAATTGATTTTTCATAATGTTACATGACATCACCTGAAAATGAATCTGAGTTGACTTTCTCATCCATCTTATAGCGCGATGTTCCACATGTAGGACAACTTGATAAATGTTCATTTTCTTTCCTATACAGTACACAATCATTGGGGCAAGCATGTATCTTTTTATACCCCAATCCCATTGGGCATAATAGTTTCTTCGCCTCATAATTGGAATCTGGAAGCCCATTGCCTTCTGGAAGAAGCTCTTTTAAAAGCTTAAGTAAACTGGAGAAACTTTTATCACTCCACCCATTTTTTTCTTTTAAGTTAACTAATCTCAAAACTGCTGATAACACTGTATATTTACTGCAACCTGAGAATAATGGTTTCTCAGAATCTCCATACAATCGTTCAACAGTTGGTGTTTTTTCGATGGTTTCAACACCTAAATCATGAATTAATTCTTCAATACGATCCTCTGCCTCATTATGAATATCGTCATCAACATTGGATGTTGAATTTTCAGTTCTTTCACCATGCAAGATCCAACGTGTATAATTAAGGCTAAAACCATAACAAATGAGATGATCCTTGATTTCTCTGAAGTTTAAATTTCTCATATTTACACACTTCACACATGGACAGAAAATCAAATCAATATTTTGATTATGCCGTTTAGAAAATTCCAAAAAATTGTCAACTCCTCTTTCATATTCACTAGTAGTTCTTCGTAGATAAATCCAATTATGATCCATTAATACCTGATATCACAATATAATTGATGAATATATTAAAACATAGAAAAATTTAAATATCTATCAGATAAATTGTAAACAAAAACATATTCCATAAAAACTATTGATAATCAGATAAAAGACATCAGATATGAAACACGTTTACAAATAGAGTAAACAGTTTATTTTCATATTATATACATGTGTGTTAACGACATTCTAATTTCATAAAAAATTATAAAGTATCAAATTTTAAAAAATAAGATCAAGAAAGAAAATGATATGTCATTTCAATCAATGATGTAGTTTAAAATAAAATAAATTAATGATTGGTTATTTGATTATTCTGAGGATATTATTAAACATGATGAAGAGTATGTTAATAAAATACTTCTTATTTTTGTGAACATAATAAATGAAAGAGTCAAATACAAAGATAAAATTCCTCAATATTTAAATTTTGGTCGAAATTGACATTTTGCAGTTGGGTCACATGGTAAAATATAAGACATCCAAATAAGTGTATCATTCATACTGGCTCATTTGGTTTATTTATCTCCTAAGGTTATTTATAATATGGTTTTACTCCGAATAGTGGGTATAGTCTCCACATTATACGTTTATAAACCTATAATGATGCTTAGGAGCCTCAATTATATTGGGACGCATGCTTGAGTTCATTGGTAATACGACTCACGGCATCAGTTTATGATCCCTCACCATTGACACTTGATGTGGTTTCCCATGATTTTTTTCTATTATCCCACATAGTTTTTGTAAATTATATGTCATTATCATTTTAGTATATCTTTATATTGATACTAAGACACTTCTCTTTATCCATATCTAACAGATCAATGCATTTCAATTCCACATTTCAGTGGATAATCACCATAATCCAATCTATATTATTTTATTATTGAACATATAATACATAATACAAATTCTATCAAGGGATTTAGGTGTCATCGGCCCAAAAACAACACCATAAACTATCTTGAGTAACATCAATGATTTTACTTTTTCTAGATTATTTTTTTCTTGCCAATATTACCTTTTATAAATGAATCACCTACATAAATGTCATCAATTGTGAGATTGGGAAGGTCTAGAGAACTATTATTACTGAAAATGATTTTTTATGGTTTTTCAAGAACCAAGATGAGATGCCATCTAACCAGAAACTCAACACAGTTTGGGATATGGCCTGAAGGGCGTTCTTGATCCCCCAAAGCTGGAAACTACTATAGGGAATCAAAAGAATAAAAAAGGAATGATTTATCCCAAAAAACTACCAAGATCAATATCTAAACTGAATACATGGTAGAACTAACAATAATAAACATCAATTAATACATAACTAATCCAAATACAAAAACTTCAAAATAAAAAAAATGAAAAAAAACTTATGATACACCATGAAATTGTGATCTCCATGTGACCTCTTTGTCACCACCAAACACAACGCCAACATGCTATAATGGAATATTTAACTATAAATAATAAACTAAAAAATATATTAGGTCAACCAATGTTGTTTGGAACAAGTATGATGTGATCATAAATAGCTCAGTAGGTTATCACACCCTATTCAATGCATTTCCTTTCCAAAAAAGTCCAAAAAGGTTAAAATACATATATAAAGTAGGATTTTAATTATTCTAAAAAACAAAATAGATATTTCCACAAATTCCCTTTTTTAAAAATCACACATGCATCATTTCTTTTCAAAAATGGTTTCACAATAAAAATTCATTATAAAAACAAAACCAAAAATATAATTTATTACTAGATGATCAAACAGTGAATATAATGAATGTAAATGAAACAAATAATATGATATAAACATGAAGGGATAATGACCAATAAGAAGTATAAATAAATAGAAAATACATATAGATAATAAATGGAATCTCTTAAATATATCTAGAGGAAATCCGTGGAGGCACTCAGTTTGGAATCAAATACCAGTATATAGTGCAAATCCATAGTCAATAACCAGTTTTCTGTTATAAACTATCCAATCTAGTGGCACATCCAAATAATATTCAACCATTTCCATGTATTGACCCACTTATACATTTCAAGTGAAAAAATGGTGTGATAGCAATAGAGAAAGAGGAAGAACGCTTACCAGAAATCGTGTAAACGAAAAAAACCTTCAAAAATGTCCGTCCAAGATCGCAAATCAAGTTCGAAGGTCGTCGGGAGTCCGAAGTGTAGCCGCAGAGCTTGATTTCGACGATCGAACAAAATAAGGGTTTCGGCCGAGATCGCAAATTAGGTTCCAAGGTAGTCGGATGTCCGAAGGGCCGCAGCGGAGCTTGATTTCGACGATGGAAAAAAACCAGGGTTTCGGGACAGCGGAGCTCGATTTCGACGGTAGAAAAAAATGAGGGTTTCAGACCCCGAATAATTTTATAAGAATTTTCGCGTCGGTTTCAAGGAAAACCGACGCCGAAAATTTAAAAAAAAACATTTCGGCATCGGTTTTTAGGAAAACCAACGCGAAAGTTCTAACTTATGGCATTGGTTTTTAGAAAAACCGACGCCGAATGTTTTTTTAAAAACTATCTTCCGCGTCGGTTTTTAGGAAAACCGACGCCGAATGTGTTTTTTCGCCGTCGGTTTTCAGCGTCGGTTTTCCTCAAAATCGACGCTGAAAATAAAAATAAAAACTTCCGCGTCGGTTTTTTTGAAAACCGACGCGGAAATTTTTTTTTAATTATTTTCCGCTTCGGTTATTATAATAACCGACACGGAAAATATGTTAACTAATATTATTGGCGTCGGTTTTCTGCAGAACCGACACCATTGATTCCCCGCACATACTATTCGCGTCGGGTTTTAAAAAACCGACGTTATTACGCCGACGCGAAAACCCGTATTTCCACTAGTGCACGCAAGATATCGAGGAAGGTCGCGATTGCGTGTAAAGAAAGACAAGATAGTGTTGTGTGTAGTGAATGATTCATTTGATGATGTATATAACATAAAAAAAAATTATTTCTCATAAAAATCTCGGGTGTTATAGGTTTGTTCCTTGGGTTGCAAGGGAGGAAGAGGAGGAAAATCCAAAGGTGGGTAAAAAATATCGCAATGGCAATTTTTTATAATTTGATAAAAGTTTTCAGGTCGCATGGTTTACCCACATTATTTTACAAACAGTTCACAAACTATGCTGAGTATACTCCCCACACACCCTTCCCCTACATGGTTTGCTAGACCATGCACAAACAAGGAGGATTTCTACAGCCTGCATGGTCTCCCCGGACATGGTTTTCCAAACTGTGTGCAAACTGTGCAGATTACCCAAAAGCCTATTTTCTACCATTTATCATGTCCTGAATCCCCGAAACACCCAGGAGCTATCTCATGGACTTTTAAAAACATAACAGTTCAAAATAAGGGGATTTAATGGAAACCCAAGTAAAACATACCTTAAAAAAAATTGGTTTCTTACCATCATTAAAATATCATGCAAATGCCAAGATTATGGTAGGAATGGAAAAAAATGTCTTGAAACATGGATCATTCCTCTAAAGCTCATTCATTTCCTCTATGGGCTAAAAGAAGGATTTCTAAAAAGGTGGTATTTAAGTATACGGGATTTCTACAAGATGCACCAATCATTTTAAATGTGTTTTTTTGTATAGTCATCACTTCCACAAGTTCAAATGGATGTTCTGGCGGGTTAAATGGGCCACGATCACTCAAGAAATATACTCAAGAATAAATAGGAAGTAATTGGTATAGAAATTGTCTCAGGAATAAAACATATGATATTTTAAAATCAATCAAGAAATTAATTTTAATAAAAAATCAATTCACATGAATTTTAGAAATTCAATACTTCAAAATGGTTGGGAAATTTCATTTACATAAATCAACTACTTCCATTAAATCATGAGTCCTTGTTTCAATATCTATGATTCGTTTAAATCATTTTATTCTTGATTTTACTTATTAATTATAATTAACATTGAAATATAAAACATGGAATCACAATAATCCTAAGAAACTCATGTCTCTTAGATAAGTCCAGTTAAGAATTAATTTATATGTGGGAATTCAATTCATGTCATTAATGCTCAAAACATGTTGTGGACAAATAAATTAATGAATTTTAAAAGATAATAATATAATGTGCCGTCCCTTTTGAAATAAAATTGTGGTCCTCTTCCTCCAAATATTGGGGCTTCCTTTTTTCCATCATGATCCTATAAAAGAAAAATTACTCAATTAAGCCCAAGGATCATTTCATTTAAGATCAAAATGAAAAGAGGGAGGGGGTTATATGAGAGACTAATTCCTAAGATAGTATTTCAAATATAAATTATAAATATTGAAAATAAATGTACTATAAAGAATGTAAAGGATAAATCTTGGTACAATACCCAAGTGTACCATGAATTTTTACTGCCTCCAGAGGGGAATACCAGTTTTTATCCAAAGTTTGATCATTGTTTGGGATTCTTTAACATGAACCACCACATTCGGATTTTCGTAGAATGATCTCCATCCTTTTTCTTGAGGGAAGATACATGGATAGTGTACACTATATCATCCCCCATCACAATAAGGTAGATCTTTAATGTTGGTGGTAGGATGAAGTATGGACCATCTTCTTCCTTGGATGCTAATTGTGAAATCTTCTTCTCTTCCAGTGCAAGATTTCTAGAAGGCTTAATTAAAGTAGCCTCTATTCTATTTTCCTCAGGCTTAGCTACTTGGGAATCCTAATGGGGATCATCAAATTCATGTTCAATATTGTTAGGGAGGCCCATGTATTCCTCAACTGGTGATATTTATGTTTCATCATCTTCCTCCAGGGCGACGCAAGGATTGACCAAATTGAAAAATTAAAAATTAAAAAGATTGATGCTCAAAAAACATTGAATGTAATTATAAAAGATATATTTAAATAAATGATCATCTCCCTGAGTTGTTTTTTCTTGAATCATTTTTTAGTGATAAGTGCCTCTTAGAGTTGAGTAATAGCAGAAGTAGGTAGGTTGTTATGATCCTCCTGTTCATGGATCTCCTCCAAAAAAGCAGGGAAGACCGAGGGGCGATCTTTTGGGTAATTTTCCACATGATAATCTTCTAGAAATTAATGGGAGAACTCATTTAGATCTTACACCATCACTTTAAAAATATGTTGGCCCATGTTCTCCCTTAGGCCCGTTATGAATTCTTTAAATTCCTCATCCCAAGTATTTGATTTTCAAAATGACATCACTTGTCTAATGATAACAGAAACAACATCCACCACGCACAAGGGTGAGTCAATAATTGGTTCTTTCACCTGTGGGTAATTGTTCCATGAATTGAATAAATAGTCCTTTGAAAAAAGCATGGGGAAATATTATTATTTTAGATTTTTTTAACAAAGAAAACTATTTACAAAAATGTGATTTTTCTAAAAGTGATCGAATTAAGGGATTATATCCCCAGAAACTATTCCAATTTTTGATGCATGCCTATTATAGGGAGTTGAAAAAGCATAAATTTATGTTTTTCTAGGGAAACATCGAGGCTGGCCAGGGTCATGTCACTTGAGGAGCTTTCTCAATTTGTTCACCAACGTAATCTTATTCACATAAGAGGTAATTATTTTTGTTGTTCTATTTTTTATGATATAAATGGAATTTAATAAGATAAATTATATACAAAATAAGATGAAACTAATATTAAATTCTCAATTAACATGAAATGATAAACAAAATGGAATTTTGGAAGAAATAAAATCTCCCAAGAAAACATTCAGGGAGCACCATCTTTGACCTACTTCAAATATTCTTAGTCAACACACTCTATTGTGTGTCTAAACACCATATTCTACCCTAGTTATGAATGAAACGTCCACTTAATGATTTCCAAGAACACCCTCCATCCACCTCCTCAATCGAGGGAAAATGGTTATAAATTATAAAGTTAATATTTAGACAACCATAGTGAGGATTAATCCAACTACAAATTATCCATAGAATTATCTTAAAGAATATTAAAAACATTTTCTTGTTTTTGAGAACCTGATTACCCCCTTAGAATATTCCTCAGATCAGTAACTCATGATTATGAGTATTATAGTTCATGATGGTAAGATGAGAAGAAGAAAAGATGGTGGATGGGTGGACATAAAAAAATTATCAATATATTAAAAATCTAAATTACAATTGAGAAAAAAAAAATAAAGAACACAAATAATGTAAAAATAAAAGGGGAGGATTTTTGGCTGGCCTCCCTTGGGGGAGATCTCTTCGCTGGTGTCTTGAAGGAATGGGATGGAAAATGGGGTGATTTGGGGGGGGGGTGGAATCTCTTCTCCTTCTAATAGAATATTTTTGTACTCCAAAATTTTATACGTGTTTCACCAATTAAAAAGAAAATTCACATGTAGTCTCTTTCAAGAACGTTCTCCCCCGTATTCTTTCTCTTCTCCCCGTAAAATGTCAACTCAATTGGACACCAGATTCAAGAGTTATAAGTTTTTCATTTAGTGTTACTTTTTCAAGATGAAGGTTTCAGGAAGCGTCCCCCCAAAGTATAACATCCAATGGAATCCATAATGACTTAAAAACTCCCTTAAATTAATTTTCTAAATTCTAAAATGTGTCCTCATTCTATTACAGGTGGAATCTCAATTTTAGGTGTGTAGACAGATATGGGATTTTATTATGGTGGTGGGGTCCACACATTGCGCCCAGAAACTTTTCCAAATTTATTGAAATTTTTTGGCATCTAGATTCTTGAATCAGTCCCTGGTATAGAATAAAAAGGTGAAGTAAATGAGTTAAGGATTTCTAAAAATATAATCTCTCAATTTGGAATTATATGATTCAAAAAATGACTAAAATAATATTGATGTAAAAATATGTCCAAAATCCAGAATTATGTACTTTTCACCATTTTTCATAAAACACATCATAAATCAAAAATATATTCATATAACCTCCAATTGATAATTTGGTAAGGTTAAACAAATTAAAATGTATACAATCAAGGTGTTAAATATTGGCTCTCCCAACGGTCCTAGAATGGTCTTCATTATGTTGTGTAATAAATATTTTTAATGGTGAAGTAACATCTACGTGTAAAGTATGGACCATTATATAGAACTAGAGGACTATCTGGATGTATAAAAAAAATTAAAACATGTACCAATTGTGTTATAGTCTATGGAAGAATACGTGAAATGATTACCGGAAGTAGGGAATCTACGACCTTAGAAACGGCCAACACCAATGTTGGGGCTGCATGATCCAATATTACCATGATCATAATGGTCAGTGATGAGAAATGAATAAGGGATTAATCACACAAATAAGGTTATTATAAACCAAGTATTGATGTGATTTTGTGATTCTATCCAACATGTTAGTAGTGGTGGTATATAATTCAACATCATACCCATACAGCTAGAAGAACAAGATAAATTGATCTCATTGAGTGCATTCATCATCGGGAGTATTTTGTAATAGTATAAAAGTCATTAATCTCTTATAAACCAGATTTAGACTCACTGTAATAATATGGTATCAAGTTATTTATTTGTTGAAGAGAAAATAGATGATGTGAAACTGAAGATAAATTAGTGAGAGTTTTAGTCTTATTAAACATAATAAATAAATAATCACATAATCCCTTTCAAGTATTATTAGTTTTGGAAGAATTATTAATAGACAGATCCATAGTGGTAAACATAATTGAAAATATATATTTCTCCCATTGTTACTATTTCCATAATGTGACATATTTTGAATTTGGAGGGGGTGTAATAAGATGAGAATAATACCCCATTCCCATAAAGATTATATTAACATTATTATTCCACATGACAGAATTGGGGGAATCGATATGTTTATCCACGTGATGTGGGTAAGTGGCGACAATATATGGAAAGGGTAATGATGATTACATAGATGGATCTAAAGATTAAAAGGTTGTTTAAATTGCATGATATGAAAATAAAAGACCCTAAAATTAAGTAGAGGTTAGAAAATTTTGTGCTGATGGTTCACAGTAGAATCATAGAGTATTTGTTAGGTAATATAAGATTTATTATCCAGAAAGGTGATAGGGAGAAGCTTTTCTATGTGTGGAATCACATAGGGCGGGGTGAGCAGATGTAGGGCAGGGCAACATGAAAAGGGAAGGGGTGAGCCTTTAGAGAGGGGCGACTGGCAAGGGAGGTAAGGCTTAAAGTGGTGAAATATGATGAGGGAATGGGTGACAGGCTGGGGATGGTGACTGGTAGGGGTGGGGTGGCTTGTCTATAGTCAATGTAAATGGATGTGTCGTGAAGGGAGGGTCTCACATGCCAACGGAACACAAGGGGTGGTTAGGAAAAATGTAATCAATTAGTGAGGGATCCTGCACAAGGATTAAGCGGGATGATGGAGGGAAAGGGAATCTCTCTATTGAATGGGTGACTATAATGGGGTCATTGTTGGGACCTGTCATGATGAAACATAGTGGGATAGAGGTTCGAATGAGTTTTCTACGGGAATGGGTTACAGGAGGGTGGTGTTCCTGGTTAAAATCATTCTTGATACCATCTTGTAATGGAAAATATTCCTCAAAATGAGGTAGGATACATTATTTATAGATAAAATTTGGTGTAAAATTGAGGTGTGGGGATGATATGGGAAATTATCGTTAAATATTTCTAAAAATCATCTAATTATTTTAACCATTTACAATGCCTCAAACCTAAAACATGTGGCTGAAATGGCTCATAGAACCTTCTGTACACAATTTTGTTTCGGAGGATGAGAATGTATACAACATGTGACACTTACTATCTAATAATACCTCTACTATCCATAGTGAGAAATTATTATCCATATCCATGAAAACTAAGAAGTTCGCGAACATGTAAAACTAGAGCATATTTTGTAGAATAATTATATAAACTTTACATACAAATATAACCATCCATCATGATGAAAAATATTAGAATACAAAAAATTCATCTTTTATTATTAATTTGGGGATGATTCACACTAATAATACATCAGTTACACCTATCAAGACATGCATAACATTGTCTTTCATCCAGTCAAATTTAGGTTTCTTTTAAAGAAATCCAAATACATTTGGATTCATAGTTTCTAAAGCCACATAAGTTATCGATCATCTAAAAATATATATTGAAATATTATTGGCAGTGGAAAATATAATAATGTGTCTACAATTATTCAGTAACATATTTTAGTACATAATTATACGATAGTGGAAGTTATAGAGAAAAACACCTCACCTACAACAAACATAAGATCATTTTCATGTCAAAATGAAATTACAAGCTTCTCTACATCCAATGTTCTATATATTTTTCTATATATTATTTTCTATTGAATGCTTTGGTCTTTGAGAAGTATCAACTCTCACAACCATGTATTCTTTTCAACTTCTAGTGTATATGATTTCCTTTTTGGTACAGACTGGCACTATTTAATATACACTTCATCTATCTTTCTTCTAATGTCAATCATTTAAGAGCTTCATAAACCTATGTTGGTCTCAAATACATATCCAATGAAACTAATTCATTCCAACATTACCTGCACTTTATTTCACTTTTTAATTGGCTTTCTCCCTCCAACTTTACTAGTATTGGATCATTTTGTAGGGTCTCACATTGATCCACCATGACACACTAGATCTAAAATATTTCTGGATATTCCATACATGATTCTTATATGGTTTTACATTCCTTGATAGTTTTAGGTGCATTCACATTATTAATAGTCACATCCCTCAGTTCTTCCTTGGACAGACCTCTAAATCACTCCAAAAGTTGTTCTTTAAAGTATATCTATTTAATCCCGAACTCATTTGGTTCCAAAAATAAATTCCAAACCCAAGTAATACCTTTCATAAATGAATTCACCATTAGTACATTCATTATTACTATAGTTTGGAATCTTGAAAAATATGATTCATCATTCATAATCTAATTGACTTGTTCCTTTCCATAAAATTCTTGTATTATAACTTTTCCATGCGCTTCTCCTGACTAATTTATAGCTTATCCAAATTCTCTCAGATTTATTACATTTTTTCTTCTATAAAATATGGAATCTTACATTTTTCTGCTAAAAATATTATTGGTATATTTTGTGCATCAACTTAATTGTAATTATTTGGAATATAATAACTTGAAATGATCCAAACGTCTCTTTTTTGTGATCTTCCTATATCTGATTTTTTATGTTAACATGATTTTCCACCCTTTTTTACATATAAATTTCCATCAATGATATTCATTTATTATACTAAAAAAATACACGTTTCTTATTATATACATGAAAAATAATTCTTGGTTAATTTTCCATTGTAGAGTAATGATTTCTAGATCCTCTCAAGAACCACTTCCAAAATATTCTAAATAAGTGTCCTCTCTGAACAACCAAAATTGTTATCCTCATATCCTCTAAATGGAAGCACCAATTAATAGGATTTATATGAGATAATAATATGAATCCATTGGCCTCTATTAGATATAAAAACATTATAAAAATAATCAATAGAAGATCATGGGAAGAGTTAGAATAAATATGTATAAATGCAGGAGAAAAGGAATGGAGACAGAGATCTCCTGGGAGATTCTCCACCCTAGGACTTTTCCCAAACATATGAATCATAAATTGGAACCCAAATGTCCATAAAATACATATCATGCTTCTCCCTAAAATACCCCACATCCATCTTTAAAAGGAGGTGTAATCTTTGAGACATCCTCCCTCAGATGATCTGGAAACTACATCCATCAATAACCATATAGCTGGAACACATAATTATTGACCAATAACAGTCCACCTAATACTTGTTATGTTGTTTAAAATAATGACCATGGCATAATTAATAGTACCCTAACTAGTTTCCTCCCACCCAAATAACTCCAGCATCACATCCCACAACACGTATAACGACCCATACTTTACATACATTGTTAAAACTTCAAAATTGAAGTACACTTATTACAACATATAACAAAACCATGAAAGTACCGTATAGGTATAGTGTCTTTAGAAACTGGGAAACATAAACAACTGTTTTATAAAGCATCTACATTGTCTCCCATTTATTTCATCATATCTAGAGTCCCTTTTGGAATATCCTACATAATAACCTACTTTCTGACCTCGGGAAAGAAAACATACAAAAGGGTGAGCTCAAATGCTCAGTAAGGGTAAACAAAAGAAAAAACCAATCAAATCATATTCATAAGAACATAACATTTTGGAAATCTTAACCTTCAAAATAAATCATAATTTTCTTACATGGGATAAATCATAGTAGTAAAATATAATCCCAATAATCATAACATAAAACATGAAACTTTGTGGCATACACACATAATCTTATAGAATCATTTCTTAGTAGTCAAGACTCATTGCCAAGACTATCTTAGCGGACAAAGTCCATTTCTGAACCGAGTTCACTCCTTATTTCAGTCTTGTTTAACTGAACCGGATTAACCTGCCATTCCAACCATGTCTATCTCATGACATATAAATATTTACCCAATGCATTGGAGGGATATATAGGTCTCTCCCATCAAATAATGATACCATTCTTATTTGTGCCACAAAATAAAAAATCATACATCATTTCATAACCCATGTAATAAAAATGGGATTCTTAAACATCGTGGCATCATAAAACAATTCATATAAGATAAAGGATTTCATAAAAATATTTCCATCACAACATAATCAAATCAATGTAATAATAGGGATAGAAAAAGAACCCTATATTATCTTAGATGGAAAATAATTTTGATAAAACACTTGAACTCCATTCATGAGGAAAATATCCTTTCTACTTCAAAAACATTTTCCTTTATTAACATGCCATATAATTTTAAACTAAAAGAAGTTGATTAAAAATAAACTTGAAAACTTTTAAAGGAATCTTCATGGAAATAATGTTCTAAAAATCCATTCACGACGTACAAGTTAAAAAAGACATTCTTCCCGTACTTTGGCCGGAAAAGTCAAAAAGTACCTCGTACGAAAAACGACAAAAGATTCCTTTCATATATTTTACTAAAAACTCACCGAAGGGTAAAATTGGATTTAAAAAATTTTAGGTGGATGGAAATAATATTAAATATTGAGGAAACATGGATGTGGATGATAAATATTCCCTAGTAAATTCTAAAGTATAAACAATCTCGGATAAAAATGAGATTGCGAGATTTTCCCTTACCATAGGTCTGATTTGCTTCATAAGTGTCCAAAACTCATGTATAATGATTTAAATAATGTCGTTGACTTATTCCATAATCATACTCATTGTTATGATATCATATATGGTCATATTATTATCTTCTTATTAGTAATATTTCATTGCTACTTATTATTCAGGTGTTTATTACTTTTTGTTCTTATGCGTGTTTTGTCGAATAAATTCTCATTCTTATTTTGAGGTTATAGATACCTCATTTACAGAATGGTATTCGTGTAATATATATCATATTTATTCATTCAATTCATTTATATAATCATTATGCAATGAAGATCATGTAGAACGAGTCGCATCACATCGTGGAGACGGTATTCCGTACGTACGCACGAGCGATGATATCGTTCCCATGATTGTGGAATTGTGTTGGAGTGTATGTATAATATTTCAGAATCAATATCAATTTACAATAATAATATATAGTCATTATGTACACCATTATACCTATCCAAGTAAAGTGGTGGTGGAAAATAGATTACACCACGACGTGGAGACGGTATTCTGTACGTACGCATGCGCGGTGATTTCGTTTTCCGTAGGATACATAGATGGTGAAATAGTGTTGTTTAATACTTATATTAATGTATCAGTATATGAGTGATACTGATGTTATTACTTAATAATGAAACAACTAAATAAGAAGAAGTGGAAGAAAAAATAAATTTGAAAGAATCGGTAACCGACATTACCTCTTCATTGAAGCGCCTCTTTGAGACCTCCCCTTAGGGCACTAAAATTGGTCTTTGAAGAATCCCAGGACCTCTAGGATGTTTCTAGGGAAGTTTAAAAGATACATTGGAAGGGTTTGGCCGAGCTTGAAGTCTCAAAGTGATGTGAGGAAGAGAGGGAGGAGGTTCCCTTTTATAAGGGAGGAGAGGGGCACCATTGGAAAAACTAAAAATATTATTTTATTATAAAGACATATTCGGTTTTTAATTGCTCCAAATTTATTTACATCGAAGATAAGGTGAGGATGGGTCGAAATCCTCTCATAAAATAGAATTTAGACAAGTTTAGGTATCTATTTTAACCTTATCATTTAGATTTATCTTTAAGGTAAATAATTTTACATTTATCGTGTCTTCTTCTTTTCTTACACTATAAGGTTAATAAACTTACTATAACAAGCCAAACCAACCCCAGGTTGTTTATTATTAATATATAAAACCTTATCTAAGTAATTTTGTCTAACCTTATATTTTTATGAATAAAATGACAATTAATAAAATAATATTTGTTTTGAAAACTATTTTATGTCAATTTTGACACTATTTGGTAATTGATTTTTGTGAAAATGATAACAGAAATATTAGTTCAAACAAAGTTAATTAAATAAGTAGTAATTTTTATTATTAACCTATAAAATTATTTTAATTCTTAAAAAGTCTCAAATTAAATTTATTTGGGTATTTATAACATCAATTATGTCAATATTTCATTAATAAGATAATTACTACATCATCATTGTGTCATACATAAATCAAATTATTTAATTTCTAAAATTTAAAAATAAAATACCATTATGTAGGAAATATTATTATCTTTCTAATTAATATTTATAGTCGAACATATCTTATTTATAACTCTATATTAAAAATGATTTAGTTATTAAACATTGATTATAACTATTTTAACCCTTGTTTAAATAAATTAATAATAAATGTCCTAATATAATCCAAGTGGGCCTAAATGGTCATATTTTATTCCTAAGGTTGTTTTTGGTCGAATAATACTTATCCAATAGAATTATTACATGTGTTAGGGTAATAATAATATCATTTTTACCCATAATTACTCTATTTACTTTTAACCGTGGTTAAAAAAAGTAAAAAGTTACTATTCAGAAAAAATTATTTTTATCTCATTGAACCACAATTTAGTCCTTGATATTAACCGTGTCTCTTGGATTTTTGAAATTCCATTCAGAGAAGCATTAAAATTATGTTTTATGTGAATTTCCAAATTCTCCTAGGAGGTGGGTAAAAGAAGGTGAAAAGTTCTATAAACTTTTTATATATCTAAAATTATTATAAAATGACTTCAATGAATTGAATTGAAATTATATAGGTATTATGTATCATTTTTTACCTAAAATAAATTTAAATAAAATAAATAATTATTTAAATAAAAATTCGGTTTTTAAATAGTAACCCAGTGTTTTCACTATGCATCAAAAATTGAAAGTTTTCAGAAAAATACCAAAATTTCACCCTCAGCTAATTTTGATATTCTAAATCCAAAAAGGAAGTCCATTTTGAAAGATAAATTTTATAAAATTTCAAAAATTGGGTATTACTATTCATAACGGCTAATTTTAATAATATTTTAATAGCATATCGTTGTTTAGTGAAACTCGGTATTGCGTACAATGCAAGCTATCGAGGAAGGCCGCAGTTGCGTGTAAAGCAAGCCAAGCTATTGTTGTGTGTAGTGAAATATTCCTTTGATGATTTATATAACATAAAAAAAATATTTCTCATAAAATTCTCGGTTGTTACATTCTACGTCCCTTAAAATGAATTTCACCCTCGAAATTCTTCAATTTATAACAAACAGTTGAGGATACCTCTCCCTCATAATATCCTCAATCTCCCATGTGTCTTCATATTATTAGTGTCTCCTCTATAAAACTTTCACCAAGCAAACGGTCTTGTTCCATATGACTTTTTCACTACGATCCAGAATCTCTATCGGCTGTTCTTCATAAGAAAGATATTTCTCCAGCGGTACAACTTCTGAGCTAAGTACATGTGAAGGATCATGTATGTAATTTCTCAGGAGAGATACATGGAACAGATCGTGAACTTGAGAGAGATTTGGTGGAAGCGCCAGTCGATAAGCTACCTTCCCAACACGATCCTGTATTTCGAAAGGACCAATATACCTAGGGCTCCGCTTTCCCTTCTTTCCAAATCTCATTACTCTCTTCTAAGGAGATATTCGTAAGGACACTTTATCACCCACATCAAACTCTAGGTCATTTCTTCAGTTGTCGGCATAACCATTTTGTTGACTCTGAGCTGCTCTTATGTGTTGTTGAATAGATCTGACCTTTTTTGCCATGTCATCAACAAGATCAGGTCCTAATAGATTTCTTTCCCCAACTTTATCCCAGCAAGTTGGAGTTCTGCATTTATTTCCACAAAGGGATTCATAAGGATTCATCTGAATACTGGAGTGAAAGATATTATTATAAGAAAATTCCACCAAATATAGGTGTTGATCCCAACCACCTTTGAAACCCATAGAGCAAGCTCCCAAGATATCTTCAGGAGTTTGAATTTTCCTCTCAGACTGACCGTCTGTCTGAGGATGATAAGCAGTGCTGAAACTCAACTCTGTATCCAGAGTATGCTGAAGACTTCGCTAGAATTTCGAGGTAAACCTTGGATATCAATCAGATAAAATGGAAAGTGGTACTCCATGAAATCTTACCACTTCCTTTACATATATCCTGTCAAACTGATCAAGAGAAAAATCTTCTCTAATAGCAATGAAGTGTGCCGACTTCGTAATACGGTCAACTATAACCCAGATAGCATTACTGCCATTGGATTTTTTAGGAAGTCCAGTGACAAAGTCCATAATGATGTTTTCCCATTTCCATTATGGTATGGGTAATGGTTTTAACATCCCATTAGACTTTTGTCTATCAACTTTAACTTGCTGAAAAACCAAGCTTCGAGAGACATATTCAACAACATCTCTTTTCATTCTATCCCACCAGAAGTACTCTTTCAGGTCCCTATACATCCTTGTACATTCAGGATGAATAGAAAACAATGAACTATGAGCCTTGTCCAGTAGCTCCTTTTTAATTCTGGGATGGGAGGAACACAAACCCGATCCCTAAACCTTATTATCCCATCACAATCACAGTCGAATTCAGGAACATTTCTCACCTTCTTTTGTAACTCTACATCTTCTTTCTGGGCCTCTTTAATCTTCACGTGTATAGATGGTTGAAAATTTATTTGCGAAAGATACTATTTTTCCCCATCCATTATAATTCCAAGATCCATTGTTTGTAAATCCATAAATATTGGCTCTTTTGTGATCCTCATCATGGATAAGCTATCATGGTCTTGTCGACATAAAGCGTCTGCTACCTTGTTTGCTTTCCCAGGGTGGTAATGAATTGAGCAGTCGTAATCCTTAATCAGCTCCAACCATCTTCTTTGGCACATATTCAGCTCTTTTTGTGTGAAAATATACTTTAAACATTTATGATCAGTATAAATATCACACCTTTCACTATAAAGGTAATGCCTCCAAATCTTTAATGAATAGATTACCGCAGCTAACTCCAAATCATGCGTTGGGTAATTTTGCTCATGGATTTTCAACTGTTGTGAGGCATAAGCTATCACCATATCATTTTGCATGAGAACACACCCCAGTCCCCTCTTGGATGCATCACTGTAGATCACAAACCTTTCTCCACTGCAAGGTAGTGTGAGAACAGGTGCATTGGCTAACCTTATTTTTAGCTCTTTGAAATTATTTTTACATTCCTCCATCCAAACAAACTTAACTCCTTTCCGAGTCAACTTGGTGAGTGGGTTAGATAACCCTGAAAAATATTTCAAAAAACATTGGTAATATGAAGCCAAACCAAGAAAATTTCGGATTTCAGTTACTGTTGTTGGTCTCGACCATCTTTCAATAACACTTGTTTTTGCTGGATCCACAGATATCCCCTCTTTTGAGATTATGTGACCAAAAATGCATCTTTTTTAAGCCAAAATTCACACTTGGTAAATTTGGCATAAAGATTATCCTTTCTTAGGGTCATTAATACAATTCACAAGTGATCTTCATGTTCTTCCTTTCTCTTTGAATAGACAAGAATATCATCTATAAAGACTACCACAAACTGATCAAGATAGTCTCTAAAGACTCTATTCATCAGATCCATGAAGATAGCAGGGGAATTAATAAGACCAAATAGCATCACTATAAATTCATAGTGTCCATACCTCGTATGGAAATCCGTCTTTGGTATATCCTCTCTTTTGACCCTTAATTTATGATACCCTGAATGAAGATCAATCTTGTAAAAGTACTGAGCTCCTCGTAGGTGGTCAAATAAGTCATCAATGCGTGGGAGAGGATATTTGTTCTTGATAGTGATCTTTTTAAGTTCTCGATAATCAATGCAAAGTCTCATTGATCCATATTTCTTCTTAACAAATAGAACAGGTGCTCCCCAAGGTAACGCACTAGGGCATATGAATCCTTTATCAAGATTCTCTTGGAGTTGCTTCTTCAATTCCTGCAACTCAATTGGGGCCATTTTATAAGGTGTCTTTGAAATAGGAAAAGCATCCGGTACGAGTTCTATTGAAAACTCAACTTCATGATTTGGTGGAAGACCTAGAAATTCCTCCAGAAAGACATCATCAAATCTTCGTACAATAGGCATATTATTAATCGTGAGTTTCTCTCCAACCATTTGAGATAAATAAACTTCATTTAGTGGAATTAAGACCTATAAGATGGAAGAAATTTACACTGGAAGGTATTGTTCATCCTTGCATCGATAGACGATCATAGATTGATCTGGAATATAAAATGTGACTTCCCTTATTTGGAAATTGATATGAGCTCCATATAAAGAAATCCAATCCATGCTAAGAATCACATCAAATTCCACTATAGGAAGGATCACAAGATTTGTAGGAACCACTTTCCCAAAAACATCAATCGGAGAAGAATTATAAACTTTTGATGCGACTATTGTGCCATTAGGGGTTGTCAAGCCAACTCAACATCTAATTGTTGAGGTAATATGGTGATACCCTTTGAAAATTCTTTAGAAATAAAAGAGTGGGTGGATCGAGAATCAAATAAAACATCTTCTACTTTAGAGTGGATGGTAAGTGTACCTTTCACCACTTCGTTATCATACTCCACATCGATGATAGAAATTGCATGTGACATTCCTTTGTCTTTATCCTTAAGATTTTGTTGACGTTGATCATCATCAAAAACCCTTGGATTATGGCATTGATTGGAATAATGCCCCATTTCATTGCACTTGAAACATTTAAGTGTAGTAGGCTCATTTTGTGTATCCCTTCTTTTTTTTGTATCATTAGACATCTTCTTCCCATTATTTCGACATTCAATTTCCCGATGACCTTATTTTCCACACTTATAACATTTTCTTGTCCCCTTAAGACAATTTCCTCCATGTTTCTTTCCACACTTTGAGCATAAGGGAAAACTCATCTTCTTTTCAGTGTGGTCTTTAGATTTTCTTTTTAATTCCATTTTCCTCTTCTTATCAAACCCATGTGACTGATGGGTTACACCAATATTCATCTCAACTTTGAGAGCACATCGAACGATTTACTCATAGCTATTGAAGTCCCTTATGGCTAACTCCCTTCGAAGACTTGGTTTTAAGCCACTAAAGAATCGATCGATCTTACTCTCAGGTTGGATAATAATTCCGGATGCGTACCTTGAAAGTCTTGTAAAATTTGCTTTATAGGTACCAACAGATTCATCATACTTTTTCTTTAGATCAAGAAACTCCTCCTCCATCTTTGTTCGAAGAATACGAGGGAAGTACTTATTGAAATATAAGTTCTTGAACTCGTCCCATTCCATGGACTCAATTTCATATCTAGGCCTCGTATTCTTGATAATATTCCACCATTGATCAACTTCACCTTCCAAACGATAAACTGCTAAGATGACTTTATCATGTTCAGAACATTGAAAAACAAAAAATATCTTTTCAGTGGTATTGATCCATTGATCAGCCACTAATGGATCAGTAGACCCGCTGAATGAGGTTGGACGCTGCCTAATGAAGGATCCAACGAAATGTTGCTCCTTCCTTTTCTCTTTTGGAAGTCAAGCATGATTCATAGCTTGAGAAAGTTGTGTGATCATGGCTACAAGATTTTTCATTCCAGCTCCCATAACGTTTGGTTTCTCAGAGGGACAATCATTGCATTTCCCGTCACATTCCGCATTAACATGGTTCCTTCGGGTTCCAACCATTGACTAAAACCAAGAAGAATAGTGTGAGCAACACTAATAATAATAGGAAAATTACATTATCAAGAATAAAATTTCACACTTAAGGTCTTATCATAGTTTGTTCACGGCCATTTCTAAAACACAAATATTTTGTTCTACGCTTAGACATATCCTTAGTTTTCTTACTAAGGCTTTCACATCCTAGTTTCCAATGGTTGACTATACATTTCCACTGATACCAACTATAACGACCCATACTTTACATACTTTGTTAATACTTCAAAATTGAAGTACACTTATTATAACATATATAAAGACCATGAAAGGACCGTATAGGTATAGTGTCTTTAGAAACTAGGAAACATGAACAACTGGTTCATAAAGAATCTACATTGTCTACCATTTATTTCATAATATATAGAGTCCCTTTTTGGATATACTACTTAATAACCTTCTTCCTGACCTGGGGAAAGAAAACATACAAAAGGGTGAGCTCAAATTCTCATTAAGGGTAAACAAAAGAAAAAGCCAATCACATCATATTCATAAGAACATAACATTTTGGAAATCTTAACCTATAAAAGAAAACATAATTTCATAACATGGGATAAATCATTGTAGTGAAATGTAATCCCAATAATCATAACATAAAACATGAAACTTTTTGGCATACACACATAATCATAGAGAATCATTTCTTTGTAGTCAAGAGATATTTCCAAGACTATCTTAGCGGACAAAGTCCATTTCTGAACTGAGTTCACTCCTCATTTCAGTCCTGTTTAACTGAACCGGATTAACCTGCTGTTCCATCCATGTCTATATAATGAGATATAAATCTTTACCCAATGCATTGGAGGGAGATATAGGTCCCACCCATCTAATAATGATACCATTCTTATGTGTGCCACAAAATCAAAAATCATACATCATTGCATAACCCATGAAATAAAAATGGGATTCTTAAACATCATGACATCATAAAACAATTCATATAAGATAAAGGAATTCATAAAAAAATTTCCATCACAACAGAATCAAATCAATGTAATAATAGAGATTGAAACAGAACCCTATATTATCTTATATGGAAAATAATTTTTATAAAACACTTGAACTCCATTCTTGGGGAAAATATCTTTTCTACTACAAAAACATTTTCATTTCTTAACATGTCATATAATTTTGAACTAAAAGAAGTTGATTAAAAAACATGAAAACTTTTAAAGGAAGCTTCATGAAAATAATGTTCTAAAAATCCATTCATGACGTATAAGTTTAAAAAAACATTCTTCCCATACTTTGGCCGGAAAAGTCAAAAAGTACCTCGTACGAAAAATGACAAAAGATTCATTACATATCGTTTACTAAAAACTCACCGAAGGGTAAAATTGGATTTAAAAAATTTTAGGTGGATGGAAATAATATTAAATATTGAGGAAACATGGATGTGGATGATTAATATTCCCCAGTAAATTCTGAAGTATAAACAATCTCGGATAAAAATGAGATTGCGTGATTTTCCCTTACCTTAGGTCCGATTTGCTTCGTAAGTGTCTGAAACTCCAATATAATGATTTAAATAATGTCATTGTCTTATTCCCAAATCATAATCATTGTGATGATATCATATATGGTCATATTATTTGCTTCCTATTAGTAATATTTCATTGCTACTTGTTATTCGGGTGTTTATTACTTTTTTTTCTTATGCGTGTTTTGTCGAATAAATTCTTATTCTTATTTTTAGGTTATAGATAACTCATTTACAGAATGGTATTAGTGTAATATATATCATATATATTCATTCGATTCATTTATATAATCATTATGCAATGAAGATCATGTAGAACGAGTCGCATCACATCGTGGAGACGGTATTCCGTACATACGCACGAGCGATGATATCGTTCCCATGATCGTGGAATTGTATTGGAGTGTATGTATACTATTTCATAATCAATATAAATTTACAATAATCATATATATTTATTATTCACACCATTATACCCATCCAAGTAAGGTGGTGGTAGAAAATAGATTACACCACGGTGTGGAGACGGTATTCTGTACGTACGCACGCGCAGTGATTTCGTTTTCCGTAGGATGGATAGATGGTGAAATAGGGTTGTTTCATACTTATAATAACATATCAATATATGAGTGATACTGATGTTATTACTTCATAATGAAACAACTAAAGAAGAAGAAGTGGAAGAAGAAATAAAGTTGAAAGAATTGCTAACGGATATTACCTCTTCTTTGAAGCGCCTCTTTGAGACCTCCTCTTAGGGCACTAAAATTGGCCTTTGAAGAAGACCAGAACCTCTAGGATGTTTATAGGGATGTCTAGAAGAGAATTTGGAAGGGTGTTTCTGAGCCTGAAGGCTCAAAGTGGTGTGAGGAAAAGAGGGAGGAGGTGCCCTTTTATAAGGGAGGAGAGGGGCACCTTTGGAAAAACTAAAAATATTATTTTATTATAAAGCCATATTAGGTTTTTAATAGCTCCAAATTGATTTAAATCTAATATAAGGTGGGTATGGGTAGAAATACTCTCACCCAATAGAATTTAGACAAGTTCAGGTATCTATTTTAACCTTATCATTTATATTTAACTTTAAGTTAAATAAATTTTCTTTTACCGTGTCTTCTTGTTTTCTTACACTATAAGGTTAATAAACATACTATAACAAGACAAAAGAACCAAAAGTTGTTTATTATTAATATATAGAACCCTATATAAGTCATTTTACTGAGCCTTAGATTTTTAGGAATAAAATAACAATTCAAAATATAATATTTTTTTTAAAAACTATTTTATGTCAATTTTGACACTATTTGGTAATTGATTTTTGTGAAACTCATAATAGAAATATTAGTTATAAAAAAGTTAATTAAATCAGTACTAATATTTAATATTAACCTATAAAATTATTTTAATTCTTAAAAAGTCTCAAATTACATTTATTTAGGTATTTATAACATCAATTATGTCAATATTTTATTAATAAGATAATTACGGCATCATCATTGTGTCATACATAAATTAAATTATTTAATGTCTAAAAATTACTAATAAAATACCATTATGTAGGAATTTATTTTATCTTTCTAATGAATATTTATAGTCGAATTTATCTTATGTATAACTCTATATTAAAAATGATTTAGTTATTAAACTTTGATTTTAACTATTTTTACCCTTCTTTAAATAAATTAATAATAAATGTCCTAATCTAATCCAAGTGGGCCTAAATGGTCATCATTTATTACTAATGTTGTTTTTGGTCGAATTATACTTATCCAATAGAATTAGGACATGTTTTAGGATAATAATAATATCATTTTTACCCTTAATTACCCTATTTACTTTTAACCGTGGTAAAAAAAGTAAAAAGTTACTATTCTGTAAAAATTCTTTTTATCTCATTTTACCACATTTTAGTCCTTGATATTAACCATGTATCTCGGATTTTAGAAATTCCACTCACATAAGTGGTAAAATTAAGTTTTATGTGAATTTCCAAATTCTCCTAGGAGGTGGGTAAAAGACGGTGAAAAGTTAAATAAAATATTTATATATCTAAAATTAATATAAAATGATTCCAATGAATTGAATTGAACTTATATAGGTATTATGTGTCATTTTTGACCTAAAATAAATTTATATAAAATAAATAATTATTTATATAAAAAGTCGGTTTTTAAATAGTAACCCAGTGTTTTCACTATTCATCAAAAATTGAATGTTTTCAGAAAAATACCAAAATTTCACCCTAGGCTAATTTCGATATTCCGAATCCAAAAATGAATTCCATTTTGAAATATAAAAATTATAAAATTTTAAAAAGTGGGTATTACTATTCATAACAGCTAGTTTTAATAATATTTTAATAGCATATCGTTGTTTAGTGAAACTCAGTATTGCGTACCATGCGAGCTATCGAGGAAGGCCGCAGTTGCGTGTAAAGCAAGACAAGATAGTGTTGTGTGTAGTGAACGATTAATTTGATGATTTATATAACATAAAAACAAAATATCTCTCATAAAAGTCTTGGGTGTCACATTCTACCCCCCTTAAAATGAATTTCGCCCTCGAAATTCGTCACTCTGTAAAAAACAGATGAGGATACCTCTCCCTCATCATATCCTCATGCGCCCATGTAGATTCTTCTAATTGGTGGTTCCTCCATAAAACTTTCACGCAGCGAGTGGTCTTGTTCCGTAGGACTTTTTCACTACGATCCGGAATCTCTATCGGCTGTTCTTCATAAGAAAGATCTTGCTCCAGCGGTACAACTTCTGAGCTGAGTACATGTGAAGGATCAGGTATGTACTTTCTCATGAGAGATACATCGAACACATCGTGAACTTGAGAGATATTTGGTGGAAGTGCCAATCGGTAAGCTACCTTCCCAACAAGATCCAGTATTTCAAAAGGACTGATATACCTAGGGCTCAGCTTTTCCTTCTTTCCAAATCTCATTACTCTCTTCCAAGGAGATATTCATAAGAAAAATTTATCACCCACTTCAAACTCAAGGTCTTTTCTTCGGTTGTCAGCATATCTTTTTTGTCGACTCTGAGCTACTCTTATGCATTGTTGAATAGATCTTATCTTTTCTACCATCTCATCAACAAGATCAGGTCCTAATAGCTTTCTTTCCCCAACTTCATCCCAGAATGTTATAGTTCTACATTTCTTTCCTTAGAGGGCTTCATAAGGAGCCATCTGAATACTAGAGTGAAAGATATTATTATAAGAATATTCTACCAAAGATAGGTGTTGATCCCAACCACCTTTGAAATCCATAGAGAAAGCTCTCAAAATATCTTCTAGAGTTTGAATTTTCCTCTCAGACTGACCGTCTGTCTGAGGATAATAAGCAGTGCTGAAACTCAACTCTGTAACCAGAGTATGCTAAAGACTTCGCAAGAATTTTGTGGTAAACCTAGGATCTCGATCAGATATAATGTAATGTGGAACTCCTTGAAATCTTACCACTTACTTTACATATATCCTGGCAGGATGAACAAGAGAATAATCTTCTCTAATAGAAATGAAGTGTGCTTGCTTCGTAGGATGATCAAAAATAACCCAGATAGCATTATTTCCTTTGGATGTTTTAGGAAGTCCAGTGACAAAGTCCATAGTGATGTTTTCCCCTTTCCATTCTAGTATGGGTAATGGTTGTAACATCCCCTTAGACTTTTGTCTCTCAGCTTTAACTTGCTGAAAAACTAAGCATCAGGAGACATATTCAGCAACATCTTTTTTCATTCCATCCCACCAGAAGTACTCTTTCAGGTCCTTATACATATTTGTACTTCCAGGATGAATATAAAATGAAGAACTATGAGCCTCATCCAGTAGCTACTTCTTTAATTCTGGGATGGGAGGAACACAAACCAGATTCCTGAACCTTATTATCCCATCATAATCAAGGTCGATTTCATGAACATTTCTCACTTTATTTGGTAACTCTACATCTTCTTTCTGTGCCACTTTAATCTTCACATGTATAGATGGTTGAACATTAATTGGAGAAAGATACCATTTTTCCCTTTCCATTATAATTCCAAGATCCATCCATTGTAAATCCATAAATATTGGATCTTTTTTTATCCTCATCATGGAAAATCTAGCATGGTCTTGTCGACTTAATGCGTCTGCAACCTTGTTTGCTTTCCCAGGGTGGTGATGAATTGAGCTGTCGTAATCCTTAATCAGCTCCAACCATATTCTTTGGCACATATTCAGCTCCTTTTGTGTGAAAATATATTTTAAAATTTTATGATCAGTATAAATATCACACCTTCCACCGTAAAGGTAATGCCTCCAATTCTTTAATGAAAAGATTACCGCAGCAAACTCCAAATCATGAGTTGGGTAATTTTGCTCATGGATTTTCAACGGTCGTGAGGCATAAGCTATCACCTTATAATTTTTCATGAGAACACATCCCAGTCCCTTCTTGTATGCATCACTGTAGATCACAAACCATTCTCCACTACATGGTATTGTGAGGACAGGTGCACTAGCTAACCTTCTTTTTAGCTCTTTGAAATTCTCTTCACATTCCTCCATCCAAACAAACATAACTCCTTTCTGAGTCAACTTGGTGAGTGGGTTAGATAACCTTGAAAAATCATTCACAAAATATTGGTAATATCCAGCCAAACGTAGAAAACTTCGGATCTCAGTTACTGTTGTTGGTCTCGACCAACTTTCGATAACCTCTGTTTTTGCTGGATCCACAGATATCCCCTCTTTTGAAATTATGTGACCAAAAAATGAAACTTTTTGAAGCCATAATTCAAACATGGTAAATTTGTCCTAATGCTTCTTATTTCTTATGGTCTTTAATAAAATTCTCAACTGATCTTCGGGTTCTTCCTTGCTCTTTGAATATACAATAATATCGTCTATAAAGACTACCACAAACTGATCAAGATAGTCTCTAAAGAATCTATTCATCAGATCCATGATGATAGCAGGGGCATTAGTAAGACCAAATGGCATCACTATAAATTCATAGTGTCCATACCTTGTACGGAAAGCCTTCATTGGTATATCCTCCCTTTTGACACTTAATTTATGATACCATGAATGAAGATCAATCTTGGAAAAGTATTCAACTCCGTGTATTTGGTCAAATAATTCATCAATGAGTGGGAGAGGATATTTGTTCTTGATAGTGATCTTGTTAAGTTCTCGATAATCAATGGAGAGTCTCATTGATCCATCTTTTTTCTTAACAAATAGAACAGGTTCTCCCCAAGGTAACGCACTAGGGTGTATGAATCCTTTATCAAGATTTTCTTGGAGTTTCTTCTTCAATTCCTGCAACTCAACTGGGTCCATTCTATAAGGTGTATTTGAAATAGGCAAAGCACCCAGTATGAGTTCTATTGAAAACTCAACTTCACGATTTGGTGGAAGACCTTGAAATTCTTCCAGAAAGACATCATCAAATTCCCTTACAATGCGCATATTATTAATCATGAGTTTCTCTCCGACCATTTGAGATAAATAACCTTCATTTAGTGGAATCAAGACACATAACATGGAAGAAATTTCCACTGGAAGGTTATGTTCATCCTTGCATCGATAGACGATCATAGATTGATCTGGAATATCATATGTGACTTCCCTTCATTGGAAAATGATATGATCTCCATATAAAGAAATCTAATCCATTCCAATAATCACATCAAATTCCACTATAGGAAGGATCACAAGATTTGCAAGAATCACTTTCCCACAAACTTCAATCGGAGAAGAATTATAAACTTTTGATGCGACTGTTGTTCCATTAGGGGTTGTCACATCCATCTCAAAATCTAATTGTTGAGGTAATACAACGATACCCTTAGAAAATTCTTCAGAAATAAAAGAGTGGGTGGATCCAGAATCAAATAAAACATTTCCTACTTTAGAGTGGATGGTAAGTGTACCTTTCACCACTTCATTATCATACTCCACATCGATGATAGAAATTGCATGTGACATTCCTTTGTCTTTATCCTTAAGATTTTGTTGACGTTGATCATCATCAACAACCCTTGGATTATGGCATTGATTGGAATAATGCCCCATTTCATTGCACTTGAAACATTTAAGTGTAGTAGGCTCATTTTGTGTATCCCTTCTTTTTTTGTATCATTAGACATCTTCTTCCCATTATTTCGACATTCAATTTCCCGATGACCTTATTTTCCACACTTATAACATTTTCTTGTCCCCTTAAGACAATTTCCTCCATGTTTCTTTCCACACTTTGAGAAGAAGAGAAAACTCATCTTCTTTTCAGTGTGGTTTTTAGATTTTCCATTGAATTACATTTTCCTCTTCTTATCAAACCCATGTGACTGATGGGTTACAGAAATCTTCATCTCAACTTTGAGAGCACGTCGAATGATTTCCTCATAGCTATTGAAGTCCCTTATGGCTAACACCCTTGGAATACTTGGTTTTAAGACACTAATGAAACGATTGATCTTACTCTTAGGTTGGATAATAATTCTGGATGCGTACCATGCAAGTCTTGTAAAATTTTATTCGTAGGTACCAACAGATTCATCATCCTTTTGCTTTAGTTCAAGAAACTTTTTCTCCATCTTTGTTCGAAGAATACGAGGGATGTACTTATTGAAAAATAAGTTCTTGAACTCATCCCATTCCATGGACTCAATTTCATCTCTTGGCCTCGTATTCTTGATAAGATTCCACCATTCATCAGCTTCACCTTCCAAACGATAAACTGCTAAGATGACTTTATCATGTTTAGAACATTGAAGAAGTGAAAATATCTTTTAAGTGGTACTGATCCATTGTTCATCCACTAATGGATCAGTAGACCCACTGAATGAGGGTGGACGCTGCCTCATGAAGGATTCAACAGAATGTTTCTTCTTCCTTTTCTCGTTTGGAAGTCCTGCCTGATTCATAGCTTGAGAAAGTTGTGTGAGCATGGCTACAAGATTTTTGATTCCAGCTCCCATAACGTTTGGTTGCTCAGGGGGACAATCATTGCATTTCCCGTCGCATTCCGCATTAACAAGGTTCCTTCGGGTTCCAACCATTGTCTAAAACCAAGAAGAATAGTGTGAGCAACACTAATTATAATTGGAAAACCACATAATCAAGAATAAAATTTCACACTTAAGGTCTTATCATAGGTTGTTCATGGCCATTTCTAAAACACTAATATTGTGTTCTATTCTTAGACATATCCTTAGTTTTCTTACTAGGGCTTTCACATCCTAGTTTCCAAAGGTTGACTATACCTTTCCTCTGATACCAGCTATAACGACCCAGGCTTTACATACATTGTTAATTATCAAAAATTGATGTACACTTATTACAACATATTACAAAACAATGAAAGGACCGTATAGGTATAGTGTCTTTAGAAACTTGGAAACATAAAGAACTAGTTCATAAAGCATCTACATTTTCTACCATTTATTTCATCATATCTGGAGTCCCTTTTGGAATATCCTACTTAATAACCTTATTCTTGACCTGGGGAAAGAAAACATACAAAAGGGTGAGCTCAAATGCTCAGTAAGGCTAAACAAAAGAAAAAACCAGTCACATCATATTCATAAGAACATGACATTTTGGAAATCTTAACCTGCAAAAGAAATCATAATTTCATTACATGGGATAAATCATAGTAGTGAAATGTAATCCCAATAATCATAACTTAAAACATGAAACTTTGTGGAATACACACATAATCATAGAGAATCATTTCTTAGTAGTCAAGACTCATTTCCAAGACTATCTTAGTGGACAAAGTCCATTTCTGAACAATGTTCACTCCTCATTTCAGTACTATTTAACTGAACCGGATTAACCTACCGTTCTAGCCATGTCTATCTCATGTGATATAAATCGTTACCCAATGAATTGGAGGGAGATATAGGTCCCACCCATCTCATAATGATACCATTCTAATGTGTGCCACAAAATCAAAAATCATACATCAGTGCAGAACCCATGTAATAAAAATGGGATTCTTAAACATCATGACATCATAAAATAATTCATATAAGATAAAGTAATGCATAAAAATAATTCCATCACAACATAATCAAATCAATGTAATATTAGTGATAGAAAAAAAACCCTATATTATCTTATATGGAAAATAATTTTGATAAAACACTTGAACTCCATTCTTGAGGAAAATATCCTTTCTACTTCAAAAACATTTTCCTTTCATAAAATGTCATATAATTTTAAACTAAAAGAAGTTGATTAAAAATAAACTTGAAAACTTGTAAAGGAATCTTCATGGAAATAATGTTCTAAAAATCCATTCATGACGTATAAGTTAAAAAAACATTCTTCCCGTACTTTGTCCCGAAAAGTCAAAAAGTACCTCGTACGAAAAACGACAAAAGATTCCTTTCATATCTTTTACTAAACACTCACCGAAGGGTAAAATTGGATATAAAAAATATTAGGTAGATGGAAATAATATTACATATTTAGGAAACATGGATGTGGATGATAAATATTCCCCAGTAAATTCTGAAGTATAAACAATCTCGGATAAAAATGTGATTGCGATATTTTCCTTACTTTAGGCCCGATTTGCTTCGTAAGTGTCCGAAACTCCTGTATAATGATTTAAATAATGTCATTGACTTATTCAAGAATAATACTCATTGTTATGATATCATATATGGTCATATTATTAACTTCTTATTAGTAATATTTCATTGCTACTTGTTATGCGGGTGTTTATTACTTTTTGTTCTTATGCGTGTTTTATCAAATAAATTCGTGTTCTTATTTTTAGGTAATAGATACCGCATTTACAGAATGGTATTAGTTTAATGTATATCATATTTATTCATTCAATTCATTTATATAATCATTATTCGATGAAGATCATGTAGAATGAGTCGCATCACATCGTGGAGACGGTATTCCGTACGTACGCACCAGTGATGATATCGTTCCCATGATCATGAAATTGTATTTAAGTGTATGAATACTATTTCAGAATCAATATAAATTTACAATAATCATATATAGTCATTATTTACACCATTATACCCATCCAAGTAAGGTGGTGGTGAAAAATAGATTACACGACGGCGTGGAGACAATATTCCGTACGTACGCACGCGCGGTGATTTCGTTTTCCGTAGGATGGATAGATGGTGAAAGAGGGTTCTTTCATAATAATAATAACATATCAGTATATGATTGATACTGATGTTATTAATTCATAATGAAACAACTAATGAAGAATAAGTGGAAGAAAAAATAAAGTTGAATGAATCGGTAACAGACATTACCTCTTCTTTGAAGTGCCTCTTTGAGACCTCCTCTTAGGGCACTAAAATTGGTCTTTGAAGAAGACCAGGACCTCTAGGATGTTTCTAGGGAAGTGGAGAAGAGAATTGGTCAGGGGTTGGGCGAGCTTGAAGGCTCAAAGTGGTGTGAGGAAGAGAGGGATGTGGTTCCCTTTTATAAGGGAGGAGAGGGGCACCTTTAGACACACTAAAAATAATATTTTATTATAAAGCCATATTCGGTTTTTCATAACTCCAAATTGATTTATTTCGAAGATAAGGTGGGGATGGGTCGAAATACTTTCTTCCAATAGAATTTATACAAGTTTAGGTATCTATTTTAACTTCATCATTTATATTTAACTTTAAGTTATATAATTTTACTTTTACCGTGTCTTCTTGTTTTCTTACACTATTAGGCTAATAAACTTACTACGACAACACAAAAAAACCACAAGTTGTTTATTATTAATATATAAAACCTTATCTAAGTCATTTGGACGATCCTTAGATTTTTTGGAATAAAATAACAATTAATAATATAATATTTTTTTTAAAAACTATTTTATGTCAATTTTGACACTATTTGGTAATTAATTTTTGTACAAATCATAACAGAAATATTAGTTCGAAAAAAGTTAATTAAATCTTTACTAATATGTATTAATAACCTATAAATTTATTGGAATTCATAAAAAGCCTCAAATTACATTTATTTGGGTATTTATAACATCAATTATGTCAATATTTCATTAATAAGATAATTACTGCATCATCATTGTTTCATACATTAATTAAATTATTTAATGTTTAAAAATTACAAATAAAATGTCATTATGTAGGAAAGATTTTTATCTTTATAATGAATATTTATAGTCGAATTTATCTTATGTATAACTCTATATTACAAATTATTTAGTTATTAAACTTTAATTTTAACTATTTTAGCCCTTCTTTAAATAAATTAATAATAAATGTACTAATCTAATCCATGTGGGCCTAAATGGTCATATTTTATTCCTAAGGTTGTTTTGGGTCGAATTGTACTTATCCAATAGAATTAGGACATGTTTTAGGGAAATAATAATATCATTTTTACCCTTAATTACCCTATTTACTTTTAACCGTGGTAAAAAAAGGTAAAAAGTTACTATTCACCAAAAATTATTTTTATCTCATTGAACCACATTTTAGTCCTTGATATTAACCCTGTCTCTCGGATTTTCAAAATTCCACTCACAAAAGCGGTAAAATTAAGTTTTATGTGAATTTCCAAATTCTCCTTGGAGGTGGGTAAAAGACGGTGAAAAGATCAATAAAATATTTATATATCTAAAATTATTATAAAATGACTCCAATGAATTGCATTGAACTTATATAGGTATTATTTATCAATTTTGACCTAAAATAAATTTAAATAAAATAAATAATTATTTAAATAAAAAGTCGGTTTTTAAATAGTAACCGAGTGTTTTTACTATTCATCAAAAATTGAAAGTTTTCAGAAAAATACCAAAATTTCACCCTATACTAATTTCGATATTCCGAATCCAAAAATGAATTCCATTTTGAAAGATAAAATTTACAAAATTTCATAAAGTGGGTATTACTATTCATAACGGCTAGTTTTAATAATATTTTAATAGAATGTCGTTGTTTAGTGAAACTCGGTATTGCGTACAATGCAAGCTATTGAGGAAGGCCACAGTTGCGTATAAAGCAAGCCAAGCTAGTGTTGTGCGTAGTGAAAGATTCCTTTGATGATTTATATAACATAAAAACATAATATTTCTCATAAAAGTCTCGGGTGTTACAACACGCAACAACTAACATCCTCTAGCATAGTCTTCCCTGACATGCACATAAAACTCCCATTCCTATAAGGTTTATAGTCTATTTAAATAAATTATTTTTATACCCAAAAAAATATCTTACATTATTCCATATACACCTACACCATCATACTTTATCAGGTTTTTTTCCTCTAATTATTTTTAGGAGGGATTTAAACATATTATCAAAACAAAATGCCTTTTTATTAAAACCTATAATCTTTTTATCATGTGGAGGAAACTTCTTCAAGACTTTCATATCCAATACTTGAGTGCTATAATTAGGATATAAAATGGGATCACTCTACCAACCATTTCCTTAAAGATCCAGCAACTCATTCACCGTATATGTACTTGCCTACTTACTCCCTTGGATGTTCCTCATATCATGACCATCCTGAGTAGGAATTATCTAAAAAAATATTTTAATCTTGATCATATACCCCTCTAAAAATCACTCAGAATCAAAAATAATTTTCCCCCTTCCATTCATATAATTTTTCTTCTTCTACATCTTCTATAATTTACCAGACCATTGAATAATGTTCAGTGATATTCTTCTGAAAACCCACATCATCAAAAGGCATCCATCAGAAACACTAGAGTGCTCATTCCCTTATACCAGATAACTTTTCACCTTTTTCTTGCAAGAAATAAAAATATTAACTTCTAATAACGAGAAGAAACAATAAATATTATTGTTAAATTCACATTATCATTCCCAATTTACTAGATTTCTGGAAACAATATAGCCAGTTTTTCACAAGAAAAATTGTGAAAAAACAAGAAACATAATTTTTAAAAAATAGTTATTAATTAAACAAAAATTAAGTTCAAACCCACCCCATAAATATGATATTAATATTTAAATTTATCACATTCTATTTCATTTTCATTTTTATCATATTTCCCACAGTTGAAGCCATTTCAAAACAATACTAGGATACTAAAAAATGCAACATAGACCAATGATTTTGATCATGGAATAAACCCTATTTTTTATAAATGAAAATGGATTAAATCAAAATAATTAGTCATGTAAACAAATCATACCAATTTTTAGTATGACAGACTCAATCCCCCATGCTTGTAACATAATTTCATCTAAATGGAAGAGGATGTGAATGTAACCCCACTGATTTGAAACACATTTACAATCTTGAAAGAAAAATATAGAAGTTTCATTTGGAGAAATGTCCTCAATTTGTCATACCTTCCCTCTATCTTGTAATATTAGGGGAGAAATAATAAAATTCATGAAAATAATGAACCTATCTAGGATCGATTCCAGGATTCCAATCACTAGAGCAGTGTCTTCCCACTGTACAATTATTTTTTTGACACATCCTTTAAGGAAAAAACATACCTTTAATTGATCTTCTTAATAGACATAAATTCACCTTAAAATGAAGATATATCCTTAAAATCATCCAATAACTATGCCCAAGAAATTTCTCCCCCAACCAAATGATAGAGCTCAAGTTTGTGTGGGAATTCAATACACAAACACAATCTCTAGATACCAAGATCACCGTCGTCACATTTTAGTGGGATTTATCAACCCATTTCCCCTCCCCAGTTCCATGTTTATAATAATTAATTATAAAAACAATATTTAATAAAAGAAATAACTTTTAAAAATTAAAAATATAATTAATTAATAAATTAAATATAGTAGTTGATATGAATAAATTATTAATTATTAATTTTATAATTGATTTTATTAATAGAAACATGTGATGTGTAGATCCCAAAGAAACTATATCATTTATTAAATAAATAAATATGAAAAATATATAAATATGGGTTCAGACATTTTAGGATCTTCACTCTTTATATACACTCACAATTTGTCACAAATACCGATTAGAATTCACTACATGTAAAAATAAAAAGTATCAGTTCAACCCCAATGCAATGAAAAACTCATCCACCCAGATCATGATGGTTCCTTTTTCCATGATAATATTGAACTCTCTTCAAGATATTATGTCCCTTCTAGGGGTCTTGATTCTCCCATAAAAGAACATATTTCTTGTATTATTTTTTCATAGCACCATATATAAATCCATTTTTGTTTCAACTGTTAAAGACATAGTTTAAAATACTATCACCTTGGGAGAGTAGGTTTTTAGATTTTGGGAATTTTTTATTGTCTATAGCGATCTGTGAGGACTTTTAAAGAATTACCAGATTGTTAAATGGATATTGTTGAATCCCTACATTTTTAGTTTTTAAGAAATAAGACAACCATGATATCTAAATATGTGACTTTCTTCTAGTCCCTATATTCTATAACCCTCTTTGGAGGGTAATAAACCATGTCTAAATTTGTGTCCAATACATGATTTATTACTACTCTAATCCTTATTTGGAGCATCATCTCCACCCCAAAGTTGTAACCTATATGATGAACCATCCTTAACCATAAACGCTTCAGATTTGGAATAAGAATATTCCACAACCTACTTAATGGTTTCATTGAATTCTAGATCACTGAGTATGGATTTTTATGCTCCATGAATCACCCACATGCATGTCAAACTTTTAGACATGTTTTAACATTATTTCAAAAATTATATATTTTATAATTATATATTATAAAATATGTAAATTATATTTTCATTTTTTCCATTAATAAAAATTATTTATGTCAAAAATATATTTTTTAATTAATAATGTTCTTAATTATAGTTTATTATTAAAATATTATTATTATTTTAATGGTGGTAATTTGAAACCTGAATCTCACATGAAAAATATACAAGAGATATTAAGATGGTGGAATTAATTTTTGTACAAATGGTTATGGTGGAGATGGTTCATGGAAATGTGGAGGAGGATGTGATCTGGTGGTGGGGTAGGTGGTGGCACATGGGTAAATTTTAACATATTTTAAAAAGGGAAAAATAATAAATCCAAATTATAGTCAAACTAAGAAACTATTTTCGAGAGTTGAGGGTGATTATAGCAATAAGGTGGGCATATATTAAGTGAGAAACTTTTGTGGATGGTTGGGTAAAACAAATTATCAATCATCGTTCTCCTCATAAAACATGATTAAATTAGAAATCAAGTTCATTAATTTTTTTGATGAAGGATCATAATCTCTCTATGACATCTACATAACTTTTAAATGGAATATACAATCATGTTTGGTGATTTGTTTTCTTAAATATTATTAAATTATATATATATATATACTACATCATTTAAATATTTTTATACATTACTTCAAACAAAGTATTCTGAATATATTACTCCCCTTAAACCAACACCTAGCCCTACCATTTAAAGATGAGTCCCCATTTTCATCCCTTACATGTTTTCCATGTGTGATTTCAATTCCATATTTTCAAAACATTCAATAAAAAATAAAATTTTATCAAAATTACAGTATTAGTAATGCCAAATAATGTAATTCAATTTTTTTTAAGTTTTAACATCAAAAATATAATTATGAATGAATAATATTAAATAGTCAAAACAAATAGATCAAAAATATGATTATAGTTTAATAATTAATTTTAATTTATTATGGTTATTATCAATAATAAATTATTAAATATTAGTTTCCAATAAAATAATTAATTAATCAAATTGATGTAGAAGATATTACAAAAAGCTAATACAAATGCACTAAGGAACACCAGTGAGACATTCCTCATTCCTCCTCACAAGGAATGACAAACACCCACTAGACCTATATATTTCATAATTTGGACAAAGGATGATATTTTATATGGTCTTAGGGCCAAAATAAATGTGCCCTAAAGGTCCTTGAAGGAGATGGATTGAAGGATCAACTGAGGAACCTATATCATGTCATGTTCCAAGTGATTCATTGTTCCATATCCTTTATCAGTAATCAGCACACCATATCACAAGTATGGATTTCTTACCACCCTTGGAAAATAAGAATAATTTCATACTACCATCTCTCACAACATGAAAAGAAAGCCCTATATCCCAATAAACTGTTTCAAGTTGGAAAATTTCCATATGGTAGTTGATATCACACACATTTCTTTTTTGATCCACACACTTTGGGATGCCCATTTGGAACCCCAAAACATCTCATACCTACCTGCATTACAATATTTGACTAGTAGCACTATGCATATATAGATGTGATAGGGAACCCCCATCACACATTGTAAATAATGGTGGATATAGAATAAACTGATAGGAATCAACACACCAATATCTCCTTAGAATCACCTTCCTATTGATTCCTTCAAGTTTGTGTGCCACATTGCTTGCATGTTTCATTACAGCATCTAACTCTTTGTTCATATGACACCCTATTTCTCATTTTTGTGTAGTTATTTTTTCCATTACCACAATGTGGGACCCATTTGAAATTTAATAAAAGGTCAATACAATCCCCCTTAAGGAGCCTGTCATGAATTAAACCATAGTAATGTATAAAAGTTTATGGTTACTTGACCTCTTAGGTAATCCCTACAGAAGAGAATAATTGAAAATTTATATAAAAATAATTTTTAAAATATTATAGATAAAGATAAAATTAAATTTACACGATTAATATTTATTAATAAATATTAGTAAAAAATTTAATTAGTGATAAAATTAATAATTGACCATAATTATTATATTGTATTACATTAACTAAAATATTAATAATGTTAATAAATTTAAATAATTATTTATATTATTGAAAATTGACATTAAAATTAATAACCAAGATATTAATCATTAAAAATTAACAATTATAAAAAAGATATATAAAATTCAACTATTAATAATCCTAAATAACAAAATAACAACAATTAATAGTATATATATAATACTAATTTATGATATCTATTTAGAAACAACATGAACCATGGATTTAGAAGGTAGCACCCATATCAAAAAAAAAGTATTTTCATAATACACATGAAAAGAATAAAGGGATGTAGATGAAAACAAGTGGAATACAAACACAAAAATGAGGAAACCCCAATGAACTAAATTAAGAATAATCGGTATTTAATTGCTCTTACATAGTTACAACATTGGATTCATCCCCCTTTGAAATTTTTTCAATATTCCTTTGGTTTTCTTCATCCTTGACTGGTAGACAGAAGGAAAAATATGTTTCCATCATATTTCAATTATGGTCCTTAGAGGAATAAAAGTGTAAGGCATCCTCCATCCGAGGGTCCATGTTACTACCGTCATATTCGAATAGAGATACATTTCTCCCACTTCATGTATTAATCTATGATGTTTCATCACCTTGATCTACCATATATTACCTAGCCAGTTACATCCAACTCATTTAAGAGATTAACAAAATTATGAAATTTGACTTATCCTAATATTATTAACCACTTGACTTTGATACTCTATGCTATTAGTAGCATTGATTAGTTTATGGATAGTAGAAAAATTTCACCCCAAACCATTACCATTATATGATATATCCATAGGTTTTTTTCTTCACATATCCCCATATCTCTATCACGAACATTAGGATTTATCTAATTTAATCTACAAATAATATGCCCTAATCAATGAATTACCTAAAATGTATACCATATATCAACTTACAAGGAGGTAATATCACCATCACTCCCATTAATAATAATTGATTATCCTCTATCCAAATCTACAAACACTGGATATTTATCCAATCCTTGGATGTTATCCACTGGAGAGGAATTATGTGAATGGATGACTATTCCAGAATCATTTCCCTCATGATGGGAAATAACCATAACTGAATCCAAAATCATATTTGATAGAGTACCTTTATTAAAAATGAATCATATTTTTAGGACACTATTTTACATGATTTTTTCTAACTTATTTAATAATTTTTCTTTTTATCAACATCTATTTATCCTGATCTTTATTATACTAGTTAGAATCTACCATTGGTTTTCATTTGATCCTATCATTAGCATGTGAAATAAAATAACATCGAAATGAATTAATAGGTTTATAATATTATTATAATTAATCTAATAATTATTAATTATTCTTGAAAATATATAATTTTTCATCTGTCCCAACATGAATTGGATTTTTAGGTTCACTATGGATTCAATTGACAACAATGATTTTCTACTGTAGATATCTTATTTACATCCTGACCAACATTAGAAATTCCCAGTGACTTAATAGTTTAACCATATATTCAGAATGAAATATCTTTTTCATCTATATTATTTTCAAGCAAGATATTTTGTGCTCTTGTGATTTCTATTCTTGTATACTTGTGCCACAACCAACATCATTGCCTAGAACATCACCAATCCCTACATATGATTATTCAAACTGAAAACCATATATTTAAGACATATTATAGTCTCTATCAAAGTCATTTTAAGTAGTACGATGATCCTCACTATGTTTACACTACTATCAATTTCCTGATAAGGATTCCCACTTGTGGATACATTAGAACATCCACCAAAAAGAGAGTTTAGAGACGATCCATAAGAGATTGGGGAATTTCTAACACCAAGATCAAACTTTTTAGAAGGATTACAATTCTCTTGTACCATTAATGTTTCATCCTTTACGGATAAATGTGTTTCTTATTGAACAAATTATTCATTATATATTTTCATTTTTATTGATAAACAAAATATTCATTCTTATTAAAATAATCACAAAATCATTCCGTTTGGGAATATACAATTAAATTCCCAATCAAATTACCATTATTATAATAATCAGGAATCATGTCATATTAAATAACTAAATTCAGGTTAATATTAATAGCATTTAAGATTAATAAATCAACAAGGGTGGGACCTAGGTCATTCTTAACCAAAACCTATGAAACATTTCTATATAGAGCACATTAATGATCAATATAAAAAATTATTGGTGTCCCCACATCGGATGAAATGTACCATTGTTTTTTATGAAAATAAAAACAACCATATCCCAAAAAATTAATCTATACTTATGATTGGAAAATATTGAGTAGATATAGATAAAAAAAATCACAATTTTTAATTATAAGAAGAAATGGTTTCATATAAATGGATCTGAATCCCCATATGTTGTAGTTTATTTATTTTAATTGAAAAAATGCGACATATAAAAATACCTATTAAAACCATCTTCCAAACTTCCAATCTGCATACCTGATGAAAATTCCTAAATATTAAATCAAACAACAATGGATTTTCCCTCACCATTTGTGTAACATGAGCAATTATAGGTTTCATTAATTCATGGAAATGAATATCTGATATTTTTTATAATCATCTTAAATTATATCTACGAACCTACCTATCATTAATTAATTAGTCAAATAATTCTCTATATTATTGAATAATTTCAAATCAAATATCAAATCCACATCTATTGACACAGTAAATGAATTAATGGAATGACTTCCTTGGGAATAATTAGGATGAATCACGTTCAACAATGTTCTATGTGTATAATCTGTGTGTTAGATAACATTATGATTGTATTTGTATTTTTTGTTTCATAATCCTTCAAACTTATCTCTGTAAAACATAATAATTACCCATATAGTTAAATTTTTATGTATATAAAATATAAAATAAATACAAAAAATTGAAATATTACATAGAGAATATACACATAAGAAACTATTTGATATTTAAATAAGTTACGTAGAATAATAAAAGAAATATATTTTTATAGGAAGAAAATGTAGTTTATATCAAACATAAATAATTAAAAATTAATAACATAACAAGTAATCAAAAAATATATTACAATAACATTGTAATTAATGTTAATTAACAATATAATTAAATGTAATGTTATTTAATTAATGAAATATAAAAATCTAATCATTTTTCATTAAAAGAATATAACTAAAAGTGGAATGACACATTGATTTGGAAATAAAAACATGTTTTATAATAAAATAATAAAAAATAAAAAAATAAACACACAAGATAACATGGGGGTTTCACTCTTAAAATGTGTAGAACAAATAACTATATCAAAATACACCATATAAAACATATCAACACGAATGTAATAAAAAAATATATCAACACAACTGATTCATAGAACCACTCCAGCTGGATGGATATTTACCTATCCTATATTTAATATGAGTTTACCATGATCTATTATGTTCATCCATATATAATGACCCTTATTTCTCACCTGGAATAATACTATAATCTTCCAAAGGAATTTGATTCCAAGATATAATAATAAAACTGTCTACATCAGTAAATTAATATAGAGTAATAGTTTTTTTCAACTGAACATTTAGTCTACAATGTTGGGTTATGATCCAAGAGGAAGCATAATTAGTGTATTTCAAACATATGGGATTTCTATAAAGAATTGATCACTTTTTATCTTTCATTATTAATTCATTTTATTCCTCCTCTTTGAAGGATGATGTTTTTACATGCACATTTAAATTTGGTGGTTCAATTATGGGATCTTTGGACAAAACGTTTTGGGAAGTTATAACATCCATAGAATCCTTCTGAATAAGGTACATAATATTCTCTCCCCTATATTCAAGAATACATTCTTTCATAGATACCGTAGATTTATTCATTATCATAAATTCACCAATACAACTTCTACTTTGATCCCTTTATGTTATGTCATTATCAAAATTTCATGAGTTAAGGGTATTAAGAAAATATAAAATTTTAATTATTTAACAATAATTTAAAATAATAAAATATATAATATAATTAATGTATAACATTCATTAATGGGAAAATAATTATATTCGTATAATGTTTTCTAAAATTAAGATGTTAGGATTTTTAAATAACATTATTCCATGTTAATAAATTTTTTCTAATTTTACTATTTTTTGAAACTTATTTTTTATTTCCATTAGATTTTTTTATTCATTCTATGTTTTTATTTAAAATTTTATTTCATTTATAATTTACATTTTATACTCTTTCAATGTCACCTACATTGATTATATTCGAGTATAAATGTAGTGTTTTGAATCAAATGTGTTTTGTGTCATTCAAATTATATGTGTATATTATTTTAATGAAATTATATTTATTCAAAATTATTATTAATGTGAAAATTAAATGTTTCAAATTTTTAAATATTTCTAAATATTTTTCATTTTATAATCTTTTCAGTCACCTAAATTGGAACATTATATTTTTCATTCAGGTGAATTTGAATCCAATAGAGCACAAGGTCGGCATTCTCAATCCCATTTAATAAAAATGAGGAAAAATATAAAAGAATATATTAGGATAGATATGTAATAATTCCTTAATCATGAAAAAAAGACAACCCAATCATTCATACACATTTTTTGATGATTTACTTTATAATGATACACTTAATATAATCCCAGAAGATCCTTTAGCCTATTTTCTTTTGTTAAGAATATCATGAAATAATGAAATATAAAGATAGACACACAATATAAAATACTTTAACATGCCTTTATATTTCCTTAATCTTCTAAAACTACATGAGATAACTTGGGGACCACTATAAGATATTTGAGATCTAAAAATCCAAGTAAGGGAATAATCAATACATAACATTAGTTAAAGAAGAACATGTGAGTCAACAAGAACATCAAGTTAACATAATAGAGGTGATAATCATAAACATAAACATTAAATAATGATATTAGATGATGTCATAAAAGAAACAAGGTAATGTGTGAGAAAATATAAAATGTTACATCATAAGTATATGTCAAGAATAACCACAAAGAAATCAAAACATTGGGTTTATAAGATAACCTCCCAGGCACCAAAAATTAAATATCATCAGATAAAAACATTATCCTATGTGTTGGAGGAAAATATAATCATTATCCTACACATCATGTTCATATCTGGTACATGTATAAGTCTTCCACATAGATCATACAAAACAAGGATGAAATTCATCACTATTAATGACACAACTATGTAGTGTTGGTTACATACATTGAAGTCACAAATAAACTAATGAGAGGAGCCTATGGGTTAATAACCTTGAGTGGAAATGTATATGGGTATTCACCATAGAAATTTTTTCCATGGAAAATCATAGTATAATTTATGCAGCATAAGAAGGGAATATAAAGAATCAGAGAAGGGATTAACGAGAGGTATTGGGGTATCTAATTAATTCAACATCACATTCACTATAATATTTCTGTTTAAAAACATATCCCAAAATGAATAATTGGAAATAAAATAATATGATATAATGAATTTGCATCAATAAATAGGATATTTAGATGATCTATTTCCTTGATAGGGCTCTTCTAGAATCCTGGGAGGAGCTTCATAAGAGAATGATAGAACCATGGGTGGGATCTAGAAAGGGAAGAACATATTTAATTTGTGATCTATGGGTTTTTAGTGAATAGGAAGGGGAAGATAGGGTGTATTGTCATTAAAATTGGGAAGATAATTCTTTTATTAATTTATTAACATAGGTCTTGGACTCTATATGATAAATTATTCCAAATGATAAACTATATCATGGGTCTTCCAATGTTTTTAGCTAAAGAGAAGAGGATTTAAATATTTTATATGGATAACAACAAAAATTCTTCAAAAAAACCCCTAGTGATGTGGATGTGAGTCATGTTTATAAATAATGTATTTAAAATAATGAACCTATAATAGAGGTTTTTTGGAACTCTTTAAGGGTTTATAATACTTATAAAATTACGTCAAAAATAAATTAATTTAAAGGGTAAAATAATTTAGGTCATGAATACTATTTTAAATTTTTATTACATCACACATTTGATTTATGATGTCATAATACATATAGTATAATTATATAGTATTTAATTATATTCCAAAATTTATCTAACATTGAAAATTTTGAAAAATTCATAGTCTGATAATTTTTGTGTGATGATATCAAAAATAATGTTAATTTTATGAAAATATTTTTCTAAATTTACTATTTTTCATTTTTTAATAAAAAATACCCATTTATTGAAAACATTGGTTTGATTTATAATAACATTTTTTGGACGTTTACGAAAGATACACTTTTCTTTATAAAATTAAATTATCATTTATATTTAATAAATACTATTTAATAAAAATATTAATAAAAATATAATTATTTTCAAAAATATTTAATTCTTCAAAAAAATTAGTCTTGATAGAAACTATAAATATAACAAAAATACAATTTGTGTTTAATCATATCGAAATCTCATATTTTTAGACATTATTATTTAACCATTAGAAATTAATTAGATATGAATAGAATTATTATTTTATTAAGAATATAAAAATTTATATTATTATGGTCTAAATGCATATCCTTTTATTACACCATCAGACACCATAAGGGTATGATGCGTGATAGTGAGATTTTATTTGGACAGATTGATGAACATGGTTTGGGTTGTAATCACAATGATTATAAACTTACCCAAATTTTTTTTTCTCTTTCATTAGATCTGGAATCTTGGATGGGGTTTGTTCAAGGTAAAATCACAGTGATTCTATCTCCATTATAATTTTTAATAAACAATCTTCATAAGGAATAATTATACCAGTTGAGGCCATCACTTACATATTCTTTGTCAATTTTATTTATCATAACCCTATATATATATATATATACTAATCATATAATGACTATATAATGTATATAATATCAATGGTTATTATGTTTACTAGTCTTTCAAATATGAAAGGATATATCTTATAACTGTCCAATATAACTTCTGTTGTATATTTGTTTTCTATAATATAATTACCTAATAAGATATTTATTCATTGAAAAAGTAATTCAATTTAAAAAAAATTTGGCATTACATTCTTGTTCCCTTTAGAAATTTATCTTTTCAAATTTTCATTTCATATACTGAAATAGAAGATGGTACTTATATTTAAATACTGCTTCTGGTTGTCAGGATGCTTCCTCAAACGTTTAGTTCTACCACACCACTAGGGTTAGTAGTGGTGTGTTATTTCATAGAATTTTTCTCTATAATCTAAGATCATCTTAGACGGATCCTGGTAAGAATGGTTATTTTACAATTGCACCGTATATAGATTTAGAATTAGGTAGGGTTCTGGTATTCACTTATTTCATAGGGATATATAGAAGACATCATATTCATTGGAAATGTTAGGTGGGAGTGTTATATGATAGGCCACAAATTTGATGTGATCAAATATCTCGAAGGTGATGTTGTGTCTTAGACTGAGAATTATCTTATTCTCAAATCTCATGACATACTTTTATGGTGATATGTAAAATAAAAATGTACAATTGACCTCAAACTCGTGGTTTCATCAATGACTATCTACATAACATTTCTATTGACTTTGTGTTAACTTCATATGAAATTTAATGTTTTGAGACTTCACTATAATTTCATTGAAAAGATTAACTCAAATCATCTTCCACTCTAAAACATTATCCTAACATGTCAGAGTCTCAAACATCATCCCAAATAATTCCTCATAAGGATCCATTTGAATTCTAGAATATAAATTGTTCTTATATGAAAAATACGTTTGGGGAAGGTGTTGATCCAAAAATCCATGAAAATTCATTGAACACGTTCTAATTTTAACATCTATAGTTTGAATGGTTGTGTTAGACTGGCCATCAGTTGAGTATGATAAACAGTATTGAAACACAAATCTGTATCCAACACTTGCTGAAAGATTCTCAAGAACCCCTTGTTAATCCTTGGATCTCAATCACAAACAACTGATAGTGGAACCCCATGTAGTCTTACCACATCTCTTTTGTATATCATGGTTAGTTAGTGAAGAGATAAATATTCCTTGATCACAACAAAATGCACTAACATTCTCTTGTGATTTACAACCACCTAGATGACATTATTTCCATTATATTTCCTAAGGATTTCTAGGAAAACATTAAAAGTTATGTTTTCTAATTTCTATTGAAGTATGGAAAATGGTTTCATCATAACCATAGACATATGTCATTAATCCTTGAATTAATTTCATACTATGAAATGAGTTACAGTTTCTATAGTCTCCCATTTTAGGATATCCCATATGATGTTCTATTTCATATATCAATACATCTTTGTTATTCATAGATTAATAGAAAATTATGAGCTATGAACATCATCCATAAGTTCCAGGTTCAATTATATTTTTAATGTTCCTCATATATGGGTTCTGACCCTGATAACACCATCATTGGAAATGCTTATCTATAGAACATTCACTACCATTTTTATACAGCAACTTATCATCTTTCTGATCCACCTTGATCCTATCAACAATAGATTATTGATAATTAATTTGATAAAGTATGGGTGAATATCATTTTTTTTATTCCAATTTTATTCCATTTTATGTCTTAGAAGATTTGATCCCTGACTATTATCATAATGGATAGGGTTGGAGGCGCCTTTCTACTCTGATAAGTTTCCATTTTTTCTTTCCCAAAATGGTAATGGATAAAAAAATCATAATACATAATTATTTTTATCCATAATTGTTGGTGCATATTATACTCATTTTTTTGGGAATATATACTTTTGACTTTTATGGTCAATATATATGTCACACTTCTCAGACAATGTTTCTTTATTATTAGTGAATGTTTAACTAGAGCCAATTCTAGATCATGTGTTGGGTTGTTATTCTCATAGTCCATTAATTAGAGAGAGGCATAAACTATAAATTATTTATCATTCATGAGTACAAAACTGAATCCTTTTCTGGAAGTATCATAGTAGATCACCAATCCATCCACACCGGTTAGTAATGTGAGCTCAGTTTTAGTGATTCTCACTTTCCTTAGTTATTTAAATCTTTCTCCACATTAGTAATTCCGGGAAAATTTACACCCTTCTATGTTATATTGTTTAACGATCAAAAAGATATTGATAATTTTCTCACAAATTGAGAAAACTACCCGACTAATATAAGGAAAATATTTATTTATTTCATATATGATTGTCTATTCCATCATTAAATTGCCACTTTTTTTGAAAGATCCATATATATCCCTTTACCGGTGATAACATTCCCTAGGAATGTTACTTGCTCATATTATAAGTTCTAATGAGTACTCGTGCTCTAGTTTCTTTTGGGGGGGGAGAGTCTATAAAATTATAAAAGGAACATATTGTACAAAAATGGAATTCCCTAAATTGGTATTTTTCATTATTGTTAATCATTTTAGCTAGGAATTATTTCTAATAAACTAATATCAATTCATGAGATAATAATTCGAAGGGATATCCAGCCCCCTTCATTAACTTGAATAGAATCATAGAGTGAATTGTGGTATAGAGGGTAAGTTCATTCTCCCAAAAATTTATGTTCTCTTAATAAAAGTAAAAACAATCCATAACTAGTATTACATTTAACTAAATCAAATATAGAATAATAATATTTTTAGGAAAAAAATTCCCTCAAACATTAACTTAGGATACAATATTAATAGATGTTTTCTCAATAATATCAACTAATTTATAAAATAAAATTGATGTTCTTAGAAAACATAAACTATATTCCAGTGAGGCATGAATTTCAATACAAGAATACAAACACAACTCTAGAGTAGAGGATGTGTGTACTATAATAATTACAATCCATCTCAGCACACTACCATCGAATATCCCATGAACATAAAGAGTATTATTGATCATAATGTTTATTATCCCTTTGAATTGAGTGTTTTCTTGGATAAATATCATGTTTTTTACATTTATGATATAGAATTGTTAATGGGAGCATTGACCAAAATTTGTTTTGGTCCATTGTGATTTCTTAATTATTCATTTTTAAATGAAAATTGGGTAAATTATTCCATATTTTCCCCACTCCAATCATATTATAAATTATTTATAACATTTTACCTACTTCAATATTCTATATTTTTAATGTGTATAAAATTTAATAATAATTATTTTATCTCCTTTATTATAGGAACATTCCATAGGTATTTCCCTCTACTTATTTATTGTGTCTGTAGCTTCAACTATATGCCTGTTGTTCATCATAATTTGTGTTAGCTCATTTGGAATAATCAATATAAGTATTACTATAACCACCATCATGTTAGGAATCACAGTTGTATAGTCATTAAAATTACCAAATCATTTTTGGTTGACCTAGTTCCTCAAATTTCCATCCATTCAAAAAATACAATGAAAACATGCTTGATAAATTTTAAAATATGAAACACATAAAACAAAAATTCTAGATGATAAATGGATAACTGATAAATTATTTACATCCCTCAACCTATAAATTTGAAATTTTCAATATATGTTATCCATTATATAATTACTAAAATAATACCTTATCGTCATTTTTTCCACTTGATAATAGTTCGTAATGTGCCTGAAGATTTACAAAAGCATATCCCCCATGAGTGTAAAACTAGGTGTGCAGTAAAGACACTTTATTGAGCACCATGTGATTATCAAGTCAAACTAAATGATTATAGTGAAACTTTATTTTCATTCATTAAAATTACATAATGTTTTTAGAATACTTAAAACATTATACAAATATATTCCAAAAGATCAAACTAGTTTATTACCTTTGGTATCATTCAAACATTGACACTAAAACATAAGTGAGCTAAATTACCTCTCACTAGGATATTAATTACTGGAAAACTTCATAGACACATTGAACATAAAACATATATTCAAAACTTGGTTAAGGAAACATAAATAGGGGTGAGCTTAAATTCTCAACTGGGTAAAGAAAGAAGATATGTAAACATAATCTGGAGAATGAGGGTATGATAACATGATCATGAAAAAAGAAGATCATACCATGCATATAAAATATCATATACTTGAATCATTGAATAATTATTGGTAGTTCATATAAAATAAATCAAAATGAAATAAAGAACATAATCCATGAAATCATAACATTGAAATAAAACAATGAATTTCGGAAGAAAAATTAGAATAAAATATGATTTCCATAGTATCCATGTCATTACTAAAAATACAATATTAGTAGTACGGGTACATTCCCCATACAATCATGGTATTCATGGTTCACTAGCCATATTGGTAGAATGATATCACTTCTCCTAGAATCTTAGTAGTCATAGTTAACTCTCATAGTCATCTTAGTATTCACGATTAATTCTAAATACCATCTTATTCTATCTCACAAGTCATAAATCTTTATCCAATGAATTGGAGATATATATAGGTCCCACCCATCTCATAATGAAATAAAACATAAATGTTCCAAAAGATCATCAATAATCATATCATAACCAATAAAAAGAAATAGGTATTATAAAAATTGTCATCATTTTATAACTTATATAAAGAGATAATTTTAATAATCATTTCTGCATAAACATAAACTATGGAATAAAGTGTGTTTGAGAATCAAATAACCTGTGAAAGGGAAATTGGTTTCATCAACATCGTGCCTTCAAAAGATAATGCATCCAAAGAAGTAATGTGAATGGAGAAATATAAAAATTTCTCCAAAAACGCCTGAATAAGACCAACATATGTTATCTTAAAAGGGAAATACTTTTTAAATATCTTTTAAAAAATTTCATTATGAATATATGTTTTCTGCATTAAAAATGATTAATAAAACCTTATTCATTTTTTAAAATACCTTTCCTTGAAAATAGCTATGATAACATATAATGGAATCATTGAATACATTTAAATGTTTTTAAAAAAATTTATCCTTGAAAATTGTCTTAGAATATATTTTGAAATCATTTGGGAAAAAACTTCTGAATTTTTTTTTAAACATGGGTTTTGGATACAATACATTTTTGACTAGAGAGAGAGAGACAATCAGATTTTAATTAAACACATTATCATAAGTACCAATGAGTGAAAAATGGTTCTAATAAATTGATATATCAAAAATAAATACAGGATATAAGAAATCATGAGTCTTCTTTAGATATGGATCATAACATTTCATTAAATGAATCATAAACATAATCAATCATGAAAAAGCGATGAGATTGTATCAATAAACTCTTATAATATGAAAAAATGGTATCATATTATCAATATAAGAGTATGAAATTACATTAAGCATAAGATATCATGAAAATAAGGATATTAATGAAATATAATTTGAAATGTAAATAAATACACTAAAAAATGAATTTAGGTGCATAACAAAACACGAGTCTCAATGGAGGTAAATTGAGACAGAACTATTTGACCGATTTTATAACCTTTAAAAAATAAATCCCAAGAAAGAATGTTCATAAAATGGATATGTGAATAACTATAAATTTAAGTATATGAGAAATTTAATACATTCATGGTAATTAAAACACATCAAATAATGAACGGGTGGTGAATAAATCATGTATCTCACAGAAATAAAAAGTGAGATAAAATCGAGTTATATTGTATCTTGACACTCAACATTCTCATTCAAACGACCAGTATAATATATTTTAATTTATTATAAATATTTATAGAACCATATAATTATATCTAATACCATATATGTTTTTATTACAACCTTATATTACCCACTTGTAACAATCACATGTTAAGATTTAACTTGGTGTAATATTTTCTATATTCTTCACATGTGTCATAATTTTTTATAACATTTATATTTATACATTATATCCATATTTACTGAATAAAACGATGATATAAATAGAATTTATAAATATCATATGTGTACTACATAAAAATATAGAATAAATAAGTACAAATTGGAATATACTATTCATGGAGACGGTAGGTCAAACGTACACATGAACGCTATTTCATTTGATTTTCATACTGAGAGAAAGAAAGTTAAAGACATATGTTTATATATTTTTGTGAATATACCATTATAAAATTATATTTTTTATATCATATATTCTTTATATATTCACAAAAACCATCCTTAATACAATCCATGAACTGTATGAACGAATCATAATTCTTTGAGTAGGCGGTAGTCCACACATCCTCAAACGAAATTATTATATTAAAACCAAATAGAAGGTAAAAAATTTATGTATTGGAAAATCAATTCCAAATATTATGGAAATTATAAATATAAAAAATATATATATAAATAGTGTTTCTATAATTATTTCTAATAAGATAGGTGGTAAAGAAAATTGAACAATCATCATTTAGTAAGGCGGTAGTTCGTCGTACACATAAAATGTATGTTCATCATACATTAGATGGAGGTGTGTGTAATTTTATGTTGAAACCATTACATGAAAACATCCTAGTAAATACAGAATACTTTTTGTGTAAAAAAATTATTGAAAAGGGTACTTGATTGGCGGATAATTAAAATAAAAGAAAGGACTTGGGAGAAGACGTTACCTCTTAATTCGATAACTGTTTTGGGTTTGGGCCAAAAGGTTTCTTGAATTTTCTTCATCATATGAGAAGGATTCTATAAATAAAGGTGGATATTGGGGAGGTATACTGGGTAGATATTGACTGAAATAATAATTTTGAGAGTTTTTATGAAGTGAGAGAGGATGTGGCCTTTTAGAGGGAAGGAAAAGTACTCACTTGGGATTTTTTAAAACAAGATAGGTGTACACATGTAATTTCATTAAAAAAATTATTTAAAACCACCAATTAATAATTTAATGTTTATTAACTAATAATGTAAACAAAATGGGTTTTGTACAAGTGTATAGGTCATCTGGTCCTCTAAGATTAATGTTTTGCCCCTATGTATGCCTAATTTCACCTTAATCATTGTGATTAATTCTAATCACTATTACTAGATATTTTGGACAAAAAATCAATATGATTTAATTAGACTATAAATATTTTACACATTACAATGGTTTATTTCAATTTTTAGAAATTTAGTTCATTAAATAAGAAAAATTATGATTAATGTTAATCTCGCAAAAGAGATGAAATTACGAGTCATTAAAGTAGAAAGTAGTTCTAATGTTTATTATGTTTTTATATTCCATTTCAAAGTGAAATTGATTATAATGAGCTAAATTTTATTAATAAATATATAATTTCTCTAATTAACTTTAAATAACATTAATTTATAATTTAAAAATTATATTTATTTAAACAAAAGGATGTTTTTAACCTAAAAGCATTATTTTTAACTATTAATCAAAAAATGAAGTATCTCAGAAAAATCCCAAAAAATCAGCCTAATATAATTTCAAAATTATAAATAAATAATTGAGGTTTATTTTAATCAAATTAAATTTCTAAATTTCAATAAAATTATTTTTTTTTCAAAGAAGGTCATTCAATGGATTTCATTCAAGATAAAATTATTTTTAAAAATAAATGAACTACATGAAAAATAATATCACCCATTGAAAATATGTTTTATTTTCATAAAAAATTAAAAAAAAAATTGAATAATATTTATTACTATTCATAAAAATACTTTTAAAAGATAGATTAAAATTATCTCATTCAAATAAATATAACAATAAAACATTGTTTCGTAGAAACATCATTGTTCCATGTAACATACACAAAGTTGGTGTTTCTTGAGACAAACAACGAGTCTATTTTTTGTGTAACATATGAAAATTTTGTTTCATGTAATGTTCTCCATGTCAGTTCCATGTGAAATTAATAACTAACATAGTGCATTGAAATAAATAAAAGAAAATTAAATTTAATCTAAAATTGTTTAAAACAACTTGGGATGTTACATTATACCCCAAATAAAATGTATTTAACCCCTAAAAATCAAAAATTAGGTAAAAAAATGAGTATAAGTCTGCTTCATGATATCCTAAATTTCCCATGTAGACTTTTATAACTTGTGATTTTCCACAAAACATTAACCATGTGAGGGGTATTGTTTTGTAGAACATTCTATGTACGATCCGGAATGTCAACTATTTATTCATAAGAGAGATCCTTATCCAGTGTTTTGACCTATAGGTTTAGTACATATGAAGGCCCAAGTATTTACTTTCTTATGAGAGATACATGGAACACATCCTAGACTATATAGAGATTTGGAAGACAATCCAAGCAATATGCTACTGTCATGATATTATCAAGAATCAAGAAGGGACCGATATACATATCAATTAGTTTCCATTTATTCTTAAATATCATGACATCCTTCTAGGGTGATATTCAATGAAACACTCTTTCACATTCATAAAATTCCAGATCACACTGATGGTTATCAGCGTAACTTTTCTGTGAACTTTGAGCTACCCTGATATAATGCAAAATGGTTCTAACCTTATCATAAATTTCTTCTAAAATATTAGGTCTTAATATAATTCTTAATTTAATATCATCCAAAGAACTTATAGCTCTATATTTCTTCTCGTAATGATCTTAATAAGGTTCCACCTAAATTAGTGAGTGAATGATATTGTTGTATGAAAACTCAACTAGAGGAAGGTGTTGATCCCAACAACTATTGAAATACAAATATCTTGATATCAATATATCCTCTCGGGTATGAATATTTCATTCTAACAGATAATCTGTTTTGGGATGATAAGAAGTGATGAAACTCAATTCTTTATCAAGTACTTGATGAATAATTTACTATAAATATGAGTTTAACATTGGATCTCGATATGATACAATGGAATTTTGTACTCCATGAAACCATAAAACTTCCATATTGTCAATCCTGAAATGTTTATCTATAGAGAAGTCTTCTGTGATAGTGATGAAGTGTAGTGGCATAGTAAGGTGGTTGACTAACATCTATATATAATTACACCATTTAGAGGTTTTTCATACTACCAAAAAAATACATAGGTATGTTCACCCTTTTTCATTATGATAAGGGTAATGGATGAAAAATATCCATTGACATATGAATTTCAGCCATAACTTGTTAGCATACCAAGCCCTGAGATACAAACTCTGTGATATCTGTCTGTATTCCATCCCACCATAATAATTCATTCAAGTCTCTATAATTATTTATAATTCCAGGATGAATAGATAATGAAGAAGTATGAGAATCCACTAACATATCCTTATTCAAATCTGGTATAGAAGGAACACATGCACGATTATAGAACCTAATAATTCCAACATGATCATGGTTAAACTATGGAAAATTTCTTACAATCTATTGCAGCTATACATCTTGATTATGAGCCTCCATAATCATCACATGGATAGAGGGTTGAACATTCATTTGATAAAGATAAGGTTACACCCTTCCTTCATTATTTCGAGATTCAATCATTGAAAATCCAAAAATATGGGATCTTTTGTGATCCTCAACATGGATAAGATAGAAACCAACTTGTTCACTTTCCCATGGTAGATATATATTTATTAGTCATAATATTTTATCAAATCAAACCATATTCCCTAGTGCATGTCCCACTCTTATTTGAATATATATTTCACACTTTTATGATCAATATATATCAATTATTTCTCTATAACGATAATTCCTCCATATCATTAATGAAAAAATCACTACTACAAATTCTTAATCATGAGTTGGTTAATTTTTCTAATGAATCATAAAAAACTGTGAGGAAAAAGTGATAACCATATTATTCTTCATAAAAAACATCCAAATCCATTATTTGATGTATCACTATAAATGAATAATCCTTCACTAATATAGGGTAAAGTAAGAATAGGTGCACTGACTAACCTTCTCTTCAGAGATGTGCAATTTTCCACACATTAATTTCTCTAAAAGAACTTGAAACCCATATATGTGAACATGGTCCAAGGATTATATAGTAATGAGAAATTATCCACAAATGTTTGGTAATACGAATCTAGTCCATGAATTCTACGGAGCTTAGTCACAGTGGTTAGATTAATCCATCATTTAATAGCCTCCATTGTTGATGGATCTAATGTTATACCATCTCATGAAATTATGTGACCCAAAAATAAAACATTTTGAATAAAAAATTCACACTTTATGAAATTTTCATATATATTTTTCTTCCTTAGGGTCTTTAGTATAATTATCAACTGATCTTCCTGATCTTCCTTTCTATTTAAATATATAATAATATCATCTATAAAGACTATACCAAATTGGTCGAGGTAATCTGTAAATAATCTATTCATTAAATCCTTGATGATTGTTGGGGAATTATTAAGAATAAAAGGAATCACTATATATACATTGAGTTCATTCCTTGAATTTTTTGTCATATATATATCCAATTTCATGAACCACAATTGATGATATCAAGCTTGATGGTCAATCCTAGAAAATAATTGTGCACTGTACAGTTGATCAAAAAAGTTATCTATTTGTGGGAAATTAAACATGTTCTCGATTTAAATTTTGTTCAACTCTTAATAATCAATGTAGGGTTAGATTCATCCATCCTTAAATATTTTAATAAAATGACCAGTGCGCCCCAAGGTGACTCACTGAGCCAAATGAATCCCTTATCATGATTTTTTTAGTTTCTTCTTTAATTCATGAATCTAAATCATATCCATTTAATAATATTTCTTTCAAATTAGTGTGTAACCAGGAATATGTAATATTGAGAACTCAACATCATGTTTTGGTAGAATAAAATGGAAATCTTCTAAAAATTCATCCAAGTAATCCAGAAAACTTTGCATATCATCAATGTTGATTTTCTCCCCAACCATTTCAGATAAATAATCCTTTTGATTATGAATTACAATCCATACACTATATTTAATCTCCAATGTAACATCATACATATCATCACGTTGATGGATGATCATGGGAGGGTTTGAAATATCAAATATAACATCACTTCCTTGAACATTTATCTATGATTTATATAAAAAAGTCATATAATTTTCTAAGATGAAATAAAACTAAAAAAAATAATCATATTTTTAGGAAGAAAATATCCACAAACATCAACCATAAAGTAATAATAAAAATGCGAAGAAATAATTGAAGCATTAGGGTCATGCACTAATAATTCTAATTCTATTTTTTTTAATCCGAACACCCTTAGAAAAATTCATTATATATGAATGAGTTGGTAGATATGGAATCAAATATGAAATTAGTAATTCTAGAGTGGATGGTAGGGGTACCTTTCATTATGTCATCATTAAACCCATTTTCAAAAATAGTGATTTCCGGATATTTCCCCTTATCCCTCATCTTAAGATATTGCTAACGTCAAACATCATCCCTATACCTTGGGTTTTGGAATTGGTTATCATAATTCCAATTATCCTTAGACTTATTGCACAAAATCATGGGAGGTTAATTCTATGCTCGGTTTCCCAATGAACAACATTAGTTAACTTCTTATCATTACATCATCAATCAAATTCCTGATAGACTTCCACTACACCCATAAAATATTTATTATACCATTTAAAGAAATTCTCTCTAGGATTATTCCAACATTTAGGGAATAATGGGATGATCATAATATTCCCTTTATGGTTTTTAGATTTTCCATTAGACTCCATATTATTCTTCTTGTCAAAGTCATGAGATTGATACCTGACTCCGACATCCATTTCAAACTTGTTTTCACAGTGTGCAATCTCTTCATAGCCACTAAAGACTCTTATGTCCAACACCCCCCTAAGACATTTTTTAACCCCACTAAATAACCTATGAAATTCATATTTAGGTTGGATGATAATTCCGGAAGCGTACCTCACATCTCTCTTGAAATTAGCCTCGTTGTTACAAAAAAAATCATCATACATTTTCTTCAACTCAAGGAACTCTTTCCCTCTTTTATAATGAAGAATATGATGAAATTAATTAATGAAAAAAAAGTTCTTGAACTCATTCCAATCCATGGATTCAATATCATCTGGTTACATTTCAATATTTTTTAGAGTCTGATGCAGATATTCTTTTCATTATAATCGATAGATAGCCATGATGACATTATCATTATTTGAAAACTAGAGAATAAAGAATATATTTTCAATAGTGTTGTTCCATTTTTCATCATCATGTGGATTAGAAGACCCTCAAGAAGGAAGGTTGATGTGGCCTCATGAAAGACTCAATAGAATATTGTTCCCTCATTTTCTCATTTGGAAGTCCACGATGATTCATATCATGAAAAAGATGTGTGAGCATAGAAATGAGTATTTTCATTCTTAATCCCATACCAATCAGTTGATCAAGATTTCAATCATTTCATAGTCAAGAACAATCACCATTAATTTGGTTCCTTCAGGTTTCAATTCATTGACTAAAACATAAATCGTAGAGTAAAAAACAATTGAAATATCAACTACCACATAATTCTGAAAAGTAACTTATAGGATGTCTAGGTTATAACACCTTCTTAATATATGACACCATAGGTTTAACTGATTTCATTCATATTGGATCATAATGAATATGTCAATTGAAAAATAAAGGAAGGGTGGTGAATTGTATGCTTAATGATATTTCTTTTTTCTCCAAAAATTAATTTCGCTTAAAATAATATAAAATAAATCAATTCACAATACCTATTAATTTATTAAAAAAATTAATCAGACATAGCCCAGAGTCTGGTTATAAAAGTATAATAATCAGGTTTATTTTGATAATCAAATCCAAAAGTCATAATTGAAGTTAATAGTATTCATGGTTGAAATAATTTAGACAGAGTAAGCATGTAAAAGATCACAATAACTATAGTTTCAATGATTATAGTAAAAACAATACAATGATTCAATCATAAATCATATTGAATAGTATCGAGTAATTAAAAATATCATATTTGTGGAAATTTTAATAAAAAAATAAATAATATAAAATGAATATAAAATAAAATTCACTTTCTTTTATAAATAACCATAAATTTAAAAGAATGCAATTATTTTAAACCAAATAGAAGGGTATCCAATAAACATGGCTATAGGTCCCTTGATTTATACTTTCAAAAAGGTCTATCTTACCCACACCAGGTTAAGCCCCCAATACAATGATCAACTTCTATCTTAATATTCTCAAAATCCCATAATCCATAAGGCGATCAACAGCTCTATCTTCCCAGCCTCAAAGCCATCAATCCGAAAACGATTAGAACGTCTATGATAAGTGTATTTAATGCATATATTTTAGAATGTTTTATGTATTTAATTTATTAATTAAATGATAAATCATGACAATTTTTAAATGTATTTATTTTTTTATGGAAGGAAATAATGAATTTGTGAAAAAGGAATGAAAAGTGGTGTAAAGTTCAGCTTAAGGACCCTTCGCGCTACTTCGCTTCGCTCGTGACAGGACACCAGATATTTTAAGAGGAAGAATATATATATAATTGGTGAAAACTACTACCTAGTGGGTAATTAAATTACATGTTGTGATCTCATTGGAGAAGCAGACCACTTCCCGAAAAAACTGTGATAAGAAAACTCACTGTAAATGACAAGTAGACATTCTGTAACCATATTAAGTGACATGAATATTTTTAGTATTAATATTGGAGAAGATTTTTCTGAGTTTTGTGATAAACTTAGGCCAAGAAAGTACACATTGTGATCCACCCATAACCTATGAGATGACGGTAAACCTTAAAATTCATGAACGCATGGGAGACTCACACAGACATGTAGGAAACACTGACTAAGGGTACACGACATGTACCTTCAGTACACGTCATGACCGACATCAGGCATACCCCTTACTATGCCTATTAATAGATCAACTATACACACCATTTATGTCAATCATTTAGATATATATCGACAAGGATCCACCATCAAATGCCGACACAACCACCTGTGCTGCTAATTCTTAAGGTTTTTTAGTTTTTTTATTTTTCTACACCCACTCGTGGTTAGTAGGAGTGGTTGATTTTTTTGTTCCTGAGTATGTGTGATGAAGGGGAATTTAATGTATGTGGTATTTTATAATTAAATTCTATTCATGTTGGGATTTCATATTTTTTCTTCAAATCTAACCTTTTGTTAAAATTTCGACTTGCATGACCATTGTAAGAGGGGTTAGGGATTATGTTTAATTTTATTCTCTCTTTGAGGATGGCCATTGTCGTGACTAATTGAATTAATTTATTTTCCATACAATATTGGGATTATGCATCCACCAAGTCCATTTGGTTTGACTTTATCTAATGATTAAATAAGGTATTGGGTTCCCCAACCATTACAACATAAAGTACCTAACCATGTGAAAATGAGATTTTGGGAAGGAGTGCATTTATCATGACCATTGAATTCGTTTGAAGACAATTTTGACAACTAAATAATAGAAATTTAATTATCTCATAAATTTTCATCTCATGATCCTAGAATTATTTTTTATAGAACTAGTTTTATATTGTATTCTCCCACTTTCTAAACAATTCTATGCCTGATAGTTTAAATTTTATATGAAATTATTTTAGATTTATTGGAATTAACTAATATTATCTCCAACCATGTCATGTTGGGTTCGACATTGGAATAATATATCATATAATACCCTTTGGTTTATAGATTTTTTTTATTATTGTTTTTAAATTTATAAATTCTGTAACCCAGTGGGAATTAACGATGCTCGTAGGGAAATAAAATTATTGGTGTCATCATATGGTATAAAGTTTAGAATTATTAGTTTAATAATTTACACAAGGAATATTTTCAATTTTTCTATTTACTACTTTTAACATTGGATTTTTATTATCATTTTATTACTTTTTAAAACATTGGGTATTTTTAGTTGTGATGGCGGGACCCCAGAACAGAATTACTACCAAAGAGATGTTCTCCAGTACACTAGATGGCACGACAAAACTAATCAACGTTATTAACGAAATGAAAAGTCACCCATAAGAGTTCCCATAACTATACCGAATCATTGATGTCACAACACCCCATAGCCTCGAGCCACAATTTTATAATTAGTGTCACAGTAAAAGAAGAATGGACAAAAAAGTTGATGTATGTAGCACTTCTTAATGCTTATAATTATGATAATCATGATGCCCAAAATTTTTCAGGCATAGAAGACAATGAAGAAGGTGACAAAGAAATATAACATGAATATTCTGAAGATCATTTTAGAAAAAAAAATCAAGAAAAATATAGTGAGAAAGGGGAATAAGAAGAAAAAGGTGGAACCTCATCTACTGACATGCTACAAAGCCCAGTCGCAAAATGGGACAAAAACTGATGGAAGAAGGTGATGAAGAATATGAAGATGAAGTTTAAGAAGTAATAATGGCTACATAATTTATTAAAAATGTTTTATAAAGTTGAAGTGTGCCACAAGAATAATAATAATAAGAATAATATTAAGAATAAGAAGAAGATGATGAGAATGCTTCACCCTGCACTAACTACTTGGATGACAAAATTAAATCAGCAATAAATGAATAAGATAAGGATTTAGAGGCGGAATATTAATAAATCATAAAATAAGTAACACATTTTATCCGTCCATTAAAGATGAATAATTTTACTGATTCTGGACTGATATTGAGATTATGCTAGCAATACTCAGGCTATTTAGACTCTGGTAACCACCACCATGGTCTATGTAAATTTCATAGAGGAAGTTTCTAGGTGATCTGGGAGAATTTAAAAGTCATTATTGGGTAAATACTAGATAGTTATAACTTTCATATAGTCCATTCAACTCACCTAGGTATGTTCAATCTAAACGAACATTAAAAAAGTAAAACTTCTGGGAGGCAACCCAAGTTTTTATCGCTTTCTAGGAATATATATTTATTATTTTCTTAAAATTTAATTATATATTATAATTTAATTTAAATACTCCTTATATTTGTGAGAATATTGAAAGTTACAATAATTTTACATGTTTATATTTAATTATTAGGTCCATAAAATGCATAAGTGGAAAGAATAAGGAAGAAGCAGATGAAGGAAGAGACACTGCAAGACCATTCAAATATAGTGAATCTGGTGTAGGCATTACCCACGCAGCCAACATTGAAAAATCAATTGAAAGGGGATTAAGCATGTTAATTCAATGTTTTATAATATATTCCCCGCATTATTTTTTTAGATATTTAATTTTAAATTTCTTTCCAGCATTTGATTCATTCATTATCTAAAAAAACTATGATACATAACCTGCTTAAGACAACTACCATGCCAGGTATTTAAATTTCTTTATCAATAAATTCGAAAGAGAAAAATTAGGAAAAAGATTTTGAGAGATTAGAATGTAAATTTGGATTTGAAAAAAGATGAATTCGAGGAGCATGATAGTCATTGAAAATTGATTTTTATGAGAATAGTCCATGTATTGAATTTCTGAAATTTTCCTTAATATATTTAATTATTTGTATGCATTGTCATGAGTAATTTTTCTAACAATTTTTTTCATTCCCAAGACATCCACTGAGCTAATATATTCCATTTTTTCTATTGTATATTTTTATAAAATATAGAAAAAATTTCTTCTAGAACTTTCTTAGAATCTTATCAAAACTACGACTTCATAGAATCACATTTAATTTTATTAAGGAAATCTTTTTGTTAGTCCATATCTAGAGACCCACCATGAAATAATATTTTTTATGTGTATATAATCCATGAATTAAGTTTTTAGAAAATGGTCTATTATCTAAGCCTATTTAATCCATTCTTACCTTCCTTTAAATATTTTCCCGTGATATTTAAAAGAATAAGTGTGGGGAAGGAACATTATTTGGTGTAATGGGGAATACCTCATTGTGTATATTTTCTAAAATTATTTGGGAGAGGTCATGACATATTTTATTGTATTTTATTATTCACCTCCATTTCTAAAAAAACAATTTAAAAAATACATTTAAAATAAAAATAAATAAATTGGTTTGTTTTTTGGGAGGATCCAAAATCACTGATTTAACGACTGATGATTTTTTAACATATGTGGATAGGTGATTTTTGTGAGATTTTTCCAAAGCATAACATTAGAAAAAAGGCCAATAAATAGAAAAGGATAAAAAGGAGCAAGTGAGGATGATTCATTCATTGAACTTACATGTATCAGGTGCCCCCTTTGATCTTTTCGGGTGGAAGAGAGAGATACCAACTATGAAGGGATACAATTATTTTTCTTATCTCTAATATTATAAAATGTACTTTACCGGTGTACCAATTTTCTTGTCCTTACAATTTACATCATGTACCCACCTACCCTGAAGGGTCAAAGTCATTTGATTCTTGACAGTGAATCATTCATTACATATTGTGATATCTATATTTATGTGGTGAAGATGTTAGATGTCTTGGAAGCCTATGGTATTTTACAGGTATTTTACGTATGTGTTAAAATCTATTTAAATTTATACCCTGATGATGAGTGGAAAAATTCATGTGAGGTAGATTCCAAGTAGCATTCATATTAATAATGGATTGAAAATAGAAAATGGATGAATGAAAAGGCTTGGTTGTTTCGAAATAGAAAAGGTAAATTACGCGGTTGACTTAGTTCCCTTGAAAAGTGAGGCATTAATGAATTTTCCCATGTGATGCTTGAAAATTTAATTTTCTATTTGATCAATTTATTTAATTTAAATTGAATTTAATTCATTTTAACGTGAGGGACTTTTTTAGTATATTGGCATTACCTCATTGAGGACATGTTTTAATTCATGTGCGGGGGATTTGGTAAGTGTATTTCATTCATATATTTTAGAATGTTTTATGTATTTAATTTTGAATTTAAATGATAAATACTACCATTTTTAAAATTTATTTCCTTTTTTATGTTTTTATGGTAGGAAATGAGGAATTCGTGAAAAAGTAATGAAAAGAGATGAATAATTGAGCTAAAGGACCCTTTACGCCACTTTGATTCACTCACGGTGCAACACTAGATTTTCAAAGAAGAAGAAAATATAGAAAATTGGGGAAACTACTTCATGGGGTGAACTTCACTCACATGTTGTGACTTCATCAGAGAATTATTCCTCTTCCAGAACATGTTGTGGCAAGAAAACACATTGTAAATGAATAGTACACATCGTGTAACCTCAGTACGCGACCTGAATATTTTTGGAACTAATATTGGAGAATATTTTTCTGAGGCCAGGGACAACTATTGAATGAGAAAGTACATGTCGTGAGCCCATGTATAGGAGGTGATGATGGTAAATCTTCAAATTAATTAACCTAATATGAGGAAGACATATGCGGACACAGAGGCACCATTGACCAAGGGTACATGATGCGTACATTCAGTATACATCATGAGTAGGGCCGAGAAAACCCCTTTCAGTGCTTGTAAATAGATCCCCTTGGTGAACCAGTTGAGGGAATCTTCTGGATGAATCTCGATGATGCGCCACCATCGGATGAAGGTACAACCACATATTCCTCTACTTCTGTCGGATTTTTAATTTCTTTATTTGTCTACACTCTCTTGGTGTTATCATGAGATGTTTATTTATTTGTGCCAAGGAGTGCATGAGGAAGGGTAATTGAATGAATGAGGTAATTTATTATTAAATGAAATCCATGTAGGGATATCATATTTTCTCTTCAACTCTATATTTTTTTAAAATTCATGACCATTGTATACAGGGTTATGGATTTGGTGTAATTTCTTTATCTTTTTGAGCATGACCATTGCCAAGATTGATTCAATGAATTTGTTTGATATGAAATCTTGGTATAAGTCTTCTCCCATTACAATTGGGGTTTTTCCCTATGTTTAAAGAATATGTTGGGTTCCCCATCCTTTACAACCTAAAGTACCTTACCATGAGAAATTAAGTGTTTGATATGGAGTGTATTTATCATGACCATTTAACTTTCTTGATCCAAATTTCGACAACTGCATAATTTATAATTAGTAATATTATACGTGTTCATCTAATAAACCTGGAATCATTGTTATCAGACACCCATTTTTTATTGTCTTCTCCCTCCTTCTAGACAATCCAATGCTCGATAGTTTTGATTTTATTCAAAAAAAATTTGGTTTATTTTATTTAATGAATATTTTCTCCAAAAATAACTCTCTAGATTCGACCTAAGACATTTATTTCCTATAATACCCTTTAATTTAGTTATTAGTTAGACTCATGTTTTAAATTTCTAAATTCGATAACTAGTTGGGAATTAATGATGCTCGTAGGGCTCTCAATCTATCATCCTATCAATCAAATCCCTCGTTCATAATCACTATTGATCAGTGTCATTCTAGGAAAATAAAAACTCATTGAAGTCACAAGTATATAGAACGTGTAGTTCAAAAGTGGAACTCTTTAAAGACTTTCACACAAATCCGCTATTTGAAAGATCAATCGAATTCATCAAATGTTCAGTAGAACATTTGCCTCGATCTCAATCAAGTGATCTGGTATTTATAGGACAATGTCAACACGGTCATCTTAAATTCCAACAATAGGATTCTCTCCTTAATATGTGGTGGTACATGCACACCAATTACTCCAAAAACCATGTTATTACTGAAACAATGACATCATTTATAGGATATATTGAAAAATATTATACAGAATCATTTTGATTAAATGGTATTACTTTTAATACAATAATATTTTTAGTATATGATAAAATGTGTTTTAAATAATTTAACTCTTCTTATGAAATAGGAGGGTAACAATATACAAGTACAATAATTTTAGTTAAGACAGTGAATATGAATTATCTTGTTTGTGCGATACTGAACATTGTAAATGATGGAAATCATAACAGCTGTGTCCGATGAAAATAATATTCAGTGAGAATGATTTTAATCATATCTAGGTTAAAAATAATAATAATGTATTAGTGTAAAACTTATGGGTATGATTATAATTGTATTCATAATAAAAATTATAATGAATAAATATAAGAAAACATAAAGTAAACAATATATGAATTCATTTGAAAAGGGAGTTTTTGATTTCGAAAACAAAAAGGAATAGAAAATTCCTAAAGATATTTTTGACTCAACAATTCATATCCAACATATATATAATCCATTTATAATGGTTTGTGAGTATTTTTTGAATTCCAAAGACATGTTCACTAGGATTATCAAACTAGGTGTGCAATAAGGCCCATTTTCATATACTAGATTTCCCCGAGTCTTGCCAAAAACATCTTGTAAGAGTTGTTACCACTAGGAACATCTGTGAAAACCAATATCCACTTGAAGTATCTTGACAGGGATTTATTTCTGGTAAACCACTAACTCTATCCTTTACAAAAATTCTATTACATTTTCCCATTCTTTTCCATATCCATATACTTATCCCAAGACAATACCTTAGGGTTCTTTCTATGATTTTTTCAACCCATCTTCCAATTTTTTACTAAAACCTTTCCTTGATACCAACTATGGAGATCGTTACATTTATACATTAACATTGCATAACATTTTTGGACTAATTAGAATATTATACAAATAGACTCCCAATGACCGTACAAGTCTAGTGCCTTGGAAAACATGGAATCATAAACACCAATACATAAGTGAGAAACATTATCTCTAACTAGGTTCTTAATGACTAGAAACCTTATTAGACACATCAAACTTAATACATTTTTTAATAACCTTGGGAAGGGAACATAAATACTGGTGAGCTCAAATTCTATGTTGGGGTAATGAAGGGAGATATATAAACATAATCAAGAGAATAATGGTATGACTACATGATTGTGAGAATATATGATCATACCAAACATATCAAAGATCATATACATGAATCATCAAAAAAAATTGGAATTTCATAAGATATGGATCATATAAAATGAAGAAAATAATCCATGAAATCATAACATATGAATAAATCAAGGAATTATGGTAGACACATAAGTATCTAATATGATTTCCACAGTATCCATAAAATTGTTTCCAAGATCATCTTGGTAGTATGGAATCACTCCCCATACTATCTTAGTAGTCATGGTTTGCTCCCATGGCCATATTAGTATAATGATTTCACTCCTCACACTATCTCGGTATTCACGGTTCATTCCCATGGCCATTTTAGTAGTCAAGGTTTCATCCCAATAGCATCCAAGTATATCTCATTAGATATAAATATTTACTAAATGAATTGGAGGGAGATATTGGTCTCACCCATCTCACAATGAAATCATACATACATATTCCACAAGATCATAAATAATCATATCCAAATTCAAAAAAAGAAGTTGGTGTTATATATATTTAATCATATCATAACCTATGGAAAGAGTTAGGATTCATAATCATTTCATCATGAACATAACCAAAGAAAATAATTGGTCTTCAAAAGTATTAAACCAATAAATGAGAAACCATTTTCATCAACATCATGCCCTCAAAACAAAACCCATTAAGAGAAATAATATTAATGGAAACATAGAATAATTTCCCGATAAATTATTGAGTAACACAAAATTATGTTAGCTTATATGATATATAATTTCTACAGTTCTTTTGAAAACATTTCTTGAGGAAAATATCCATTCATAATTGAATATTATTTTTAAAACATAAAAACTTTTTGAAATACATTTTCTTTCAAAATATATAAATATATAATTTAAAATCGGAAAATATTTTAAAATCACTTTTCGTTGAAAATGGGATTCCAAAGATCTTTTGAGAAAATTTTGGAATTTTTTATAATTTTTTTTAAAACACTATTTTTTTAATATAATAGATTTTTGACTAAGGAGAGAGATGATATGATTTTACATCAAAACATTATCTTATGTACCAATGAGTGTAAAATGGTACTAATACATGTGGCCAAACTGAATGAACATATAATATGGAACATCATTATTGTTCTTGAGTTGTGGATTATATGATTTCATCGAAGGATTCATAAACATAAACAATATTGAAAAAGTTATGAGATTGTTTCAATAAATTCTTATAAGTTGGTAAATTGATATCATAATATCCATGTAAGAAAAAAAAAATCGCATGAAGCATAAAATATCATGAAGAAAGGATATTTAAGTTATAACATGTAAAATGGATGTATATACACCTCAAAAATAAAACAGGATCATTACCAAACATGATTCTTAATAAATAACAATTGAGACAGAACTATTCCACTAATTTGATTACTTTTGAATCTTAACCCCCATGACATAAATTTCATAAAATAGATTTCTGAATAACCATTAATTTAAATATAAGAGGCATATAATACTTTAATTGTTAGTACATACACAACCCAAAATTAATGAGTGGTGAATAAACCATGTATCTCATTGAAATAAAAAATGATATGAAATCCTCATACCTGGTATCTTGAATTTCACCATACTCATTTAAAACACATGTATACTAAATATAAATTTATTATAAAAATTTAAAAAACCATTTTATTATATCCAATACCATATATAGTTTTATTAGGACCTTATATTACCTTCTTGTTAACAATCCTATGTTACGGTTTCACTTAAGGTAGTATTCGAATTATTTATCGCATGTTTCTTAATTTGTTAATTCCTTGGTATTTATAATTTATAACATGATTTATAAAATGTAAAGAATTATATAAATTTAACTTATATACATTATATTTGTATTATAATAATCAATATAATATTTAATTATGTAACTAAATTCATTGTTCAGGTAGACAATAGGTCGTTCGTACACTTGAACGCTACTTCCATTAAATTATCATTTTGAATGAATGAAAGTAAAAGGAATATATGTATATATGATTGTATATATATATATCATTATTATAGTATATTAATGATATCATATATGTATTATATATTAACTAAACCCATCATTAATTCAATCCATGTTGTGTAAGAACAAATCATGTCACTTTGAAGGGGTTGTAGTCCATACTTTCCTCAAACTAAATTATAAGCTTAAAACCAATAAGAAAGTAAACAAGAAATGTGTTGTGAAATGAATAAATAATATTAAATAAATAATATATATAATATATAACAAATAGAGAAATAATTTCCATCATAATGTATACCAGAGAGGTGGTAAGGAAAATTGAATAATCATAAATTACTGAGGTGGTAGTTCATCATACACATAGACTGTTTGTTCATTATTTATTAAATGGAGGTTTTTTTAAGTATAGGTTGAAACTATTACAAAACAACATCCTAGTACATTAAGGATACTGGTGTTTTTATATGATAAGGGGAAAAATAATGTTGAGGTTTGGCTAAAACAAACAAAATATAGGATTTGAGAGAAGACGTTACCTCTTAAATAGGTAACTCATTTTGGTCTATTCCAAATGCCTTCCTTGGATTTAATTATTCCAAAGGGAAGACTTTAAGTATAATAGGATGACTTCTGGGAATTATTTTGGGAATATATTATCCTAACTTAATGTTTTTGTAGGTTTTGTGTACTTGGAGAGGTGGTGTCCTTTTATAGGGAAAGAAAATGACTTAAAATATTTTAAAACAAGTTTGGTGTAAAAAAAGTTCTTACCTTAAAATTCATAAATAACAAATATAAATAAATAATATAAGTTTTATGGTTCATTAATTGATATGAAATGGGTTTTGGAAAAGTTGATAGGTCATTTGGCCCCAAAATATTAAGGTTTTGTCCATAATTTATGATTAATTTCACCTTAATCGTTATGATTAATTTTCATCACTTTTATTAATCATTTTGATCATAAATCAACAAGAACCAAATAGAAAAGAAATATTATACTTACTGAAATTGATTCTAATAAACTACATTGTATTAATATATTTATCACTAATATAATGTGACCATGAAGAAAATTTAAATTATAATTTAACATTAATAATTATTTAAATGGGAAATCAATTTTCAACCTACAACCACTATTTTTCACTATTCAATAAAAAAATATTGTTTCTCATAAAAATAAAAACATTTCCCCCTAAGATAATTTAGACATAATGAATTAATTTTTTTTTAAATGTACAAAATTAAATTTCTAAGTGTTTCTAAAATAAATTTTATTAATATTCACAGAAGGATATTAAAAGGAGTTCATACGAGAAAGAGATATTTTTAACGATAAATGGACATTATCAAAAATCATATCTTCCATTATAAAAATGTTTTATTTATCTTAAAAATTATAAAAAATATTTGAAAATTAATTATTAAAATTAATATACCTAATTTTAATTGTTGTGTTTAAGTTATCTCATTAAAATAATTATAACAACAAAACAATGTTTTATAGAAACATCGTTATTATTTGTAACGTACTCTAATATTGTGTTTCATGTGTCATACACTAAGTCAATGTTCTATATAACATATAATGATTTGGTGTCTTGCAATTTATTCTAACTCAGTATTGTGTGAAATGAATATGGGACTTAGTGCATTACAATAAATAAATTAAAATTTAATTTACTAGAAAAAATGTCAATGGAAAAACTTTGGGTGATAAAGCGTGGCATTATTAGGTTAATTACCCCTAGGTAAAATATTTATAAGGCCAAATACACTTGTAGAATGTATAAAATTATGTATTTGATTGGAAACCACATACTCTATGATTTACAACAAAATTAGCATGTTTTATAATTTTTAGTCTTTACCAAAAGGCATTCACTAGAGTATCCTAATCATAATCCTAAAAAATAAGTATACTTTTATCTGATACCAAATATAAAAACACATCTCTTTCATACACTTTATTTCCAGATTTATTACATAAAATTAAACCTAAAACAACCCCATAAAATCCTGAGGCCTATTGTATTATATTAAACTGTTATATATAGTAACCAACATAAATGGAAATATAACATCATAAACTATAACTCTATAACATGAAATTTATTTTCCATGATCATATAAAATTACATGGGATAACCTGGGGAAGTACGTAAGAAAGAGGTATTCTATAAAGAAAAATAAATAAACAATAGAAGCATTGAATGAGGTAATTTTGTACATGTGATCAAATAAACATATCAAGGTATCATAACAAGGGTGAGAATCATAAAAATGAAGATCGAAGCATGATATAAAATGATATCATAAAAAAACATGATACTATAGAAACACTATAACACATGTTTTCATAAGAATAAGGTGTGGAAAAAGATCTGAAATATTAATATATTTTTCCTAGGATAATATCCCATGAACCATACATATAATCTCATGAAACAAAAACATTACCCAATGCATAGTCGAGATATATACTTAGGGTCCGACCATTCACATTCATATAATGTATATGCATAACTGTGACACATAGATCATAAAACATAAGGATTCATTTAATAAATTTTAATCAAAAGAATATGGAGTCTGGGTTACATAAATGGACTTACCATGACAATTAATAGTACACTAAATTCATTAATTACATTCATTTTTTTATTGGCTGTTTCATAAACCGCCGTTAAAAAATTCAAAATATAGTGGACGATTATTAAAAACCACCACTATTTTTTTAAATTAAGGGTACTTATTCACCCACCACCACTCCACCCCCTATTCTGTCAATTACCCACCCCTATTCCATTTTCACCCCAACCACTATTTTTTCATCCCCGTCAAACCTTTCACCACTAGACCCGGACCCCATAGAACCCCTTGACGATGCCCCCAACCCCAACAGACCCCTCTCCCTATGAAGCCCCTCACCACATCGAACCTTATCCCCTCTCCACTAGCCCCGACCCCATTAAACCCTATCCCACGAAACCCTATACCTTTATATCTAGCCCTTGACCCTGTCAGATTCTAGCCCCTCATCCCCATAACCCATCTCTCCTCGTCATTGACCCCCTTTTTTGTTGGCACCTTCACCCCCAACATGGTCAAACTTTCACTCTGTACTTTAAGGTAATTTACCATTTTATTATATATTTTTTGATTTTATATAATTTAAGGGTTTGAGCATGGGTCTTTTCTTGATAAGGGAACCTTGAATTTATGATCATGTGAGGACTTGACCAAAAGGATTGGATTGTTATCATGAGTTAGGAATAATCATAGTTGGATGTATTAATTTTTAGTTTTAGTTTTTGAATGTGGAATTGATATTTCAAGTTAATGAAATGGATAAACCATTTATGATTTTTATTTTTAATTGAAAAAAAAATATTATGTTTTTTTTTGGATTTTCGTCATATATTTTTATTTATTTTTTCAATATTCAACTATGCTATTCTATTCCTACCAGCATTGTCATAATATTTTATTGGTATTTCTTAATGGTTATGATTACTTACCCCATCTATATGAACATTTCTCTATATTCAAATAAAAAATCGGTTATGATAATAAATTTTACTTATAAATATAATATATTAATTATATATTATAATGAGATTATAATAAAAAGTTATTTAATTAATATTAATTATAACATGGATGGTAAATCACATATATGAATACTCCAACGAATGAGAAAAATTTTACTAATTTAATTTATTATACTAGGTATGAAAATTATTTATTTGGAGGCATTTGATATTTTGGAAGGAAATTATATCCATTTCACCCTAATTATGTAGTTATAGACTCATTTTTTACCATGCATTAACATTACTGATAAATTATTATAGCCTTGAAACTATGATAAAAATATACATCTGATGAAGGAATTGATCACAAATATTAAAAAACATGATGATAATAGAGCATAAATGAAAAATTATAAATCATATATACGTAAAATACTATTCTAGAATATGTATTTAATAAAATTAATTTGATTATTTATGTCTTTAGATGAATTTAATAAACTGAGTTCAGAGTCATGTTAAGATATTTTCTTTTTCGAGCCTTCATTTTTCAAATATCCTTTATCTGTAGTCCATATTCCCTTATATATAATATAATCAAAATATTATAATATTAACTTATTTTTTTCCATTTACTATTAAAGTGTTACTTTTCTCCTTTCCTCTTATAAATATTCAATTTTCATACCCTATATGGTTTGTAGGTGCTCTTAAAAATCTTTCTAGTTCTCTATGACATATTTTTTATCTATCATTCAAAATTTTAAATTTTTTTAAGATTATTACCTTATATTATTTTGGATTAATTATCCTTATATTTCATGGGATACTAATTTATTTATGAATTTTTTCATACTGATCCATTATGTTAAACCATATGATGTTTATATAGGAAACATTTACATTTTTTCCTACCATATAATCCAGGATTTTTCTTTATATAATTAATTTATTTTTAATATTTCATTGTGGTGAAGTTGTTCTACTAAACTGTTCATTTAAAATAATTTAATCTCGTTTTTAAAACAACTATTGACTGTGACTATTTTTATATTTTTATAGACAATTAAAAAAATTATTATTTCTCCCTTTGAAAATTCCCTTTTTTCATCTACTTTATTATCAATATTTCATTTTAATTTATATTTTATATTATTTTATATGAACATTCTATATTATAAAATATAATTATTTTAGTGAAATTATTATATTTTAATGCCTAGGAAAATTATCGAACGAAATATAAACCCTTTTTTAAATATGTTCTAAATACTATATGTTTCATTATTATGATTGATGTGTACTTACCTAATGTTTTTCTATATTTCATTTGATGATCATTTTTATCCATGGGTTATAATTTTTTTTGTTGATGGATTTATGATTATTTTTATAATCATGTGAAATATATATATATATATTACGCATTATGATGAATGGAGTGGACCTAGGATTATATACCCTACAATAAAGAGGGTAATCCTCAATGTATCATGAGTTATCTATGAGTGGGTTATGTTATATAGGAATCCTTCATCATTTTATGCACGAAAATGAGTGCTTACCCCTACCAACTTTTGGATTCCTTTTACATCTTATGGGTTTCACTTGTTCATCCCTCACTAGAATCACTAATTTATATATAGAGAATTACTATGTTCACTTAGACATAGTGACCCAAATGTGTTCTTCCCAAGATGGAAATTTTATATTAGTGAATGTATGATTTTTATTTTTCTTATACTTTACATAATATTTTCCTTGATTTATTTACTTTTTTACATTTACTTTTTTATACTTTTGTGAATCTCCTTATACTACTTGGTTTGTTTTTTCATTTCCAATTATCTCTTTTAATAATTAGAAATACTTATGTGTTTTAATTTATTTATTTTCAATGGATTATCAAATCAAAATTATCATAAAAAAATAATGGCTATGGATGTGGAATTATTTTAAAATGCAAATAGTAAATATATATGTGATTATGGTTGGATAGATTTAATATTTGTGATAAAAAATGAACAGAAATAATCAAATATTTAGAGACAAAAAAATATAGTCAGTTTCAAGACACTTTCATGAAGAATACTAATGACATGACCAAATATACACACATCCCCCACATTTAGATTTTCACCTTCTATAAAAATCTTCCAACCTAGCCATTCTTTTTAACGTCAAATATGCATAAAAAAGTTTACTTCCTAATATATAGAATAATCAAAATCACAATTGTTTAGTGGGTAAAATCATTTCTAGAAATTTATCATGGAAAACAGATATATAAGTTGATGCAAAGTCAGAGAGACAAGTAGAGGCACACACACATAAGTGTGAGAGAGGGAGAGGTAAGAAAATATATGATGGTGGGAATGAAGTAAACATGAAAGAATAGAAAATTTGAAAGGAATAATAATAACTAACACATGTATATTTTCTTATCATTAATGACGTAGATTGAGTTTTCATATTTAAAATATTTAACACAGTACATGGTTTAATTTCCATCCACTATAGGTAGCTTCACCTTGACTGGAGGATTAGTGTTTGTCAACCCTATGTTCTCGGTTTTAATGGATGAGGTATTACGAAAAATTGATTTCCTACCTTCTAAAAGTGTGTAGGATATTTTTTACGTTGACATGTCGACGATGGTGACAAAAAACATGAAATAGACCTGATATGTGAAGAAGAAAATGTAGCTATAGTTGATACTTTAAACTCGACGTGCATCATCTAGCCATCCTAAAACCTAATATGGTTACCAAAAATCATGGATTCAACATCCCATTGTATCACATAATTGGGAACACTAATAAAAACAACAAATTTTATGATCAGTTTTGTAGCATCTCACAAATTTGGGAGGGAGAATTTATTCATTAGAACTAGGATTCATGGTTACCAGGTCTTGTTTCATGAAGGACGGTGGATGTATGATGAGTTCTAGAGTTTAAACTATAACTAATTTTTAGTCTTCTCATATAAATGCTATTCAATGTTTTTTATCTCTATCTTTGATTTATAGACAAAAAAACTGCCTACACTATTTCTGAATGTAGGGAATAAAATTATATTAATCCCCTATCCAAAAATACAGCATCATAGGGTTGTTGAATCCTAATAAACCACTCCAGGTAAAGCCACTGTTGAAGGAAATTTACCCATTTAGTGTTCTAAATATTTTATGTCTGAAAACTCATTATGAATCATCATTGTGAGGCCAAGGTACCTATTTTAGTTGGTTTGATTTTCTTCAAATTTCATGTTCTTTAATGTTTACTTCATTCCATTCTTCATAGATTTTCTAACCTCTCCCACTCTCACACTTTTGATTTTTCACATCTACATATCTCTCCATGATAATAGCAACTTCCATTGTTGTTCACCAAGAGAATTTTCATGAAAATATTTATCCCAATCATCAATTGGTCTTTAGATCATTCTATAAATTGGGAATTGAATTCTTTTTCATAAATAATGTCGAAAATCATGGCTTCTTTGGATGATTGTTGTAGAAGATGACCATCTGAAAGTGGGGGATGTGTGTATATTTGATCGTGTCATTGGTTGTCTATAGGAAAGTATCTTCAAACTAACCATCCTTATATGTCTCCAAATATATATTTCATTTTCTTATATTTTAATCCTTAATATTTAATTTTTCCATATATAACAACATATATATTTTCTATTTGATGTTTAAAATAATTCCACATCAATATAATTTTTTATGAATTTTGTTTGATAAAACATTGAAAATAAGTAAATTATTTTCATATTCATGATCCCAAATAATATATTTAATAATCTATTTATTTTTAAATGATTTATGATTCATATAAAGATAAAACATCTCTATAACACTCCAAAAATATTATTAGTAATATAAGGGAATTATTTATCGATTTTTAAATATTTTTAAAGTGTATTCATTTGGAATTATTAAATATCCCCCATTTTTAAAATGAAATTATTTAAAATTATATATCCAATAATAATGATAAAATATATATTTTTAAATAATTTTTTTGTTATTCAAAATATACCACCTAGAAATGTCCTCGATATTTACAGTGGGTTTGGCCCTGTTTCTGGTTCTTCCTTATTTTATCCCATACTCAATGGAAATCCAGGCTCGTTAGAGGCAGTGAATTGGCTTGAGGAATTTTAGCATGTATACAGAGTTTTTGTAACTCCAAAATCTATTATATTTCATGATGTTTTGGGTCTTCTCGGGGGGGGGGGGGGGGCTATCATTAGAATAATGGGAGTTTTTTGGCCCACCCATGATGAAATTTGGGATGATGTGTGATTTTTAATGTCCATATTTTTCTGATGGTTTATCCATCTAGAGGTGAAGAAAAGGAAAATGTAATACCACATGAGTGTCCTGCAAGGCTAGTGGGCAGTGATGTCTTATTTTGATCACTTCAAAGAGATGGTTTCCTTCTCGTCGGAATTGGTTTTGCAGGATCTATTGAAATATTATATTTTCATTGGGGTATCCATTTAGAGATCAAGTAGCGAGTCCTCTTATCCAAAGATCTAAATTTCAAGAAGTTGGTGGGGGAAGAATTTCTATCTTAGTTGTGAAGAAATAAGCATACAACACATTGGATCAATTGTTGTCTCTCGTGTTGGGGTGAAAACATTCAGAGTATCCTTGTTTTTGTTTTGTGGATATAGTCAGTTAGTCATTAATTATAGAAGTATAATGAAATTATCCTTTCATATTTAAAATGTTTTTGATTTTTTGAATATTAACCTTTAAATGGTTATCCATTCATGAATTAGTTACCCTCTTTTTATCCTACCTATTTGGAGATTTATATTTTTGTAAAAATTTCTATTTATGACTTGTGTGTGGTTCATTGTACGATTTGAGATCATTCATGGTTTTATCCACTTATCATAAGTATCATAAATAAAAATTCTTAAAAATGTACCACTGGTTTCACATTCGAATTATTTTGATAATTTAAGATAATGATCCATAAGTAATTTCTGACATGTAAGATTCACTCAAACCTCAATTTGACTCATGGTGTGACCATATAGCTCATATTTGACCTATTTATTAAAAATTTAAATTAATTTTAGTAACCAAACTTGAATACTATGTAATAGATTTTTTGGTAAAAATTTTATTTCTTTTATATTATGTATTTTTGTCAATTTTGTTGTTGTTTATACTGGTGCAATGTGTTGTCAAAGCACATTTTATTTGTTTCTGGTGTTATACTATGTTTTAGATTCACACTACCATTTTGAACTTCATCGGAGCCACTAAATATGGTGATAAATATATAATTTATCAGCGCTACTAAAAGAAATGATAAATAGAGCCTTTTTTAGTGCTTTTCCAGGAACCGATAAAGGTATCATTATCAGCACCTAGAAAATAACTGATAAAGGTTTCCAATATCAATGCTAAATAAAAGAAATTATAAATGGTGTCTTTTATCATCACTTTAAAATGCGATGATAAAACTATGTGTTATCAATTATTTTATTAGCACTGATAAATCTCCCCTTTATCAGTGCATATCTAGAACTAATAAAAGTCATGCACTTTTAATCGTAATGAAGTAGTTAGTGCTTTTCTAGTGCTGAAAAAGGCATATTGTAGCATTGTTAAAGCCATGTTTTTTTAGTAGTGGAATTATTTTTTATTTAAAATCACAACCTTTTTTATTCACATACACTAATAAATGGATCCCTTTAAATTCACAAAATTAATTTGTTATTGATATTGTGAAGAAGGTGAATTTCATCCTATTTATACTTATATATTCAACCAAAATCTTTTCGTAGACAATTTTTCCCTCTCATTTTTGGAAAACCACAATGTATTATCAGAGTATCATCCTTCCCATTCCCTACCTTATTGATGATAGGGTTATGGTGGAAGATATTTATTGATCTTTTGTGATTCTATCATAATCTCAACAATGGTTAGAAGTGTTTTTCCACTGAAGATTCATTGGTGTCCTATTTTTTGGGTTCAGGAAGTTTTTGGGTTGCAATTTAATATGTGATAATGGTTTGTTAATTGAAAGGTGAAATGTGTGGGTTATTGTGGTGGTTTTATATTGATTCATATAGTGGAGAAATGATATGTGAGTCTCATCCTATGGTGAAATAGTTTTGTTATAGTAAATTCTTGTGGAGTTATATTTATGTTAATTGAAAGATGAAATGTTTGAGTCTGTGGATTTATTTTTTTTCGCGGTAGTTCTACGCCGCATAATATGTATATCGTTATTTCTGTAAATCAAAAACTAGTTGTGTTTTAAAACTCCAATGAATATTCCATATCTTTTTATTAATGGTGGTTAATACTTCTGTTTTATTAGGAATTTTCTTTACGGTGGATGACTATGCTGTTAAATATGATGCACTATTAATCTAGTGGTGGCGTCCTTTATTTTAGTGGTGTTTGTCCAGCTAAAAATATTTTAACAGCATTTTAGCCACCACTAAATCTCCCTTATTTTTTATGAAAAAAAACTACAAAAAGAAGAAAAACTGCCACTGGATACACCTTCTATGAAAGTTACCAGAAACCAGCGCAAAATGGAAGTTACCACCATGTATTGGATAAATCCCCAAATATTTATTAATGGTTTTTTAAAACCATCTCAAAACCATGCGACGGTAGTTTATTCCACCACTATGTAGTAATTTTCATTTATTTGAAGGACAAGAAAGTCTAGGTGAATACTTTTTAGTGGAAACGAGGAATGGTATTCATAACCAAAATGTTATTCTTGGGAAATCACAGGATAAATTCATCATCATAATGGGGATACATATTGCTTAATATAAGTTTTTAATAATAGTTAACATAGTCTCTAATTATGAAAAAATAATAGATAGAAGAAATGGTATGTGTGAAAACCTATCCCAAAATAAAAAACTGTAAATACAAAGTGATAATAAAATGAAGGTTCTAGAATATATTGGATAAGGACAAGATCTCATACCTTGAGAGAGTGCATATAAAATCATGGGAGGATCGTCTTATGATATTTGAGGCACCATATGAGGGATCTAAGGAAGGAAACAAAGAGTAAATAAATTTTTCAAGTATTTTTGGTGAAGTGTAAGGGGAGGTTGAGTGGGTTTTAAAGAAAAAGAAATGATAATTCAATATTAATTTCAACACATTGGTTTTATAATATATATGATAAATTAATTCAAACAACAAACAATATCATTTTTTTCTGGTTGTTTTTACTATCACAAAGTGGATTTAATTATATTATAACTATCATAACCATAATAAATAATATAACAGCCATGGTGATGTTGAAGTGATTATTGTTTATAAAGAATTTATTTTATAACCACAAAATATAATATTGGTTTTTTGGAGGATTTATTTAGGGTTCATAAAATTAATCAAATAATATTCAAAACAATTATTTTAAAGGGGAAACATAATATTGGTCATAGATACTAATAGTTTTTATTAAGTATATTTTAGGATTTTATGATGTAAAAATACATACTGTATTTAATTTGTACCAAAAAATTTGAAAGTCTAAGAAATTTATGAAAAAATAACCGTTGGAAAATTTATATGTGGTTATTGAAAAAAATATTTTTTATTTTGTTAATATAGTTAAATAAATATTTTTATTTACACTTTTAAATCAAAAATTTATATTTGTATAATAATAGTAGGGTTTTTGACAATAAAATTGTTTATACCATTATAATAATTGCATTCGTCATTATGAAATTATAACTACATATATATTGAATAGATTTTATATAACAATAATATTTTATCAAAAATCATATATTTATAAAAATTTTGAATTCTACAAAAAGGGTGTGTTTAATAAAACTATATATTTCCCAAAAAAAAATATTTTTTTCATTATATCGAAATCTAGTATTAATCAAACATTATCATTTAACCTTTGTATCAGAATAAAAGAAAAATATAATCATCATCTTATTAAAAATAAAAAAATATAAAAATTCATATTTTTAGGAAATATATAAGCATCCCATTTATGTGGATAGTTTTATACATTTTTAGCTATCTATATTTGATATCTCATGGCTTGTGGGGTTAGTGAATTTCCTCTTTTTTTGGATATACTAGTGTACGGTCCTTGACTATAAGGGTGTTCACATCATTATTGTGGGGAGTGTTCAGTCATCCAATCGGTAGGTGATAACATCATCATTAATGAAATCATGCATGTTTTATTGGATGGGAACCTAGAAGATAGTGTCAACATTATATAAGGAGGCATCACAGAAGGAGGGTAAACAAAAGGGAGGTATGTGGAAGAATAATTTCAACATCAGATGGAGAATGTGTTAGGGATTGTTGTAGGAGGTTGAGTAGTGGTGTGGGTGGAATTATGTTTTTACAGATTTTGGTGATAAAATCTTAAAAAATAGAAGCACAGTGGTCTTTGTTGAATTTAGGGAACATAGATAGTTGTTTGGGGTATGGATAATGACGGCCATGTGTGGATCAGCTAAACAATGAAAAAAGTCAATGTAGACACATTGTCTGGGGATACTGGAAAAACATGAAAAATAGGAGTGGTTGGGATTTTACAGATTAGCGGTCCTACAAGCTGGTCAAATTTCTTACACACCGTGACATATATCAAATTCAAGTAATTATGGATAAGACTTCAGTCCAGAACAAATGGGGACTTTTTACCATAAAAATTATATTCTATTTTGGGATAAAAATAGCAATGTAATAGCTTTGTGTATGAGATGACTTATATGGTGGTCTATGACCTATCCTTCTGGAAAATGCATATGGGTTTGGGTGTGAGTGTGTTTCCTTGTATTATTCCCCATATAAATAATCATAACTATATTATATTAACAATTGATAATTATTTTCTCTATTAATATTAACTAATATGTCATTAAAATTAAATATTATATGATAATGGGTTCTACAATGTGTTTTCAATCCAAACCTAAGGATCCTTATTATAAAAAAACAAGAGAGATGATAGTTGAAAATTTGACACACAAAATGACACAAAAGTCATGTAAACAACCCGAAAATATGATCTACAAATGAAAAAACCATAGGAAGAAGAAAAAAAATGATCTCCCATGAAATGATAAGGAATAAAATTCCTAAAATACTCATTCTATGATAAAAGAGTCATTTTGTGATAGGACCCAGACCTCCCTCAAAATGAGGTTGGTATCCTTGACTCGAAATGTTTTCCATTTTCTAGGGATGGTCCTAAATGTCCCTTCCTATCCTGAATGATAAATTTTCTACATTGTCCATTGAATTCGTGATTTTTATCATTAGAATTAGTTATATATCTATCCTAATTAGCAGTATACACCTCCAAAACATCAATATGTTTTAAATAAGAATCATGAGACTATTATAATCCTAATACATGCTGACTACATTGGAAATGTATTAGAGAGATATGGTACTTTGATTCATTATCAATTAAGTAGACATAAAATGGGTTTTTTTATTCAAAACATTATCAATAAATCTTTTCATGATATGAGGTTCCACTATAACTCTTGAAGTAATATTGTAAGGAACCAATGTTTTATCATTGGAAATACATTATTATAATTATTAATTAATGTAAAATCACATTAGGAAACACTATGCCACGTCATTATTAAATGAACTACAATGTGACCTTTAAATATAAATTTTCTTCTTTTGTGTTTTGAATTAAAAAATTCCAACTTACACGGTTGTTTTTAGGTTGATTTATGGAGTCTAATAAAACAAATAATTTTTTCTTGAATAGTAACATACCCTTATAAATATAAATGTCACCATTATTAATAGTGAAATAACATTATTAATAGTAAACTCACTTATGATAGTAAATATATAGGATTTAAGTGAAATAATGTTGTACCTATGTTTTTGAATAAGTAAATAAAAGTTTTAAAAACTGTATATTTCAAGTAAAATTTGATTTTAATTAAAAATAAAAATATTCATATTTATATAATTATTTTTGAAATAAGAAATTCATTTTATGATTCTAAACGTGGTAAAATGGTTTGGGTGAATTTTTTGTATTATTCTGAAATACTTTAATTTTTGTGAAGAGTAAAATACGATAATTTACGATAAATGCTAAATACATGAATTATAATATCTACAGATGATTTATTGTGGATTAAAATCCATTATCTCTAACTCACATGTAGACATTAATATTGGTTTTCATGAAATACTCACTATTACTTGCCTTATGGATAAATAATTAATTTTTGAATAAAATTTTGAGAAAACCCCTCTCCCCTCGACTATAAATACCACCTTTCTCAACCTCATTTCTCACACCTCTCAAGATTAAATATTTTTCTAAAATATACCCAAAGATATTCCCTACATCCCAGAGCTTCTAGTCTCATAAAAAGGCCAATCCAAGGTTCCTCAAGGAGGATTCAAGAGGTAATTACTCTCTCTCTCTCTTTTCTTTTATTTTCCTTTCAATTTAATGTTCTTTTCATAATCTCTCCCCACCTATCCTCATATAAATGGTATGGTAAATCTATTATCCTACATATTATGTAATTTTATGATACTAATGGGATAATATATAATCTAACCCCCTTCACCACTTCTATTTATCTTATAATGGAAAATGTTGTTCGTGAGGTGTTAACATATCGCCTTCAAGGATGACATGTTTTCATTTTTCATTACGACATTCAGAGGTGGTCATAAAACCATTCCTATAGTTGACCCAGATTTTTTAATTTGTATTATATTCTATTTAAGATTATGGAGCTATCTTATGTACATATTACTAAATGATTAAACAAAACAAGTTCGTTGTGGTCGAAAATCCACTAGAATTAACCCAAACGATCATCATTAAAATTTTATCTACTGATTCATCCACATGTTATACAACATAAATTATTAAAAGTTCATTTAAAATATTGTAATATCATTAATAAAATATAATATCATTTCGGGATGATTATCCATCTTCAACACAAAATTCCATTTATGCGTACAAGTGAATCGTTCATGAAAACTATGAAAAGAACACTCCTGAACAATGGATTGAAACTCAATAACTCATCCAACGTCCCATAAAATAACTTAATGAACACATAATTACCCTCATTCATGTAAAACTGTTTCTATAATTGTTAATTAATGAATATAATGTGGTTATATAGGACATTAATATGAATAAAGTGTTTAGATACAAGGTAAGGGTAAATTCTCGAACACAACTCTCACACTTTAGGTTTTCCCTCTTACAAACCATTTTCAGTATTGAAATGAATTAAAAATAATTTATTCAACATTATAATTCCTTTTTTGGGATATAAATGATTTCTAATTGAGTATCTGACAAAACAAATGTTCTTCCAAAAGAACTTTTCCTACAAATAAACACAATCTTTTTTACTTCCCAATGAACGTTTCAACGTCACTCATCGTTGATTGTTCTATGTCAAGAATGTTATCCCATATTTATTTAGGGATGAAAATATTTATGATGATATTTTTTATGATGTGAAACCCATTATTTTCCATGGATTATTTTATGATTATGTTTTATATATGTGTCATGCAAGATAATTTAAATGTTATCTTGTGAAGGGTGCGCCTAAAATTATATAGAGAAATATGACTGTTATGATGTGACCAGTGTGCTAAAAAATGTACAGTTCTCCAATGCATTTGGTAATGTTATTAGTCTAATGAGTTAATGGGATATTATTCATGAACATGATGAAATCAGTATTCACAACTATGTGTGGTAGATGACAACTAAGACATGATGATTCATTTTTATACATTGCCACATTTCAGGTCTTTTATTAATGTGCACTCTCGTGTTCATGATCCTTTTGCCATGTTATGATTATGCTCACCCATTTTTATATTGTTCATATATACCCTTATATGGAGCTTTTAGATCACCCCTTTTTGATGTATATCCTCAGGTTATTGTGTGTACTAATGATTTTTCAAGGGAGAATAAGAAGCTGGAGAAGAATAAATTAAATAATTGTTTATGTTTAATGTTGTAAATGTTATGTTTTCTCCAAGTTTTCCTAAGACACTATACCTCTAGATCCTAATTGTGTAATACTATTATGTTGTTTATATTAATAATGATGTAATAGTAATGTAAGAAAAGGAAGGGCCGCTATAGCTGGAATAAGAGACAAGGTTTAATTAATTTGGGAATTAATATTAGTGAAACCTAGATAAAACATCTAGTATGAGACTATATCCAAATATGCACATAATAAGCTTTATATTGGGTTACCATAAGTCATTATTTTACTTAAATTGTTTTACAAATGATTGTGTTATTTATTCATGACATTTGACTCGTGTTTTGTTATAACCTTTTCTATTTCAGAAAATGGTGGGAACAAGAAGAAACCAGTCCAACAACTCTTGCGAGGGACAATGCAGTGATTTCCCAAATGACATCCCCAATACTTTGGGAGGTGGAGTTCAAAACATCATGTTAATTCTTACCTAATTATCACAGGTTGAGAATAATAACATGAATGATGTGGAATGTCCTCCATCACCTAAGAGGGAGTAGCTGGCTATCAAGTGTTTTATGTAGCAATGACCACCGATGTTTAGTCGATCATATGATCCACTAGTTGGAGAATAGTGTGTCAACTCCATAGAGAAGATCATTACTGTGCATCACTATTCCAAGAGAGAGAAGGTGACTCTGGTCATTTATCGACTAGATGGAGAGGTCGATCAATGGTAGGATTTGATTAATAACACCAAGCCAAGAGACAAAATTGATGAGATTGAATGGGAAGGAATTAAGATCATGTATCTTTACAAGTATTTACCATTAAAACATTTTAAAAAGATGGATAGATAATTAATAGAGTGAATGAAAATGTAAGGAGAATCTATCACAGACTAAAAAGCATGTTTCACAAGGCTTCCAATGTATGCTTTGGGTTTTGTTATCAACAATGATATAAAAATTGATATATTCATTAGAGGATTAAAACCATTACTTAGAAAGGCTCCTGTAAATTCAAGACTATGTGTGTTATGAAGACATTTTTTGATGTGCTCTCAATGTGGAGATGGAGTTTGGAGAATAGTCTCATAGATGTGCTGATATGAAAGGAAAGATGTTGTTTTCATATGGAGGATCTAATGGTAAAGGTGGGAAGAAAACTCAATGACTGACATGACTAAAATTTGGGATGTTGCATCATGGGAACTACCTCAAAGGGATGGGGAAATGATTCATGTGTGGGAAAGAAGTCCATCATGCTCAAGAGTGTCAAAATGATATTAGAATTAAGGATAATGTGGAGGAAGAAATGAGAGAACCACAAATGGTACAATGCTATAACTATAGGGAGAAAGGGAACAACACATGCCAATGCCCTAATCCTAGAGTTCATGGGGGTAATCAGCATAAGAATCCACCAATGCCAAAGGAAAAAAGGGAAGGAATATTCCACCCCTACTTCATAAGTGTCTCAAGATAATGAAGTCTTAAAATATGTAATTCTTATTCACTCAAGAATGGTAAATTTTTAATTTGATTATGGATCTATGAATTCTTTTAATTATTCATGTTTTCTAGAACTATTGAATCGAATCCTCAAAACAATATAGTAGATATATCTATAAAAACACCAAGTAGTACAATAATTGAAACCCAAGTGTTTGACTCTTCTCATATTGGCATGGTGGTAAGATTCTTCTAGAGAATATCATAATACATCAGTTGGTGGAATTTGACGGTATAGTGGGAATGGATTGGATCGAATTATATAAGTAATATATCAACTATTGGGAAAAGGAAATAACTTTTCATATTCTAAACCATACCATTATTCTCTAAAAATCAATGTAAGATCGTGAATCTACTTTGAAAATTCCTTCAATAGTTTTGGTGTTGATTCCCTGGGAAGAAGCATCCCTCGCCCAAATGGTTGAGTAAAAATAAAGTTCCTACCATGCGGGAAAGCCCATCTTGCGGGAATACGGTGATGTATTTCCCGAAGTGTTACCCAAACTTCCATAGGATCATGAGGTAGATTTATCATTAAAACTCATACCGAGAGCTAATCATATCACAAAGTGTCCATATATAATAGCTCTTATCGAACAAGAGGAGTTAAAGAAGCAGATGAACATGAGTTTGGACAAAGGGTTCATATGACCTACTGCATCACCTAAGGGTGTATTAGTTCTCTTTATGAAGAAGAAGGATCAATAAATGTGGGTTTGTAATTATTGTTAGGAACACAACAGGATCACCATAAAGAACAAGTATCAAATTCCTAGTATTGATGACTTGTTCAATCAATTATGAGAATTTAAACTCTTTTGAAAGGTGTATGTTCATTCTGGATATCATCTGCTAAAGGATAAGAATGAATATATTCATATGAATGCCTTCCATACAAGGTTTGGGCACTATGAGTTTCTAGTGATTCCCTTCAAACATACTAATACCCCAGCAATCTTCAAGGATTTTATGAATATATTCTATATACATTACCTAATCAAATTTGTGGTATTCATTATCGATGATATTCCCACCTACTCTTAGGGTAACTAGGAGCATGAAGAAAATATAATATATGTGTTGGATACATTGATAAAGGATATGTTTTACGCCAAGTTCAGAATGTGTGACTTTTGGATGATTCAAGTCACCTTCTTGGGATATGTGATCACAAGGGAGTGAATTTCTATAGACCCTTCAAAAACAAAGGTGGTTGTGTAATGGTAGAAACCCTCTTGTGTCAATGAAAATCATAGTTTTCTTGGATTAGTTGGGTAATACTATTTTTTTGGGAGAAATTTCTCACAATTTTCAAGACCCCTAACTTAATTAACAAGGAAAGGGGTAATGTATGTCTTGATGGGATAAAGTTAGGGAATATTAAAGGAGCTAAATAGATGGATGATCACTGCAACTATACTGAAATTACTGAAAAGTGGAGAATGATTTGTGATATATAGTGATGCTTAAAATAAAGTATTGGGTTGTGTACTCATGATGAATGGTAATGTGATAGCATATACCTCACATAAATTGATGATCCATGGGAAGAAGTACCCAACGGATGATCTAGAGATGGAAGTCATAATTTTTCTATTGAAAATATGGCAGAACTACCTTTATGGTTAGAAGTGTGACATATATACCAATCAGAAGAGCCTAAAGTATATATTCACACAAAGGGAGATCAACATGCATCATAGGAGATGGGTAGAGATATCCAAGGACTATGAATTCTCTATTCACTATCATCATGGAGGGGGAGAAAAAGGTAGCTGATGCTCTAAGTTGAAAAGAACCTGCTACTCTATCCATGTTACTGATTGAGAAAGAGCATATCTTCTTGGGTATGAAAAGGATTATTTAGTAATCATAATGGTAGGGGAGACATCCTAAATTGCCCAAATGATTTTGAAACCATCAATCCTAGAGATGATTAAAGAGGAAAAAAGGGATGATCTAGAGTTACAAAATAAGGTGAATGAAGTAAAGGAATGGAAGCTCCATGGGTTCCATATCGATGATAATGGTGTGATTTAGTTTGGAACGCAGCTTGGGGTGCCTTAATCACCGATGATAAATAATGAGCTATTTGAAAATTCATATAGATCATCATTATCTATACATCCCAGTAGCACCATGATGTATTGAGATCTCCAAGAATACTATTATTGGGATAACATTAAGAATGAGATTGTAGAATACATATATAATGGTACTTGGTATGTTAGCAGGTTAAAGTAGAGAAAAAAGGTCCAAATGGATGATGAAACCATTGCATATACCTGTTTGGAAATGGGAGAATGTAACTATGGAATTTTTCATGGGTCTCTCGAAGATTTTAATGTAAATAAAGAGATATGGGTGGTGTTTTACTGACTCACCAAGGCTTCCCATATTATCATTAATTAAGAAGATCTCTCACTTGAACAACATTTAATGATATATGTGAGGTAATTGGTGAGCCTACATGGTGTTCCACTCTCAATTGTCTCGGATCATGATCTAAGGTTCTCATATAAATTCTAGAGGAGTATTGAACATGCTTTGAGTACTGAATTAAATTTCATCACGGCCAATCACCCTCAAAATTATGGCCAATCTGAAACAACTATTCAGACACTTGAGGATATGCTAAGATCTTGCTCTCTAGAATTCAAAGTTGGATGGAATCAGAATCTTCTATTGGTTGAGGTCTCATAAAAAATAACTTCCACTCTAGTATTTAGATGGCTCTATATAAATCATTGTGTGGAAGGTGATGTATAACTCCAACCTTTTGGGATAAAGTTGGAGAATGAAATATACGTGGACCTAATCTTGTGAAAGAGATGACTGATAATGTTCAATTCATCCAGAAACATATCAAAGTTTCTCAAAGAAGGAAAAAATATCTATACTAAAAACCATATAAGTGACTTCGAGTTCGATTTTGGATATAAATGATTCCTTCAAATATCACCATGGAAGATATTCATGCGTTTTGGAAGGAAATGGAAGTTAATCCTAATGTACATTATACCCTTTGAGGTCCTTGACCACATATGAGTTGTAACCTATCATATTGGACTTCCACCGAATATGTCTCATGTTCATTACGTGTTTTAACTGTCACTCTCGAGGAAGTACGTACTAGATACCTCACATGTACTGAACTCATAGGTGGTGTAACTGGGGGATGATCTATCTTATGAGGTGTTTCCAATGATGATACTGGACCACAAAGATAAGGTTATACTCAACAAGATAACCCACCTTGTCAATGTGTTTTGGAGAAACCATATATTTGAAGAAGAAATTTGGGAACTAGAGGAGGTGATGAAGGAGAGCTTCTCTCACCTGTTTATGTGAAATAAAATTTCGAGGGTGAAATTTATTAAGGATGAAAGAATGTAAGGACCCAATGTATTACTAATGGAAAAAACTTCTTAAAATCATTACTTAGACTATAATAACATTATGAAACAAAATTCCACATAGTTTTAAAATTAACTACTATGTGACCTTTAAACATAAATATTCCACTTTTTTTTTGAATTTCAAAAATCTGAAATACGTGGTTGTGTACAGGGTGATTTTTTAGTCTAATGGATCAATTCAAATTTTTCGTGAATTGTAACATACCCTTATGAATAGCAATGTTACCGTTATGAATAGTGATATACCATTATTAATAGTAACCTCATCTATTATAGTATATATATAGTATTTAAGTGAAAGTATGATGAACCTATGTTTTGGAATTTGGAAATAAGTGTTTTAAAAACTCTATTTTTCAAGTAAATTATCATTCTAATTAAAAATAAAATTAATAATATATATAATTTTTTTAAAATGAAATTCATTTTTGGATTTTACAAGTAAAAAAATTGTTAGGTTTATGTTTTTGGGATTTTTCTAAAATACGTGATTTTTTTGGTGAATAGTAAAATACGTTAATTTACAACAATTACTAAATACATTATTTATTATGTCATCATCTGATTTAGGGATGATGTAATCCATTATCTCAAACTCACATGCACAAATTAGTATTCATGGTCATGAAATCATCTCTATTACTTGTCTTGTGGATAAATAATTGATTAATTAATATAATAATTTGAAAACCCCTCTCCCCTCCACTATAAATACCACCCTTCACACCCTCATTTCCTCACACCTATTAAGCTTCAATACTTGTCTAAAATCATAAAATAACATCTTCCCTAGTCCCTCTAAAACATAAATAAGATTCTAGTTTCATCAAATGACCAATCCAAGGTGCAATAAAGAGGATTCAAGAGGTAATTCTACTCTCTCTCTCTCTTTCATTTAATTTCCTTTCAATTTCATGTTCTTTTCATAATCTCTACCCACATATTATCATACACAAGGTATTTTAACTCCAGTATCTTACATATATTGTAATGTAATGATACTAATCTTATAATATATCATCTGTTCACATTATACTCATTTATTTGTTTTAGAAAGGAAAAAATTGTTCATGAGGTGTTAATTTACCACCTTTAAGAAGGACATGTTTTCATTTCCCTTTACCACCTTTAGATCTGGTCATCAAAAAAATTCTATGGTTGAACCAGATTATTTTATTTTTGTTTTATCATATTTAATGTTATGTAACTAACTTATGTATATATTACTAAATGATTACACAAAACAAGTTAATTGTGGTAAAACCCGCCAGAATTAACCCAAATGATCATCATTAAATTCATAACTAATGACCCATTCACATGATATATAAAATAAATCTTTAAAAGATAATTTAAAATCCTGTAATATAATTACTGACATTTAATATCAGTTTTGTATGTTTATACATGTTCTACACGAACTTACATGTATGTGTACAAGTGAACCGTTCATGAAAACTAGGAAAATAACACTCTTGAACAATGGTTTTAAACTCATTAACTCATCCAAAGGCCCATAAAGTAACATAATTAATCAATAATGAACCATATTAATGTGAAAAAAGGTTTTTTAATAGTTAATTATGTAATTTAATTTGGTTATATAGAACATTAAATTGAAGAAAGTGTTCATATACGAGGTAAGGGGAAATTCTCGAACCCAACTCTCACAATTTTAGTTTTCCCTCTTACAACCCGTTTTCTGTATGGATATGCCTTAAAATCATATATGATATAAATTATTTCAAAATGAGTTTATGACAAACCCAATTTTTCTCCAAAATAAAATTTCTTACAAATAAACAGTAACTTTTTTTTCTCAAAGAACGTCTCTACATCACTCATCGTTAATTGTTCTATGTAAAGAATGTTGTCCCCTATTTATTTTAGGAGATAAATGTTTATGAATTTATTATTTATGATGCCTAACCAATTTCTTTACATGGTTTATTTTATGTTTTACTTTGACATATGTGGCATGAATGATAATGTAAATGTTATGTTGTGAAAGGTGTGCCCAGAATTATATAGTGAAATACGAATGTTATGATGTGACAAGTGCACAAAAAATTATAAATCACTCCTATGAATTGGAAAAAGTGAAGAATCTCATGATTTAATGGTAAATGATTTGTGAACCTAATGCTAGAGTTTTTCCGAACTATGTGTGGTAGATGACCACTAAGACATGATGTTTCATTCTTATTAATTGTCACATTTAAGGTATTTTATTAATGCGTCCTCTCAGGATCATGATCCTTTTCCCATGTTGTGATTATACTCACACATTGTTATATTCTTTATATTTATCATCTTTCCAAGATTATAGCTGAACCTTTTTTGATGTATATCCTCAGGTGATTTTTTGTACTGAGGAGATTTCAAGGGACAATAAGAAGATGGAGAAGAATGAATTAAATAAATGTTTATGTTTTAAGATGTAAAGGTTATGTTTGGTCTTGGTTTTCTAATGATAATAAACCTATGGATCCTCATGGTGTAATAAAATTATGTTTTTCTATCATTATAATGATGTAATAGTAATGTATTAAAAGGTAGGACACTATAAATATGATTCATTTTTGAAGCCTAATAATTACAGTAACTGGTTGATAAGTTGGGTTACACTATTATAATGACTTTTTTTTATATTTATTGTACATTCAATCTTCATAAAATATAAAACATGTTGTTTTAATAATATTTGAGAATTATTAGTATCCTTAATTCCCTCACTACCATGATCAGAGTGATTAGATTGTGTAATGACTTATCATGAATCACTCGTTCCTAGATAGAGGGTGACATGACCTCTTGAGTGCCTCCCCATATACTAGAGGTGATATAGTTGTGGAAAGTGCATAAAAAAATCATGGGAAGATAATTATCTGAATATTATATGAATATAAGTGTTACATAATAGAAAAATAATAATAATAACATCAACACATGTTATGTTATAGGGAAAATAATATTTGGTGCATCAAGTCAAAATAGATCCCTAGATGTTTCGGATAGATGATATAACCAAAAAAGGTAAAAAAAACATATATTAAATAGTCATCACTACAAAATAACCCAGGGGATTTACCCGTATAGCCTATATCCCTGTCCACAAGAACCTAATATATAGTATATCATTGTTCACATTCCCTTGGATAGATCCCAAACGACAATGTCTGTATGTGCACTGATATACCCTTTAGGGTATATGCATAAACCTTGTACAACATCAATAATACAACCTTTATAATATTATATCAGTCATATAAATGCTGACATGATGGTGAAAATTAATTAAATAAATAATAACACTAACGACTAGGTCATTGTTTTCTAAAAAATAAACCATGAACCCTAAACATACATACTTTATCCCCAAGCATGAAGGAATGGTCTATCAATAGCATAGTAGCTCATACAACATATGCAACGTTATTTATCATTCTGTTCCTAGAATCAAAAGCACACTTACCCATCCCCATGAAAACTAGGGAGGTCACATATCCTAACATAATATAGGATGGACACATCAAGTACACTAAACCATCGCCAAATACTCTAGTTGTAATGATCCATGATTTAAATGATTAATTTTCCTAAAATATATTTCATGTGAGTATCCTTTCTTGCATGAAAACACTGCACTAGAGTGAATTATATTCCTTAAATAAATTTATTAAACATTAACATGATATTAAAATTACTAAATTTTTGGATATCAATAAAAGTAACCACATTAAAAAAACTATAAAAAATTATAAGAAAAAAATAAAATACATTTTACTATTAGAAGATACATATTTCATAAAATTGACTTTATGAATTATGTGTTCTTATATTAAAATTAATTTTACAGATTGAATTGGATAAATTTTTTTTATGTTTTTAAACATCTTAATAATGTTATATAATTGTGTAAATTTTAATTTTAGTCCTAAAATTATGTCACCATGGTAAATATTAGTATCCAAGTAAAAGCATTTCTTTTTCAAAGAATTATACTTTCATATATAATTTGTAATTTTTAAACTTAAATGGATCTATATGAAATTATGAATATAATATTCTAATTAAAAATATGTATTAATTATCAATAATTTAGTATATAATAAAAGTGAAATAATATTAATAATATGTATATATTAAAATGACATTGTTCCACAAAAATTATTTTCCAACACATTAAATGTTTTCATTTAAATATTAATTATATTATATTTAAATATTATATTATATTAAATTGATACAAATTTTGATTCAACACATTAAAATATAGTAGGAAGGAGTATATTATATATTTAGTGATAAAATACTTACAATTGTTAAATTTTATTCAGGATTAATAAGTGTAAAATTGAACATCTAATGTTGCTCAAATTTTACTAAATCAATTTAAGAAGTAGAACATATAGAATAATATTATTATGTTGAAAACATATACCTACATTTCTCACCAACACATTCCCACTAGAATCTCGTTTAATTCTATTCTTACTCCTTACATTACATTTTTTAAACGATCTCCCCTCTTTTTATCCGATAAGAGGGCCCCTTCCACGAATTTAAATCTATAACCCTACATTAAATAATCCAAGAAAATTTATCTAATTTACTTCTCAAAATTACCCTTAAAACTTTTGTTATCCTATATCCTCAACCATGATCCCCTAACCAATTATTCCCAAAGGTTACATCAACATTAGAACTGAATTATCAATATGGTAAGGGTGAGATCAACTAAGCAGGATATCAAGGAAAGAGTATCTTGTCTCAAATTTTGTCCTCTTGATATATATTTCTTATTAGAGAGAATTTATTTGATAGAGTGTTTACATAATACCCCCTTAATATTTTGTATCTATATTCACATATATTGCATGATATTCAATGTTTTATTCTAATTTATTTCTATCATGAGGGTTTTTACTCAAATATTAGAAACATTGTATGGGTATCATTGAACGAATTATAGAGTCATTGGGCCATAGTCTCTCTCAATTATATTATTATTCTTTTAGTTCATCGGACTATTCCACTTTTTTATATATTTTTTCCTCTTATCATCAATGTATGTTAGTTATCATCATCAATACCCACTTCTTTGATAATAAATTTTCCAAAAACAATTATAACATCAGTAATAATAATTCAAATTTATAAAAATTAATCATATCCTCCATAAAAATTATTTTATTATTGACTGTTTTTTCAATATTGAAATATAATTATTTATTGACTTTTATATTCCTCAATTTTTCTGTAATAGATTTTTTAAAATGAAAAATTTTCAATGTTTCCCAGATTTTTTATTTAAAACAACATAAAAATGATTCATAATGGAATTTATTTCGTTATTTACTATTATGAAATTATTATTTTGGGTTTTTTTTCTTTTCAACAATAATTTAAATAGAATAATTTAAATTAATTTTTTGAAAACTACTATATTTCCTTGTTAATTTTTTAAAATGTGATTTAGGCTTAATATTTTGTAATAATTTTTAAAATATATTCTGAATAACTGTTGTCTTTCACCTCCAAATTTATATAGAGGGTTTTCTATCATAATTTATTATTTTTAACACACTCAATATGTTTTTGTGATATGATTCTTTTTGATAATTATATTATTTATATCCAATTATTATTTTATTTTTAAAATATGTATTTTTTTAATATTTTGGAATCCCATTTTTTTCCTTGAGTTATTTATGATACGGGGATTGATTTTAGGTGTCACAAAAATATATGGATGATGATAAGTGGGGAAAAATATCACCAAAATATTCATTGTTTTAGGTTTATATCTCATGATATAATCTATTGTGTACATAATGGGTTTATTCAAAAAGATGTGGTAATAATTGTTTTTACCTACTTTTTATATGCATTGGAATTACTAGTTAGTACTCATAGGTTCATGAATAATGAGTTTGGTTTCACCAATTTTCTCATGCTTATCATTATGCCACATTTTTATATTATTTATCATGTTATGAACCATTATAAAAATTCATTTCATTTTAATGAAAGTTAATTATTTAATGACCATGACATATTCTTAATGTATTATAAACTTTTATTTCATGCACACATGTTTTATATTTACATTGAGGAATTTTGATCCTTTTCATTCCTTTTCTACTTCATTAATGATATTTTAATTATATAATTTTCCTACAACTTGTTTTATTATTATGTAATAAGTTATTATGTACTTTTAGTAATATATTTATCATATTCCTCATCTTCTCATTTATATTTATGATATAATACATTATAATTTGTTTTTATCTTATAGAGCATCTAAACTCACCCATTTATTATGTTTCCCATCGTCGAATTATGAAGATGACTATATCCTCTGATGTGTTTAGAAAATGGTCAAGAGGTATTTTATAAAGTAGAAATGTTCATAAGTAATGTAAAATAATATTTTTATATAGACAATCTAAAGTAATATTAACATATTTGGCCCCAGGTTATATGATTGTTTTTTAGATGTATTATTTAAATCATGAAATTAGCTTATTATTTATGTTATATTTAGCTTGGGTAACTTCATTAGGTATCTAAGTATGGTTTAGTTATTTTTTGGAATTATCTTAGTTATTTTTTGATATGTTTTTTTAGAAATAATAATGAAAAACATACGGATAAATATATAGGATATTTTTATGAATATGGTAACATATTGAAGTCTTGGAAAAGTAGATATTTTGTAGCTTTACTTGAAATAAAAACACCATATTGATAATAAAAGATTATTATGGACCTAGAATATTTTTATATAAGTGTAATAACCATCAAAATTGTGTATTGGTTGTTAAATAAATCATCACCTGGTGAATGAAAAAATCCTAAACTACATACCTATTTTGAAACTTCTGTTAGATCTTATTAGTATTAATTATATTATAATTATTAATTATTATGAAGGATTTAAATATAAGACTATTATATTCATAAAAATAACTATAGATAACTTTTATTGATCCTATATAAACATATGTTAATATATTCATTCCATTTATGGAATCCTCCTTCTATGTTTATTGTTTCCTCATATATTCTATAGTTAATTTAAGTATAATCCTTAAAATTATTCCATTAGTCATGTAATAGAGAGAACCCAGAAGATACAATATAAAAATGGGTTAAATGTATAATTAAGATATTTTACCAATGGTAAAGACAATTATATTGGGACAAGAATTAAAGAACCTCATTGAAAATCCCATATAACAATCTCAAGATTTTGGAAAAAAATGAAAAGAATTCGAGCTCCAGGAAACTAAAATGAAGTTGAATCCCTCTATGGATTCATTCATGAGGTAGCATCCATCCTCTTTAAAGGGGTATTCTAATCCACTAGTTGATAATATATGTGTAAATGGGATAGAAAGGACACATTTTGTTACCCAGTGCTTAGACCATAATAATGATATTTTGGATATATATCATTTATAAGGAGATTCTGGATAGTAGTGGACTCTCATTTGTAATAAAAGGAAAATTGAGAAATATGACTCTTGGGAATTTGAAATTTTCGTGAAAAATATATTTCCCTATATATATTCCCTTATAATATTCACTTGAATATGGAACACAAATTCTAATAATTGAAAAAAAATAGGAATAACATATTCGATCATATAAATAATATATCACAAGACTCAAGAGGTATGCCTCCATTTTTATCTCTAATACTATGAAAACAATAGACTTCTTCTTTTATATCATAAATCCTTGTCATTAAAGGGAATTATTGATAATATACATTAGTAGATATATAGAGTTTTTTAAAGTGATTTTAAGGAAGATATGGAAAAATGAAAATGTCAATATTATGGGAAAATGAAAAAGGAATATGGAGTATCAAGGAATCTATGATGATATAACACATGGTGGGAATAATGTCCAATTTACTAAATGTGGTATGGGAGAAATCACCAATGAAATTTCCTCAGGGGATCTGTGATGTGTTTAATGTGTGGAAAATAAGTAAACGATGACCACAACTCTCAAATTATGTCAAAGATAATGTTTACACCCATAAAAGTGTAAAATCACAAAAATAACGATCCGCCCACAATGAAATATTCATGTGTAAGGAGGTATGAATTTACGTTAAGTAATTCCCCAACCCCCAAGCTAAAGAATAAAATAGGGCCAAAAAACCCCAAAAAGAGGGGAAAAGGAAGGGTTTTTACAATCGCTATCATAGAGGTAGATCATGATAATTAAGAGAATTTATGTACACTAAAGTCATTTCTATATATGTTATTAACATATTTGATTTTGGTTCTTCACAATATTTTATATCAAATAAGTATTTTAAGCTTGTGTAATCACCACCCCGATAAATGAATATTAAAATATACGTGAACACCCCTGGTGGCACAATGATAGAATATAATATCAAAAATGTTATTTGATTAATATTTATTGGTAGATAATATATAAACTTCTACCTACTATGACCTTGGATGAATTGTACATAAGGTTTTGTATGTGCTAGATTTACCTTTCTAAAAAATAAAACAATTGTTGAGATAAGGAAATAACATTTCACATCCAAAATCATAAAATTATCAAGTATCTACACAATTATGGTACATAAATCCTTATAGAAGAATAATCGATAACATGGGTTATGATATCCAATTACGAAGGAAGAATTACTCAAATTATTTTACATGAAGTTAATATTGATGGAATGCCTATTTTACAAGAGTATATTGAAGAATATATAAATGATCTACATAGTCTTCCCACATAGAGTGAGGTTGAGTTTCCAATCAAACTCATACCTAGTTCCATGCCTATATTAAATAGTCCATATATAATAGCTTCCATTGAATTAAAATTTTTAATTAAGAGACTTATAAATAATATAGAAATTGATTTTATATGCCCTAGTCATTGAATGTGGGGTCCAGTCGTCCACTTTATAAAAATGAAGGACATATCAATATGATTTTCCATTAAATATCACTATATTTATAAAATATTGATCAGAACAATGTATCTTTTATCTTATATAGAAGATATATTTGATCAAATCAATGGAGTTTGACACTTTTGAAGGATTTACCTTTTCTATGGATACCACAAGTTATGAGTTAAAATATAGAATATTTTGATGAAATATTTTCATATGAGGTATAGATACTATGAATTTACAATGATTCCCTTTAGACTTATAGATGGTCTCATTTTTATCTTCAATATAATGAATATAGTCTTTTGAGACAATCATGGTCAATTTTGGTTTTCATTATAGTTTATATTCTTATATATTCTAATATAAAGGATGATTATGATGATAATTTTCATATTATATTAAAGACCATGAGAAAAGAGAATATCAATGAAATATCTATCATGTGTGAATTATGGTTGTAAAATTTATGATTATTGTATTGTTTGATCGCATTAATGGTTATATCAGTAGATCCATAAAAGATATTAGTAAACAAAAAGTGTCTTAGAATAAACATAGGAATAGATATCCATAGTTTTCTTAGGTTAATATGATATTAATGATGCACTGCGAGAAATTTGTCACAATTATAAAATACACAGACGAAGTTAATGTAAAAGGGATTGGAGATAATTTTGATTTCAAAATGTGAATAATGTTTTAAGAAACTAAAAAATTAGTTAGTTACTATTAATGTACATTAATTACCTTTAAATATGAAGGGTTTATAATATACAATAATGATTTATAAAAGTGTTTGGGTATCATAATTATATATAATTATAAGGTAATATCATATTACTTATACAAATTAATGAATCATGAGGAAAAATACTCAACACATGATTTTGATTAAGCAGTACTAGTATTTAAATTTATGATTTCATCGTATTCTATTTATGTATAAAAATGTGATATTTATTCTGATCACAAGATCTTGAAATATAAATTCACAAATAATGGGTTGAGTATGTGCCAAAGAAGATAGTTGTAATTGAGAAAATAATCCGAATGCTCAACACATTACCATCCGTGGAAGGAATTTATGGTGGTTGATGTTCTTATCATAAAAGATCATGATACATTATATATGATGGGGATTTGAAAACCCAATATTCATGGATATATAAACAATGAATCTTAATTTCATAAGGGATTGATAGAAATAACATCTTAACTAGATGGAATCTCAAAATTCCATTTACATGAATATCAAAGTATCATTGATAGATGTTGTAAAACTGCAGAAAAATGTAGAAAATATGTTGGAGTTAAAATTTGATAAAGACAGAGTTAAAATTTTTTGTACTTGAATGTGTGCCTTATAAAAATTAGAAACGGTAAAGGAAATTTATAAGGATGAACATTGTTGAACGTAATGTATAAATCATGGAAGTTAGATGATGTGCAAAGATCAAAAACAATTTGTGGGATAACATAAAGAGATAAATTGTATAATTACTATCTCAATTCATGATATTCCCTAAGGTTATGTTTAAATGGAAAAAACTATGGATATATTAAGAAAATTACCTATAGAAGTATGGATGTCAGAAAAAATCACCAGGGATATCACCATAGCACTCCCAAAATTTTATAAATATTATATTGATTTTTAGAGCGTAGAAGGACTTACATTTTAATTTTCATTTTTCCATCAAATAATATTTATCTATTGAATAATTCACTATGATATAAATAAGGTATGTGATAAGGATTAATAGAAAACCATTATCCATTTTATATATACATGATATATGGTTTTCCTTAATCATATAAATATTTCTTCATAAAGAATTGGAGATAGAAAAGAGTTTCAAATCATGCATATCATTAACAGTGTGATGGTAAGTCTAAGATGGTAATTAAAACTCTATAGGATATGATGATAAGTTGTTTTATGTATTTATGAGTATTTTGGGATTAACACCTCCCAATGGTAGAGTTCTCATATAACAACAGTTTTCATTCTAACGTTCACATGGTACCAAAAGATGTACTTTATGGAAAGATTTTAAGAACTTCAAAAATATCAGATAAAGATAGATATAGTAATCTTATTGTTATTATCGTTATCTAATATATTATAGAGAATTTTCAAACCATTCACTGATATATGAATGTGAAAAAATCAGCTATAATATTTATGTAGAAAATCATTGATGAGATCTAAATACTGAATTTGGTGGCAAGGTGTTCCTTAAATTATATTGTTAGAAACATGTCGTGGTATTTTTGAAGAAAGGTTTTATATTCCCTCGATAAATTTTTTCCATTTAGATCCTTATTCATGTCTAAGTCGTAACCTATCTCTTATCCCTTGCTTCATACTTCTCTCGAGTTCATGATTTGTTCATCATAACTATTTTGAGGAAGTAAATATCATATCCCTCACATGTACTATTTTTGTATGTTTTACATTTAGAATATGACCTTTAATTTGATGGTCAACATATTGGTATATTATATTGAACACAAAAGGTATTGTTGAACAATTCTTCATATTTAGACATATTCCATGGAGGAATTATAAATTTGGCGATGCTATATGAAAACTGAAGTATGTGATGAGAGATAAGTACCCATTTCGGTTTTCCTCCATGAAACAAAATTTCAAGGGTGAAGTTATTTTCATGTGGCATAGAATTTTGTGACCCATGCTGTTTTTACTAACTCATTCATGATTAAATAACACATGATTACCATATCTTTTAAAAAACATTGAACAATAATGAAAAATTCCATGCTATATTAATAACTTTATCAATTATACAATGATATTATAATAGATAAATTATATGGTATAATTATAAGTAACCACTTTATTAAAGCGATATAAATATTTATACTAAAACACATGCCTTTTTATTCATAAAAGATATATATATCTTATAATTTTTTTTATACATTATGCACACGTATATGAAAAATTATTTTAGAAATTAAATCAGATAATTTATTTTTGCATTTTTTTTCTACAAGATCATATTTTGTAATGGGATAATTTTTTTACATTAAATCATTCTACCAAAGTAAATATTATATTACGTGGTAAAACAAAAACATTTGAAAGTTCGATTATTTCGTAAATATTATGAAATTTTTAAAATTAAATAAATCGATTTTATATTAATAATATGACATTATTTTTAAGAATCTATAAAAAAATAAATAATACTCAATTAACTTATAATAAATGTTAAATAATATTAATAACACTTAATAATAAAAATGATATTTTTCTAGAAACACGTTTTTCATCACATTTAATGTTTCAATAAAATAGTTAATTATTAATTTTTTAATATTTTAATTATATTTAATGAAGATTAAATTTGATTTAAAAATATTTAAAATTTCTATGAAGGGCCATCTTGTATTTTTTCTAATAAAATAATTACCATAGTTAAATATTAATCAAGATTAATAAGTATTTAAATGGGTTTTCTAACATGGATTGAATTTTAAAAAATCAATTAGATGCTTAGAATTCTTAAAATACATATATTAGTTAAAAAATCTTATACCAATATCTCTAAGCATCCTTTCCCCACCCAACTGTGATAATTATTATGCAATTACATTCTTACACATTGCCAAATATTCTTTTCTATAGATTGGTCCCTCTTTTTTGACATATAAAAGGATCTCACTTACAAACATTCAAGACACACCCCTAGTTTCAAATTCACAAGAAATTATTCCAAATCTAATTATTATAGAGATAGTTTAAATATTTGATAGCTTAAAACCACAATAAAATTCCCCAATTACTTTATTCTCAAAGTATACATCATGAGAAGAACTAAATTCTCAATGATGTTTGGTTGTGATCAACGAAGAGGGTATATATGTTAAAAGTTTAAAATCATAAATTTTAACCACTCAAGTCATATTTTTTATTTTATACCATGTTTTATTTATAATTATATATATAATTAACATTTAAAAATTTGTATCATGATTCTCATATATTTAATCAAATTTGTTGATATATTTTACATTATTTTTCACATTGGTTTTGAGTAAAAAATTACAATAAATGTAATGGTGTCAATGACTAAATATTTGGATTCATTGTGTCATAGTATATCGTACATATAATATTCACTTGTTAATTAATCCTACTGTTTCCCTATTTTATATTATATTTAATCAAGTTCACTAGGGTAATTACTTCTTACCATCAATTCCAACTTCATCGATAAATCATTTTCCAAAATAAATATATAACAGTGTTAATAATAACTACCATTATTAACAATCAATTTTATCTTCCAAGTCCATATTATTTATTTATAAATTGTTTTTTATGGAATTATAGGTTACTTTTTCATTTTATATTATTAAAATTATTCCATTAAAACTTTTATAAACCAAAATTCTATCAATGATTTTCTCATTTGTTTTTTTTTAAATATTCTAAAAAGATAAATAAATAAATTTCATTTATTATATACCACTACAGCTTTATTAGCATAATTTTCCATTTTGTTCAATGATCTTTTATTTGGAATTATTAATAATATGGATTTTTAAATCCATCCCTTTCATTGAAAGAAATAATTTTTTTATATTTAATATTTAATTTACCTTTTGTAACAATGTTTAATTGGTTTTGTGTATACTAGTATATTTTCACTTTTATTTCCCCCATGAGATTTATCCCACCAAAATTAATCTTTATATCACCATATATATGTTATTATAATACAATACCTTTTGTAAAATGATATTTTTGAAATCAATTTTTTTCTTTTGATCATATTATAGTTTTTTAAATAGTGTGAAAACAATTCGTTTTTCCTTGGGTTGTTTAAAATATGATGATTTATTTTAACTATCACTCATATGCATGGATGATGATGGATGGGGTCCTATATCACCCTATAATTCGTTGGTTTATGAATTTATTTCATGAGATAATCAGGAATGGAATTAATGAGTTTGTTAACATAGTTATGATCATAATAGTTTTTCTCACATTTTTCTAAGGTGGAAATTATGAGTTTATACATATATTTATGAGAATAATGAGTTTTCTCATAATAGTGTTTTCAAATATTATGGTTGTTCCACATTTGAATGTTGTTTTTCAATTTATGAGAAATATTCTAGAAGAATTTCATTTCTATGGAATTATATTTTTCTTGATTATTCATTATTTTTAATTTATTTCTCACATTTATTTCATTCTCACATGTTTTATAAATATTTTGAAGAATTTTAATAAATATCATAATTTTATGCTTCATAAATGATATATTTATGAATCGATGTTACCTTTGATTTTTTTATGATTTTTGAATATGGTATTGTTATTTTATATATATTTTTAAACATCTTCCTCATAGTATAATTCATATTAATGATCTAAATTCATTATGAGATGTGTTTTCCATACCGAGCATCTGGGATCACCCCTTTATTATACATTAAATCCATAGTTTATAAATATTACTATATAATGTGAGACGTCTAGAAAAAAATTAATAGTATCATGATTACGGAGAGATGTTAACAAGTGTTTCAAACTAATATGTTCATTTAACTAATCTCTAAGACACTAATCCATTTTTCCATTTGTTTGTGAAATGTTTTATGAGGTATATTATTTAAATCCTAATATTAATGTATTTTTTATGTTATGAATAGCTTAGGTTAGTTTAATATTGAGGTCACATCAATCACACTAACTCATCCCCACACACGCATGTGAAGATTAATTAATTTGGAATCAATAAAAAATTAAATACATAAAAATACAATAAAAAATAAGAATTTATCTCATGAACCCAAAATTATACTCACAAGTCATTCGGGAATTTTCCAAAACAAATCAATACATTCCATGACCAAGTTATCCTAATAGATAGCCATACACATTGCCTCAGTACAAGGAACATGTTGGTCATTTCAATGTACAAAAGTCATATTACCCCCCAATGTGACCAAATAAATTTATATTGTCTCAACCACCCAATTTATCACTAAATCATAGGTCTCGCATGCTATACATTCACCCAAATTAAAACCTGGGGTATAAAATCTCATTCAAGTGTTTTAGAATGATAAGGAGTAATTTAAGTAAGTGTAAATATGGAAAACCAAATTGAATGAGGAAAACGACTTCAAATATGAACCAAATATATGAAATAATCATTAAAATTAACATACTATGGTATAGAAGATCATTAAAAAAGAACCAAATAAAATGAGATGAATTCATGTCATGGATGGTATTGGCTCATTGAGAGGAATCCATCATAACAAAAAAACCCTCGAATTAGTGATGGTATGAGAAGGAGGGATCTAGAATCATAAAAACAACAATCCCTACTATCTTCAAGTCATGTACGGGATGAAGGATAATAATTGGAAAGGAATAAGGGGGGTCCAAGGGAAATCAATGGGTAAACCAAAAAAACAATTGTATAGAGTAGTTCAAAGTGTGGAATTATGTGTCACAATGTGAACACCATCAAGGTAGTGGAGATTTCCATTTTCCCACAAATTACGTGTAATTATATTGTGTGTAATTATATGAATTCCTCTTAGTACCAACACTTCTCATATTTTCATGTCCTTTCCCCCTAAAAATAGCTCTCAACTATCCTTCAGTCCTTAGTGAAGTAAAAATCAGAAATATAAACATGATTAATAAGAAAATAAATAGTAATGAATCTTTAAATGGTAGGATATTATAAAATACCCCTCTATGGGATATTTATTCTGAATAATTATTTTTATAGTTCTCATTCAAAAAACTAAAGCCAATATGACTAATAATTTGGCTACCATAGTGAAGCCCTTTCCAGGAGACTCTCAATAATCACCACCCATGAACGAGATTCCACACCTTTTCTAATAATACATTCCCCACATTTGTATACAATGTGCACTCATTAACAATAAAAACATTCCCACCACAAAAAATTAATAAAAACCACCTATACAAGGACCTACTCATACCAAAAAAACTATAGCCCCAAATTTCATTGGATTCCTAAAAAATTAATATCTCAATCAAGGTGATACCCATAATTGTACATGTTCATCAACTTTAAACTCCAAGTGTCATCACCTTCTCTCATCATAACAATTTAGTTAACCCTATATTTTAATAATATGTTTTCTAACCAATTTCAACCACTCAATAACCACTAATACGAAACTCAACACAACATATCCTTGAAATTCCAATGTAAATCAATTAAATAATGACTGATATTGTTTAAAACACTAATGTTGATATTACATGAAGCATCATGTAAGACCATCAGGTCCCCCAAAACACAAAACATTCATGTATTATCATTAATCAACCTCTCTACCATTGATCATAAATCCCACCTTACAACCATTATCATAATCCATAAGTCATTATCACTAGCTCAAACCAGATAGCCCCTAATTGATACCCATATATTATTATATCTCATTTATCAATGAAACCCAACCACTTAAACCCAATTGGCATTACCACCCACTTATATCAATGGGTTTGGTTCACCAACATATCAATCTCTTTGTGAAATAAGTAATTTCAATCAAAATAATTTGTCAAGTAAGAACTCTTTTCCGGTCAGACTCTGGTACCCTTGAGCACCGATAACACTTCTTTTACATGATCTTTTTTTAGGAACCATAAAATTAAACTCAAGTTCCACATTCTATCTAACCAGAACTATAATATCAAACCCTATCCTACTATAACCCCCTTGGTCCTACTAGTGAGAAAAATGTTTTCTAGTCACCCCATGCACCAAAACTCATAAATCATATTTAAAAAAAAACAGAGACTACATAACCTCACAAAATCTTCTCAATATGCATAATTAACCACCATACTATAGAATCCATGATGGGTAAAAAAATATCTTCCAGTGCATATATTTATGCACCAATCCACACTATAATTACTTCTCAATCATTTATTCACTTCTTTATAGAGACCTCACCTCACAAAGAAATTATTCTCTAATGATTGGGTCTTATCATTCAAACTGTACCAATAAACAGCGTTGAGGGAATTCAATAGATAGTATGACCAATCCTCAAACTACCCACCAATATACTCACTAATCATCACCACCACATTCACTAATAAATTAACCAGAATTAGTTTTCTAAAAATATAAATACTCATCTATAAAAAACCTAATACAATTTACAAGAACCAACTTTTATCCAAAACATGGGAATCACACAAATAGATGCTAATCTTCTCTATTTTTGGCATAAATTTCTAAATAAAAATGACTAAATCCCATAATTGGATAACATGAACTACTAATGTGCTAAATCCATTCTTTGTGGATTCATGATTCTATAAAGGTTCACCCCACAAGTTCCTTTCCCATCATCCATGAATAACTCAACCCGTGGAGAAAATCATCACTATTAAAATTCCCATGGATTAACATCCATTATATAATTTGGAGGATCATAAGTTATAATTTAGGAACAATATGATAAAACCACTCTTATGGAACATAAAAACCCTTCACCATATACATTTTTAATTTCCACATTTGTCCCCAATTGGTAACCCAAACATATTATGGGCTCAATGTGATAGACCAAACACCACCCACATAGGCCCCAAAAATCCATTTCACCACTCAAGCCTTACTCAACTAAAAACTTACTCTATTCCTCTTATAAAATAATGATACACAACCACATTAAGTGATATATTCTATTTATAAACCACAACAATTTCCAATTCCCTTATATTAAACTAAACCGATTCATTATAGATTTATCAGTGATTATCACAGATTCCCAGCACTCCTCCATGGACCTGGAAAAAGATCCCAGGGAACCAAACAACACAAAACACCTATATGAAAAGAAACCGTAAATAGATCTTAAAATCCACAACATGTCTAATCCTAGGGTACATTACTAAGGAATATCCCTTCAGAGACACTTCAGCCCATAACTAACACTCCTAAATAAACCTCCACCATAATTTCATCCGAGTGATAAATTATTGAACTAAAAACCATAATAAAATTTTATTTTTGGTAACCTAATATTCCTCAAACCTTATAACCCATGAGACTATGGGTATTTCAATTTGTTTCTCTAAGAACAACACCACTTATCACACATCAAGACCACCATTTCTGCTGTAGTTTTTTCCATCCCAATGAACAAATTCATTGATCATATCACTATATGGGCTACTTTTTTCCAGGATGAAACCATGATATATATTTTACATATTACCCATTACCTGAATAATTACACATCACTCTTAGATCATTCATTCACCTCACATTTCATAAATTGAAGTATCAAATATAAATCTAGATGAATGATATCATACTGATCGAGAATCTTCATTTATAGTCCTGACACCACATGTCAGAGAGTACCACTAACATTATAAAATAATATTCTACTCATCTTTCACTCTTGGTAATGATAAAAACCCATTTACATGCCCTTAAAAGAATTTGAACCCTAAAAGACCCGATTACTGATAAAAACCCTATTTCTGAAAAGTGTAACCATATGTCCAATAATTCTAGTATACTTGCTCTCATAAATAGAAACATATCTCAACAGTGTATAGAGACACTATAAAATAACATTTAAACATCAAAAGTCTCTACCCCCAATGACACATATCTAGCCTAACGACTTTTTGAAGTATATCTTGATCAAGGAATCACACTGCCACATTCATCTAATATTCAATATCTATACTTACTCTAGAGAGGCCACATTACCAACTAGAGGAAACAAAAAATTCCATCATGTCCCTTTTAAGGGTCCTTCACTAACAAAAACACCAGTCCAATATTTCCAATAACTGATGAGACAATCCACTAAAGGGAAGATTGTATAAAAATCACACATCTATAACATTGTCATGTTATGGAATTACATTTAATATCAAGAAGAAATGCACAACACCCACACCTATAGTTCCCGTAAAATAAACAACCCAAACACATCATTCATTTTCAAATCAATATAAGGTATTCTTTTAATACCATGATCTACCTAATAAAGGGGACTTAAGAGGGTCTCTTTCTCTCTCTCACTATAATCCTCTATTTTTAAAGTACCATATGGACATCACTAAAATATTTTTTTGGTACACCAACCCATTTATACATTTTAAAATTTCAACCCACAAAACATTTTTAAATACATAATTTAGGTAACAAAATTAATGTATTTAAATACAAATTACATTTAATTTCATTAAAATTTAAAAAATAAATCATTTATTACTAGAAAATAATTCCAGTAAAACCAATACTCTACCAAATTCTCTTCCTTAAATGGGTAAAAATAACTTCAAAATATCAATTACTCTAAAATAAGTCATTCAAACCTTTTAAAAAACACAATGAAAACCAAAATTCCCTTTTGAAACCAATAATGTTTGAAACCACCCCTTATTCCAAGTGATAATCTAATTTATTTATTTGAATAATAAAATTTAGTTTTAGGGATAATTACAATTTAGTAATTAAAACAAATAAAATATCAATAAATAAATGAAATTATAATGAATGTATTTTAGAAAAACTCTGATTGCTGACTCGAAGCTTAGTTATGTATCATCAACACCAACATGTTATTCACATTTAGATTGAAATAAAAATATAAATATTAATATGTAAAGTTAATTAGCCGTCACCAATAATTTATTTATGAAAAAACCAAAAATATTATTCAGGTAATATAGATAATTTAATCCTTTAACAACCAATAGAACACATACTTATGAAATGTGAACCTGCATGCCTATCCTTGATGCATGAACTCAACCCCTATTACTAATCAGGCCAAGAGGAAATCCCATAAACCATAACTCTAAAAAAACTAAATAAAATCTCCAAACTGTAACATCCCAACTAGTAAATGTAATTAGGATTCCCATGAAATTTAGAGTTCCATAACATATGATTAATTCCTGAAAAGAGTTATCTCCCAACCAAGTGTTTTGCCCATCCGATCTCTCTTCTACTAAGCTCAAAAATATAAAAAAGAAAAAATGGGGATAAAATACCATTTTGTAATACATCATCCTAAATATCATGCTCTAGAACAAAGGGTCACATAACATCATGGGTGACTCCCCTTATGACATATTCCACTAACTATTGGAAATGGTCTATATGATACTATTAAGAGACTATACTGTTAGTATTAAATAAAAATTATTGTAACTCAATAGTCTAAGAAATAATTATTACACTATCCACAAATGTTTTATAGTATGTAATATGATATTTATTATGTATAGTAAAAACATATTCCCATTTTTTGATTATCAATTATATAATTAATAATAAAACCATATAATAAATAGGAACCATTTTAAATGACTATAGAGTGTGTTCTTACATTGCCACTATCTCATTCCATTATGAACTAATTAATAGTAAATCACATGGCCCTTATATTTTTATGGATACTCAACCATAAATTTTATAAGGTCCTTGAGATTTTTAGGTCAGGAGTTATTATAAAAAAATAGAACACAACCATCACATCGTTAACATAAGTGAAATAATCATATAAAAGTGTATAAGATAACAATAATTTAATACATAAATAATCAAAAACTCTCCAAGTCATCATGGACCAACCAGTCATCCAAGAACCCTAGCCCAGCCAAAATAATCTAGATTCTAGAAGGAATTGTCTATTAGTACTTCAATAGCATATTAAACACACTTTTTGTGCCGTATCAATCATTTAACATCCTCTTCAATCATAATATCCCATCATAATGCACTCAATGGTGGTATTATCAAGCACAAAGACTTATCCTCATATACTCTATAGAGGTCACATAATTCACACCAACACATCTCTACATACACTAGTGGGTGAAATCAACAACACCAACCCATCCCTAATCACTAATGGGTGATCACAATAAGTCTCAATCAACAAAATATAATATTTATCAAATTAAAAAAAAACAAATGTAATTTTTCACCTGAATCATAAAACATTTTACCACGTAATTCAATAATTTTTCAAACCTAAACAACACTTTATGTTCCCAAATAAAAAAATGATTCCCATACACTTATTACTAGTACAAACATTACTACCACATGTCATTATTAAAAAATATATTTATTTTGACATGTTTTTCACAACATTTATTTATAACCAATGTGAAAAACTATTTTCACATCAGTTATAAAATAACCTACATGAAAAAGTTGCATTGTTTATGTAAAATATTGGTTATTTATTAACTGAAATTTTAAATTAAATTTATCATTTTAGTTACAACATAACCAATGTGATAAACTAATTTTTCATTTCAGTTATTGAATATATGATGTCATAAACCTATTAAAATTTTATGAAATGTTGACGGGACTAATTTTATGTTTATTATTGTTCATGATAACACACTACTGAAAAGACACCATATACCATTGATTTAAAACAAGTGGTATAGACCATGTAACTATTGGTAAATTATTTAGAAACGGTTCTTAAAACCATTGGCTTATTTGGAATGGGTATGTCGCTAAATAAACTTTTTTCCAAAAAACCATTGGTATATGTTGTCTAGACTTTCCTAATGAAAATGGTTCCTCGAAATCATTGGTATATCCCATGGGAAAATTTGAATGCCCATGATTTTATGTAATAATTGGGTATATATGTATAACAATGTTTCAAAAGCCATGGGTATAATATGTTTACCAACGTTGATTTATACCAAAGCTTTTTTGAACCATTATTATAGATTCCTCTCCCCGACAACCACATTATCCCATTTTTAGCCAAAGTATGAACATGTAATGAAATAACAGTACACATTTAATGTAGTGTAAATCTAGTATACATATAATTTAACCATACATTTATTAATGGGTATCAAACCAATTACAACACTATTACATATATATTCAATCCACACAATCTATTAATTCGAGTCATTATACACTATTCACACAAATGTATCTTTACACTCAAACCCAAAATGGAGGGGATGAATATATTCCTCATTACCATAATCCCCTTCATCATTATAATCATCATCAGCAGCATCCACTTCAGCATCATCTTCACTGTCACCCTCACCATCATCCTCACCATCACCATCACCATCACCAGGAACATCATCATCCAGACCACGACTAGGACCATCACCGCCAACAACCATTGTATCATATATTAAATTCATCATCACTTTTATATATTAAAAATTATAGTGGTAAATAGTTGAAGTAATGTAAATAAGTATTCCATAACTTTCATAAATTCCACATTGACTGTTTGATTCCATTCACACTCATGTATTCCCATTTTTCCCCCGCAATGCCTTATTACAAGCTCCTGAACCCTCTCCATGAGTTGTTCCCAACTCATTGATATCATAACCAGAACCTAAATTGGACCATTATCAAGTTGGGAAATACTCTTCTCTAGTAAATAAAATACTCTTTCATTGAGATCATATCCTAATACTTAGTGCAAATGATCATTTGGCACAATGTTGTCAACTCCATACTCATCAATATCTTCCAAACAACGTTGTTGCACATATAAATGACAAATTTAGTTAAAAAATATAAATTAATATTTAAAATAAATTTTTTTAATCACACAATCTAATGTTATGTTTTTTATTTTACCGCACTTCCATATTTATTCTTTTTTCACAAGAAATATTTTTCCCGATATAGAAGTCCTTCAATATTCAACATCTCCCTCTGCAATTACATTGTATTTAGAATCCATTATTAAATAATACTATTATAAAAAATAATTATTCAAACACAATTTAATAGAGAGTATAGAAAAAAATATATACCCCTACTAAATTTGATGTGAAAGGGGTAGATATTAATGGTAAAAAATATATACAAGAAAAATATTTAATTTTATTTAAAAAGGAAGACCGGGTAGAATTAAATATAAATTAGTATTTTACATTCAATAAAATTTTGTTAAAAGGGGGTTATTTTTTTAGTTTTATTTAAAATAATTTCTTAGATGTTAGAATATTTTAACAATTATTTTATGTGTTGGGTTTTATGACATAATAGTTAGACTTATTGAAAAGTTTGTGTATGATGATATTAGACACATATTGATTCAAAATTTGATGATGATGGTTACTAGACATAAGTGATCCAAATTTGGATTATTCATTATGTATAAGAATGAAAGAATTGAGTTTTTATTGATATTTAGTGGTTTCATAAGAACTATTATTGGATGACAAGATGTTGATTATTTGGATATTTTAATGGTGATTCTGGTGGAGGAAGTGAATGTTGTCCACAAATTTATATGTTTTAGAATTATTCATAGAATATGTGTTTTTTTAAGTAAGAAAATAAAATCAGATATGTAAATCTTGATTCCATGAAAAAAGATTAGTGTGGAATAATATATCAAATAATGGGACAAGATTTCCTATAATTTTGAATACCACATAATAGATAACCCATACATGAAGGCAATTACTCTTCAATGGAGTGTATACTCATGTAAGGTATCTAATATACATAAAATCAAATTAAATTATTTGATAATATCTTTTTGTTTTGGTTTATATCAAGATTAGAACTGAAAAGGATTCCAAACTTTTTGATAATTTCTTTTATCATAATAATAAGATACTTTTCAGCCATATGATTCTAAAAAATAATAATTATATGTTGATGTTCACTTCCAGAAGTGGAATTGAAAATTATATGTTCCCCATTATAATTTTTTTAATTTGTTTTTGAAGATATTATGAATATGGTAATTAATGTTACCTGGCTGAAGACATGTTATATTTTTAAATGTTTTTATATTCCTAATATAATATCTGATTTATATTCCTAAAAATAATTGATAAAATTTTATAAGATTTTGAGAAGAAGATAGTGTTCTTCGAGGTGTGGGCTGCATGATAGTAGGATGGTTTGGAGTGCTTTTGGATTTCATGTTCTTTATGAAGTGGTAAAACTGTATAAGTAATGTTTTATTACAATTAATCTTTCATTATTTTCTATTTTGATACATTAGTATCACAATGGATAGTTAAATTCAATGGAAAATTAATATAAATAATATTTATACATGGGGTTCCAATTTAATACTCCAGAGGTTGTTTTTACAAATAGTGAAAATCAATGTAAAATAACGATAATTTCGTAGATGAAAAATAGAAGCAATGGTCTTACATTTAATGGATAATATCATTCCTATAGACATTTTTTTCATCAAATAAACCACTACACACAATCATATTTTTTATATATAATGACTAGAGTGATATATGATTATGGGGAGATGTGATCCATGGGGTATATTATGTTAAATGAGGTGAATCCGTTGAAAGGTTGTGAAAGCATGTATATATATTGATTGTACTAAAATTTGATATGTGGTAACAAGTGGTCATGTGAGATAACAATATGGATTTCAATGATATATTTATGACAATATTTTAAGGCGAGATATTTAGTGGAGAATCGATCTAACATTAGGGATAAATTTAATGATAATGAAATTCAAATGATGTCCATCCAAACATGATAAGAAATTGATATCAATTAGTAAACATGGATAATGTATTTTTAATATTTTTATACATACTATGATGATAAATTAATGATTTATTAGATATTCACTTGTACTAAAGTTTGTGTCAAAACCATATATGAGTTTTCTATATTTTAACATTATAATTTTGGAAGACAAAATGTCTCATCAGGACATTACCATGCAGTCACAACTGCTAGTGAATATGATGGAAATCATGTTAATGTAATATCAACATTCATGGATGAATAAATTTTATTAATGGAATATACTTGTGTACAAAACAGTTTTATTTTTAATATAATAATTTTTATTCAGAAGAATGTATTACAACCTCAATTGGATCCCATGTGTTGATGATTAAAATTTTTTATTATTAAGAACTATATAAATTAAAGTGAATTATTTAAGATTCTTCAAAGGATGATTAACATTATACATATATAGTGACATAATATGAAAAATTAATGAAAAATGATAACATATAGTTGACGCATGCATGTCGTAGGGCATGGAAAAAGCAAATTAATTTTCCTAGAGCAGTATAGAGGCTGACCAGTGTCGTCTTTCTTGAAGAGCCTTTTCAGTCGTTCACTCATTTAATCTAATTTAAGTAAATTACAAATTTTTTTTGTTTTTATATTATCTAGGAATGGAATAAAATTTAATTAAAACGAACGATAAAACTAATATGCAATGAAAAAATGCAATTAGTCGAGAATGAACATGGACCTTATGGGTTGGTTTGTGGGTTTCATCATTCACCTTATTGGTATTTATATTAAGATTGATAATTTAATTATGATATCTCATTCATGAATTACTATTATTTTATTTATTGGTGTGAAATATTTAATTAATTTAGCAATATTTACTTCACCTCCTCTTATAATCAAGGTTGATGGCACACCTTGATCGAGAGTGTGACATATTCCAAGACCTGGCTCCATCATATGCCATTTCAACCACTGAATGGATAAACTCCATCGTGTGAAGAGATTGTATCTAGTAGAAGGGATGGAAAATATTTAATAAAATAATAGAAATGATTTTGAGATCAGAGTCGTGGTGGACGATCGACACACCTGTGAACATGACTCTTGCTCATCACAAACATGATAAAACATTGGAATTTAAGCACAGAATAAATGAAATTTCCACATACCTCCCCCGTTCCAAGTCTCGGATTAATCCCTAATTTTTTGAGGGTAAGAGGTCACGGTGGATAATATGAGAAAAATAAAATAAGAAAATAAGGAGAAAAGATGAGGAAGAGAACAGGGTGGATGTGTGGACACATAAATAAAAATAATGCATGCATTTTATTAGAATACTAAATCACAATGGAAAAATAAAAAAAAATAAAGAAAAAAAATAAATAAAAAAAATAAATGGGGAATATATGTGGTCAGCCTCTCTCGGTGGAGATCTCCAACTTGGTGCCTTGAAAAAATAGAATGGAGAATGGGATTAATTTTGAAGGAGGTGAGGGCCTCTTTTTATAAGTAGAATTCTGGACCCCAAAAGTCTACGCATTTGTGACCCATTAAATGGAATTTTCACGCGTGGAACCCTTCTTATAAGATGTTCAAAATATGTTTTCCGTTCACCCACCAAATTTCAACTCTTTTGGAGACTGGATGAAAATGTTATGAATTTTTCAATGGCGGTTTCTCATTCCGGATGAAGCTTCCATGAAGGTTCCACCCAACGTATGTCATTCAATGGCCGCCTTAATAACATAAAAACTCCCAACATGTTATTTTAGACCAGGCCATATCTATCCTCGTGCTATCCTAGGTGGAAAAACCTTATTTTGACATGTGTAGGATGAGTTTGGGTTCCGTTATAGTGGTGGGGTCCACACTGTCCGACCAGAAAACTGTCAAACTTCAATGAATTGTTAGACCCTTTAGATGGAAGAATCAGCTCCTGGTCTAGAAGAAAAGATGAAGGAAATAAAATTATTATTTTAAAAAAAATTAATCACAAAATTTGGATATATATTTTTCATGAAATGACTAAAATACCTTTGATGTAAAAATCTGTCTAAAATCCAGAATTATGTGTTTTTCATCATTTCTCTCAAAACACATTTTAAATAAAATATTGATTCATATAAGATCAAATTGATTATTTGGGATGCTTAAAAAAAAATTAAATACAATAAAAAAATATAAGAAATGTTATATCTATCAATTCCCACACACATAAACTATGATTTTCCTCAAGCATAAAATCTCAACATGGAATTGAGAGGACACCAATGTTACCAATATTCAAATTCCAAAGTAATAAAATTTAATACTTTTCAATGTCAAATAAAACATTCAAAAATCCACATAAAATATCAATTTATTTTTCCATTTTTTCAATGAAACAATTGAATCATTTATTTTACCTTTCCCCTTTGAAAAATGGAACTTCTTCTCTCTTTCATTCAAGCTTCTCAATTCATTATTATTAAGCACGCCACGTCATGATTTACCTCACCTCTGAATTTTGCCTCTCATATCTTATGATAAAATTCAAGTAGAGTTATGCTCATATCATGAGAACATGCAACTTATCCATAAGCCTATAAAAGAACCACTTTCTCCACTTTGTAAAGACAAAAGGCACATAAAATCATGATGACTTTTCAATAAAGGTTCAAATGACTATGAGGCTTAAGGCTGGTAGGATTTAATGTTTTAAAAATTAAGGATCGAGTAAGATTTTTATCTCTAAAGTACAATTCATTATATTAAAAGTAATAGTGTAATTAAATTCTCCTCTTTAATGTACCAACACCCACTTACCCCAAAACCCAAAGTAAGGTCATGCTCAAAGTAAATCATAATGAATGATTAATGCACACTATTGATTTTTTTATTTTTTTATTTTTTTTCTGAAAGTTATGATTAGATCAGACCTCACATCCATCACCTAACCACATATGATTAGAAGATCGTCGGTCGAGAAAATGGTGATTTTTTGTTCTCCCAAATCACAACCCATTTTTTTCGTTTTTTTTCTTTTTTTTTTTATTATGTTTCTAATTTTCATTTTTTTCAATAGGGGAATAAATAGAGTACAATGAATGATTACTCGACCTTTTAAATTTCCACAATATCACCCCCACACTTTTTCCTTACAATGTAAATCATCCCTTCCACCCTGAATCTCTTCACCCCACACATTATCTTTAAAATGTCATACAAATATCAAGAGTAGGGTAGGAATGGATAAAAATGGCTTGAAAATGGCTTATCCCTATATTGGTCATTCATGGTATCTATGGGATAAAATAAGGATTGATTTAAAGGTTGTATTTAAGGATAAGGGATTTTCAAAAGGTGCCTCAATCATTTTAAATAAGTTTTTTCATAGTCATAGCTTGGACAAGTTCAAATGCATGTTCTGCTTGGGGACATATCCCAAGATCACTCAAGAAATATGCTCAAGAATATATACGATGTACATGGTCTATAAATCCTCTCGAGAATGAGACATATGGTATTAGTCAATCACTCAAGGCATGATCAATATTAACAAATTAATTCACATAATTTTCAGAAATTCAAGGTATGAAAAATGGTATGGAAATTTCATTTACAAAAATAAACTAATTCCCTTAAATTATGAGTTATCATTTCAATATCCATGCTTCACATTAAACATTAAATTTTCCATTTTACTATTTTAATCTCATTAAAATTGAAATCTAAAACATGGCGTCCCTGTATTCCTAAGAAATTTGTGTCTCCTAGATAAGTATGGTTAATCATTATTTCGAGTGTGGGTATGCAATTATTATCTCTAAATGTCAAATCATGTTTTGGAACAAAAAATGTGTGGAGTTTAAGAGATATTCATAAAATTTGAACTCCCTTTTGAAACAATGCTTTGGTCATCTTTGTCCATTGAGTTGGGATTTCTTATACCATCATGAACCCATAAAATAAAACAACTCAATTAAGCCCAAATATCATGTCATTAAAGCTCAAAAAATAGGGAGGGGCCTTATGCTAAACTATATTCTAATAAACGAAATTCAAATCTAAATTACTAATAATCATGTAAGGATAAATCTTTGTATGATCCCCCATGTGGGCCCTAGAATCTTTTAATACCTCTAGAGGGTAGTACCAACTTTTATCCATAATAATTTGGTGGAAGAATCTTCTTTGATTCTAACCACCACATGTGGCTCTTCCCAGCATCATGTTACTTGTTCATGTTGAGGAGGACTCCATAGATAGATTATACCAGATCTTCCCCCTTCACAATTTGGTATAGCTATCATGGCGTGGGTAGGATGACGTAAAGAGCCTCCTCCTCTTTTATTTCTACTTGTGAAACATCCCCTTCCCCTTATTGTGCTCCGCCTAAATATTCAGTGTGTTTAGGGAGCTTTAAATGTTCCTCAATAGGTGAAATTCCATTTCCCTCATCATCCTTAAAGGCATAATATGAGATGGTCAAATCTAGAAATTCAAAACTATTTGGGGTGATACTCAAATTATTTTCAATAAAATTAAAAGAGTTTGAGTTTAAGATTGTATCTTCTCCCTGAGTCTGTTTGACTTAAATCTCATCTTAAATTGAATGTGGCTCTTGGATTTGATCTTCAACAGATGGAGGTAGGTTGTTGGGCTCCTCCACCTCATGTTTGTATTCGACATTATGGATGTCGTCAGTAAAATCAGGAAAGACTAGTGGCACTTCCTTCTGGGCCTTGAATCTTTTTAAGTCAGCTTGGAGTTCATCGACCATGGCCATAAAATCTTCCTATGAAATCCATGTTTTAATGCCTATTTCAACGTTCTTGATCATTATCATCAGCGCATTGGATCGTGGTTAGAGGGCCTCCTTAGTGTAGTCAGTTTCTTCCTCCATCACCTGTGAGTAATTGTTCCATGCAGAATACTTTTGATTTGAATGAATCATGGAAAAAAGTTTTTTTGTTATTTTTTTTAAATAATAATGAAAAATATCTGAAATTTTTTAGTAGGAAAATTAAAGTAAACAACCTATTTGCTCCCCAGGAACGGTTCTAGTTTCGACGCACTCCATTCGTAGGGAGTTTCAAAAGAAATTTAATTTTCCTAGTGCAGCCTAGAGGCTGACCAGGGTCATCTCTCTTGAGGAGCCTTTTCAGTAGTTCACTCACTTAATATTATTTAACTAAACTACTTATTTTGGTTATTTTTATATTATATACTAATTGAATGCAATTTAATTAAAATAAAAGATAAAACTAACATTAAATGACAAAATGCAATTAATTGAGAAAGAACTTGTCCTTTATGGGTTGGTTTGTGGTTTTCATCATTCTCCTTGTTGGTATTTAAATTTAGTTTGATAATTATATTATGAGATCTCATTCATGAATTACTATTATTTTATTTATTTATGTGAAATATTGAATGCATTTATCAATCTTAACTTCACCTCCTCTTATAATCAAGGTTGATGGCACACCTCGATCGAGAATATGACATCTTCTAAGACCTGGCGCCATTGTATGTCATTTAAACCACTAAATGGATCAACTCCATTGTATGAGGAGATTGTACCTAGTATAAGAGAGGAAAAATATTTAATAAAAGAATATAAATTAGTTTGAGATCAGTGTCGTGGTGGACGATTTCCACACTCGTGCACATCACTCTTTCTCATCATCAACTAAATAAAACATCATAATTTAAGCACAAAATAAATAAAATTTCCAAATACCTCCCCCGAGCCAAGTCTCGGGTTAACCACTCATTTTTTAGGGTAAGGGTTCATGGTGGATAATATGATAATAATAGAAGAAGAAAAGAAGGAGGATAGATGATGATGAAAACAGGGTGGATGGGTGGACATAGAAATAAAAATAATGCATGAATTTTATTAGAAATCAAAATCACAATTGAAAACTAAAACAAAAAATATAGAAAATAAATAAATAAAAAAATGAAATGGGAATGATTAGTGGCCGGACTCCTTCGGTGGAGATATCCGACTTGGTCCCTTGAAGGAATGGAATGGAGAATGGGATGATTTTGGATGTAGGTTACGACCTCCTTTTATAAGCAGAACTATGGACACCAAAGTATTTTGCATTCCTGACCCATTAAATGGAAGATTCACACATTTACACCTTCTTAAAAGATGCTCATAAATATGTTTTCCAATAACCCTCCAAATTTCAGCTTTTTCGGAATTCGTAATAAAGAGTTATTAATTTTTCATTGGTGGTTTCTGATTCTGGATGAAGCTTCTAGGAAGGTTCCTCCAAACGTATGTCATTAAATGGCCACCATAATGACATCAAAACTCCCAAAAAATTATTGTAGAGCAGGAAATATATGTCCTCATTCTATCCCAGGTAGAAACACCTCATTTTTATATGTTTAGGCCGATTTTGGGTTCCGTTACAGTGGTGGGGTCCTTGCTTTCCGCCCAGAAAAATGTCCAAATTCAATGAATTGTTAGGCCTTTTAGATGGCCGAATAAGATCCTAGTCCAGAAGAAAAAGTTGCTGGAAATACAATATAGATTCTAAAAAAAATTAACCACAAAATTTGGATTTATAATTTTCATTAAATGACTAAAATACCTGTGATGGAAAAATCTATCTAAAATCCATAATTATGTGTTTTTCACCATTTTCTTCAAAACACATCATAAATCCAAAATTGATTCATTTAAGATCAAATTGATTATTTGGGATTCTTATATCAACTGAAATACATACAAAAAATTTGAAAAATATTAATTTTATCAATAGTATTATTGGTTATGATAAACTATTGGAATGAAATGGTTGACCATGTGTTATCACTCTCAAACATAGTAACATATTTCTTATATAATGAATGACTTGGATAACTGTGGTTAAGATCATGTGAAATTAGAAATTGATGAATCATAATTTTTAATATTTCATAATAATACAGATGTATAATAGTGACATGAAAATAACTGATGTTATGAACATACATTCTTGATTCCAAAAATGTATTCTTACATGGTAGGTTTAAATGTATTTTTGGTCACTAATTTCTAATTGTGTTATTAACAATGTAAAATAACTTGAGAATAGTATACTTGATAGTGATGAATTTGGTGGAAATTAATGTCCCCTATGAAGGATGTTTGAATGAACCTCAAATATTCATGATATATTTAACTAGAGGTTAACATTTATTATTTTTATTAAGGAAGAAGAAAGTGTCAAAACGTGATGCCCCAGCCCATGAAGCCTGTAGTTGGATCATTACTTTATTACATTAGAATGATTATAAGGAATCAAATCCCAATGGACCAATTAATTTAGCATGATTAGAAATCCAAATTACAAACATGATAACCACATTACATTGGGTAATATAAAATAATAACATGATATATACTAAAATGAAATAAATTACATCCTTGTGTTCTTATTTAAAATAATTTTTTGTCATAACTTTTTGAAAGGAAACATAATAAATGTGATCTCAAATTCTATGTAAGGGTAACTAAAGGAGAATAAAAAATGAATCATTGAGAATAAATAAATGTTGAAAAGGTAAATAAAAAATAACAAATTCTATTAAAAAAACTAGATATGAAATATTAAACATGTGAAAGAAGGAATCAAAAATACATTCCATTTAATCCATAAACTGAAAATTTACTGAATCTGTTGATTTAATCATATGAAATATTCATGTATAATAACAATGATAACTGAAATAACTATTAAGGATATTATTATTTAAATTATTTCATTTCTATGTAACATGAGGGAATTTACTATCAATATCCATCATCTGGGTAGTTTAAAACTATAAATATATACTTTTTTAAATTGGAATACTTTATTATCAAATGAAATCTTAAGGATACGTCATGGATAAATATAAAGTTCAAGATTAACCCATCATTTCTTATCCAATTAATTCATCATATCAATTAATCAATTTAATTATTAAATAATATTCCTTATCAAAAAAATTATTCATTAATGGATAAGAATTTATCAATAATTCCTCAGTTAGTCAAATGACTATCATGGTAAACACCATATGTAAAACGATACATGATTTAGAAAATTATAATATCTATCATGTGAAAATATGGATATTCAAGTAAATTTATAATGAAAATTATTAAAATAAAGTTATTTTTTCAAGACACTCTTTAAAATAAAAAAATGATTTAATATTTCAATTTTAATCATTAAGAAAATTATTGAGGAGAATAATCATTAAACATTGCAAAGTTTCCCATACCACTTTGAAATATTTAATCTATAATACCCACAAAGTAATAATATTAAATTAAACTAATAGTATCATGATATTAATAATATTAATGATATAACATTTCAAATGGATGTATATATACTAAATAAAAGAAGATAGGTGTATAAACACAAATAAATATTAATGGAATCTAATGTGAGATGAAATCCCCCAACTTAAAATAAATTTTGATTTGTGTTATTTATAATCAAGTATAGTGGTTTGAAGAAATTTAATAACTTATACCAGAACCGTAAAAATGTTTATAATATAATATATTACATTCTTATGATATCATAGTACCCATTTCTTAACAGTCTTTCAGTATTTCCCCTATTTTGGGTGTTAATTGCCTAGTTTTCTCAAGTATATTTGGGCTTGTTACTTATTGTTCATATTAATTAGATCATGATTTATAGGGACATGACCTTAAACATTACATAACCTTTAATTATGTCATGAAATCACATTGAGTATAATTTCAGGTTTAGTTTTTTAGAGAATTAGGCCATAACTGTTACATAACAGCATGAATATTACTTATAGACACTACACACTATATCCATTTTTCATAAAATAAAAACTATTAAAAATAAACATGCCTAGTTCAATGTTTTAGACAAAATGACCTTTCCTTCATCCCATCCAAGACACTATTCATCTTTAATTCATGTGGAAATCATTACATAAAATTGGGATGAGCATAAAAACATAGTAAGGGTTATAAAATAAGGATGGAAAACATTAGCCCATCAAGAAATACAAATCAATGAAACCAATAATTTTCAATCATAACAGAGCTTATGAAATCATAAGATTTATGAATAACCAATAGAAATCATAAATCATAATGGTAACATAGGGAATTAATAACAAGCCAATATTTTAGCTATCATAGCTATATAGGGAGTCACATTTGGAATACCCATCACAGTATATTCCCTAAATATCTTAGGAGAAACATTAACATTTTCCTCCATCATGTTACCCAATGCATTAGATATCTATCTCAGACTCACCTGCCCTAGGTTTGTCACAGAACCACCCATATACATAACTGTCATGACCCGACCCTACCAGTCTCAAGCTGAAACTACCCCAAGACCCCCTCCATAGGCCAGGGGCTGGAGACAAGCGCTGAAGGCGTAACGATCTTGGGGAGGCCTTCACCTAAGTACCTATACACACACACGTATCCCACTCAATGCAGAAGTGCAGAGTAAAAAATAAAACCAAAGTAAAAAACATACATAACAAAACCATCATCATGCATCTACTTCTAAATACAACAAGTAAAGTGCTGAAAAGTACTGACACGGAAACTGAACCGAAAAAGGGAAAAACACACGCCCAAACAGAATGGTTCCACAACCCAGCAACAGGTAAACAAGAGTAAAAAACTAGAGTGTCCCACACCTAAAAATTCTACTTTGACCTCGGTACGCGGCCCAAGCTCTTGTGCCCTCTACAATCTTCGGTAGTCATGATCGACCTGTCTGTTGTCTGCAAGGGCACACCCGGTACGGACAAAGCCCAAGCAGGGGTGAGTATAAAGGTACTCTGTAGGATTCCCTGAATGATCTAGGGAGAAGCAATGGAGGAACTAAAGAGGTGAACAGTAGACTAAACAATTAATAGTGAAAGAGTATGGTAAATAGAGTGCAGCTCAACCCAACAAGAGAAAGGAAGTTGACTCGTCTAAATGCATGGATCTAGAAACGGAAAGCACGTGGAATACCCCACGAATCATAGCTCCTCATAGAAATAGAGTCACTTAACCCAAGGAGTGGTAACAAATATAGGGAATATATATCTATGTGCTCATCAAGAAACTGGAACAAGTGCATAAGGGGATCTCCATCTTTATGCTCAGCCCCGGAAAGGTCGCAAACAGTTTTAAGGATATCCATCACTGATGCCCAAATGTCCCACTTTTCAAGTCTATCTCATCATTGAACTGTACAACCAATGGTCACACTCTAGTAATCAAGGAAAAAATTTACTGAATTGCCTCATAGAAATGGCTGAGTCTGAAAGAATTCATCGAGTAACCCACAGCCCCGCCCAGCTGGAGGGTAATCCCTAAGAGGTTGTCAGGTAACCCATTGCCTAGCCTAACTGGAGGGTAAACCCTAAGGTCAATGGGTAACCCACTTCCCAGCCCTGCTAGAGGGTAAACCCTAAGGTTAACAAGTAACCCCCTGCCCAGCCCCGTTGGAATCTAAACCCTGATACGCCGTTGGGAAACCCACTGCCCAGCCTCGCTGGAGGGTACTCCTGGAACTGGTCTGATAACTCCACACTACTTGTGCCATCACTGGGTGTCACTAAAATCACTACCATACATTAGTTCAAAGTGAATCAAAGGAAACTATGACCTACACCCTTTCATGTTTCCACATTTAATGATATCTCTAATGAGGCTCTACACGCACAAATAGATAACACCGTTTCAATCCTCACGAAAAAACGCATGAGATAGACTATTTACTTTCTTGAAACAGACTCCCGATGAAAACGTTATTCAACACCGCTTTATGCCCACACAAAATCTCATGGGACCCCCAACTCAGTCCCAAAAAAGGCCGGGCGAATTGTGCCATCATGATGCTCTTGAAAAACATGCCAGGTCAACTATTTATTCGTCCCGAACAGATGTCTGATAAAAAAGTGGAAAACGCTGCACACAGCTTGAATGACGGCCTGTGGGCCCACACCTCAAATCTGGATTCAATGCTTGAACCCACCTTGGACGACTTCATCTCGATTCAGGGGTCACAACTCCACTAACGGCACCTAAAACAGACTCGAAATGTGCTCGAGCCATTAAAAAGAAGAATCTCAGCGAGGCGCTAAAAAACACATAACAGGCATGTCGTGCCACCGAGCCCCCGTCTCAAGAATTAAAACTCCTCCAGACTATCTCAAAATCTCTGATTCGATCCCAAGATAGAATTTCCATAGACATAACGGTAATACAATACTCGGTTTTAGAGTTAGAGGATTTTTAACGCTAATGGACAGAGATGGGGTGGGCCGGACCGGTTCGGCCGGTCCACCCCTTTAGATCGGCTGTCCGCGACTCAGCCACCTAGACCACCCAGTACACCGCGGACCACGGTTCACCATATGGGCCGCACTGCTTCAGTCGGACCGGCTTAAGCTAGTCCTGCTCTTTTCCATGGGACCCACATTTTGCGGGTCTCGGTTTGCACCCGTTGTCGCGCCGACCTCGGTCCCGCGCTGCATGCCGACCGGTGAAGCCGGCCATCTCGTGATCACTCACCCGGACCGCCACTGCACTGGGCCACCATCTTGCATGCCTACACCAACCACTGAGGATCCCACTCCACCATCGTCACCCACCGAACCGCCGTGTGGAGCCGCCGAACCACCCTAGAACCACCGGAAAACATGGGTTTTGGCCAGAAAACATTCTCGGGCTCACCCCGGACACCCCTAGACTCAAAAATTTTATCCGAAAGAATCTTTGTAAAGATTAGATCGAGCCCTACTCAAATATGGCCTTCAGTCAATAATTAAAAATCATTTTGACACTAAAAATCGAGTTCATGGACGATACGTGAATTTAAAATGAAAATGCAAAGATCCTACCTTGTAGGGCGTAGCCCATCGATTCAGAAATGATCTGCCGGAGCCGAGCCACCTTTGAGAGGTGGAGAGAGGAGTTTAGAGAAGGTGGAGGTTATTTTTTGGGAGATCTTCTTCTAAGAAAATTTTAAGGGGGGAGAAGGGGGTGGGGTGGATGTGTTTAAGTAGGGAATTTAATTAATATTTAATTAATTTTTAAACACCCACCAGTAGGCTCATACACGAACTCACGACGGGGTAGGGTTAATCCATTCCTAGGGTAAAATACACATTCTAAGTGCAATGGTGGTCTCAAATTTTTAATCTGAGCCTCCATTCAGATGTTATAAAGTTCATGCCTGAGGCTGTTAAACTATGAAAACGTCTCAGGTGGCGTTTTCCACAGAAGGGTCATGCCCGCGAATAATACACCCCTCGTATGTAAAAGGCTTGCTCTGAACTCAACGGTTCCCTCAGTTTTCCCATCTGAGCAACCATTTAGGAGTTATTCTTTTAATTTGTCATGTCTAGTATGAACACACTTAAAATTTAATTCCAGCCACATCAGGGCTCAAAATCACACGTCGTCTGAACGTTCTACTCTAGAATAACATCAAGAAAAAATTCAAAGTCTCAAAGTCTCGAAACCCGGGTTATTACATCATTCCCCTCTTCATGTATTTCATCCCCAAAAAACAAAACTATATAACAACTCAGGATACTAAGCCTGCATCTGGATCTCCCTTTCCTAGGTGCTCTCCTACAACCTCCCGTGCCACCACAACACTTGAACCAAAGAAATGGTCTGTCTACATAGAGTCCACTCCCGACGGTCCTCAATCTCCATCGGGTGCTCCGCAAAGGTGTCTCTATCCTCAATGTCCAGCTCTCCCCATTTGATGATGTGCATGGGGTCATGTAGATTTTTTCTTCTATGACACGTGGAAGACATTATCCACTCTATCTATCTGTGGGGGTAGAGAAAGATAATAGGCAACCTCGCCAACTGTTTGCACGATCTCAAAATTCCCAATGAACCTTGGGGATATCTTGACTCCCTGGTCGAACCTTCGTGTTCCACGTCATGGGGAGAGTCTAAAAAAGACATTCCTCCTTGCTCTAACTCCAAAGCCATGCGAAGACGGTCTTCATATGACTTCTGTCTACTCTAAGCCATCCTCATCTGCTCAATAATGACCAGAACCTTCTCTATCATCTCCCGCACCACCTCTGGTCCCACGATGGAGGTCTCCCCAATCTCCTTCCTACACAATGGTGACCTGTATGGTCTCCCGTAGAGGGACTCAAAAGTTTCCATGCCGATAGTAGAGTGGTAACTGTTGTTATATGTGATATCCACCAAGGGAATGTGATCCTCTTAGCTTAGGCCAAAGTCTAACAATGCATGCCCTGAGTATATCATCCAACACCTGGATAGTGCGCTCGGCCAGCCCATCCGTCTGGGGGTGATAAGCTGTACAAATCCTCATCTGAGTCCTGAATTACTCCTGTAGGCCTCACCTTAATCATGATATAACCACTCTTCATGGTTGGATACGATCCTATAGTGTACTCCATGAAGTTGGAGGATCTCCCGAACACACAACTGCCCTAGACTCTCTACCGAGCTCTACTCACTGATGGCAAGGAAGTGCACCGACATTGTGAGTTGGTCCACTATCACGCAAATGGAATCATGGCCCTTTGTTATGTGCAGAAGCCCTGTGACGAAGTCATTAGATATGTCATCCCTCATCCAATCAGTGATATCAAGGGGCTGCAACAACCCTACTGGAACCTAATGCTCTACCTTCAACTGCTGACAGGTAAGACACCGAGAAACGAACTCAGCTATGCTCTGCTTCATGCCAGACCACCAAAACTGCCGTTGAAGGTCTCAGTACATCTTCCCCACATCAAGATGTACAACCAAGGGAGAAGTGTGGAATTACTGCATTACCTCCTCCCACATCTCTACTGGTACTATAAATCACCCCTAAAACATGATCTCATGATTCCCTCCTTTAGAATACCCATCAGGTGTGTCACCCATGGATATCAGATCATGCAGTACCTCGATGTCGACATCCCCCAACTGTGACTCTCTCACATGCTCAAGGAGAGAAGGAGTCAACATCATCGATTGCATAAAATCTTTACCCTCCTACTCCACCAAGGTCAGCTGCAGGGAGGCCAACTACTTTGAAGCTTCCCGCACTAAACGAGCCTGGGACTTTCTGCTAAGGGAATTTGCTACTACATTTCCCTTCCCTGGAGTATAGACTATCTCGAAATCATAGTTCTGCAGAAACTCCATCGAGCACCTCTACCTCAGATTCAGATCTCTCTGAGTGAATATGTACTTGAGGCTCTGATGGTCTGAGTAGACCACAAAACACTCAACCAAAAGGTAGTGTGTCTATAACCTCACGGTGAATACCACTGCTGCTAGCTCCAAATCGTGAATCACATAATTCTTCTCATGGGGCCTCAACTTCCTCGACCCACATACAATAACTTCCCATTGTTGCATCAGCACAAATCTTAGCCCTGCTCCTAAAGCATCACAATATATCATGAACTCAACACCCTCCTCTGGAAACCTCAACACTGGAGCACTAGTCATCATCTGCCTCAAATTCTCAATTTCCTTCTGGAACTGATCAGTCCTGGTGAACAAACTTCACTTCCATGTCAATGCGGTCAAATGGGCATCAATCTTGGAGAAGTCTTCCATGAACCTCCTATAGTACCCTACCAAACCAAGGAAGCTCCGCACCTTAGACGCATTCTTGGGTAGATCCCAAGCAAGGACGACCTCTATAATTGCGGTATCTATTACTAAACCTAGTTCTGAAATGACATTCCCCAGAAATTGAACATCATGAATCAAGAACTGACACTTCATGAGCTTCCCATATAGCTCGTTCTCCTAAAGTAACTCTAGGACCATCCTCAAATGCTCCACGTGCTGCACATTTGTCGCAGAGTAGATTATTATTGTAACTCCCCAACCCTGGTTACCCAGAGTCAGTGCATTATTATATAACATTGGAATGATCACAATATATCAAGTCTCTAAAGACCGATTAGTTTAGTAGCCTTGGAATCACTAGATACATTCATAAAGATTACATTACATCATAAAATGAAAACTACAACAACATAATATTCATAGTCCACACTCATAACCCCTCATACTATCCCTTCATGTCATTCATAAAATAATTCTTCACATCCTGGGAAAAATAAAACATAGAAAGGGTTGAGCTCAAATGCCCATTAAGGATAAAAATATAGCGGAATATTTCATAAATTGGAATAAACATTTAAGGCAATGTATAACTAAAACAAAAGCCTTTTAAACTTGAACATCAGCATAATATGGAAAAAATAAAATGAAATAATTCCATTTAATTATTAACATGGATATTCTACTAGTCTAATAATCACATGCAATATCAGTAACCATTTTCATAATGATGGAATGCATAATTCCAGACTATCATAACCACATAGTCAAGGCCTTCTGCCAAGACTACAAATACGATTTTGTCAAGGCCTTGTGCCAAGACACTAGTTTGTCTCATGAGAACTACCAATGCATCGAGGAGCTATAGTGGGCTCCACCCATCACTTATTACGTCTAATGCATTCCACATATGAATAGGTTTAAACATAACATAAACATTCGTATTAAAACTAGAATACGAAATGTCAAAACATTCTCCATAAACAATGAATAGTATATAAATAACACATCCACAATCAAAAATATCACAAAACTTTCAATAAAATATGGATGTTTTTATCATAATAAATAAACTTCAAATAAGCTTAAAATCCACCAAAGGATGCTGACATAGATGAAATCAAAACTATTTGAGAGAAATATCTCATTTTTGAAATCATTTAAAAGCCACATAATTAAAACATTTACTTTGAAAATATTCTTATAACCTTGTAAGGTAAGATTTGATGATTTTATAATGGTGTAGAATAGCCGCACCTGCCGTATAAGTTAAAAAAGACATTCTTACCTTAATTCTGTCGAAAAGGTTAAAAAGGACCTTGTTTGGAAAATGACAGAAAAATTCCTTTATAAGCTTGTTATAAGAAGTCAACAAGGGTATAAATGACTTTAACCCATAGTCTATAAAATAGTAAGAATTATTTGAAAAGCATTTTTAAGAAACATTGATGTGGATGATAAAGATGTCCCAATAGATAATTGCGTATAAACAACCTCGGATAATGAAGAGATTGTGAAATAAACCCTTACCTTGTACTTTTACTTGGTTGATGGTAGGTTAAACTCCTGTATAATGGTGAAATAATTGTTATTTAATTATACATGAATCAAATACATTAATATGATATCATATATGATCTTTTAACATTGCTTTGTCAATAATATCTTAGTATTATCGTCGTTTCAGGTGTTAACTTACTCGATTTCTTTTATATTTTTGTTACATAAGCCATGTTTGTTATGGATAGGTTGTATATTATTCATATCAGAAATTATATAAAGTCCTTAAACATTATTTTTAACCATAAAATGTGAATTATACTTGAATAGATACGATGGTGAATGAATCTCATCACGTTCGTGGAGACGGTAGTCCGTACGTACGCACGAGCGACAATATCATTCTTTTGATATTAAAATAATATATAATTGGATGTTATATCATATATAAAGAATTATTATCATGTTATATTTATTATTTACATCAATTACCTTTCATTATCATACCCATCCAAATAATAATGTTTTGAATAACAATTACACCACGACGTGGAGATGGTAAGTCCAACGTACGCATGTATAGTGACATGTCATTCAAAGGATGGATAGAATAATGAATATGGTTGTAACATATTTATAATAACATCACAGTATATATAAGATACTAGATTTATTAGTTTATAATGGAAATAACAAATAAATAATAAGTTTAAGAAGAAAGGAACTTGAAAGAGGGTGGTGAAAATAATACCTCTTCTTCGGGTTCTTCCTTTTGATTTGATCAAAATGGATCCTTAGGTAGGATTTATGATCAAACTAAGGCCTCTAGGTTGAAGTGAGGGAAGTTGATAGAATATTTGGGTAGGGTTTGTCTGAGCCAAAAGGCTTTGAAGGTGTGAAAAATTAGACAGAATTGGTGTCCTTTTATAAGGGGGAAAAGGGGCTCTTTAGGAAAAACTTAAAGTATTATTTTATAATTAATTTATACTCTGTTTATAATGGCTCCAAAGTGGATTATTCAAAGTATAAGGTGGGGATGGGTCTAAATCCTTTCAACCAATAGATTTTAGACAGGTTTGGGTAATTATATTAGCCTTATCTTTAAGTTTTAACTCTTAGTTAATTAGTTTGACACTTACCATGTCACTTTGTATTTTTATACTATATAGTTAATAAACATACTATATACATATAAGTGACCCCCAATTGGTCCATTAATAATACACATACCATTATATATGTCCTTTGGATGAACCATAATATTTTAGGAATAAAATATCAATTAATAATATAATATTGGTTTTAAAAACCCTTTTATGTCAATTTTGACACTACTGGGTATTTTGTTTTTGATAAATTCATAACAGCATTATTACTTCAACACAAATTTATATAACGAATATTAATATGTCACATTAACCTAGAAAATTAATTTAATTCATAAAATGTTTCAAATTACATTTATTTTGGTATTTCTAATATCAATTGTCTTAATATTTCATTAATTAGGAAATTAAAACGTCACCATTGTGTCATAAATAAATTAAAATGTCTAAAAATTAAAAATAAAATACCATAATGTTTTAAATCTCTTTAGATTTCTAATTAATATTTATAATAGAATTTATCTTATGTATAAACCTATATTAAAAATGTTTTAGTTATTAAACATTGATTTTAACTCTTTTAACTCTTCTTTGAACTAAATAATAATAATTGTCCTAATCTAATATAAGTGGACCTAAATGATAATATTTTATTCATAAAGTTGTTTTTGGTAGAATTATACTTTTCCAATAGAATTAGGACATGTGTTAGGGTAATAATAATATCATTTTTACCCTTAATTACCCTATTTACATTTAACAGTGGTAAATAAAAGTAAAAAATTACTATCCACCAAAAATTATTTTTATCTTATTGAACAACATTTTACTACTTGATATTAACCATCTCTCTCCGATTTTTGATATTCCAGTCACAAAAGAGATAAAATTATGTTTTATGTGAATTTGCAGATTCTCCTTGGAGGTAGGTAAAAGACGGTGAAAGTTCAATAAAATTTTTATGTATCTAAAATTATTCTAAACTAACTCCAATGAATTACATTGAACATATATAGGTATTATTTATATATTTTGACCTTAATTAAATTTAAATAAAATAAATAATTATTTAAATAAAAATTCGGTTTTTAAGTATAACACAGTGTTTTTCACTATTTATCAAAAATTGAATGTTTTCAGAAAGATACCAAAATTTCACCCAAGGATAATTTTGATATTCCGAATCAAAAAATGAATTCCATTTTGAAATATAAAATGTATAAAATTTCAAAATGTGGTTATTACTATTTATAAAGGCTAGTTTCATTGGTCGTGGTTTGTGTTAGAACTCCAAGTTGCGTACAACACACACTACTATATTATTCAAAGAGAAGCATACCGTAGAAGCATGGGGTGTTACATTCTCCCCTCCTTCAAATAATTTCTTCCTCAAAATTTCTAGAATACTACCACATGAAAAGACTCAGGTGATTCTTCATCATAAGTTCCTCGGTTTCCCATTTATCCTCTTCCATTTTATGGTTTCTCCATAGAAATTTTACCAGAAGAGTCGTCAGTTTCTCAACACTTGTTCTCTTGTATCAAGAATCCTGATAGGTTCTTCGCAATAAGACAGATCGGGTTCCAGTTCTAATTCCTCATTAGTGAGTACATGTGTTAGTTCAGTCATGTATTTTCTCAATAGTGATATGTGGAACACATTGTGAACTTTGGAGAGATTTGGCGGCATTTCCAAATGGTAAGATACATCCCCAATTCGTTCTAAAATTTCAAAAGGTCCGATGTACCTGGGACCCAATTTACCTTTCTTACCAAAATGTATAACTCCCTTCCATGGAGATACCTTCATGAAAACATGATCTCCTACATGAAATTCCAAATCCTTCCTTCGGTTATCTACATAGCTCTTGTACCTAATTTGAGCTCCTTTGATGTGGTTTTGGATTACCTTTACCTTTTCCATCATTTCCTCCTCCAGTTCCGGGCCTACATGTTTTCTTTCACTAACGTCATCCCAACAGGTTGGTGTGCGACATCTCTTTCCATATAATGCTTCATATGGTTCCATCTAAAAACTTTAATGGAAGCTATTGTTATAGGAAAATTCCACCAGAGGTAAATATTGATCCCACATACCCTGAAAGTCATGTGAGCAAGATCTCAACATCTCTTCTAAGGTTTGAATAGTTCGTTCTGATTTTCCATCTGTTTGAGGGTGGTAGGAAGTGCTAAAATGAAGATCAGTATCCAGGGCTTTCTGAAGACTTTTTCAGAATCTTGAAGTAAAGCGGGGATCACGATCATAAACAATCGATAGGGGTACTCCATGAAGTCTCACGACTTCATTAATATATAGTCTTGCTAGACGTTCAAGTGGTAGATCTTATCATATAGCAATAAACTGTGCTGACATGGTAAGATGAACAACAATTAACCACATTGCATCGTTCTTTATTGGAGTCTTTAGTAGTCCCTTGACAAAGTCCATTGTGATATTATCCCATTTCCACTAATGCATGGGAAGAGGTTGCATGACTCCTCTAGGCTGTTTCCTTCCAACATTCACTTGTTAACAAACCACACATCTTGAAACAAAATCATAAATCTCCCTCTTCATGTTGTCATACAAAAAATGTTCCCTCAAATATCTATACATTTTGGTGCTCCCAGGGTGTATAGAGAAATTGGAACTATGAGCATCGTCCAACAATTCCATTTTTAGATCAGGTATATCGGGAACACAATGTCTCCTCCCAAATTTCAAAATTTCATCTTCATACAGAAAGTCACTCAATCTCCCATCATTTACAGCTTTAATCTTCTTTTTAAACTATTCATTGTCGGCCTGATAACTCTTTATCCTTTCTAGTAAATATGGTTTGGTAATAATTTGAAAAATTATTGATTTTTCACCTTCCATTGTGATTCCCATATCCATCTTTACTAGATCCATGAAAATAGGATCCCTTTCTACTCTCATCTTGTTCAAAACTCCATGATCATTTCTACTCAAATCATTTTCTACCTTATTTCCCTTCCCTGAGAGGTAGTGTATCGTGAAATCATAATCCTTGAGTAGTTCAAGCCATCGCCACTGCCTCATGTTGAGTTCTTTTTGTGAAAAAATGTACTTCAAACTCTTGTGATCAGTATATATCTCACATTTGTCACCATAGAGGTAGTGTCTCCAAATATTCAATTCAAAGATTACAGCTGCTAACTCGAGATCATGAGTTGGATAGTTTTGCTCATGAATTTTCAACTGTCGTGATGCATAGGCAATAACCCTATCATTCTGCATAAGGACACAACCAAGTCCTTTCATCGATGCATCACTATAAATAACAAACACATCATTCCCCAATGGTAGGGTCAATATAGGATCATTGACTAATCTTATCTTTAGTTATTCAAAACATTCTTCACACTCTTTTGTCCAAAGAAATTTAACCCCAATATGCGTGAGCTTTGTTAATGGGTTAGCCAATCAGGAAAAATTCTGGATGAAACGTCGATAGTAACCTGCTAAACCAATAAAACTGCGTACCTCGGTTATACTTGTCGGTGATGGCCATTCATGGATTGCTCTTGTCTAAGAAGGATCTTCAGAAATTCCATCCTTAGAGACAATATGACCAAGAAAAGAAATCTTTGGAAACCATAATTCACACTTGCTAAACTTCCCATATAATTCATGTCTTCTCAGAGTCTTCAATATAATGCACAAGTGATATTCAAGATATTTGTAGCTTTTAGAGTATACCAAGATATAATCAATAAATACCACTACAAAGTCATCAAGATATTCCTTGAGAACTCTGTTCATTAGATCCATGAAAATAGAGGGTGCATTAGTCAGCCCGAAAGGCATTACTGTAATCTCGTAATGCCAGTACTTGGTTCGAAATGCTGTCTTCGGAATGTCCTCTTTCTTCACACACAACTGATGGTATCCAGATCGAAGTTCAATCATTGAAAATTATTGATCTCCATGCAGTTGGTCAAATAAATCATTAATACGAAGTAGGGGATACTTGTTCTTTATTTTTATAGCATTGATCTCCCTGTAGTCGATACATAAACTCATAGATCCATCTTTCTTCTTAACAAAAAGGACAGGGACTCCCCATGTAGAAACACTAGGGAGAATAGATCCCTTATTACTCAATTACTCTTGTTGTTTCTTTAGTTCCACTAATTTTATAGTGTCCATTCTATAAGTGGTCTTCGATAGGGGCCTTGATCCAAGAATTAAATCAATGGAAAACTCAATTTCTCATTCTGGAGGATGTCCAGGTAAATCTTTTGGAAACACACCAACATATTCTCTCACAATAGGTACATCCTCTAATTTAACATTCATTTCCTCACCCATAGTCATTTCATTCTATTACTCCCCAATAATTGAATTTAGTTGAGCTACTGGGGGTGGATCTAGATAATAATTAGGTGGTGGTGATTCTACTCGAAAGATAAGGTGTTCCTTATCATCATCATCATCAAAAATAGTAACCTCCTTCTTCTTGCAATAAATTTTCGCATCATGGTTTGAAAGCCAATCCATACCAAGGAATATATCAAATTAAATCATGGGTATGACGATGAGATCAAAATATAAAGAACATTTATGTTCTCTAATGGGAACTAATTCACAGAACTTTGTAGCAATGATACTTCCCTTATGAGTTTTGACTGACAAATACCTTGTTAAATCAAATTGGAAATATCTAATTTTCTTATAAAACTGGGAAGATATGAAACAATGCGATGATCCAGAATCAAATAATGTATTATCTAAACTTGAGGAAACCATTAAATTACCTGCAACCACGTCTTTCGGAGCTTCTTCCTCAACAGTAGTGATATCATAATCTTGTCCTTGATCCCTTGGCCTTTTCTGAGGTAATATTCCCTAACACTTAGGACATTCATTTGAATAATTTCCCATCTCCCGGCAATTGTAGCATTGAACATCGGTATCTTTCTTCTTCCCCTTGCAATCACAAGCTTGGTGGCCTTTTTTCACAACACTTGTAACAGACTCCCATTACTTTTAAGCAAGTACCGGGGGGTTTCTTCCCAAATTTATTGCAGGATAGATATTCAACTTTTCCCTTATTCCCCTTATTTCCATTTCCATATTGATTAGCAGATCTCTTATTCTCTTGCTTTTCTTTAAAGTGATAAGACTTAGAAAATTCCTTATCTATCTAGATAGCACATGAGACAATGTCTTCGTACAAAGAAATGGATTGTGAGACTAATTCTCAACGAAGAAATGGTTTTAACCCAACAAAGAAATGATAAATCTTACTTCTTGGGTTACGTATATAATATCCAGTATACCTTCCAAACCTTGTAAAGTTAGCCTCATAATTTGCAACATTATCATCCACCTTTTGTCTCAGAATCAGAAATTTCCTTTCCATATCTACTCGATGGTCCTAAGGAATGTATTTTTCTAAGAAAATATCCATGAACACTCTCCATTCCATATGTGATACTTCATCATCTTCCTTAATGTTCTGAATCAATGACCACCATTGATTAGCATCTCCAGTGTGGCGGTAAATAGTCATGATAACTTTTTCCCTTTCACTACTCCCCTAGGCATGGAATATTTTATCAAAGGAATTTATCCATTGCCCAACTACTAAGGGATTTTTAGTCCCATTGAATGTCGGTGGTTGTTGCCTCATGAAGCGATCTAACATTGATCCTCCATGCTGCAGATCAGGGTGCTACATACGGGTAAGGTTATTATTCCTAACCTGGGTGAGTTGTCCCAGTATGGTGATTAGCTGATCAGCACCAGTTGCATCACCAGCTCCACTATAATTATCTTGATCAGGAGGGAAATCCCAACATGGAGTGCATGCATTAATACGGTTTCCATTTCTTCCACTAGGCGCCATTTCAAAACAATTTCATAAACTTGACCATTTTAAGAATCAAAATACATAATTCCATACTTGTAAAACACTTAACATAAATTGAACTATTTATGGATATAATGCATAATCATAAAAAAAATTCATTGGGGAATTATATAATCATAAACCATTCATAATGGTTTGTAAAGAAAATGAGAATTATCCTAAGCATATCCCACGAGAGTGTCGTAAGCATGAGTGCAGCAAGGCCTGTTGTCATGCAGCAGTTCCCATTGGAGTCTAGCTCAAATCGGTGTTTTCAGGGTTTACCCCTAGACACATTTGTGCCCAAGCCGCCTCTACCTACTCATATCTAGACAGGGATGTATTGCTCAGAAAACTCACAAAATATCTACAATACCAAAATTCTAGGATGTTATTCTACACTGATCCTCAAAGTCCATCTTAGGTCTTTGTGCTCTAATCAGAGTTTATCTAAATCTAGCTTCCATGGATTGTACTAAACTTCCTCTGATACCAACTGTAACACCCTAACCTCAGTTAACCAGAGTCGGTGCCTTATTACATAACATTGGAATGATCACCAAAGATTAATTCTCAAAAGAACGATCAGTTTAGTATCCTTGGAATCAATAGATACATTCAAAAAAATTACATTACATCATAAAATAAAAACTACAAAAACATAGTCTCCATAGTCCACACTCATAACCCCTCATACTATCCCTATAGGTCATTCATAAAATACTTCTTCACATCCTAGAAAAAATAAAACATAGAAAGGGGTGGGCTCAAATGCCTAGTAAGTATAACAATATAGTGGAAACTTTCATAAACATGCATAAACATTTAAGTCAATGTATAACTAAAAAAAGACTTTTAAACTTGAACTTCAGCATGATATGGAAAAAATAAAATGAAATGATGTCATTTACTTATTCACGTGGATATTAAACTAGTAGAATAATCACATGTAATGTCAATAACCACTTTTATAATGATGGAATAGATAATTCCAGACTATCATAACCACATAGTCAAGGCCTTGTGCCAAGACTACAAATAAGATTTTGTCAAGGCCTTATGCCAAGACACTAGTTGGACTCCTGAGACCTACCGATGCAACTAAGAGCTATAGCGGGCTCCACCCATCACTTATTAAGTCCAATGCATTCCTCATATGAATAGGTTTAAACATAACATAAACATTCGTATTAAAACTATCATACGAAACGTAAATACTTTCTCCATAAACCATGAATGGCATAGAAATTACACATCCACATTCAAACATATCAGAAAACCTTCAATACAGTATGGAAGTTTTGTATCATAATAAATCAACTTCAAATAATCTTAAAATCCACCAAAGATGTTGATATAGATGAAATCAAAACTATTTGAGAGAAATACATCATTTTTGAAATCATTTAAAATACACATAATTAAAACATTCACTTTAAAAATATTCTTATATACTTGTAAGGGAAGCTTCGAGGATTTTATAATGGCGGAAAATATCCGCACCCTCTGTATATGTTAAAAAATACATTCTTACCTTAATTCTGTCAAAAAGGTTAAAAAGGACCTTGTTTGGAAAACAACAGAAAGATTCCTTTATAAGCATATTTTAAGAAGTCAAGAAGGGTATAAATTACATTAACCCATAGTCTATAAAATAGTAATAATTATTTGAAATGAATTTTTAAGAAACATGGATGTGGATGATAAAGAGGTCCTAATAGATAATTACGTATAAACAACCTCGAATAATGAAGAGATTGTGAAATAAACCCTTACCTTGTACTTTTCCTTGGTTTAGGGTAGCTTAAAATCCTGTATAATGGTGAAATAATTGTTATTAAATTATACAAGAATCATATACATTAATATGATATCATATATGATCTTTTAACATTTCTTTGTTAATAATATCTTAGTATTATCGTCATTTCGGGTATTAACGTACTCGTTTTATTTTATATGTTTTGTTAAATAAGTCGTGTTTGTTATGGATAGGATGTATATTATTCATATCCAGAATGATATCAAGTCATTAAACGTTATTTTTAACCATAAAATGAGAATTATACTTGAATAGATACGATGGGTAATGAATCTCATCGCGTTCGTGGAGACGGTAGTCCGTACGTACGCACGAGCGACAATATCATTATTTTGATATTAAAATAATATATAATTGGATTGTATATCATATATAAAGAATCATTATCATGTTATATTTATTATTTAAATCAATTACACATCATTATCATACCCATCCAAATAATAATTTTTTGAATAACAATTACACCACGGCGTAGAGACGGTAAGCCATACGTACGCACGTATGGTGACATGTCATTCAAAGGATGGATAGAATACTGAATATGGTTGTACCATATTTATAATAACATCATAGTATATATAATATACTATAGTTATTATTTTAGAATGAAAATAACAAAGAAATAAGAAGTTGAAGAAGAAAGGAACTTGAATGATGGTGGTGAAAATGTTACCTCTTCTTCAGGTACTTCCTTTTGATTTGATCAAAAGGGCTCCTTAGGTTGCCTTTCTGATAAAAAAAAGGCCTCTAGGTTGAATTTTGGGAAGTTTAGAGAATATTTGGGTAGGTATTGGCCAAGACAAAAGGCTTTGAAGGTGTGAAGAATGGGATAGAATTGGTTTCCTCTTATAAGGGGGAGGAGGGGCTCTTTAGGAAAAACTTAAAGTATTATTTTATAATAAATTCATATTCGGTTTCTAATTGGTAAAAAGTGGATTATTCAAAGTCTAAGGTGGGGATGGGTCTAAATCCTTTCCACCAATATATTTTAGATAGGGTTGGGTCATTATATTAACCTTATATTTTAGTTTTAACTCTTAGTTAATTAGTTTGACACTTATCATGTCACTTTGTATTTTTATATTATATAGTTAATAAACTTACTATATACATCCAAGATACCCCCAAGTGGTCCATTAATAATACACCTACCATTATATAAGTCCTTTTCCGAACCTTATAATTTTAGGAATTGAATATCAATTAATAATATAATATTGGTTTTAAAAACTCTTTTTTGTCAATTTTGACACTATTGGGTTATTTGTTTTTGATAAATTTATTACAACATTATTACTTAGAAACAAATTCATATAACCAATATAAATATGTCATAGTATCCTAGAAAATTAATTTAATGCATAAAAAGTTTCAAATTACCTTTATTTGGGTATTTATAATATCAATTATCTTAATATTTCAATAATTAGGAAATTACTACATCACCATTGTGTCATAAATAAATTAACTTATTTAATGTCTAAAAATTATAAATAAAATACCATTATTTATGAAATCGTTTCAGATTTATATTGAATATTTATAATTGAATTTATCTTATGTATAGCCCTATATTAAAAATATTTTAGTTATTAAACTTTGATTTTAACTCTTTTAACTCTTCTTTGAATTAAAGAATAATAAATGTCCTAATCTAATTCAAGTGGACCTAAATGATAATATTTTATTCCTAAGGATGTTTTTTGTTGAATTATAATTTTCCAATAGAATTAGGACATGTGTTAGGGTAATAATAATATAATTTTAACCCTTAATTACCCTATTTACATTTATCTGTGGTAAATAAAAGTAAAAAAGTTACTATTCATCAAAAAATATGTTTATCTTATTGAACCACATTTTACTCCTTGATATTAACTTTGTGTCTTGGATTTTTGAAATTCCACTCACAGAAGCGGTAAAATTAAGTTTTATGTGAATTTGCAGATTATCCTAGGAGGTGGGTAAAAGACTGTGAAAGTTCAATAAAATTTTTATATATCTAAAATTATTCTAAACTAACTATAATGAATTTCATTGAATTAATATAGTTATTATGTATCTATTTTGACCTTAATTAAATATAAATAAAATAAATAATTATTTAAATAAAAATTTGGTTTTAAACTATAACTCAGTGTTTTTCACTATTCATCAAAAATTGAAAGTTTTCAAAAAGATACCAAAATTTCACCCTAGGATAATTTCGATATTCGGAATCCAAAAATGAAGTCCATTTTGAAAGATAAGATGTATAAAATTTCAAAAATTGGGTATTACTATTTATAATGGCTAGTTTGATTGGTTGTGGTGTGTATTAGAACTCGAAGTTTCGTACAACACACAAAACTGTATTATTCAAAGAGAAGTGTACTGTAGAATTTTGGGGTGTTACAATTATGTCATCAATAAAGGCAACCAAAACCAGTCCAAGTACGGCTAGAATATCTGGTTCATCAAAGCCATGAAAACGACAGGGGCCTTCATCATGCCAAAGGGAATCACCAGAAACTTGTAATGCCCATAACGACAATGGAAAGCCGACTTTGGAATATCAGCCTCACGAACACGCAACTATAGGTAGGTGGATCGAAGATCAATCATGGAGAACCACTTAGCACCTCTCAAATGGTAAAAGTGGTTGTCAATTTTTGGAAAAGGGAACCTGTTCTTTATCGTGTCCTGATTCAGGCGACGATAATCCACAAAAAGCCGTAGGCTCCCATCTGCCTTCATCTCAAGCAAAACTGGAGTTGCCCAGAGGGACACACTGGGCCTGATGAATCCCTTATCAAGAAGGTATTCTAACTGAAATCGTATCTAGTGAAGCTCTGTGGGTGCCATCTAATAATCCACACATGATATCAGGGTAGTTCGCAGCTGCAAGTCAATGAGGAACTCCATCTCTCACATCAAAGGTAGTCCTGAGACATCCTCGAGAAAGATGTCCATGTTCTCCTCTACAATAGTAGGGACCAAGGTGCCTATACCGTCTACTGCTCTAAGGTCCATGATCACCAAACTGATAAGAAAAAATTTGTGGTCTCGTACTCAGAGCAGTCGTATACTCTGCCACGAGGTCTCGCTCATCGAGGATGGTTAACCTCATCCCATCAGAATTCACGCATCTGACTTGTCTGCAATGACAGTCGATCTAGGTGTGAACCATAGAAAGCCAATACATGCCAAGTATGACGTCATAAGGTTCCATCGTGATGACCATTAGGTCCCACGTGAAACTCTCTCCTCCGAATGACAGTTTTCACTGTCTACAAACAAAGGTCACTAACGATGCACTTCTCGTAGGAACCTCGAGGCTAAGCGGAGGTGTCAGTGTCTCTACTAGGATATCTAAATATTGTACCAAAAGAGGCGATATAAAATAGTTTCTAGCGCCTGTGTCTACTACTACTGAAGCAATCATTGTGTAAACAAAGAGCGTACCTTGGACCATCTCGTGTGCTGGGGGCTCACGAACACACATAGCGCAAAGCTACATGCGGCCCCTACCTCTAGATCCCTGAGCCTAGCGTGGGCCACCCTGCGGTGGTGTTGGAAGGATATATAAATTCCACCCCGCACCTCCAGGACATGCCGCTCTTCCTGTGCCGCCTCACTGAGGACCACCCTATCCTCGCCTGGGAGATCCCTGGTGAGGGCACTACCTCTACCACTGTGGTGCACCCACTACCTACCATGGCTTCTCGGTATGCCTAGTTGGGAAGTCCCATGCTAGGTTACAGCTTCTGTCACAAGCATTACACCGGCTCTCTCCTGACTTCCACAGTGCTCTATGGCGCCACTTCGGTGTACGACCCTACCCCTGAGTCAGCTCACGAAATAGTCTCCTCTATTGAGGCTTTACTATCTACCGCATGCCTACTAACGATGACTCTGCTCTGAAGCGGCCACTGCCAAACCCTGCCAGTTGGCATCCCTCAGCCAAGAATATCTCTCTCATGAGTACCCACTCTAGAACCCTGACATAAGTAGGGATTCACATGGGCACTACACTAGCACGAGTCTCCCTACGAAGACCCTACTCAAACTTTCGTGCCCGGAAGTAACTATCATGGATCATATCTGGAGAGTAGCCTATCAGATCAGTAAATCGGGCCGAGTACTATGCCACGGTCAACCTACCCTGTTTCAGCTCTAGAATCACCTAAATCCGAATGGAGCATAAACAAGAGGGGGAGTACTCCTCCCGAAAGAGCAGCTATAAGCTATCCCAATGTGAGAGACGACTCGTCGTGGGTTTGCGTAACCAACCCCCACCAACGCTCGACCATCCCGAGGAAAAGGATGGAAGCTAGGGCTACTATATGGTATGCTCGTGTCTGTACCAGCCTGAAAAGTTGGTCTACAGACTCATTCCAGCCTTCCGTTGCCTGGGGATCTGGGTCCCCATATAACTTCTGTGGCCGCTGACGCTGGAAGTATCGGAACACACTCAGCCTGTGCTCATCCTCGGCCTGTGCTGGCGGTACTAACTGTCACTCTCTAGATGGAGGGGCTACTGATGAACCACTGGGTGGAAGGGGATCACATGAGGGTCCCTAAACTGACGCCTCATATCTCACCAGGTCGTCGTCAAGAACTGGAAAGGGTAACCTAGATGGCTGCTGTTGAGGGGGTATCCTAGAAACTGTCAATGATTATCACGATCAGATGAGAATATATATATATATATATAGCATTAATAAAAAAGGGGAACTAACTCAAAAAAGACAGTCAAAGACTCAATCCTACCAGATGCATGTTCCAAAGTTCCCTACAACAAGTGTCTCAGCGTGCCGAGTCGAAACGATGGTTATCAGGGTCCTGGTCAATGGATACTCTGACCGCACGTACCATCACTGGACTCCCTCACCTGAGAGCTTCTCTCGATACACGTCGACACTGTTTCCCTAAATCCCAACCAATTCCTTTTTAGGGACATCTGAAAAAACCCCAAGGAATGGACTGTCCTATGATACCACATGGTCACGACCCGATCCTATCGGTCTCGAGACGCAACTACCCCAAGACCGCCACCATAGGCCATGGGATGGCGACAAGCACGGAAGGCGTAACAATCTCATGGAGGCCTTCGCCTAAGGACCTGTACACACACACACACACACACACACACAGCCCACTCGATGCAGAAGTGCAGAGTAAAAAAGAAAACTGAAGGACAAACAACTATAACCCAACCAAATTCAAGCATCAACTTCTAAATAGAAAAATTAATGTGATGAAAAGTACTAAAAAGGAAATTGAATAGAAAAAGGGAAAATATTCACCCAACCCAAAAGGTTCCACAACCCGGTAACAGGTAAACACGAGTAAACACCTGGAGAGTCCCACACCTAAAAACTCTATTGAGACCCCGGTACGTGGCCCAAGCTCTTGTTCCATCTACGCTCCTCTATAGTCAAGGTCAACCTATCTGTCGTCTGCAAGGGAACACCGGGTGTGGGAAAATAACAAGTAGGGGTGAGTATAAAGATACTCAGTAGGATGCCCCGAAAGCTCGAGGGAGCATCAAAGGAGGCACTAAAGAGGTGAGAAGTAGACTAAACAAAGAATAGTGAAATATTACAGTAAATAATGTGCAGAACAACCCAACAAGATAAATGAAGTAGACTCGTCCAAACGCAAGAAGCTAGAAATTGAAAGCACGTGGCATAACCCACCTGTCTTCACTCCTCCTAGAAGGAGAGTAACTGAAACCAAGGAGTGGGAACAAAATGTTAGGTGTATATATATATATGTGCTCAACAAGAAACCCGAATGAGTGCATAATGGGATCTCAATCTCTAAACTCATCCCAGGATAGGTCGCCAACAGTTCTAAGGATGTCCATCACTGATGCCCAAATGTCTGGCACATCAAAGCTATCTCATAGTCGAACACTACAACCAAGGTTCCCGCTCCGGTAATCACAATGAAATGACACTAACTAGCCTCATAGAAAGGTCTGAGTCTAAAAGAATTCATCAGGTAACCCACTGCCCCACCCAGCTGGAGGGAAAACTCTAAGAGGTCGTCAGGTAACCCACTGCGCAGCCAAGCTAGAGGGTAATCCCAAAGGTGAATGGGTAACCCACTACCCAGACCTATTGGAGTGTAAACCCTAGGGTCAATGTATAATCCACTGCCAAGCCCCGTTTGAGGGTAAACCCTGATACACCGGTTGGTAAGGCAATACCCAGCCCCATGGGAGGGTAAACCCAGAACTGGTCCGATTACTCCACACTGCCCGTGGCATCACCAGGTTTCACTAACATCGCTACCGTGTGTTTGTTCGGAATGCTTCAAAGTATCCTAAAAACAATGACCTTTCATGTTTCGACATATAATTAGATACTGAATGAGGCTCCTCACACCCAAATAGATTACATCGTTGCAATCCTCGTAGAAAAACACGCAAGATAGAATATTTACTCATTTGAAACAGACTCTTGATGAAAATGTAATTCCACACTGCTTCATGACCATCCGATGTCTCGTGGGGCTCATAACACAGTCCCTAAAAAGGTCGAGCAAACTGTGGTATCATGATTCTCTTGGAAAACACACCAATCCAACTATTCATTTGTCCCGAATGAACGTCTGATGAAAAGGTTGAAAACGATGCACGCAGCTTGAATGACGGCCCATGGGCCCATGACTCAACTCCATTTTCAATGCTTGGAACCAACCTAGATGACTTCACCTCGATGCTAGGGTCACAACACCGCTGACGACGCCTAAAAAAGACTCTGTATGTGCTCGCGCCATTCAAAACAAGAATCTCAGCGAGGCGCTAAATAACACTTAATAGGCATGTCGTGCCAATGAGGCCCCCTCTTAGGAATTAAAAATCCCCGAGACCATCTCAAAATCTCTATCTCAATCCCAGGATCACGTTTCTGTAGCTGAAATGAAAATCTAATACTCGGTTTGTGTGTTAGAGGTGTTTTAACACCAACGAACAGAGACATAGTGGGTCGGACCGGTTAGGCCGGTCCACCCCTTTAGACCGGCGGTCCGTGGCTCGGCCGCCCGGACCACCTAGTCCACCGCGGCCCACAGTTCACCACACAGGCTGCAATGCTTCACCTGGACCGACTTATATCATTCTATCTCTTTCCCACAGTACCCGTGTTTCGCTAGTCTTAGTCTGCTCCCCATGAAGCCGGCTAGCACGCGGCAGCTCGCCCGGACCGTCGCTGCACCGGGCCCCCATCCCGCTCACCCGCACTGATAGCCGAGGAGCCTACGCCGCTTCCTGGGGAGCCTGCGCTGCTACTTGAGGAGCCCGCGCCACCGCCGTCACCCGCCGGACCACTGCGCGGAGCTGCCAGACTGCCATGGAACCACCGGAAAACAGGGGTTTTGGCCGAAAAACATCCCAGGGTCACCCCGGACACCCCAGGACACAACAATTTGATCCTAAAGAATCGTTGGAAAGCTCAGATCGAGCCCTACTCAAATATTCCCTTCTCCCGATAATTGAACAACATTTCGACGCTATAAATTGAGTTCAAAGAGGATGCATGAATTTAAAACAAAAACACAAAGATCCTTCCTTGTAGGGCATAGCCTGTCGCTTCACAAATGATCTGTTAGAGCCGTAAACACCTTGGAGAGGTGGGGAGAGGAGCTTGAAGATGGTGGATGTTCTTTTTTGGGAGAGTTTCCACCAGAGAAATTTTAAGGTGGAAGAATGGGGGGGTGTATGTGTTTAAGTAGGGAACATAATTACAATTTAATTAATTTTTAAACACCCACAAGTAGGCCCATACCTAAAATCACTATGGGGTTGAGGTTAAGCCGCACCTAGGGTAAAATCCATGTTCTTAGGGAAACAGTGGTCTTAGAATTGTAATCTGACCCTCCTTTCAGAAGTTATAAAGTTCACGCCTGAGGCCGCTAAATTATGAAAACACCCCTGGTGGCATTTTCCACAGAAGGGTCGCGCCCGTGAAAGTTACACCCCTCCTAGGGTAAACGATAGTCTCTAGACTCAATATTGTCCTTATTTTTCCCATCCGAGCAATTTTTTAGGAGTTATTCTATTTATTTGGCATGTCTAGTGTGAACACACTTAAAATTTAATTACAGCCACACCAGGGCTCAGAATCACACGTCGCCTGAATTCCCTGATCTGGAATAACATCATTAAAAAAATTCAAAAGTCCCACAGTCTCAAACCCCATTTCTTATAGTAACAATGACTAAAAAACTTAACATATTCATAAGACATTAAACAAGAATAAAAGAAAGATAACATTTCCACATTGCAACCACAATATATCATTTCAAGATATTGAGATAGTCCATGATATATCAAAACATTTTCAAATCCTTTTACAATATTTAATATAGGGTGTTTTGAATCAAAGTGTCTCATACCACTTTGAAAATTTTGAAAGATATTTTAATTTCAAAAAATTCATGTCCATGTAAATAAATCCTTAAAAATATTTTTAAAACATGTAAATTAATGAGAGAGTTTTAGAAGAATAAATCCTTAAAACATTTAAAATGATATTTTAGTTAATGATTTTATTAAAAAATTAGAGACGCTTGAATAAAAATAACTGAGGAATAAAATTTAATTAGAACATTCTATTATCATGAGAATAAAGGGATTCATCATATAATATTCCAAAGGAGAATATTTACACCATATAAGAGTGAATTGGTCCATAACAACAATGAAGTCTCAATGTAATGTAAATTGAGATGAATTCTATTATAAAAATTGTATCCTTAGATTAAGGATAAATAAATTACATAATAATGTGTGAAAAATATAAATACACTCAATATGATTGGAAATTCAGTGAAAATAAATCATAGGACAGTCGCACATGTTGTTTTTGAGACAAAACCAATTACTTGGATGTTTAACTCAATGAATGAAAATTGACTTGAAATTACCCTTATCATGTTCATATCACTGACATGAGAATTTATAAATGGAGTGATTATGTGTATCAAAAGAATATCCACACAAAGGGATATGTGATTTAAAACATAAATAAATAAATACTGATTCCACACAAAATCATTGCATGACATAATTAAGAATTAGATGATTAACCTATGGATTAGAAATTGGGTTAAAACGTTCCCTTAATGATTTGGTAACTTATGGAACATACACCATATGAAATAAGGATCATACAATGAAGTTGTATATACACATTAATTAAATTATATTAAAAAAATAATACAATCATGGGCAGTACATACACCACACAAAAGTAAATGGTGGAAAATATTGCACGAATCTCAAAGGAATAAAAAGTGACATGGAAACCCCTTACCATGTTGTATCAATTGATCCATATGACCAAAAGTTAGTAAACACCAAATGAATCCAAGAATACCATGAATATATAGATAATCATGATAATATATATCTAATGGCAGTACACAGTACACCACATGCAATTAATAAGTGGTGAAAAATGGAAATCTCACGGAATTAAATGTGAGATAAAAACCCCAAACCATGTTGTATAAATTTAATCCTATGAACAAAAGTTAATCACCTCCAAATGTATGACTGAATACCATGAATATAAAGAGATTAATGATAATATAAATCTTATATCAGTACCCAATACACCACATACAATAAATATCTGGCGAACAATGGAAATCTCGCGAAATTAAAAATGAGATAAGAAACCCCTTACCTCATGTCTGACATGGCATGTTTGTTCCTTTTCTTATTGAATAATAAACTTAATATATTTCTTACATTATTAAGAAACCTTTTTATAGTTTTCATTCCTTTTATATAACATATTACTATGTTATAAACATTATGTAATCATTTATGTTAATAATGGTCATTTTGTCGATATTTGGTACTTGAGTAAAAAATGAACACCTTATAATTACAAGTTGTCCATGTGGTCAAGAGTCCATAATCTCCAGAATGATATTCATGATTTAGATATCATATATATCATAAATATCTAGTATATATTTGTATTTAAGACACTATACAACATTTTTATATAAGAAATGAAATGCACCGTTCGTGGAACATTAAGTCGTACGTACGGATGAACGCTACTTTCATTTATATTTCATATTTTAATTGAAGGAAAACATAATTATACATAGTTATATTATATTTACAGTATTATATAGTATATAATTTCAATAAATCTATCCTTTATACATCACACGTATGGTATTAACGAGTCATATCACTTTGAGGGGGTGGTAGTCCATATTTTCTCAAATGAAATTACCGCGTTTACCCTTAATGGAAACCATAATTGTATGATATGAATGAAAAATATACTGAAGCATATAGAAAACATAAAAATAATATATATATCATATATAAATACAGTTCCATCATAATGGCCACCACGAGAAGCGGTAAGAGATATTTGAACAATCATCGTTTTGTGAGGTAGTAGTTCGCCGTCCACAGAAACAATATGTTAGTTACACATTAAATGGAGGTGTGTGTAAGTGTAGTTAAAATCAATATCATAACAAAAAAAATTATATTTAAGATACTGTTTTTGTTATAAAATAATGGAATGAAAAGAGTTTAGGGGTTTGGAGATGTAAAATAAAACAAAAGGACTTAAGAGAAGGTGTTACCTTTAAAATTGGTATCTCCCTTTTGTTTGAACCAAATTGTTCACTTGAAGTGCCTTATGCCTAATGTAAGACATATAAGAGGAATATATGGATATTGAGAACTTATTTGGTAAGGGGTTGGATGAGCCAATGGGCTTGAGAGGTGTGTGGTACGGGTTAGAAGTGAGGGCTTTTTATAAGGGGGAGGCGGGGCTCTTTAGGAAAGTGTGAAAATATTATTTTATTATATAATGATTTTTGGGTTAAAAAGATCCAAAACATATTAAAGTCGATGTTAACATGACTCATGGTAGAAATTAAATCATCCAATAATAATTTTATAGGTTTTGGATTTTGTTTTAATCTTTACAATATTATTTATTTAAATCATTTATTAATTAGGTAAACACTGCATCATTATTGTGTCATAAATAATTTTTTTTATTTGATATCTAAAAATTATAAAAAAAATTACCATGATTTTTTAAATCATTTTAGCTTTCAAAAGGATAGTTACAGTCAAATATATAACTTCTATAACCCCATGTAAAAATTAAATTACTAAAAGATATTTGTTTGGGTTATTTTTTCCTTTACTTTAAATTAATTAAAATGAAGTGTCATTATCACACTTAAGTGGCTCAATGGGGCCCCAAAATCGTCTCAAGGATGACCATGGTCTTACATGACTCGTCCAATAATTGTAGGATAAGTGTTAAGTTAAATTTTTATTATTATAATATATGTTTTACCTTGAATTACCCTATTTAACTTTAACTGCGATAAATAAAAGTCCAAAGTTACTATTCATCAGAAAAAATATTTTTATCTTATTGAACCACATTATACATACTAAAAACAACCATGTATGTAAGATTTTAAAATTTTAATTCACAGAAGATGTAAAATATAATTTAAAAGAAAAATTATGATTTTTAACTACTACTTAGTGGTTTCACTATTCATAAAAAATTTATGTTTTTCAAATCAATACCAAAAAATCAGCCTAATAAATATTGGATATTCTGAATTCAAAAATGATTTCTATTTTAAAAAATTAAAGATATAGAATTAGGATTATTTAATTTTAAATTAATTATCGTTGTCAAAACAAAAATCATGTTTTTTAAAAAATATTAACTATAAAATGGTTGACACTTGTTTATGTCAAATTTCAAGGTGAAATTAATTCTAATGACCAACATAGAATTAAATGGTAAAAATATAATATTTTTTTAAAAGTTTGGGGCTGAAGCCTCAATTTATTATTAAAGCAAAGACCTCTTTAGACTGTTTAGAGGGTGACCCATTACATAGCCGGAAGGCCCAAGGCCAAGTGGCCTGCATACAGGGCTAGAAAGCCCATTTTTGGCCCAAATGACCCCTCGGTGAACAGTAATGCTACAATACCCGCACTACTACAGTCCCGCCGCCACTGCAGTCCCTACACCAGTCCTTCCGCAGCTATAGTGTTGCTGCTGCTACAATCTGCCACTGCTAAGGTACTACTCTAGTGACCTGCTACGGTGCTGCTACAGTACCCTGCTATAGTACGCTGGAATTCTCCCTTGCCTGGATTTGATCCTGGGTCTTTTGATTGCCAAGCAGGAGCCTGAACCACTAGGGTACTGGCTCGTTGGCATGGTAAAAATATAATATAATTACACTTTAAAACCAATTTATAAGATAATCTATCCATATAAATAAATTATATTGAATGGAATATTTGAATTAAAATACAATATCTTTTACTATTCATTAAAAATGAATTTTATCAGAAAAATACCAAAAATTTACCTAATGTAAATTTTGATGTCCTGATTCTAAAGAATAATTTTATTTTGTCAAATAGAACATATAAAGGAGACCAATAATATATTTAAAGAGGGTTCACCATGAAGAGGTAGAAAATCTACCTTTTAATGAATATAAGATAGAGTATTTATGATTAAAATTAGATTCTTTATTATTTTAATCCTCTAAAATTTATTGGGTAAATGTAAAAAATATTTAGCAGACATGTATATTTATATTGTAGTTAGTTATGTCTATTCCGTTGAATACAAGAGCTAGGCGTTAACTTCCATTTTAAAATAATATTACATTATTATTTTTCAGTATGACTCAACATTGCGTGAAACATAAGATTTCAAAGAAACCCATTGTTGGGTATCAGGTACACCATCAAACCTAGAATCTTCTTTAAAGTAAAATTAATATTTAATTCACAAATTTTAATCAATATAAAAATGTAGTATTCTTTATTTACCCGGGGTGTTACATCCTTCTCCTATTTTGGGAATTACGTCCTCATAATTTTAAAATTGGGCTTTGAAACATCATTGAAAGCCCCATATTAGAAAAATAGTCAACAAAAATATCACATTAAAATAAAGGAATACAATTAAAAAGGTCACCCATGAAAATAGATACTATGATTCCATTAAAACATTTATATGGAAGAGAAACTGACTCTCATAAATTAATAAAGGGTGATAAAGAACTTGATCACATAAGGTTAACCACCACAATACCATTAATTTGTCATTGGGTAAAAGTCTGATGATAAAATAGAGCTTATAATATTTTTAATTCAAGATTTTTTTTCATAGAGTTGACGAATTTTATTAATAACTGGACTAATATCGTAAGAAAACATACTTGTCATGAACAGTGTCATCGTTTAATAAAATTATACCACAAAATCATGTTTTCTCCAAATGGTGTGTATTCATGGTGACTTGGTCACACCTGATGTTCTAGAATAAACATCTAGAATATCAAATAATCTAAAATAGATTATCTATATATTTCCTCTATCTTTAGACATCAACCAAAACCAAAATTGGTTAGTACAAGATTAGATAATCCCCAAAAAGGATAATCATTTGTAAAAAAAATACTACTCATAATCTCCAAAATTCAACAAATAGTACCCAAAGTTCAACAATGTCCATTCAATACACAACTATCTTTAAAATTCTTCAAAGTGACCCAAACTAATATTGTAATGCAAAACTCAGAAGGATTTAATCACATAGTCTTCTACAGTAAATCTTAACATTTATCTCCAAATAAAATCCACTACTCTTATAGTCTTGTATTGAATTATAATTAACCAAATTACTTATCCTCTATGATAGGTTAATCATTTCCATAAATAACCCAAATCACCAAATTTACAAAATAAAAACATTGATTCGTCCAAAAAAATTACACCTTTACTCATCAAAAGAAAAGATAATTATTCCTTGAATAACATTTTCATATTTCAAACTTCATGTAAACATATACTATGAAAAGGCTTCTTAAAACGCCCAGTCCCTAGTTACCAAGAGTCGGTGCATTATTACATAACATTTTCATGATCACAAAATATCAAGTCTCAAAAGACCTATTAGTTTAGTAGCCTTGGAATCACTAGATACATTCATAAAGTTTATATTAAATCATAAAATTAAAAAATACAACAACATAGTCTCCATAGTCCACACTCAAAACCCCTCATAATATCCCTACAGGTCATTCATAAAATACTTCTTCCCATCTAGGGAAAAAGAAAACATATAAAGGGGTAAGCTCAAATTCCCAGTAAGGATAACAATATAGAGGAAACATTCATAAATAGGTATAAACATTTAAGGCAATGTATAACTAAAACAAAAGCCTTTTAAAATTGAACTTCAGCATAATATGGAAAAAATAAAATGAAATAATGCCATTTACATATTCACATGGATATTTTACTAGTTGAATAATCACATGAAATATCAATAACCACTTTCATAATGATGGAATCCATAATTCCAGACTATCATAACCACATAGTCAAGGCCTTGTGCCAAGACTAAAAATAAGATTTTGTCAACGCCTTATGCCAAGACACTAGTTTGTCTCATGAGACCTACCGATGAATCGAGGTTCTATAGAGGTCTTTACCCATCACATAATATGTCCAATGCATTCCTCATATGAATAGGTTTAAATATAACATAAACATTTATATTAAAACTAGCATACGAAATGTAAATACTTTCTCTATAAACCCTAAATGGTGTATAAATAACACATATACATTCAAAAATATCACAAAACATAAAATACAATATGGAAGTTTTGTTTCATAAAAAATCAACTTCATAAAATCTTAAAATCCATCAAAGGATGTTGACATAGATGAAATTAAAACTATTTGAGAGAGATATCTCTTTTTTGAAATCATTTAAAAGCCACATAATTAAAAAATTTACATTGAAAATATTCTTATAATCTTGTAAGGTAATATTAGATGATTTTATAATGTCGAAAAATAGCTTCACCCGCCGTATAAGTTAAAAAAGACATTCATACCTTAATTCTGTCGAAAAGGTTAAAACATACCTTGTTTGGAAAATGACAGAAAGATATCTTTATAATCATCTTATAAGAAGTCAACAAGGGTACAAATTACTTTATCCCATAGTCTATAAAATATTAATAATTATTTCAAATACATTTTTAAGAAACATGTATGTGGATGAAAAAGAGGTCCCAGTAGGTAATTACTTATAAACAACCTCAGATAATGAAGAGATTGTGAAATAAACCCTTACCTTGTACTTTTACTTGGTTGAAGGTAGGTTAACCTCCTATATAATGGTGAAATAATTGTTATTAAATTATAAAATAATCATATACATTAACATGATATCATATATGATCTTTTAACATTTCCTTGTAAATAATATCTTATTATTATCGTCGTTTCGGGTGTTAACTTACTCATTTTCTTTTATATGTTTTGTTACATAAGCCATGTTTGTTATAGATAGGTTGTATTTTATACATATCCAGAAAGATATAAAGTCCTTAAACATTATTTTTAACCATAAAATGAGAATTATACTTGAATGAAATGATGAGGAATGAATCTCATCGCGTTCGTGGAGACGTTAGTCCGTACGTACGCACGAGCGACAATATCATTCTTTTGATATTAAAATAATATATAACTGGATGGTATATATTATATAAAGAATAATTATCATGTTATGTTTATTATTTAAATCAATTAAGCTTCATTATCATACCCATCCAAATAATAATGTTTTGAATAACAATTACACCACGACGTGGAGACGGTAAGCCGTACATACGCATGTATGGTGACATGTCATTCAAAGGATGAATAGAATACAGAATATGGTTGTACCATATTTATAATAACATCCCAGTATATAAAATATACTGGAGTTATTATTTTATAATGGAAATAACAAATAAATATGATGTTGATGAAGAAAGGAATTTGAAACAGGGTGTTGAAAATATTACCTCTTATTCGGGTTCTTTTTTTTTTATTTGATCAAAAGGGATCCTTAGGTTGGATTTATGATCAAAATAAGGAATCTAGGTTTATGTGAGGGAGGTTGAGAAAATATTTGGTCAGGGGTTGTCCGAGCCAACAGGCTTTGAAGGTGTGATGAATTGGTTAGAAGTGGTTTCCTTTTACAAGGGGGAAGAGGGACTCTTTAGAAAAAACTTAAAGTATTATTTTATAATAAATTTATATTCGGTTTATAATGTCTCAAAAGAGGATTATTCAACGTCTAAGGTGTTTATGAGTCTAAATCCTTCCAAACAATACATTTTAGACAGGTTTGGGTCATTATATTAACCTTCTCTTTTAGTTTTAACTCTTAGTTAATTAGTTTGACACTTACCATGTCACTTTGTATTTTTATATTATATAGTTAACAATCATACTATATACATCCAAGAGATCCCCAAGTGGTCCATTAATAATAGACCTACCATTATATAAGTGTTTTGGATGAACCTTAGAATTTTAGGATTATAATATCAATTAATAATATAATATTTGTTTTAAAAACTCTTTTATGTCAATTTTGACACTATTGGGTATTTTGTTTTTGATAAATTCATAACAGCATTATTACTTAGAAACAAATTCATATAACCAATATTAATATGTCATATTAACCTATAAAATTAATTTAATTCATAAAAAGTTTCAAATTACATTTATTTGGGAATTTATAATATCAATTATCTTAATATTTCATTAATTAGGCAATTACTGCATCTCTATTGTGTCATACATAAATTGAATTATATAATGTATAGAAATTATAAATAAAATACCATTATCTAGGAACTATTTTTAGATTTCTAATGAATATTTTTAATCTAATTTATCTTATGTATAACCCTATATTAAAAATGTTATAGTTATTAAACATTTATTTTAACTCTTTTAACTCTTCTTTGAAATCAATAATAATAAATGACCTAATCTAATCCAAGAGGACCTAAATGATAATATTTTATTCCTAAGGTTGTTTTTGGTCAAATTATACTTAGACAATAGAATTAATACATGTGTTAGGGTAATAATAATATCATTTTTACCCTTAATTACCCTATTTACATTTAACCGTGGTAAATAAAAGTAAAAAATTACTATTCACTGAAAATTATTTTTATCTTATTGAACCACATTTTACTCCTTTATATTAACCGTGTCTCTCGGATTTTCGAAATTCCACTGACAGAAGTGGTAAAATTATGTTTTATGTGAATTTCCAGATTCTCCTAGGAGGTTGGTCAAAGAAAGTGAAAGTTCAATAAATATTTTTTATATCTAAAATTATTCTAAACTAACTCCAATGAATTACATTGAACATATATATGTATTATGTAACTATTTTGACCTTAATTAAATTTAAATAAAATGAATAATTATTTAAATAAAAATTCAGTTTTAAACTATAACTCAGTGTTTTTCACTATTCATTAAAAATTGAAAGTTTTCAGAAAGATACCAAAATTTATCCCTAGGATAATTTTGATATTACGAATCCAAAAATGAAGTCCATTTTGAAAGATAAAATGTATAAAATTTCAAAAATTGGGTATTTCTATTTATAATGGCTAGTTTTATTGGCTGTTGTGTGTGTTAGAACTCGAAGTTGCGTACAACACACGCTACTATATTATTAAAAGAGAACCGTACCATAGAAGCTTGGGTTGTTACATTCTCCCCTCCTTCAAATAATTTCATCCTCGAAATTTCTAGAATACTACCACATGAAAACACATGGGTGATTCTTCATCATAAGTTCCTCAGCTTCCCACATTGCCTCTTCCATTTTATGGTTTCTCCATAGAACTGTTACCAGACATGTCGTCCGGTTTCTCAGCACTTGTTCTCTTGAATCAAGAATCCTGATGGGTTCTTCACAATAAGACAGATCGGGTTCCAGTTCTAATTCCTCGTAAGTGAGTACATGTTTTGGGTCAGGCATGTATTTTCTCAACAGTTATATGTGGAACACATCGTGAACTTTGGAGAGATTTGGCAGTATTTCCAAATGGTAAGCTACATCCCCAATTCGTTCTAGAATTTCGAAAGGTCTGATGTACCTGGGACTCAATTTACCTTTCTTAACAAGACGTATAAATCCCTTCCATGGAGATACCTTCAAGAAAACATGATCCCCTACATGAAAATCCAAATCCTTCCTTCAGTTATCGGCATAGATCTTTTACCTACTTTGAGATGCTTTGATGTGATTTGGATTACCTTTACCTCTTCCATCATTTCTTCCATCAGTTCTGGGCCTACAAGTTTTCTTTCACCATCGTCATCCCAATAGGTTGGTGTGCGACATCTATTTTCGTATAATGCTTCATATGGTGCCATCCGAATACTTGAATGGAAGCTATTGGTATAGGAAAATTCCACCAGAGGTAAATATTGATCCCACATACCCTGAAAGTCATGTGAGAAAGATCTCAACATGTCCTCTAAGGTTTCAATAGTCCATTATGATTGTCCATCTATTTGAGGGTGGTAGGTAGTGCTAAAACGAAGATCAGTATCTAGGGATTTCTGAAGACGTTTCCCGAATATTGAAGTAAAACAGGGATCACGATCAGAATCAATCGATAGGGGTACTCCATGAAGTCTCACAACTTCATTAATATATAGTCTTGCTGGATGTTCAAGTGGTATATCTTCTCTTATAGCAATAAAATGTGCTGACTTGGTAAGATGATCAACAATGACCCATATTGCAGAGTTCTTTCTAGAAGTCTTTGGTATTCCCATGACAAAGTCCATCGTGATATTATCCTATTCCCACATAGGTATGGGAAGAGGTTTCATGACTCCTCCAGGTTGTTTCCTTCCAGCTTTCACTTGTTGACAAACCATACATCTTGACACAAAATTAGAAATCTCCCTCTTCATGTTGTCCCACCAAAAATGTTCCTTCAAATATATATACATTTTGGTTCTCCTAGGGTGTATAGAGAAATTGGAACTATGAGAAACATCCAACAATTCCGTTTTTAGATCAGGTATATCGGGAACACAAAGTCTCCTCCCAAATTTCAAAATTCCATCTTCATACACAAAGTCACTCAATCTCCCATCATTCACAACTTTAATTTCCTTTTTAAACTCCTCTTCATATGCCTGAGAACTCTTCATCCATTCTATTAAATATGTTTTTCCAACCATTTGAAAAAGTATTGATGGTTCACCTTCCATGGTGATACACATATCCATATTTACTAGATCCATGAAAATAGGATTCCTTTCTACTATAATCTTGTTCAAAACTCCATGATCCTTTCTACTCAATGCATCTGCTACCTTATTTTCCTTCCCCGGGTGGTAGTGTATCATGAAATCATAATCCTTGAGTAGTTCAAGCCATCGCCTTTGCCTCATGTTGAGTTCTTTTGGTGAAAAAATGTACTTAAAACTCTTGTGATCAGTATATATATCACATTTTTCACCATAGAGTTAGTGTCTCCATATCATCTAAGAAAATATTACAACTGCTTACTCAAGATCATGAGTAGGATAGTTTTGCTCATGAATTTTCAACAGTCGTGTTGCATATGAAATAACCCTATCATTCTGCATAAAGACAAAACCAAGTCTTTTCTTCGATGAATCGCTATAAATAACAAACCCATCATTCCCCGATGTTAGAGTCAAATAGGATCATTGACTAATCTTCTCTTCAGTTCATCAAAACATTTTTTACACTCTTTTGTCCAAACAAATTTAACCACTTTACGTGTGAGGATTGTTAATGGGTTATCCAATCAGGGAAAATTCTGGACGAAACGTCAATAATAACATTCTAAACCAATAAAACGGCGTACCTCGGTTATACTCATCGGTGCTGGACATTCTTGGATTGCTCTTATCTCAGAAGGATAAACAGAGATTCCATCCTTACAGACAATATGTCCAAGAAAAGAAATATCATGAAGCCAGAATTCACAATTGCTAAACTTCCCAAATTATTCATGTCTTCTCAGAGTCTTCTATATAATGCGCAAGTGATTTTCTTGATCTTTCTAGCTTTTGGAGTATACCAAGATATCATCAATAAATACCACTACAAATTCATCAAGATATTCCTTGAAAACTTTGTTCATTAGATCCATGAAAACATAGGGTGTATTAGTCATCCCAAAAGGCATTACTGTAAACTTGAAATGCATGTACCTGGTTTGAAATGTTGTCTTCAGAATGTCTTCCTTCTTCACACACAACTGATGGTATCCAGATCGAAGGTCAATCTTTGAAAAGTATTGAGATCCATGCATTTGGTCAAATAAATCATCAATGCGAGGTAGGGGATACATGTTCTTTATTGTTATAGCATTGATCTCCCTGTAGTCGATACATGACCTCATAGATCCATCTTTCTTCTTAACAAAAAGGACATGGGATCCCCATGGAGAAACACTAGTGCGAATAAATACCTTATTACTCAATTTCTCTAGTTTTTTCTTTAGTTCCACTAGTTCCATAGTGATCATTATATAATGGGTCTTCTATATGGGCCTTGATACAGGAATTAAATCAATGGAAAACTCAATTTCTCATTCTGGAGGATGTCCAAGTAAATCTTCTAAAAACACATCAACATATTCTTTCACAATAGGTACATCCTCTATTTGAACATTCCTTTCCTCACCCACAGTCATTTCATTCTCTACCTCCCCAATAATTGAATTTAGATGAGCTAGTGTGGGTGGATCTAGATAAGAATTAGGTGGTGACAATTCTGTTCTAATGATAATGTGTTCCTTATCATCATCATAAAAAATCGTAACCTCCTTATTCTTGCCATAAATTTTTGCATCATGGCCGGAAATCCAATCCATACCAAGGATTATATCAAATTCAATCATGGGTATGATGATGAGATCACCATATAAAGAAAATTTATGTCCTCTAATGGGAACTGATTCACAGAACATTGTGGCAATGATACTTCCCTTAGGAGTCTTGACTGACAACTCCCTTGTTAAATCAAATTGGAAGTATCTAATTTTCTTAGAAAACTGGGAAGATATGTAGCAATGTGATGATCCATAATCAAGTAATGCATTTTCTAAACTTGAGGAAACCATTAAATTACCTACCACCACGTCTTTCGGAGCTTCTACATCAACAGTAGTGATAACATAAGCTTGTCCTTGATCCCTTGGCCTTTTCTGAGGTAGGTTTCCTTGACACTTAGGACATTCATTTGAATAATGTCCCATTTCCCTGTAATTGTAGCATTGAACATCAGTAGCTTCCTTCTTACCCTTGCAATCACAAGCTTGGTGGCCTTTCTCACCACACTTGTAACGGACTCCCATTCATTTTAAGGAAGTACCGAGGTGTTTTTTCCCACATTTACTGCAGGATTGATATTCAACGTTTCCATTCTTCCCCTTATTTCCACTTCTAGATTGATCAGCAGATATCTTCTTCTCTTACTTTTAATTAAAGTCATAAGACATAGAGAATTCCTTTTCAGTCTTGATAGCACATGAGACAATGTCTTCATATGACGAGAAGGATTGTGAGACTAATGCTTGACGAAGAAATGGTTTTAACCCATCAAAGAAATGATCAATCTTACTTCTTGGGTTGCGTATATAATCTCCAGCAAACCTTGATAACCTTGTAAAGTTAGCCTCATACTTTGCGACAATCTCATCCTCCTTTTGTCTCAGACTCAGAAATTGCCTTTCCATATCTGCTCCATGGTCACGAGGAATTTATTTTTCTAAGAGAATCTCCTTGAACTCCCTCCATTCCATATTTGATACTTCATCATCTTTCTTTGTGTATTGAATCAATTACCACCATTGATCAGCATCTCCAGTGAGGTGGTAAACTGCCATGATAACTTTTTCCATTTCACTACTCCCCAAGGCATGCAATATTTTCTCTATGAAATTTATCCATTGCTCAGCTACTAAGGTATTTTTACTCCCATTGAATGTCAGTGGTTGTTTCCTCATGAAGTGATTTAACATTGATCCTCCACGCTGCGGATCAGGGTGATCTATACGGGTAAGGTTATTCTTCATAACGTCGGTGAGTTGTCCCATTATGGTGATTAGATGATCAGCACCAGTTGCATCACCATCTCCACTATAATTATCTTGAGTAGGATAGAAATCCCTACATGGAGTGCGTGCATTGATACGGTTTCCATTTCTACCACTAGGAGCCATTTATAAACAATTGCATAAACTAGATCAGTTTATGAATCAAAATACATAATTACATACTTGTAAAACACTTAACTTAAATTGAACTATTTATGGATATAATCCATAATCATAAAAAAAATTCTTTGAGGAATTATATAATCATAAACCCTTCATAATGGTTTTAAAAAAAATTATTATTATCCTAAGCATTTCCCCTGGGAGTGTCGTAACCAAGAGTGGAGAAAGGCTCGTTGTCATGCACCAGTTCCCATTCAAGTCCTGCTCAAAGCGGTGTTTTCAAGTTTTACCCCTATGTACATCTGTTCCAGAGTCGCCTCTACCTGCTCGTATCCAGACAAGGATGTATTGCTCAGAAAACTCACAAAATCGCTACAATACCAAAATTCTAGGAAGTTCTTCTACACTAATCATCAAATCCCATCTTAGGTCTATGTGCTCTCATCAAGGTTTATCTAAATCTAGATTCCAAGGTTTGTATTGAACTTCCTATGATACCAACGGTAACGCCCCAACCCCAGTTACCTAGAGTGGGTGCATTATTACATAACATTGGCATGATCACAAAAGATCAAGTCCTCAAAAAACCTATTAGTTTAGTAGCATTGGAATCACTAGATACATTCATAAATTTTACATTACATCATAAAATAAAAACTACAACAACATAGTCTCCGTAGTCCACACTCATAACCCCTCATACTATCCCTACAGGTCATTGATAAAATACTTCTTCACATCCTGGTAAAAATAAAACATTGAAAGGGGTGAGCTCAAATGCCCAATAAGGATAACAATATAGCGAAAACTTTCATAAATAGGAATAAACATTTAAGGCAATGTATAACTAAAAAAAGCCTTTTAAACAAGAACTTCAACATAATATGGAAAAAATAAAATAAAATAATTTCATTCACTTATTCACATAGATATTCTACTAGTCGAATAATCACATGTAATATCAATAACCACTCTCATAATGATGGAATGCATAATGCCAGACTATGATAACCACATCGTCAAGGCCTTATGCCAAGACTAAAAATAAGATTTTGTCATGGCCTTATTCCAAGACACTAGTTTGTCTCATGAGACCTACTGATGCATCAAGGAGCTATAGCGGGCGCCACCCATCACTTATTAAGTCCAATGCATTCCTCATATGAATAGGTTTAAACATAACATAAACATTCGTATTAAAACTAGGATATGAAATGTCAATACTTTCTCCATAAACCATGAATGGTATAGAAATAACACATCCATAGTCAAACATGTCACACAACCTTCAATACAATATGGAATTTTTGTATCAAAATAAATCAACTTCAAATAAGCTTAAAATCCACCAAAGGATGTTGACATAGATGAAATCAAAACTATTTGAGAGAAATATCTCATTTTTGAAATTATTTAAAAGCCACATAATTAAAACATTTACATTGAAAATATTCTTAAAAGCTTTTAAGAGAAGCTTAGATGATTTTATAATGGAGGAAAATAGAATCACTCATCATATAAGTTAAAAAACATTCTTACCTTAATTCTGCTGAAAATGTTAAAAAGGACCTTGTTTGGAAAACGACAGAAAGATTCTTTTATAATCATCTTATAAGAAGTCAAAAAAGGTATAAATGAATTTAACCCATAGTCTATAAAATATTAATAATTATTTGAAATACATTTTTTAGAAACATGGATGCGGATGATAAAGAGGTTCCAATAGATAATTATGTTGAAACGACCTCAGATAATGAAGAGATTGTGAAATAAACCCTTACCTTGTACTTTTCTATAGTTTAGGGTAGGTTAACCTCTTGTATAATGGTTAAATAATTGTTATTAAATTATACATGAATCATATACATTAATATGATTTCATATATTATCTTTTAACATTGCTTTTTTAATAATATCATAGTATCATCGTCGTTTCGGGTGTTAACTTACTCATTTTCTTTTATATGTTTTGTTACATGAAACATGTTTGTTATGGATAGGTTTTATCTTATTCATATCCAAAATGATATAAAGTCCTTAAACATTATTTTTGACCATCAAATTATAATTATACTTAAATGGATACTATGGGGAATGAATCTCATCGGGTTCGTGGAGACGGTAGTCCGTACATACGCACTAGCGACAATATCATTCTTTTGATATTAACATAATATATAATTTGATGGTATATCATATATAAAGAATAATTATCATGTTATATATATTATTTACATCAATTATACATCATTATCATACCCATCCAAATAATAATGTTTGGAATAACAATTACACCACGATGTGAAGACTTTAAGTCGTACGTACGCACGTATGGTGACATGTCATTCAAGGGATGGATAGAATACTGAATATGGTTGTACCATATTTATAATAACATAAAAGTATATAGAATATACTGGATTTATTATTTTAGAATGGAAATAACAAAAAATGAAGAAGTTGAAGAAGAAAGGAACATGAAAGAGGGTGGAGAAAATATAACCTCTTCTTCAGGTTATTATATTTAATTTAATCAAAAGGGCTCCTTAGGTTGGATTTCTGATCAAAATAAAGCCTCTAGGTTGATGTGAGAGAAGTTAATAGAATATTTGGGTCATGGTTGGCCGAGCCAAAAGGCTTTATGGTGTGAAGAACTGGTTATAAGTGGTGTCCTTTTATAAGGGGGAGGAGGGGCTCTTTAGGAAAAAAACATAAATTATTATTTTATAATAAATTAATATTTGGTTTTTAATGGCTCAAAAGTGGATTATTCAAAGACTAAGGTGGGGATGGGTCAAAAGTCATTCGACCAATATATTTTAGACAGGTTTGGGTCATTATATTAACCTTATTTTTTAGTTTTAACTCTTAGTTAATTAGTTTGACACTTACCATATCACTTTGTATTTTTATATTATATTGTTAATAAACATACTATATACATTCACGAAACCCCCTAGTGGTCCATTAATAATACACCTACCTTTAAATATGTATTTTGGCCGAACCATAGAAATTTAGGAATATAATATCAATTAATAATATAATATTTGATTTAAAAACTCTTTTATGTCAATTTTGACACTATTGGTTATTTTGTTTTTGATAAATTCATAACAACATTATTACTTCAAAAAACAATCATATAACCAATATTATTATGTCATATTAACCTATAAAATTAATTTAATTTATAAAAAGTTTCAAATTACATTTATTTAGGTATTTATACTATCAATTTTCTTAACATTTCATTAATTAGGCAATTACTTCATCACCATTGTGTCATTAATAAATTAAATTATTTAATGTCTAAAAATTAAAAATAAAATAAAATTATGTTGGAAATATTTTTTATAGTTCTAATGAATATTTATAATAGAATTTATCTTATTTATAACACTATATTAAAAATGTCTTAGTTATTAAACACTGATTTTAACTCATTTAACTCTTCTTTGAATTAATAATAATAAATGTCCTAGTCTAATCCAAGTGGACCTAAATGATAATATTTTATTCCTAAGGTTTTTGTTTTGAATTATACATATACAAGAGAATTAGAACATGTGTTAGGGTAATAATCATATCATTTTTACCCTTAATTACCCTATTTACGTTTAATCGTTGTAAATAAAAGTAAAAAGTTACTATTCACCAAAAATTATTTTTATCTTATTGAACAAAATTTTACTCCGTGATATTAACCGTGTCTCCTTGATTTTTGAAATTCCACTCACAGAAGCGGTAAAATTAAGTTTTATGTGAATTTCCAGATTCTCCTAGGAGGTGGGTAAAAGACGGTGAAAGTTCAATAAAAATTTTATATATCTAAAATTATTCTAAACTAACTACAATGAATTACATTGAACTTATATAGGTATTATGTATCTATTTTGACTTTAATTAAAAAGAAATAATTATTTAAATAAAAATTCTGTTTTAAACTATAACTTAGTGCTTTTCACTATTCATAAAAAATTGAAAGTTTTCAGAAAGATACCAAAATTTCACCCTAGGCTAATTTCGATATTCCGAATCCAAAAATGAAGTACATTTTGAAAGATAAAATGTATAAAATTTAAAAAATTGGGTATTACTATTTATAATGGATAGTTTGATTGGATGTGGAGTGTGTTAGAACTCGAAGTTACGTACAACACACGCTACTGTATTATTCAAAGAGAAGCGTACCGTAGAATCTTGGGGTGTTACACTTCCAATTTAATCCCATAATAAAAAGAGAATTAATATGTTTAATCATTTAATATTCTTAAAATCTACCATAACTTCTTATTCCCTTATATGTTTACTTTTTACTCATTCAACATTCTTCATGATCCATTAAACATTCATTACCAACTTATTCTGAAATACTTCTTTGCTAAATACAAAAACCTGAGTCATATCCTAATATTCAATAATATCAAAACAAATTTTAAGAAAAAATCCATACCATTCATTGTTCATTCTCAGTTTCTTCCTCTTAAATCTGAATAGTATTAAGTATTGGTAAACATATATTTGTACCATCATTGTGATCCCATTCCTGAAACATCTTCATAGGACATCTGTTTGTACAATGATGATACACACCATAATTAAATCATTCAATCGATCCTTCAGAAAGAACTTCTTTACCTTTCCTAGTGTCAACTGTATGCTTCCTTTTTCTATGATTGGTTCTTGATTTATGACCTTCATTCCCATATTTATAGCATCTTCCATTCCCTTTAATGAATTTTCCTAGGTGTTTATTTCCACGTCCTAGACACATAGGTTTTTGAACATACATACCTTTATGATTGTTACCTGAACTTCTGTAGAGATTTTTTTCTCACATATATATGCCTTATAAAAATATACATGGTTCTGTTGGTCAGTCATGACTCTAGATTGTTGGTTGAGAATAACCACAAGAGTTCTCATTGCAGCTCCCATTTCATTCAGTTTCTCATTCAGAAAATTTTCATTGTTTTCTTCACATTCACTATTACGTTGGTCCTTACAACATATATCCATTTACTAAAACCAAAATGGTCGGTGTGAGTATATCAGTAAAATCATCATATAATATATTATGAGGAGGGTAAATACTAAGATAATATTATTCATGTTATCTTAAACACATTCACTTTTTTTAAAATAACATTGAATCTTTCTAAAATCCTAACCATTATAGTTATGTCACTTATTCTTAAAGAACACACTAACCTCTAAAGTTATCTAAACTGACCACTAATACCAACTATAAGCACCCGACCTTAGACATTGCATAATCTTTAATTATGCCAAGAATTCACATTTAGGATCCTTTCAGGTTTAGATTTTAGAGAATTATGACACAACTAATAAAAACAACATGAATATTACATATAGACACTACTACTCAGTATCCATTTTTCATAAAATAAAACCTCTTAAAAAGAAACATGAATGTTTCCATGTTTTAGACAACATGACTTTTCTATGATCCCATCCTTGACCCTATTCAGCATTATTTCATGTGGAAAACATTTCAAAAACTTTGGATGAGCATAAAAAGCTCAGTAAGGGTTATAAAATAAGGAAGGAAAACATTATCCCATAAATTAAAACAAAAAAATGAAACCAATACTTTTTAATCAAAACATACCTTAATAAATAATAAGATTTATGAATAAAACAAAAAAATCATAATCCATGATGGTAAATTATGGAATTCATAACATAATTATATTATAGATATCATAGCTACATAGTGAGTCACATTTGGAATACCAATCACAGTATATGCCCTAAATCTCTTAGGAGAAACATTAACCATTTCATCTATCATGTTACCCAATGCATTGGAGAGCTATCTTGTGCTCACCCACCCTAGGTTTATCATAGAACCACCCATATACATAACAATGACTAATTATAATAACATATTAATAACACATAAAACATGTATAAAGAAAAGAAAACATTTCCACATTGCAATCACAGTATATCATTTCAAGCTATTGACATAATCAATGCATTATCAAACCATTTTCAAATCCATGTAAAACATTTAATAAAGCAATTTTTGATATAAAGTGTCTCATAACACATTTAAACATTTTAATGAAATTTTAATTTCAAAACATTCATGTCCATATAAATAAATCATTAAAACCATTTTTAAAACATGTACATTAATGAGAATTTTTTAGAAGAATAAATCTTTAAAACATGTAAAAATATATTTAATATGAAGAGTTTTTAACAAAATGGGAGATGATTGAATACAAATAATTGAGGAATAGGGTTTAATGAGAACTTTATAATATCATGAGAATAAAAGGATTCATGATATAATATTCCAAAGGACAATATATACACCATATAAGAGTGAATTGGTGCATAACTACAATGAAGTCTCAATGGAATGTAAATTGAGATGAATTCCCTTATAAAAACTATATCCTTAGATTAAGGGTAAATAAATTTCATAATAATGCGTGATAAATATAAATAAACTTAATATTATTGGATATTATTTGTAAATCAATAAGATTAAATTCACACATGTTCTTTTTATGACAAAACTGATTACTTGGATCTTTAACTCAATGAATGAAAACTAAGTTAAAATTACTCTAATCAAGTTCATATCGATGACTTGATAATTTATAAATGGAGTGGTTATGTGTATCAAAAGTATATCCACAAAAAGGGGAGTGGAAATTACAATATAAATCAATAAATAGGGATTCCACACATAATCATAGCATGACATAATTAAGAATTATAAGATTAACCCAAGTAATGGAAATTGGTTTAAAAAACCCCCTTAATGATTTGGTAACTTACGAAACATACACCATATGACAGAAGGATCATAAAATGAAGATTTAAATACCCATAAATTAAATTATATTACAAAAACAATACAATAATGGGTAGTATATACACCACACAAGAGGAAATGGTGGAAAATATATCATGAATCTCACAGGAAGAAAATCTGATATAAAAACCCCTTACCACATTGTATCAATTAAGTCGTATGAACAAAAGTTAATAACCAAAAAATGAATCACGGAATACCATTAAAATAAAAGTAATAATGATAATACATATCAAATCACAGTACTCAATACACCACATGCAATAAATAAATGGTGAACAGTTTAAATCTCACGGAATTAAAAGTGAGATAAAAAACCCCATACGACATTGTATCTATTGAGTCGTATAACCAAAAGTTAATAACCACCAAATTAAAGATATTATACCATGAATAAAAATAGAATTATGATAATATATATCAAATGGAAGTAAAAAATAAACCACAAGAAATAAATAAGTGGCGAACAATGGAAATCTCAAGGAATAAAAAGTGAGATAAGAAACCCATTACATTGTGTCTGACTTGACTTGTTTGTTCCCTATTATTCCTGAATAATAAACATATGATAACTTATACATTATTAAGAGACCTATTCAAAGTTTATTATTCCTTTTATATCACTCATTACCATGTCATAAACATTATGTAATCATTTATGTTAATAATGGTAGTTTTGTAGATATTTTGTAAGTGAGTCCAAAATGAACATCTTATAATTACAAGTTGTCCATGTGGTCAAGAGTCAATTATCTCCAGAATGATATTCATGATTTAGATATCATATATATCTAGTTTTTATATATTTATATATATTTATAATAGTACATAACAATTGGAGATAAGAAATGAAATGCATCGTTAATGGAGACAGTAAGTCGTACGTACGCATGAACGCTACATTAATTTCTATTTCATTTTTTAATTGAATGAAAACATATTGATACATAGTTATATTATAATTATAATATAATATCATATATAATTTCAATAGATCCATCCTTTATACATCCCACGTATGGTATGAATGTCTCATATCACTTTGATGGGGCGGTAGTCTGCACTTCCCCAAATGAAATTATCGCGTTTACCCAGAATGGAAACCATAATGGTTTGATATAAATGAAAAATAAAGAAGCATAATGAAATCACAAACATAATATAAATATCTTATATAAATAAAGTGCCATCATAATGGACCCCATGAATGTAGGTAGAAGATATTCGAACAATCATCATTTTGTGAGGTAGTAGTTCACCATCCACAGAAACAGTTTGTTCTTTACCCATTAAGTGGAGGTGTGAATAAGTGTAGGTATATTACTTATGATAAAAAAACTTGTATATTGATGATACTGGTGCTGTTATAAAATAAAGTAATGAAAAGAGTGTAGGGGGTTCAAGATGTAAAATAAAACAAAATGACTAAAGAGAAGACGTTACCTTTAAATTGGGTATCTCCCTTTGGTTTGAACCAAAAGGTTTACATGAAGTTACTTATGCCTATGGTAAGGCATATAGGAGGAATATAGGGATATTGAGAGATTATTTTACCAGGGGTTGGAAGACCCAAAGGGCTTGAGAGGTGTGTGGAATGGGTTAGAAGTGAGGTATTTTTATAAGGGGGGAGGGGCTCTTTAGGAAAGTGTGGAAATAGTATTTTATTATATAATGATTTTCTATTTCTAAACGGCCAAAACTAATTAAAGTTGAAGAAAAGATGAGTCATGGTCGAAATAAAATCATCCAATAAGAATTTTAATGTTTTTGAATTTTGTATTAATAAATAAAGTATTATTTATTTAAATCATTTATTAATGAGGTAAACAATTCATCCTTATTGTGTCCTAAATAACTATATTTATTTGATGTCTAAAAACTATTAAAAAATACCATGATGTTGAAAAAAATTTTGTATTTTAAAAGAATATTTATATTCGAAGAGAAAACTTTTATAACCCCATGTAAAAATTAATTTATAAAAGATATTTGTTTAAGTTATTTAGGTCTTTTGTTTAAATTAATTAAAATACAGGTTAATTATAACTCTTATGTGGCTCCATGGGGTCCCAAAAGAGTCACAAGGATTCCCATGTTCAGCCAGGACTCATCCAATATGGTTAAGACAAGGTTTAAGGTAATTTTGTATTATTATAATATTTTTTTTAACTTAAATTTCCCTATTTAACATTAACCGTAGTAAATAAAAGTCCAAAGTTACTATTCACCAAAAAAAATATTTTCATCTTATTGAAAATAATTTTACTTACAAATAACAACCATATATGTCAGATTTTCGAAATTCAATTCAGAGCAGCAGTAAAATTTAATTAAAATGTAAAAGTCAGATTTATAATTACTACATAGTGGTTTCACTATTCATCAAAACATGATGTTCTTCTGAAACATACCAAAAATTCATCCTAAGATATATTTGATATTCCGAATTTAAAAATGATTTATATTTTACAACATTAAAAATATAGAATTTTGATTCATTAATTTTAAATTAATTCCAGTTTTCAAAATAAAGAGCGTGTTTTTTAAAAATATTAACTATCAAATCATTGACAATTGTTTAGGACTAATTTCAATGTGAAATTAATTCCAATGGCCAACATTGGATTAAATATTAAAAATATAATATAATTACCCTTTAAAAAAATTAAAAATATTATCTAAGCATATAAATAAATTAGATTAAAAGACATATTATAATTAAAATACAGTATTTTTCACTATTCATGAAAAATGAATTTTATCAGAATATACCAAAAATTTACCCTAAGTAAATTTTGATGTCCCAATTCAAAATAATAATTTTATCTTGTCATACAGAACATATAAAAGTGAAAAAAACTATATATAAAGAGGGTTCATCATTAAAAGGCAGTAAATCGACCTTTTAATGAATATTAAAGTATTTTCACTTAAAATCTGATTTCTTCTTATTTTAAGCCTCCAAAATTTATATGGTAAATTTAAAAAACATTTAGCAAATGTGTATATTCATATTGTAGTTAGTTTTTTCCATTCATACCAATAGAAAGGCTAGGTGTTAACTACCATTTAAATTAATATTCTATTATTATTTTTCAGTATGACTCAACATTGTGTGAAACATAAGATTTCAAAAAAACACATTGTTGTGTATCAGGTACACCATCAAACATAGCAGCCCCATTAATGTAAAATTAATATTTAATTCACAATTTTTAATAAATAAAAAAAAATGTAATATTCATTATTTACTTGAGATGTTACATGATTAATCACCTAATTAATGTAATACATGAATAAATTATCTTATATATTTAGTATATATGTACTTAGAGTAGTACACAATATTTTTAGAAAAGAAATGAAGTCAACTATTCGTGGTGACAGTAAGTTTTACTTACGCATGAATATTAAATTTATTTCATTATTATATTAAAATAATTAAAAGTAAATGACAAATATATATATATATATATATAAATTCTAGTATCATATATATGATATATATGTTACTTATGTTTACTAAAACCAACATATATATATTCCATTTATTGTGTGAATGGGTCATATCGCTTTGAGGTGGCGGTAGTCCACATATCCAAAAATGATGTCATCATATTTACAAAAAAATGGAATGTTCAGTGGTATGTGTTAAGAAAAAAATAATTGTAGAATAAAGGCATGATTAATATCATATATATCATATATAATTATACTTCCCATCCTAATGTTCACCATGAGAGGCTGTAATTAAAAAATGAACAGTCATCATTTTGTGAGGCAATAGTTCTCCTTACACTTAAACAATATGTATGTTAACCATTATAAGGAGGTGTTTGTAATTTTTGGGTGGAACATTATAAATAAAAAAATCCTAGTATATATATGATACTAGTTTTTTATATAATAATGGTATAATAATATTTATAGGGGAGAGGAATGGAAATAAAATTAAAGAGCTTTAGGAAAGATGTAACCTTTTAATTGGGTAAATAGTTTTGGTTTGTAACAATGGGATTCCATAGGTGGACTTATGACCAAATTTACACTTCAATTTTTAGTGGGGAGATTTTTGGAATCTATTTGGGTAGATATGGGATGAACCAAAGTTTCATGATAGGTGTGAGGAAGGGGTAGATTTCATTTTATTTTACAGTGGAGGGGGAGTGGCACTTTTTTAAATACTAAAAGGTATTAATTAGTGGGACATCTATCTTCCATAATGTTTGAAAAATTGGAAAATAATTGTTTAATAAAGATGAAATGTCTATAAAAACCTATATAGAAAAAAAATATTTTCGATTTAATAATTTTGTTCCTTACCTTCTTAGAATTACACTATTATATAATTTCAGTTTTAATTAATGTATCTAGTTTTCTAACCTAAGTAATTTTACCATTAAATATAATATAATGTAATATTTTTTATATAAATATATCTAGGTAATTAATAATATGAAATGTAAATTAGAAATAAAAATATATTGTGTTTTGGAAATTAATTTTAAGACATGTTCACGCAACTTGAAAAAATTCTTTATTAACCTCTGCCATGATAAAAATATGTTTTCAAACTATGGGTCAATATGATAACTATAAAAGATAAATTGGTATATTTCTTGAACATATTTAAAATTTAATGATACATAAAAATCACATTACATAATATTGGATTTGTATAAATTGAAATTCATTTAATAAAATATGATATATTATAGAATAACATCAATTTCAATTTTGACATTATTTAATTAATTTTAATTTTAAAGAATATAATCAATTTTGGAATTAAATTATATTAAATTTTCATATTTTTAACATGGTATATTCATTTAAAAAATAATTAAGGTCAATAATTCAGTCAGTATACATCACATTTGATATTTATAGTATCTTTTATTTAATTTTATTCTTTACTAAATAATCATTACATTGGCATTTCAGAATAATTTTAAGAATCTAAATATTCATTAAAAATCATTTATATATTTCTTTTGACAACATTAAACCATTTATATTTTAATCTAATTTATATATCCAAAAAATAACACCCTTTGTACATGTATCATTGTTTAATAAATGATAATGGTGAGTAAATTTCTCATTTTGTCTCTTTCTTTACAAAACCTTTTATATTGTGGAATCCCATTTAGTAATATCTCAATAACACATAAAATTATAAAAAATAGGGGATATGGTTAAACTACTTACATCCAATGGTTTTTGGACTTGTGTCCAAGTCATTTTCTCCTCTATGATTAAGGTTTATCCCCTTATCATGAATAATATTACATTAATAAATTTAATTAATTTTCATCACTATCACTAATCATTTTGGTCAATATTTAATTTTATCTTATTAGAACACCACTAATATATATATTTTAACTCTATATATCCTTTTTGAAAAATATAAATCACATAAGTTGGAAAATTATGATTAACGTTAATGTCATGGATATGGGGAGAATGACGGTTTTCAAAGTAAAAACATTCAAAAGTTCCACAAATTTTCATAACCAATTTTACTATCAAAATGAATACAATGACATAAATTTGTTTAATATATTTATAATTTATCAATTTCTATTTCAAAATCATATTTATAACATAATTTAAAAATAATAATTATTTAAATGAAAAGTGTTTTTATACCTAAAATGTAGTTTTTTCAATGTTCATTAAAATATGAAACGTCTCAGAAAAATTTAAATAACCACCCTCAGATAATAATTTCATTACTAATAAAAAAATTATAAATAAAATTTATAAGTGATTAATAGTTTAATATTAACAAATGTGTTCCATTAAAATACAGTAAAACTTAGTCTTTCATAAAATTTAATCCAATATTTTGTATAGAATAATTTTATCATGGAGTTTCATATAGAGAAAGATATAAAAAATTCAATTTATTCTAAATTTTAAAAAAATAACATCATTAGGTGTTACATTTTCCCTATCTTATTTAAATATTGTCCTTGCAATTTATTCATGATCACAATAATAAAGGGACTGATATTTAAATATAAACTATTATTTGAAACCCTACATCCGTAATATGGTTAATAACACAAATTTTTAATAATAGGGGAAGGAAAGTAAAGTGGTCAAGTAACTAGGTTCCTTATATGGATAACATAGGTTGTAAATAGAAACATGGATATGGATAAAAAAATCTAACAAGCATGTTATGATATAGAGTGGTAGAAAACCTAGGTAAGATAATGTTAACAATCACATGACCATAAATTCATGAGGATTTAAGGGGCCATTTGATTTGTCAGAAACAAAGTACTAGGAATGAAAATTGGATTGAATAACAATATTCATGGAGTTGAGGAATAGATTCATTCCCTAAAAGTAAAGTAAAATTTATTACTTATTATGTTTTAATAAGAAAAATATTTTCTTTTCGTCATTATTTGAACTATTTATACAAAATCTGTTAGAATAGGATTCAACATATAGTGATGCAATATAAGAATATTTAAAACCAAATCAAAATTTCAAATTTTACCATTTTGTAAATGGTTAAATTTTCTCCAACATTATGACACAAATATTTTGAATTAATGTCACTGAATATCAATAATGAGCATATCATTAGGCTTCAATCAAATATAAATAATATCTTTAATCATCAAATATTGAATATATGAACACCTCTATCATGTATCATATTGAAATTTTCTGATAAATTGAATCACCATAACCCCTATTTGGATTCATGAATTATTCCTTATTTATATGGTAATATATATTTGTTTAATCCAAAACTATTGTAAAACTCATCAATGATAGCATAGAACATTTTCCAATAAGCCTTCCATCAGTTAAAAGGAATTTATCACTTGTTGAAATTAATCATTTCTTCATCATTATCTCAAAATCAAGAACATATTAAAGGTTTTATTTCACTCAGTCATTGGTTTAATAAAATGTTTTTTCTAATAAATAACATTTCTTTTTACCATTTATCATATGATCTCAAATCCATAACAAAAAGGTTTTGTAGTACAATCCCCATATATTCAATAATTCTTATAGCTAGTACATCACTGATAAAGTATTCATAATTCTTGAATTATAATACATAAACGTATCGATTACTAAACTTCATCCTTAATCCATTTACAAGGCTACCTTTTCCTATTACTTAATACCTCTTTCCTATAAAATTCCACTAGTAGTATCATAATCCTCAATAATATAACCATTACTCATACCTATTTTTTGGTTATCATCATGAGATTTCCACTTAGAACATAAATTTTCATAATGACAATTCGTTACACACTTAATTCATTTAACCATCGATGATATCTTAGATAGGTAAATATTCACATACATTGTATCAAAAAAAACTCTTCATTTTTCTATTGTAGTTACATGATTTGTGTCCTTATTTTCCACAGTTAAAACACCTTATTTTTGCTCTAATACATTCTCTGTGGTGATTATTTGAAAAATCATGACACATTGGAATCTTAATATTCATTCCACCATGGTATCCCTTTCCCAAACCCAAAAAAAAATCCTTCCATATCATTCTTGTTGGGTCAGAGATTTGGTTATCGAAGATGATGTTAATCATGTTCTATGGAAACTAATAAGTCATGGTCACAACATCTTTCAATCCATTGACCATTATATTTAAATTCTCGTCATCAAATTATCCATCACATACAATTCTGACCAATTTTTTTCTGGTTCACTCCATTAACTAAAATTAGGAAGATAATGTGACAAAATGTTAATAAAAAATATAACCACATAATCATGAAACATTAATCATATAATAATAAAATCTTGGATCCAACATAATTTATATAAGAATCCATAGGTTAATCCTATGTTATTTATAGTCACATTATTTTATATTCCTTCATGATGATCTGTAATGAAAAATATGTGAATTTCCTAGGGCTATCCCCATATTGTTTTAGGTCATATTCCCATTAACTCCCATTTTCATGTACTGGGTTATTCCATGTAAAAAACTATAAGCCTTTTCGGAATTGTTACTCTTTGTTACATCAGTGCTATATCCACATCCACTTTTATCATCCATAAAGGTATGTATTGATAAAAATACCAACAAAATCTCTACCATACCAAAATTTTTGGATGTTCTTATATATTTATATTAAATTTATATCTTAGGGTTAAATCCCCCAATCCGATATTTCTAAATTAATTTTACAAGTTTTATAATAAACATCCATTAATACAAACCATAATACCCTGATCCCATACGCATGGAGCTGGGGCATTATTTTATTAAATTGGAATGATTACATGTCATGAATCAACCTAGGTCATCCCTAAACCGGCCACCCAATTCGGCTTGTGAAAGGTTCGAAGGGCGTTCCTGAACCCCACAAACTGGAAACTAGTGTCAGACACCAATGTAAAATAGTTGAGAACTATTTTGTCTAATAAATAAAATAGAAATTAAATAATATAAAGTGAAATAAACACTAGCATTGGACAATGAAATATAACAAAGAGGCTAAACATACATCAAAGTGAACTCATGTATCACCGTCAAACATAGAACAAATTCCCTCCAAGAGAAATCCAAAACATGATCCTAAAACTTAATATATAAAGTAGGCATGAGCTTCGAGATGCTGAATAAGAATGCCAAAGTACAAAAATTCCCTACAACCATGCATTTAAAAATAAATCCAATCATTCTAGTTTGAAAATAATATATAATAACGTACTTTTTGTCATTATTTTCATATTAAAGTCACATGTTTACATTTGCAATGGAAGTGTTTCAATTCCACTATATATTCAAAATAGATTCCATGCATGAATTAATATTCCAAAATTAAAGGAAAACAGTTTGATTTAAAAACATAGCTTTTTTAAAATAATGAAACAAGCTTGAAGTAACTAAAATTGAAATCAGTTAACAAAATCCATGTCATAAGTAAGAACGATGGTCAATCCATAAAGATAGTTAGCACAAATGGGGCCCTAAGAACCTCATACCTCAAGGAATTGTGGATTTGAAACCACAACAATTAGTGTTCTCGTGAACAAGCCACTGGTAGTGGACCCCCCCTACCTAATGGTATCCAATCATCGTAATCCCTTAGATAATGTTGTAATTACATATCCTTCTAAAAGAAACTATGATGAACCACTTTCTATTCATCTTGTAAACCAGTCTTTGCCTTCCCACCAAGGTTCCTAGGGTTACCCTTGTGATCTATTTCAAATAGTGGTGAGGTTTTATCAAGAAAACATATATAAAAATATCAATTTTGTTATCCAAACACCTGTTAAACCACCCAACACCAATCACACTCCTTATGTCCATTCCCCATTTTATGTCATGAAAAAAAATACACATTTTATAACTGTAGGAACACATTACTAATCACATTAAAAAATTTCATGACATTTCTCGATCTATGGGTAATTCCTCAAGAGTGGTCTTCCACTTTCTCAAATTATTCACAAATCACCAAATGAGACTCATTTACTTAAAAGTAATTTTAACATTTTTTAAAACATTGTTTCTTCCCAACTTTAAGTTCCCAAAATCATTTGAAAACTCACATACACTACCAAGGAGCCACATATTTAAAATAATTCTAGAAAAAATGTATACAATCTACGCAAGCCATTAGAAATACTCATTACACACTAAAACCCTTAAATAAATCACACTTAATTATTGGACATTAAAGATAAATTGGGAATTATAAATACACTATTATTTCCTACAAAGTCAAAAACATGTTTCATTATGAATAACTTTCATTAGAGCTTAGATAAATTTTGTAAAACAAATAAATCCCAGCGAGAAAACATTGAATGAAAATACTATATAAATATAGAATATATTTTTATACCAATCAAGAAATACTATATTTCAAATTCATGGTCAAAACATAGGTATCCTACGTGAAACATGTCGTACCCTGATGATAACCACTTGAACCAACCCTCTACTCTTACAATCACATGGATTTATATATATATACCCCTAGATACATTGAAAATATTCCCCATTCTAGGAGGAAATATGTATAAATAGGGTATATATATATATTACTTACCTATGCATGAACATATAGAGGTTCTTGATTCCTAGAGCCTAAAACCACATCAACAATAACATCAAACTCTAAAAAAATTTACCATAACATCAAAACACTACTGAAAAGACCCACACATAACACAAAAAAAATTTCAAAACATTCCTTCCATCATATAAAAAAAATTACTTCATATTTAAAGATAATAAAAATAAAAACATGAAAAAGCATTTCATTTCCATTTGAAAACATGCGCCAAAAATCATCCCTCCTGCAAGTGTCATTAAAAATAGGATTCACACATCTCATACAAACCCAAAACAACTTTTTATGAATAAATACTTTATAAAACTTATGCAACATTTTCATATTCATTGTTGAAATTCATTTCCAACCAATGAACACCCCACCTACTTCAAAAACATCATCCTTACCACATAATTAAAACGAAGAACACATTTATAAATTCAAACAATTATAATAAATTCATATTCAATTGTTATGGAATGGAACCACCTACTTTAAACCAAGAATCTTCTATAATTTTGGGTGGAATATCATTCACACCTCAGTGACACATGAAACAAACCCTTATAGAAAATGATTTACCCAAAAATATTTGGTTCAATCAACTATCCCTAAACCGAACCCTATAGAAGTGAAAGAAAACCATAGAATGAAGGTGGGGATTACTTGGAGGTTATGCGGGTGTGGTCACTGTAGGAAGGAAGTGATACGATGGGGTCGTATGATGGAGGGAAGCCAGCTGGGGTTATGTGAGGGAGGTGGTCTATCGGGGTCATGCGAGGGAGGGAGCCAGTTGTGTTCACACAAGGGAGGGGCAGCTTGGGTCGCATGAGGGGGGTCATTTTCTAGGGTCATCGTCACTTGAGGAGGGGGGAGGGAGTCTTACAGAGACATGAATGGAGTATTTGGAAGGGGGAAGCACCAGACAAAAAATTGATGGGGGAGAAGGCATGTGTGAGGCAGGGGTAGAGGGAAACCTAATAGTAACCAAAAAATTAAAATAAAATTAATTAATAAATAAAATAAAAATAATAGACATCATATCAAAAATATTATTGTTAAAAATTAATATTTTCATCATTCTTATTATCAAATCATTATTTTTATATTCTTTGGAGTGTGACAATTCTTCCCACTATTATGCCTTTTCCACCATAAATCCATTCCATAATTTACCCAAATGAAAAAAAACTCCCTTTCACAGCTTAGAGAGATTACCAACTAACATCAATAAAGAAAATTACCATAATACTAATAACTGAAAACGTGACTTACATATCATACTTAGGAGACCAAAATGGGCTCCCGGCTGTGTGACCCCCACCGCTAAATGATTAAACACCTGTAGTTGATCGATCAAAGGGAATGATTTTACACAATTTATAATTCATCCTCTCAAACTAAAACATCTCATACATTAGTAATTGAAACAAACACCACTAGCTCAAAACAAGAAAACAAGATCACCCATTTCCAAGTGAACATCAGAAACTCAAACGCGTTACCAACACAAGTTGCCCGAACGGATTCCCCACTATAAGATACAGGCTTACACCGATACAATATATAGGAATTCCAATGATACCCATAGTGGGTATCCCCTCCATTAAAACCAGCCTACCCACCTAACTTGTGTATGCCATTATGGGAGGCAAACATGGGCTTTCTTTAGAACTACCGGCACCGACCAACATAGAATAAAAATAACAACCAACATAGATCAAACTCACTATCTGAGGGTATAATGAAAATGAATATGAAGTAAATAGAAATCACCTCATGACTCTCTAAACCCATAGGGGTTACCATCCTCAAACAATCCATACCTAGAATAGAGGTTGATCTATAAGGTAATCCACACAAGGACCACCGAACAAGGGTTCACATCCACAAGGGTATAATCCCAATGGTTTGAGAAATCAAGATAAACATGCCTCCTAATATCCAAAGAGGAACTCTTCCGCCCATGCATCACACAACTAAGTATTAGGGTCCCCATGTCCTTTTTCACAAAATGGAGCTTCTATCAATGAGACCACTATATAGGATGATTAAATTCCCTTAATTTCACATATTGATGATAGATACTAGAACAAGATACTTTAAACCCCATGTGGGTTACTAATTACGTTCCAGATTTAATCCTAGGCCTATGGATAGAGACAAGATATTTGAATCATATTCTACCACGTATTAAAGACATAAGGACTTCCAAATGGGATAAATCCTTATGGATCCACTCACAACCACACCACAATCATAAAACGCCATCAAAACACACATATCCCCAGAATTGCATGGTTACAACATGATACAACACCATGATGAGGTAATAATGGATAACCCCTTTTCAACCTGAACAATAAAAAATGAAAAAAGGGTCATTTGAAAGGTTCCTTTATTTAGAACAGATAATTTTAGTAATTCACATAAGAGGGTAACACTTCTGTAAAAAATAGAAGTTCTTGAATAGTTCAACAACAACCACCTCTACATCTAAAAGAGAACTTCAGTTTGAAAGACTCCACCATAAATGACCCTTCCAACTGATAGAATCATTGCAAGAATGGGGACCTTAAATCGAACCCAATGTAGAACATGATTCTTGCACAAGGCCATAATAGCCTCTTACGACCAAACATTCCACACTGGGGGCCTATCATGAACCCTTCTTAAACGAGAGAAATGAAAATTTTGAAGGCCCATTAAGATGACAACCCATACCATCAACCCCTATTGCTTTCCACATTCCCCTCTATAATTCCATTCACCGCTCTCTAGAAGGACCATAAAACTTAAATATTCTTGACTTCAACTTTGGTGATTCATAAAACTCAAGAAATTATGATTCCATTCAACTCCTTCAATATCCACTCTTCCGCTGTGGGTGGATCTTATTAATCTAAAACAGAAGAGTGGTAAACTCAACACTAAAACCCTATAAGGTAGTATGTACTTTGATCAACTGGAGGAATTGAAAACAACGAATCACCCATGGATATATTTAAAATATAAATCCATTATTTATAGGGGTGTTCACTATCTGACATAAAAAATCTAGGGACCCTGTCAAATTGGACATCAATAAAAAACATACCATAAATTAACACCAAATACACAAAGTGGATCATACAAAAAATGTATCCCAAACATTGTTTTCCAAAAAAACAGTAAGGATTATCTCTAACAAACTCATTGATAAAACAAAAATTCAAACATCTCCCAAACAATAGGTTTATTAAAAACCAATATACATTTGAAGTAACAACTCTATATCAACATAAACACACAACACAGTTTTGGGATACCAAGCACTACATGTTTTCATTAAAAATACCTTTGAAAATAAAAAAGGATGGGTGGGTTGCACATTCACCAATGGTACCTCATGATGTCTCACACATTCCATTTCCCATGAAAAATAGGGAACCAATCCACTTTACACATGTATTCCATGCATGTGGTCACTCATGAGAGTACCAAAGGTCAAAATAACCTTATTCACCATCAAAAATAAAAATTCAGCCCACTCTTCTATTTTCCTAAAAAATTTAGTCACAAAAAAACTATTTTTATTCTCATAAAACATTTTCAAAAAAACATCAATAATTCAAATAAGAATCCACTTTTGAACCATTCAAATAAATTTCAAAACATTTCATTTCACTTTAAAACATATCTAGTTTAACAAAAAAACTCCAATTCATGAATACCCACTAATTTAAAAACTCATTTATCCTCATTTAAAAAAAGTATCCAGAATTTTGTGATAATATTCAATATCCCACTAATTATCAAATATAAATACATTTTCAAACTCCACGTGTAAATCACAAATCATTTCACTTAATTCAAAATTATTTTTAATAGTTCAAAAAATAACATTTCATCAACAAATATTTAATTAAAACCTCATATTTATCATTTCAAACATATTTCCAAAACCATTTCGAAAATAAATTCCCATATTTCCAAACAACCAATTTTTGGTAAACCACGGGTTTTTTGTTATAAAAATCCATTCCTGATAGTCTCAATCTAATTCATTCAAAACCATTTAAATTTAAAAATATTTTTTTTCAATTTTCAAACATGTTTTTTCAAAATGATTTTTTGAAAATCCATAATGAGACCAAAAAAACCAAAGGGAAACATGTGCCTATTGGTGACTTGGACATATAGTTGGTGGCATACTCCAGTCACACTAGATCGAGGAAGAGTGTTCTCAGAAAATATCCCTAGATACACATGGCATGACAGGCCCTACGATCTCACTGATACCATTGACCCAACCCCCTTTTCATTTTCCCAAACATCTATAAATAATAAGAACCAAATGTCTCAAATGAAACCGAACATCCCCTAGTGACTTGATCCCAATAATGAGGTGTGTTTTACATTTACCATACTTATAATGGAAATGTCATGTCCTAAAAATCCTATAACCAGTCAACCGATAATATTACCACGGAATAAGACTGAAATAGAAAGACCTTCTCTGATACCATTTTTTCACAAAAAAATAGGGGTCAATGTTGAATCGGTAACCTTAGTTGGCCCATGATATGGGTCGAATGGAACTCTCAATTCCCATGGGCTGGAAACTAGTTACGGGCACCTATGTAAAATAGTTGGGAATGCTTTTTCCCATAAAAAAGACAAATTAATAACTTAAATATAAAAAAATTAATTAACACTATAAACAGATAAAGATATAGAACTAGTTGGCTAAACACTCTCCCACGTGACCTCATGGGTAAACACCAATCATGGAAAAAACTCTCTATAAGAGAGATAAAAACTATAACCTAAAACTATAAAGATAAAGAATCCATGAGAACTAAGTTTCTCAGTAGGAATGCCAAAGTACAGCGATGTCAGAATCCTTTTCCTTTAAAAAGAATCTCAATCATGATAGTTTTAAATGTAGAAATAATAAATTAGTGTTTTTCATTATATTAAATTTCAATTCATATATTTACATTTTCATAGAAAAGAATTCTTTTACACTATGTTATCAAAATAAATTCCAAGCATGCATTAACATTCAAAAACAAAAGACAAGTAGTTTAAATAAAAAACACAGGTTTTACAAAAAAGGAAACAAGAGAGAAGTAACTAAAATGAACATCACTTCAGAAAATCCATGTCATAAGATTGAACCATGGTCAATAATTATTGTTATATAGCATAGTTTGGTACCTAGGAACCTCATACCTTACTGAAACGTAGCTCAGAAGCCACGACCATTAGCATTCTCATTTATGATCCACTAGTAGGGGACACCACCAAAACCTAGGGTCTCAAATCATCATAATCAGTTAGATAGTTTTTTATCATCAATACAGCTAGATGAAACCATAATGAACCACTTCTGAATCATTTAGTGTTCAAGTCCAAGTCTTCCCACCTAGGTACATAGTGTTACCCATGTGTTGTTTTTCAAATGATGATAAGGATTTATCATGAAAAAATATATAAACATATCGCGTTCTTTATCCAAAGCCCATTAAACCTCCCACATCTAATCACCCTCATTAATTGCATTCCCCATTTTATGCCAAAAAATAATGCACAATCCATAACACAAGGTACATATCATTAATCACATATTAACAATTGAATCACATTTCTCAAACTAGGGGAATTCCTTAAGAGGGGTTTTCTAGTTTCATAAACTATTCTCAAAGTACCAAGAGAGTCTCATGTATTTATAAGGAATTTTACAATTTTGGAAAACAAAAATTGTAAATGCTTTTAAGTTCCAAAAATCATTTTAATGGAGATTTTCACAACCTAGGCACCATATATTTAAAAAAATATAGAAAACATGTTTTTGTCTAATAAACCCAATGGAAATTTCCATTACACACAAAACCCATTAAAAAAACCACTATAAACAATTTTACATTAAAGATCAATTGAACATTTTAAATACACCATTATTTCCAACAAAGTCATAAACATGATTAAATAGGAAAAACTTACACTCAAGCATAGATAAATTATTTAAATTAAATAAATAATTGTTTATAATATTTGTAGCTAGACCACATAGAATCAAAATACCATATAAATATAAAAAATATTTTTAAAATAGTCTTGCAATATTAGAATTAAAATTACATGTCTACTCATTGGGATCATACCACAAACATGCTTATTCTGGATGATGCCACTCGAACCAACCCTTCTCAATTACACACACATGCATTTATACACACACACACACACATATAAATATATATACTCCTAGATGAATTTCACATATTACCCACATCATTAGGGAATATATACAAATATATCATATATATATTCCATACCTAATCATGTATATATTGGTGTTCTTGATACCTGCAACCCGCAACCACATGGACGGGACTCAACACACCTTAAATAAATTTACCTAAAAATAAATATATCACCACAAAGAACCACACATAACCCAATTTGTTTTTCAAAACATGAATTATTTATTTTAAAATAATTTAAAATTCATATTTATATATGCACAAAATTCCAAACTCAACAAATAATCTCATTTTTTTTAAAACAAGCACCCAAACTCATCCACCCAAAAAGTGTCTTTTAAAAACTGATTTTAACCTATAAAAACACCAAAAACACTTCTCTAAGAACAAATACATTATAAAACCCACACAAAATACACATTTTCTTTATGAAAACTCATTTACATCCTTTTGAAACAGCATCCACTATAATAAAATCATTCCCAATACATATTTAAACAAAATAACACATATATAAATTAAAAAAACCATATTAAATACATCTAAAATTGTTATTACATGGAATCACTTACTTAAAACCAAAAAACATGTGGAATCTGGTGTGGAATCTCTTTAATACATCAACCAAACATAAAATAAACCCTAGAAAGGCTTGATTTACCCAAAAACCCCAAGGTCAAACCAATATCCCTTAACTGATCCCTATAGAAGTGAATGAAAACTATATAATGAAAGTGGGGATTACCTGAAGGGGAAGTGGGCGCAGTCACTGAAGGGAGGAGGTGCGACGATGGGGATTCTCGAGGGAAAACTACTGGTTGTGGTCACATGAGGGAGGTAGCCATACATGGTCCCACGAGAGAGGGTTTCGGCTAGGGTGTCATGCAGAAGGGGCCAATTGGGGTTGTGCGATGGATGGCGTCGACTGGTGTTGCGGTTGCTGGAGGAGGGTGTGCGGGGGGCCGCTAGAGCCACAGTTAGAGGTATGGGAAGGGGAAGTGACTCACAACCAATGGAAGGTGGAGAATCTGTGTGGGAGGTAGGGGATAAGTGGTAACCCTAACAACAAAAATATATAAAATAAATAACATAAATAAAGAACATAATCATTAAAACATTTTAGTTCAATAATAATATCATCATCATCATTATTAAAAAATTATATTCTTTTTATTTTCCTTCATTCATTTTGATTTTAATTTACTAAATTTCTTTATGTCTAATAAAATAAATACTCAAATATAAATAAATTAATAATGACCACAAGGTACTAGGTTGGGGTGTGAAATATAAGGAATCTAATATAGAAGGACTGATCAATTGAAGAGTTATGAAAAGAAATATTTCATCCATCATACCCATATTACATTGGGGAATAGAAAATAAAAACAATATACCCATTAAAATTAAACATAAACCATCATTGAACACATATTAAAATATTTCTTCTTTATAACTTGGGATAAGGAAACATAATAAGGGCGAGCCCAAATACTCATAAAGGGTAATTATATACGAATAAATGATTAATTAGTGAAAAGAAATCAGTGTGGAAAGGTAAGTAACTAAGAACACATTCCATTCAAATAAATATATATATAGAATATTAAATATGGCAATGAATGAAACTGAAACACAATCCTTTTAATCATTAAAATGAGAATGATAATCATCCATATATTGTACCATTTGAAAACCTCGTGGACAATAATAATTATAACCGAAATATAATTGATGGATGTTCCTAATTATTTTTCCTATTATCTATGTAAAATTTGGACTTATACAATGAAAATCCATCCTTTGGATAGTCTAAAACTACAGGTATAAAGCTATTTAATTTGGAGAATCTAATTTTCCTAATGAGAATGACTGGATTCGTCGAGGTGCTATATAAAGTCCATTATCCACTCATAATTTCATGTCGCAATAATTTTTCATATCAATTAATATATAAAATTATTAAACAGTATCCTATATAAAATATTCATATTGATTAAAAGATATAGGTTAATCAATTATTCATAAGTTAATCATATAATTTTCAAGGTAAAAAACTACATGTAAAATGGTAAAAATTGTAGGATATAGTAATATCCATCATGATAAAATATGGATATTCATGTAAATATACAATAAAAAAATAAAATAATGTTACTTTTCTGTGATAAATTTAACAATCACAAAAGGAAGTGATATTGAGAATGTAATCATTAAAAAAATTCATTAGGATATTAATCATTAAACATTCCAAAGTGTTCCATACCCCATTGAAGAATTTAAATTATAATCCCCATGAAGGAATAAAATGAAAATTATAATTTAGTATCATGAGATTAAATATATTCAAGATATAAAATGTTAAATTAAATTACATATATTAAATAAAAAAACTAGGTGAAGAAAAAAATATATTCCCTAATGGAATGTAAAATGAAATGAAATCCATTACCTTAACCTTTCTTTTTTTATATGGTATCCATCCTCTAATATAGTGGTTTAACATATTTTCATAACTTATACTAGAAACATACTCATGATTATAATATAATATATTAATTTCATCCAATATTTTATTACCCATTTGTTAATAATCATTCAATATATTTACTATTTCATATGTTAATTTCCTAGTTTTCTCAAGTTTGTTCTCAATTGTAAATTGTTTTTATTAATAATTAGATAATTATTTAACAATCTATAGAATGTAATCTATAAATTAATTTTATTATTTATTCATTAAATTATTATTTATTACTTTACCTAACATTTGGAGATAAGAAATAAAGTACACCATTCAAGGATATGTAGGTCGTATGTACACATTAACACTACTTTCATTTCATTGTTGTATTAAAATAATGGTAATTAAATTACACATATAAATATATATTATAATTTCAGTATCATATATAATTAATATATGATACATTGGTTTATAAAAACCGTACTCTATATATTACATGAAAAGCATGAACATGTCACATCACATTGTGGAGGTGGTAGTTCAAACATCCACAAACAATGTAATCACATTTATAGAAAATTCAATATATAAATATATTTCATATAAATAAAATAAATAATCATAAAAATATCATAAATATGATATATATATATATATATATATATATACATATATATGTAATATCAATATATTTTCCCTCATAATTTCCACCAATAAATGCGGTAAAGTAAAATTGGTCATTCATCATTTCATGAGGCGGTAGTTCTCTATACATGTAGATGGTATGATCAATACCCATTAAGGTGGAATTTCATGTAATTTTAGGTCAAAAAAATTTCATAAAAAAAATAGTATATAGAGGATATTTTTTATTATTTAATCATTAAATAATAATATATTAGGGTGTGGAGTATGAAAATAAAACTAAAGAGTGGAAGGAAAGATGTTACCTCTCAATCGGGTAACTCTTTTTTGGTTGTAGAGAAGGGATTATTTTGGTGGATTTATGAACAATGTGAGGATTATATATTTAATGGATGGAATTTTTTATCTATTTTGGGAGATAATGGTGGAGATAATGTGGATTTATATTAGTGATAAGGGGGTAGAGTTCTCTCTTTTAAATAGTGGATTGGTAGTGGCACTCTTGTAAATACTAAAATGTATTCTTTAAAAGGTGATTCAACGTACTTAACGTGCCTCAAAATGAAAAAAAAATCATAAAATGGGATGAATGGAGGATTCAAACCTCAAACATAGAAAAATATGTGCATTTGAACAATTTTGTTCCTTAACATTTAAGATTACCAAATTTTATCATTTTGGGTTTTATTAATGTATCTTGTTTTCCTTCCATATTAATATTACCATTAAGAAAAAACTAAATTTATATTTATTAAAAAATTATTGTCTATGGATTAATAATATAATATATAATATATAATATAAAAAATCCATGTATGTTAGAAATTAATTTTAAAATAAGTTCTTGCAACGTCCAAAAACACTACTTTAACCCGGACCAAGTTAACTATGTCTTTACAAACTATAGGTCAATATGATTATTATAAAAGATAAATTGTTACATTAGTAGACAATATTTAATATTTATTAAATCATAATGATTAGTGATATGAATATAGAATTTTTATTAATATTTAGATCACTTAATAAATTATCATTTATTGTAAATTAATACTAATATTAATTTTCACATTATTTATATAAATTTAATATTAAAATATTAAAAATTGATAATTAAAATATATTAGGTTTAAATCTATTTAACTTGATATATTATTCTAAAACTTAATTAATACTATAATGAAGTCAATGTGCATCACTTTTAATATTTATAGTATAATTTATTTTAGGTAATTATTATCAAAATAATCACTATGTTTTCATTTCATAAGCATTTTAAATAACTAAAACAACTTTAATAATTAATGATAAATTATTATGTTAAACTTTATTCATTTATCTTTCTAAAATATAATAATAGTTTATTATATGATGATTTATATATATTAATGTTCTGTAATTTTTAAAAGTAAGGAAAGTTCCCTTTTTCTCTTTCCATGACTAACCATTTATATAGGGAACATACATTTAATAATATCCCAATAACCAATAAAAATCAAACCAAGAGGGTAATTATTTGAACTATTGGTATCCAATGGTTCTTTAATAAGTTTCCAGGTCATTTTGGACCTTATGATTATGGTTTAGTCCCTTGATTATCTTAATTTTACATTAATCTCTCTAATTAATTTAAAGTACTTTCGCTATTCTTTTTGGTAAAAAATTGAGTTGATCTTACTAGCCCAAAAATATTATATTGATTACAATATTTTATGTACTTTTTTCCAAAATTAAAATCACCCGAGTGGGATATTCAATATTAACGCTAATCTCATAAATGTGGTGTGAATGATGTTTTTTAATGTAAAAACATTTAATAGATCAATATGTTTTATATCCCATTTTAACATAAAAATGATTGTAGTGAATGAAATTGGATTAATATATTTATTGTTGAACTATTTTGACATCCAAACTCAATTTAAAATATATTTTAATTATTATTATTTTTTAAATTAAAACAAATATTTTAACAAAAATATTTTTTTTTTCAATTCACAGAAAAAACAAACAAATCACCCTATGCTAATTTTGATATTTTTAATCTAATGAATTAAGATTATTTGGGGGAATAAAATTTATTAAATTATCAAACATAAATTTTTATAACATTTCACGATTTATAGATGATAAAGTATGGTATGGGGTGAATGATAATCATATGTTTTATATAATAAACAAAACATGGAGTTGTGTGTGATGAAATATGGAATTAAAATTAATTTTATTCTAAAATTAAGAAATTTTAATGATTTGGAGTGTTACATTACAAGATTAGGAGGATCATTGATGAAGAATCAAGTGATTTTATCAGTTTAATATAATTGGGAATCATAATCCCTTTAAATTTAGAGGTTCTTCAAATAAATATTAATCCATGAAAAAAAAGAGAGAAGTAATATTATTAGAAAGGGGGGTGATAAAAGTAACTTGAGGCCTCCCACACTCTTGTAATGTTGTTCACCAAAAAATGTGTATATAATCATTACCGCATGTGTTCTTTTATTATAAGGCATCCTAAAAAAGATTCAATTAAATTTATAAGAATTTAATTTTTAACACAATCTATTTAGGATGAAGAATACATTAAACTTATTACTCTTCCAATATATAATCATTTTGTTGTGTTATTTTGTTGAAATGTAGTTGAATATTGGTGAACCCTCTTAATAAGAAATGACTATAATCTTCTTAAAAATATATAAATCATACATACATGATCTCTAGAATTTCCTAAGTTCCGTCAACCATAAGACCTTAACAGCTAATATGTCGGGAAAGTAAAACAGACCCTGCGATGTATTGTACTTCATATAAATAAGAAAATAATATAGATATTAATTTGACATATATTTTTACCCATATCTCCCATGATTTTTATTGATTTTAATACTAATATAACTCATTGATTGTAGTTACATTGGAATTATATCAATTTACTTCGCCAATGTTGCTATGAAACATATACAATGTTTGTTATTTTTACCTATCATTTGATTATTTTCATTGTAATATTCAATTATTTTTATTTTATGGTTCTATTATTCATGTATAAAAGTTTTCCCACATCCCATATTATAATATCTCAAAAAATATGATAAAAGAAAAAATGGTATATTTAAATCAAATTCTATAAAAAATGTGATATATTTTGAGACAATAATAAAAAACCGGATAGAAGAAGATCGTTAGGATTTGAGGGAACCATGGGATATTCACAAACACTGAAGGATGTTTCTATTCTAATAAATTTATTGGGTTTTCTAAATATGGTTGAGTAGAATATGGAAGGAAAAATCATCGGTTCATGGATGGATAGGTGTAGGATATTGAGGCTGTGTAGACATGGTAGTATAAGGACAATATGGCCATGGATTCATCATAGGATATATAAATGGTATCTAAAATGAAGAGGAGAGATAAGATAATGATGTAGGAATAGATGGAAACATTCTTGGATTCCTAAGTAGGGGAGGACATAGTGTGGTATATGGGATGTCTTCTTGTGGGTCTGGGTGTGAATTTGTATGATGGGTGTTATTTCTAGCTATAGTAGCACCCCCGTTATAATTTAGATGTTGATAACTGCTACTACTAGGTAGTGGAGAGGTTATATATAGTAGTTATGAGTTTCCCTAAAATAAATTTTACATAGAATAAGAATATTATTTTAAATGTAATGTAGATGAAAAAACATTACAAATATTATACACACTAAGGGAACTATAAGAGGAAACCCTTTCTTGTGATGCCTTCAATCATTATAAAATAGTCTCTTATATTAAAATTTCATCAATATCATTCATGATATGGATAGTTGACAGAAATATAAATAATAAACCAATCAAAAAAATATAAACTAATATTTTTACAATACAAAATTTATCCAACTGGTTATAAAAGAGAAAATCACAATGTTTTATGATATAATAAATGGAACAAAAAATTCTGTAGATAACATTTCCCACCTTCATGTGCAATAAAATAAATTATAAATTAAATCCTTCTATAAATTCAAATAATATCTCTGATCATAAAATAACTCAAATGGTAACTTCAAATTATGAATATAAAATTAAATTATGTCCATATACACATAGAGTGAGTATATGTTGTGAAAAAGTTAACCTGACAGGGGATTAGAATAAATTATCGAAGCATAACAATTAAAATAAATTATATGATATTATATTTTTGAATAAAACAATTATATTAATATTTTAGTTTTATATTAAAAATTGTCAATATAATTTTTCTATATTTTTTAGGATATATAAGGATGGTATAAAATTTTGTAATGAAATAGTTAATGTAGTGGAATATGTATTTGTTATATATGGGATTTGATTATGAGGTGGTCAGTATGGGATATTATAATGTGATTTGAATATAGAAAATTAATAATTTGGTTGTGTGATATACTATATCCCCTTTAATTTTTCTTGTTACTTTATGAACATCCCCAATATGGTTAGGGAGCCTTATCGATTTCCATATGTTTTTGATTTCAAATGGTTTCCCTAGCATACATGTTATATAAGAAATGATTTTTTTACTCATATACCTTTATAACACTCTCTTTTGGAATAGTACATGTGGTAATGGGTCATGGATTATATATATGAGTGTTTGTGGGTCATAAAAGCTCACGATCATTTGGAAAAATAGTTTTTCACCGGCACCAACCATATGTAAAAATTCAAAACATAATTTAATCTCTTTATAATAAAAGATCATTCCTTTCTAGTAAATAGTATAAAATACAAACATTAGAGGAAGATAGAAAAATTTCGAAATACCACTCCAAATCATTATTACATTTAAAAAATAATAATTATTTAATTTTATATAAATTATCAGTCATAAGGTTATAAATTAGTTTCCAATACTAGAGATCACTCACAGAATAATAAGAATTTTTAAAACTCAATAAAACATGTTCCATATGGACATAATTAAAATTATCGTCTATTATGCTTGCAACAACATTTTCAAAACAAATCGTTCTTTTACTAACTTAATATTAGATAATAATGGTATCTCTAGTATGTTAACTTGTAAAATATATTTGAAGCATGCTCATATATTAAAATATGAAATCAAGAAAAATTATCAGAAAATAAAATTGAAATATCCACCCACCCTCACATCATTTATACATTAACCATGACAAACAACATCCACCACAAAATACAACATCATTAAAATTCTAAAAAAAGTAACTTATATTCATGAAAACCCTAACCAATTATGGATAACAAGAAAAAATGGAATAGTATAGTAATTACAACAATCCATGAGTGCTCTTACTAACTATTATTTAATGAATCTAAAAAATATAAGTTAGTGTTTTATACCATGAATAAAATGTAAATGATTCTTATAAGAATATATGAGTGATATGGATGTCAACAATTTAATTTTTAAGAAAAACCAAATGGAAAAATAATTGGATAAAATATTAATTGAGATTGGAAGAAAATGGATGTTGCTCGTAAGGTTGAACATAGGATTCTGAAGTAGGGTAGTGGAGGGCGTATGGATAAATTTGGGTAGAACACTATAATAATAGTTTTTTAAAAAAAATTGGAATATATTTTAACTATAATAATTACTATAGGTAACTATTGGTATATATCACATATATACCACTCTATATAAATAATTTTATATAATTATAGGTATAGCCCCCAAATAAACATGTTTTACCAACATTTTTGGAAGACCCATTGTTATAGAGGGCCCTACACCAAAAAATTTCTAAAATAATTGGTTTAGCTCCATTGGTATAAAATCATTTCCCACTTGTGATTGTCCCTTTTATCTCACACAGTGAACCTCAACCCCTTCATTCTTCAACATGTGGACTCTAATCTCATTCTTTTAACATTTCCACCATCTCCCACTATCATTTATCATATAATTAAATTTTTTTCACTATCCTTGTGCCTTATTTCCATGGACTCTTAATTCTTATTCATTCCATATATAGTCTATACTTTTTTGTATTTTTTTTTTTTTGATTTTCGGTGCCCCAATGAATTTTTTAATTGAGGAATGTTTTTTTGGGATTTATTTCTTGAATTATCTCTATCATTGGTAATATTTTTACATATCTTAACAATATATATTTATTTTCTGATTATTCATCCATAATAGTGATTTTAAAAATGATATTTTATCTTTATCATTACTGAAATATAGATTTATATTTATTTTCTGATGTAATTTACAACCCCGAGAAACTAATAATATCCAAAAATAAAAGTTTCTTTTTTACTAATTACCAATTGAAAAATACTTTTTGGATATGTATAAAATACTAATATAAAATAATTTTTAAAAAATATTAGATTCACTTACTTATTAATCTTTATAATAATGATCACTTATTTTTATCTATTATTTTTTAACTGTTTAATTTCTCAAGACTAGACAAGAACTTCAATAACACTAAATATCTATTTAGTAGTTTATAAATTTTTATAATTTTTGGTTGTTTATTCATTTGTACATTTTTTATGGAAAACCCCTAGATGTTAAAAATATATTAAATTAAGTGTTTTTCATATAGAATAATAGAAATATGGATTCAATTAAATTTCATTTTTTATGCTTACATTATTTCGGTAAAAGTTTTATAGATATAATGTGTTTTTTCTTTGAAATGTTAAATCGTATAGACATAGTTATTTTCATTTACCAATTTATAATGGTTATATTGAGATTTTTTTTCTAGTATATAATCGATTTTTTATGATTTATCATATTTTATAGATAATCTATTTATCTAGTGAACATTTTCGGGTGGGAGAAACCACGACAATTTCACTTAAATAAGTGTACTTTTTTTAAATTTATTATTTGACTACATTTTTAGATTTAACTCGTTATTAATTTATTTTATTTTGATATCTATTTTTAAATTATGTTTTAGAAATATATTTCACAACATGAACTCATACTAAAGAGTGATATTTTTTCATAAAAAATAATAAAATATTATTGTCTATCAAATCTCCATGTTCATATTACACTGATAGTTCATTTTTTGTGGTTCATTCTGTTTAATAATGAATTTATATTCTATCCAATTTTTTATGTAATAATTATTAAAATATAGAGTTAGTAATTTTTACAATCCTTAGATAATGAAACTAACTAGTTTTTAAGTAAAAAAGGTTTTATTTATTTATTTTGTGAAAAAAACAATTATTATATTTTTTATTGTAATTCTAGAAAGTAAATTTGAAAATAAATTTCAAAATTTTGTAAGTTATTTTAATATATTTATATTTTTTATAGGTAATAATGAGTCGTAATTTGATTACTATACTATGAACAGTAATTAATATATTTAAGCCATCAATAATCATTTTGAAATTTTCTAAATGAAATGTTCCATATAATGAATAGATTCCCCTATTCTGGAAATGATTAAACATAATAATGTCAAAAATCATAAAAATAAAATATAATATAAATTTTCATGGTTTTTATTGGATTTACAACATGTGGATTTGGAAAGGTTGAACTGGGAAAAAATCTAGATCTATTAATGAAAATGATTTTCCATATTATTGGTCTAATAAAATTCAATAAATTATTCATGGTATCAAATTATAAATTTTTTTAATGAACCCATATTTGAGTTTCTATATGGTGATACTAAAAACCATTTTTTCTTTGTGGTAAAAAAAATATTTTTTAATAAATGGTATTAATATTGATTAATTTGATGGTGAAATTGGATGGAGTACCATGATTTTTACCATGTTACTAAATCTATGAAAGACATAATACATAAATAAAATGATCTTCCAAGTTCACATTATAATGTGAAAAAATATTATAACACATTGGTTTGGGGTAACAGAAGATACATGCTTACTCTAATGACTATATGGTATATATTATTGAATTTGAAGTTCTATCATGGTTTCCTAAATGTATGACATGATGGTATATGTTGAAAAAAAAATCATAGTCCCATTTAATACTTATATACACTCCTATAATATAAATTTATTTTATTTCTATAATTCCACATTTTAAAATTTTATTTGAAAATTAAATTGTTCTAAAATGGATAAGATTGCATGTATATGATTCGATCTCCGATGGAAAACTACATCATCCAGTTGACATTCGACAGTGTTAGAAATTTGACCAATAGTTTTGTATATTTGTAAATAAAGATATATATATCAGAATTGTACTATTCATAGATGAAATTAATTTATATCAAATACAAAATAGAAAATATATTTCATAGAGTGTATTATTGGTAAATTACATCTTACCCCTTTTATTTTGTATGGAGTATAAATACATCAGGTTGAGTTTAACAATTTCTAGACTAAAACCGTATGAAAATGAAATTAATGTATTCTTCTAACCATTAATTGATGACTAAAAACTTTAATGGGATGAAGGTATTATAATATATGATTCTTATAAAATGTATAATTTTCAACTACCTATAATGATTATCTTTACCAAAACTTCCATCCCCATATGCGGAAATTTATTTCAATATAGTGTTAAGGGATAAAAGGAATGTCCAATTTTTAAACAAAATTACTTAATTATCCACTAAAAAATTTGAGAAAAATGGTATACGTGTGTCATCAATGTTTTTTTCTATGGATAACTATTATAATTTTGTTTAAAAGTCATTATATTCTTTTATAACACCCCAAGTTTTTATAGAACATTTATTTCTCAAATAAATAAAATTTTGATTAAAGAATTTCATTTCACTATGTCAATAATTCCTTTCAAATGGCATTGAATCTGTATAGGTTACACAAAACATCGACTAGGAATACTTTACACACAACACTGACTTGATATATGTTACATGCATCACTAAGTTTCAGTGAAAAATCCTCTTATTGTTATAATTATATAGATGAGTCAATCATAACCTATCTATTAAAAATGATAATTTTAATTTTAATAACTACTTATCAGTTTTTTTATAATGTATTTATATAAATAAATCATTTTTTTATTTAAATTTATAATATTTGGTAAGGTCTTTATATATTTAAAAATATTATTTTTACAAATGACCATCTTTTAATGTCCTTTTGTGAAAAATAATAAATATAATTCTATTAGAAATAATAAATTTAATTCAGTAAATTAAACTCCATTTTTGTAGATTAGAGTTTCTAAATTATTCTAGGGTAAATTTATGGTATTTTTCTGAGAAACATTATTTTTGGATGAATATTGAAAATTACTGAATTGTATTTCAAAACAAATTTTTTTTTAACATTTATTTATATAGATAAAATATATTTTAATTTAGTTTCCAACATTAATTAAATAATATGTTTATCATTAAAACTAATATGGTTCATTGGAATCGATTATAATTAGAAATGGAATATTAAAACATAGCAACAATTTCGATGCTTATAATTTAAAAACTAGCGCGATCATTCCAACTATGGTATTAAATTAAAATTAAAATATTCCACATATTTGAATGGAATTGGGAAAATGGATTTTATATTTGGTTTCATTATAAATTTTAATGTCATATTTGGTCAACTTAGTATTTTTACCAAAATATTAGTGAAAGTAATTAAAATTAATTACAATGATTACGGTAAGTTTAATCTTAATAAGGGACTAAAAATTTATAGTACGGGGACAAAAGACCTAGAAATATGTAAAAGAAACATTTTATGGACATATATATACCCTATAATTCATTTTATTTACATTTTTCTATTATTGGATCGACGTTCAACATGAAAAACATGGGTGGAATTCTCCCTTCAAATATTTACAATAGTGTCACCCCTCCAACACTATAAAAGGCCTCACATACTCTCATTGCCTCCCACATATAAAACCAAATTACTTCATGCTATCATTACCCAATACACTCCTTAAAATCCACACCTTAATCCACAAATCCTACCATTATGCAAATGTCTTTCAAATAATCCATTTGCAAAAAACCAAAAGGGGTTACCCGAATATGAGGTCGCATTCTTACTTGAGTTATGTTACTTTATTTCATTTATACACCCCCTAAAAAAACTTCTTCCATTAATATATAAACAAACCAATAGAATAAATATACTATTATATTGTTAGGATAATTTTTATACCTACAATTACACACACTTCTATCTAATGGGAAACAAACATACTACTTACATGTAGAGCAAACTATCACCTCACAAAATAATGATTTTTTAATTTTATTTTATTGTCTCTCATGGTGAACATTATGATTCAAAATATGTTTATATGTGTTATATATTATATTTATTATACATTTATGATTCTTTAATCCTTATAAAAATTATATATGTATATTTTCAATTTGGTGTAAATACGATAATTTTGTTTGAGGATGTGTGGACCACTGCCCCCTCAAAGCCATTTGATTCATTCATACACTACATGGAATGTATTAAGGATATGTTTTGTAAAATTAGAGTATTTATATTCAATAATAATTATATAATAATTATAATACATACACACACACATATGCCATCTTTTTTTATTCTTTTAATGTGAAGAAATATAAATAATGTTCCCATGTACGTACAACTTTCCATCTACATTAATGGTGTATTTCATTTCATACTTATTTATTTTATAGAATATTAAAATACAAATATACTGAATATAAATTATATTTATATCATTTTATAAATTTTATAAATTATTGTATAAGTATAAGGACCAAATACATTACTTATTAAGACACATGCAAACCACAAAGCTGATATTACCAGAAGTGAAACCTTAACATATACTTTTTAACAAGTTGGTAATATGAAGTCATAATAAAACCATATAATGTAATATATTTAGAAATATTTTTTTATTAATGATTTATGAGAAACATATATTTATTATAGTGGATTTTGGTATGAGTATGAAGAGAGTTAGGACTCAAGGTAAGGGGATTTCATTTCATTTTTTTCTGTGAGATTCATGCTTTATCCTCAACCCATTCCTCTTGGGTGTTGTGTGTACACCCTTTTGAGCTTGGTGTTGTATTTGTTTTCAATACGATGTCAATAATGCATCAAGTGTCAATTTTTGTATGGAAATGTGGTGGTGATGTTGATTGAAGAGTGGAAGTGGTTCCCAAGCTAATACCATTGATATTTGCAGAATCACTATTTGACATTAGATTTCATGCTTGGACACTCTTCAGACAGTATCCATATAAATTTTGATGATTTATGAGATGATACAATGTTTCAAAGACATGTATCAATGTGATACATGTTTTCACCATCATAAAGAAGGCCGTGGAATACTCAATTGCATGAGGAGAATGTTTAAAATATCTGATGATTGTTTGAGATACTCCTCAAAGTCCATGATATGTGTTAATAGAGAACACATACTTAACATCCATGAGATTCCATGATTTATAATTTAATTCATGAGTCATATGAAAATCATACATGCATAATCCATGGTTGGATTAAATGAATATTTATGATCTTTGGAATTCTCATTTCAAAAAGAAAAAGAAAAAGAAGAGAAGAAGCTTGGTGGTTTGAAATTTTAGAGATAATGAAAGAAGGTGGTCATGCATTACTCTTGTACTATACACTTGGTTCTTAACCATGTATATAATATGGCCTTAAATAAAAAGAAAGGGGATAACCGTGGAGGGCTAGATGAGGTCCTCACATCAAGAACATGTGGGGTCCGAGGGTCATCCGTGCTTGAGGGAAGCCCTCCAGGCCAGCCCCAAAAGGCAGGGCGTGCGGGCTGTGTATAATCCCGCAGGTGCACGCACAGTGGTAAACCCAAATAGTCCATGTATAGTGGGCTCGATTTGCACGTCAAAGGAGAAGAGTGGGCACTAAGAGATCACCTTCTAGGCCAACAGGGTACGGGGCGGTACCGTGGAGGGAGAGGTGATAATTCTGAGCATTGGCTGCCACATTTTTAATAATAAATGAGTTGTCATCGTGTCTCCATTTCGATGTGGGATGGGTATAAAAAATGTGGAGGAAATATTTCCTCCTCATCTGATCTCATGCAAGATCTTGGCCACATGATGCACCCCACGTCTCGTGATCTAATCTCCACCACACATCTATTCGAACCGTGTGGTGTTTAAACTATGGCCATCTGATCTCTCAGCTAAGGATTTCATCAACCGTCAGCCACCCCCACTGCACCCTCAAACCTGTAGCTCCGTCTGGAAACCCAAAACACCATTCCAGGAAAAAGTTTACTCCAGTCAAGCGCATTATGATCAAATGACGAAAATGAATCCCATGCATGCAATTCTATTTTCATGCATGCATGAAACCGAAGATTTACAAGGATGCTGAGGCACCCGAAGCTGCTGAGGCTATGATGAAAGGATAATGATCAAGCTTTCATTGAGAAGAGGATATATATACGCCCTTAATTTCAAGCACATGATGTTTCCTCCATAAAAGAGTGATCCTGTGTATAATGAAAACAAACCCGGACATGTGGATTATCTTTAACCCAAAGATTCAAAATTATGAAGCCAAATATATCAAGAATTCATTTCTCTGATCATCGTCATAGATATGCCGATTTAAACACACATCCTCTTTCTATAAAAGGAGTACCCCAAGCCCAAACAATTTGTTTCCATTCTCGAAGAAATAATCTATTGTTTCTCCAAACAAAAAGAGCAACCACGAACCACAATGGGTTGCAAAAGGCATAACGTTTTCCGCACAACCTTACTATACAAAGAAGAGGAGTCGCACATATCTTACGCGGATAAGGGGTCTCATGCATCACTTGCATGAAGGATTCACATACAGGCCTTGAACGAAGGTGATTCATGCTCTTCTCACGATTCACGAAAGAACATGCACCCTCAGTTCAAAGAGAAACCATGAGTACGTGATAGGTTCTTTTGAACCCTCACTGTGCCTTCGTGCATAGTATAGCACAAGTACACAATAAGTGTGCTCCCCCTTAGGGTACTCGGTTAAGTTACCCTATCTAAGGATTCCTCCCTTTCTTCAAAAAGGAGATGAACCTAAGCATGTACCATTCATATACTCATTCTGGTTACGTGGGTATTATTTGAAAGAGATGAAACTCGAGGCCCATAGGTAAGAAAACAAATTCTGCCCTCCAGTTTTGAATGAAGAAGAAAAACCCTGTGAGATTCAGGGAGGAGAAGAAGTCATTAGTGGGACACTGAATCAGGCCAGTTTGACTCTGATAACACTATAAGGTTCATTATAAAGAACCACTTGTGGGTCTCTAGAGAGATACAATGGGAATATGTGTCTACCATTGTTATTACTAACCAAATTATAGTGTAGAATCTATGTGTGGGCAAATAACCAACAATTCTAGGGGTTTGTCTTTGAATAGAACATTGTAAATCATTGTGTTAGGTGGATTTACAATTACAACATCATTTGATGAAAGGCTGAGAGACACAAGAAGAGTGGATCGAGGCTTTAACCATCTAAAGAGGTTTAATTGAAAATAATTAATTAGTAAAAAGTTTTAAAGGGATCACTGATTCTCCCCCTCCACCTCTCAGTGATTCACATTGATCTGGGAACTTCACATACCATGGATGTTTTCAATTACTATTATACATAATTATATGTGTATTTAAATATAAATTAGATATTCTATATTTCATGGGCTTAATGTTTCAAAATCTATGCAATTGTTTAGACTATTTTTCCTCGATTTTTCTTTTTTGAGACACATGATGTGATATGACCAAACATTCATTTTTGAGGTGAATATTATTCTTTTTGAGAGGTTATATCATGAATATACTTATTTTCAATATATTTTATACTTCAGTTCATTTCCTTTTCTCATATGTATAGTATAATCCAATGTTACTATATAGTAAGAGTTTATTCTAACAATCTCATTTCTTTTCAAGATTATTAAGAATTATGACTTACTAACGAAATAATATGATCCATATCTCACGAAAACTAATGTGTTTAATTATACTCTTTTAATTCACTGAGTCTTAATGTATTATTAAAATTTTCCCACTCTTTGGTAAATAAGATAATTTAGAAATAGTTTTTAATAATAATATGACTGTATTTCTCTCTTCAGTCGAGAAGTTTTGTTTTATTCAAATACTATTTTTTATAAAATGTTTTAAAATGATCCTTAAATATATTTCTCATAGGAAAAATGATTTTAATTTTTTAAATATGTTTAAAAGATAATATTACATATTTTTAAAAACAAATTCGAAGAAAATCTATTTCAAAAAAAAGTTTTAAATATCATTTTTCAATGTAGAGAGGATATTTTCAGTAGGAAATATTTTTAAAAATTATTTAATAATTATTTCCCCTATAAGATAAAATCCATTGGTGTTACTCATGCCTTTTTAGGGAAATTTTTCAATATTTAATTTCAAATTATTTCTCTGAATGGATTATGTTCTTATGGCATCTTGTTTATAAAACTCGATACTCTTCTACATGTTATATTGTTTTGAAACTATCTTGCTTTCATGGGTTATGATTTAACGAAATGATTATTAAAACTACCCTATTTACAATGCATAATTTATGATTACTTGTTTATGATACCCATTTCATTTGATGGGTTTTGAAATTATTATTTATGATCTTGTGGGAAATGTATCTATGATTTGATAATGATATGGGAAAGACCTATATATCCCTCCAATGCATTGGGTAATGGTTTATATCTCAGGATATAGACATGGATGGAATGAGTAATGAACTCATTTTAGTATTATAGGGGTGGAATGAGAAGTGGGATCATTTCAGTAATACAATACTGGAACATGGAGTGAACCCAATTTAGTATTGGGATATTTCCACTATGATGACCTCATCACCAATGCCTTGACTACTTTGGAAATCATCATATATGATTATGTGTCTACCAAAATTCCATGTTTTATTCATATGTTATTCTTTCATGGATTATGTTCATTATTTAGTAAATATTCATATCATATGAACTACTGCGAATTATTCCATGATTCATATTTATGATATTTGATATGAAGTGTAAGATATTCTACATTCAGGGTCACATTATCATACCCTTATGGTGATGTCTATGGTTATATGTCTCCCTTGTTTTCCCATACTTATCATATGAGTTCACCCCTTGTTATGTTTATTTCCCCCATGTAATGAAGATATTTATTATGTTTGATGTTTCTATGAAGTGTTCTATTCAATAAGAACCTAGTGGCAGATAATGTATATTATTTATTTTTGATTGTTTATGTTTCCATATTTCCAACCTCGCTATACTAAAATGGTCATCGAGCATTGGTTTGTATAATTTTTTAAGTAATATAAAAAATCACATAACGTTAATATATCAAAAGTGAGGGTCGCTATAGTTGGTATCAGATAAAAGGTATATATGACATTTTCAAGTTAGGACAGGAGAACCATATTTGGTACCCTATGAATATATGCGTTGATAATTCTAAGGATAATGATAAGAATAGGTAAATGTATATGAATTTTTGTAAAGGATTGAGAGAGTGGTTTCCTAGGAATACATAACTTTGTGGATACTATATGTATATGTGAATCTATTATAGATCTACCTAGGGGTAACAACTATGAAAATATTTTCTCAGACTAACATAGTGTAATATATTACATGACAATGAGACTCACTGCACACCTTTTTGGAAAATCTTGTGGGAAATACCTAGGAAATTCTCTAACTCTACACAAGACATCATCAATGATATAAATAGATGATATCTATTGATATCCTAGGAAAAACCTAAGGTGACATAGATTTATAAAGGTTTCATAATTTGAAATTTTACAAGCTACATATAATGATTATTTGGTTCCTCAATATGATAGTTTATTTTTGATTTAGTCGGTTTCCTCAATATGAAAACTTATTTTAGATTTAGACAACAGATGGAACCTGAAGGAACAACATTAATTGTGATTGAAACAAACAATGTACTGATTTTCCACCGAAAAAACAAAATGATTTGGGAGACATAATGTAAAACCTCATTTCTAGTATCACCTATCTTTCTCAAGTAATGGATCACGGTGGATATCGAAATGATCAAAATAGGGAACACCATTTTGTTTAGTCTATCTTGAGTAAAGGTCCACCTTTTTCTAGAGGGTCTTCTGATTCAATTTTTTATGAACAATAGATCATTAATACTAAAAAGTTGTTGTCTATTATGTAGTTTTCAGAGCATGAGAATGTTATTCTATCTTTTTATAGATTATATGGTTAAGCGGGGTAGTGATGAAATCTAATCACATATTCGATGCAGCAAGATGAGATTGAATCCATTGATTGTGATGTTTTCAAGAAATTGTATTTTAGTAGGTAATTTCGTCTTTTTTCTCACATGAAGTATTATAAAGAGTTCCTTGAGTTGAAGAAAATAGATAATGATTCTATTGGTAACTATGATCTAATTTCATGATAATAGAGAGATAAACTTTTAGAATTTTCAACCAACCCTAAAGTAATAATGATATGTTCATTAGTGGCTTATATCCAAGTCTCATAAAGGTGATGGACATAAGAGACTATAGTAGTTATGAAGATATTAGGCATTGTGAAATCAAGGCTGTAATGTAGGTTGTCATCCCATATCAAACTCATAGTTTTGAAAAGAAAAAGAAGATAGAGTTCAAAGGAAACTCTAAAAGCCACTGGGAAAAGAAAATGATTTTCCCTTTGTGCTCTAAATGTAGGAAGAACTATGGATGAATTTTTTTGAGTAAGATAATAAATATTTTAATTATAGAAAGAAAGGTCACAAAGTAATTGATTTTTAAAATAATGGGATAAAGTTAGAAAAAAATTCTAATAGAGAGAAATATGTAATGAATGTGTCTCCCCTGTTTCAGTTGTACAAGTGTAAGTAGAATGGGAATTATGCTAACTAGTTCCCAAAACAATGGTCTAGTGATTATGATAGATGTCAGAAATTATTTTGAAGAGGGAAAAAGTTAAATTTCATGAAATAATGGTTTCTAATAAGGGATGTGATAATAACGTGATTAAAGGTATACATACTATCAACTCTAGAACTGAAAATGTTGTGCTTGATTCTGGATCTACCCTACCTATCATATAAAATAGATTTTATAAGGGTATTAATATTAAACCATAATTATTGGAAGTAGAATTAGTTGTGTAAGCCCCTAATGGTTGGATGATGGAATCTCATTCCTATGACTCATCTATTATTGATGTTTGTGGAAATGCAATTTAGGAAAAACATTATATTCTTTTTTTTTTGTTGAATTGGGTGTCATATTTGGAAGGAATTGGATTTATATACATAAATCTCAAGACATTGTTCATGTAATGGATGTTACAATTGATATTTAAAACACCCCATATGATTATCCATCAATGTGATGATAAAAATGAACATACCGTGGAGACTAAAATCATTTTATGGATCATAATTCACGTTCAAATGGGTTTTTAACTCATATGGATGGGAAAAGTTGATATAAATGATATTACTATTGTTCATAAATTTTTAGATTTCAATATATAAGAGATTACTGGACTTCCACCAAAACATGAAGTTTATTTCTTAATATAATTCATACATGGTTCCGATCCAATTTCAAGGACATGTTTTAGAATGGCCTTGATTGAGTTTCTATAAATAAAGAAGCAAATACAAGAAATACTTGATTTGAAATTTGTTCAACCATGGGTGTCATCTTTGGGTGAACCCATTCATTTTGAGTAAAAATAAAGATGGATCAATTCAACTCTTCAATGATTATCTTGAGAATAATCAGATAAAAATCAATAATAACTATCCTCTTACCCATATTGATAAATATTTTGATCAAATGCATGGAGATAAATAATTCTCCAGGAGTGAACTTAATTTTGGATATCATCAATTAGGTTAAAGAAGGAGGATATACGAAAGACAAAATTCCTTTCAAGGTATGGGCACTATGAATATATGTTTATTCCTTTTGGTCTTACTAATTCCCCTACTATCTTCAGGGATTTAATGAATAGAGACTTTAAAGATTACCTTAATCCATTTATGGTAGTCCAAATACCTGACATTATTATATATTCAAATGGAAATCAATAATATGAACATCACTTGTGCATTTTACTAAAGACAGTAGGGAAAGAGAAGATGAATGACTTTTTTTGAAATTGTTAATATTTTGATGAAAATGTTTTCATTTTTGGGTCATATAATCACAAGATATATAATATAAATAGATCCATCAATGATGGAGGATATTGAATAGTAGCCTATACCAACCACGGGGACTGAGATCTGAAGATTTCCTGGTATAGTTATGTATTGTAGATGGTTTCTGGAGAATTTCTCATGAATATGTAATCCTCTAACCACATTGACTCAGAAGTATTTTATGTTCATCAGGATATATAAATGTTAGTAAAGGTTTTAAAAACTGAAGTTATGTTTAGTCGGTGAAACATTTCTTACGTTGTCATATAGTGGATGAGGGTTTTTAAAATATAACTATGCATCCACGTAGGTATTGGGATGTGTTATTTTGTATAATAACATGGTTATCGATTACGTTATATGGTAGCTGAAGATTCATTATAAAATTACTCATCTCATGATTTGGAATTCACATTAGAATTTTTTATGATAATTATATAGAAGAATTATCTTTTTCGATAATAGTGTGATATATATACTACTCATAAAAGTATGAAATATCACATAAGGGTATTTTAACATCTTTGAGATGAGATGTATAGAGTTGATAAATGATTATGAATACTCATTACAATTTCCACCCAAGGAAAGAGTAGAAGGGGAGAGATTATTTGAGGTGGAAGGATCATTCTAGATTATCCCTGATGAGGAACCCAAAATATTAAATATTTCTTTAGTTTAAAAGTATAGAACAATAAATCCTAAGAGAGGGGGAAAATATTATCTCGCTCAAAATAATTTTCAACAATATAATGAAGTAAAGATTAAGGAGGTTCATAAGGTATATGTCGAATTTCAAGAGAATGGTAGACATGTTCATAACATTAACCTTAGTTAGAATGGAATGATGAGGATGAGGAACGATGCATGTGTTTCTTCCATACCATAATTTAAGAAGCATTTGTTAGAGGAAACTCATAATTATTCATTCTCTAATGTTTTTGAATTATAAATTTTAATACGTACTTCAATGAATACTTCTGGTGAGATGGCATATAGAGAGATATCGTAAAGTTTTAGTCTCATTTCATGTTATTCCAAAAAGTTATAGATTATAGAAAAAAAGTCAAAGGGGATGTTGCATCTATTACCCATACCAAAATAGAGATGGTAGAACTTCACATTTTTTTATTTCAATACCCAAATATTCTAACGTTTTTAATGCTATATGTGTTGCAGTCGATCACCATTCTATGTTAGAACACATTATCTCTATCTGTTAATACATTTCTCTCAAAATTATTTCTAGGATACACATTAAAGTAGTGGTAATGTTACATGGAGTAAAACATTATATTATATCGGATCTGGATATGAGTTTCACAACAAAGTTATCAAAATTTCTTCAACAAAAACTTGATTCAAAATTGAGATTCAACACCACAAATTCTTACTTGTCATATGGTCATTCTAAAAGAATTATTTAAACTGTAGAGTATATGTAGATATATTATTCTCTATATTTAAAAAGTTTTTGGGATAAACACCTTCTACTAGTAGAGTTATCTTACAACGATTCATTTCACTCAAATATTTAGATGGAATCATATGAAGTCCTCTATGAAAAGAAATGTAGATATCCAACATGTTGGGAATAAGCTGGATAAGGAAATATATTGGGATTAGAGATTGCTGATGAAATGGTTGATATGGTTAGATTCATTAAACAATATATCAAGGAAGCTCAATGTTGGTAGAAATTTTATGTTCATAACCAACAACATGATCAAGAACATTTTGTTTTTGAGATGGTGTTTTATATTAATCTCCCCCTAGAATAATGTTAAGATATTATGTAATAAAGGGAAACGAAGACATAGGTATTTGAACATACTTGAGATTTATTATCAAACCGTGATGATATCATATCATTTGGAACATCCTAAAAACTAACTCAAGTACATGATTCATTCCATATATCTCTTGTGAGGATGAAAGTACAAGAACCTTGACATGTATTGAGATAAGAGGTTATACCATTAGAGTAAGAACTTTCTTTCGAGAAACAACAATTTGAAGATCTTGATCATAATGAGAACATTATACAAAACAAGACAACTCACATGGTTATAGTTTGTTGGAGAAATAACCAGTTAAAGGAAGATACATGGTATCTTTAGGGTATGATAAATTAGAAATTTCCTCATAGGTTTTTACCTGAGTGAAAATGTTTGAGTAATAAATTCATTTTTAGGGGGCTATAATGTGATACCCCTAGTTTTTTATAAACCCTTTTTATTGAATAAATTAAATGTAAATTGATATATTTCATTTATCTATTTCAAAAATTACTTTCTCATTGCACTAACCTATACTACGTTACATGGAACATTGACATGGAATTTTTTACATGGAACAATGAATTTTATTACATTCTATACAATAATTAGTTTATACAAAACATAATTTTAATATTATAATTATTTAATCAAAATAATTATAACCTATCCATTGAAAAAAGTATAGTGAATAGAAATAAATAATTCTAAAAAATATTTTACAATATTTTTATATAAATAAAACATTTAGTTAATGAAAGATATAATTTTTGGTAAAGGCCTTATATTTTTAGAATTAATATTTTTTCAAATGAACTACATTTAATGTTCTTTGGTGAAAAATAATAAAATTAATTTTACAGAAATTTAGAAATTAAATTATGTTAAATAATTTAAATTTTTAATTATCAATTTCACTATAAGATTAGCGTTAATTTAGGCGATTATTCTAAGAAACGTCATTTTTTGGATGAATAATGAAAAAATCCAAAATTTTAATTCAATGCTATTTTTTCATATAATTTATTTTTATGGTAAAATTGTATTATAATTTGGTTTCAAAATATAATTAAATCATATTTTTATAAATAAATAAAATTTAGGTAATTACTATAAATATATCTTTTAAATTGAATATAATAACATAGAAAATATTTGAATGTGTTTTTATTAAAACCCCGCATTATCGACCTGACTATAGAATTATATTTCAAATAATTTATTCCACTTTTGGGAATTAGATTTTGTAATATGGATTCCATATTTTGTATTGAAATAATTTATAATTTTTAATAATGTTAACTTATTTTTTGAACAAAAATATTATTTAAATTAATTAAAATTATTTAATTTGATTAAGGTCTGATTAAGCGTAATATGTGAGAAAACATTAATCTCAAGGACCCAAACGACCTAATAACTTGTTCAAGAGACATATTATGTCCATTTGTTTACCCTATACTACCAAGTATATATATTGGTCCATTATTGGATCCTATTTCAACTTGGAAAACATGGTTCGAATTCTCTCTTCAGATATTTACAAGTGTGAAACTCCTGATCCACTATAAAAAGAACGCCTCTCTATTAACTTCCTCATACATCTCAAACCACTTATATTAGGAAAATATCTACCAATTAATTTCATAAAAATCCAAACCATAATCCTTTAATCCTAAATTTGTGGAGAAATATTTTCATGTAATCCCTTTGGTGTAAACTAGAAGGAGTTACCTGAATAAGAGGTAACATTCTTCCTTAAGTCATTTTATTTTATTTACATTCTACACCCCTTAACACTTCATATTCAATATTTGTATAAATTTTTTCACCTGATTATAATAGTTTGATTTTACATTAACTATATAACCTACACATATACACACTTCCATAAAATTGTTAATGAACATACTTTTTACATGTATGGAAAACTATAGCCTCACAAAATGATGAATGTTAGTTTTTCATTTACCACATCCAATGGTGGAAATAATAATGGAAAACTTATTTATATTTATTATATATTATATTTATTATTTCATTAATCTTATTTAAAAAATATAAATAACATATATTTACACTTTCAATTTGGTGTAAATGTGATAATTTCATTTGAGGAAGTGTGGACTAGCACCCCTGCTAAGTGATGTGATTGATTCAAATTCTACATGAAATGTATTAAGGATGAATTTATTTATATTTTATGAAATATATGAATTAAAAATTATAAATTAATTATATATATATATCTATGTGTGTGTGTGTGATTTTATTTATTTCTTTCAACATAAAAATAAATACTGAAATTGTGTTCATGTGTATGTACAACATACCATTTCTATGAATAGTTTATTCCATTTCATACTTCTATATTATATAGAATATTATAATACACATATAATGATTATAAATGATATTTATATTATGGTATACATTATTTATATCATGATAAAACTATAAGGACCAATGATATAAAAAAATTTAGACACATGCAAAGACAAAGTTGATATTGCTCGAAGTGAAAACATAACATTGAATTGTTTACAACCAAGAAAAATAATGTCTTAAAAACAATATAAGGTATTATATATAAAAATATGGTTATATTAAAGATCAATAATAAACATATATTTATTATATAGGAATAATTTATGAGTGCGATGAGACTCAAGACACAAGATAAGAAGATTTTATCTTACATTTTATTTCCATGAGATATATTCTTTATTCACTACCGATTCATTTTTGAGTTGGGATTATACTGACCATGGATGTATTAAATTATTATATTAATTAAATTTATGGTTATTTTCATATCCTTTATATAATATTTATTTCATGGGATTAATTTTTCAATAGCTACCCAATCACGATGAATGTTTTGTCTCAATTTTCCTTCTTTGAGACACTTGTTTTGTTATGTACCGACATTTTTTAGAGGTGTATATAATTCCATTTGATATATTTTATAATGAATATTTCCCTTTTTTTTAATTTTTGCTTTATGAAATTTCATTTTCTCTCATGTAAATTATGATCCCATGTTATCAAGTAGTAAGAGTTAATTGAAACAATCTCATCAGTTTTTGTGATTGTTAATGTTTATCCTTAATTAATGAAATATTATTATCCATATATCTTAAAAACACATGAGTTTACTTATAATATGTTTATTCTAGGTATATCCATGTATTATTTCAATTTTCCCACTCTTTGGTTCTTATGATAATTAATAAAATGTTTTTAATAAAAAACTTAACATATTTTTCTCTTCGGTTGGAAGTATATTTTATTTAAAAACAATGTTTTCAAATATGTTTTCAAAAGTTTTCTCTAATGATCATTGAAGATAACTTTCAAGGAAAAAATAATCCTAAAATCATTTATAGTTTTAAAATATTCTTTTATTTGTTTTCAAATCTATTTTAAAATAAATTTTTTTTTCAAAGTGTTTTATGATTTTAAAATAATCTTTTTATACAGAAAGGATATTTTCCTCAAGAAATGTTTTTAAAAGATATTTCAAAAATATTTCACAAAAAAAGATAACTTATTTTGTTGTTACTAATTCCTTTTTTGGGGAAATTATTCAATATTTATAATCACATTCATTCCCTAAATGGGGTTTGTTTTAATGTAATGATGTTTATGAAAACATTTTATCTTCCAGGTGTTATATTTTTTAGAAACACACATCCTTTCATGGGGTAAGATTTGATGAAATGATTTTGAAACATGTGTTTTTTAAATAGGTTATAACATGAGTACATTTTTGTGACACACATTTCATTTAATAGGTTATGATATGATTATTTATGATAGTTTAGAATATTTATATATTATTTCATTATGATATTAGAGGGACCTATATCTCCCTTCAATTCATTTGCTACATATTTATATCTCATGAGATAGAAATGGATGAATTGAGACCTGAAATTTGTTCCATATTACAGTGCTGGATTGAGGAGTGAACTTGGTTTAGTAATATAGGGATGGAATTGGCATGGAACCTGGTACAATATGAAATTTATTCACAAATATGGAATTAGTATTAATCCATTGTTTACTATGGAAATCAATATATATTCTTCTATGTTTTCCAAAATTCCATGTTTTATTCCAGTAGTATTCTTTCCTGGAGTATGTTCTTTATTTATATATGATTCATATACTATTGACTACCAATAATTAAGAAATGATTCATGATTATGATATTTGATATGTATGGTGTGATATTTTACCTTCATGGTCAAACTCTCATACTACTATGATCAGTTTTATGCTTATTTGACTCCCTAATTTACCCTTAGTAAGATTCTAACGTCACCCCACTTATTATATATTTAACATAGTTTATGAAGATATATATTATATTTGATGTGCCTAATATGGGTCAAATCCAGGAAGAATGTATTTGGAGATAATTTCACACATTATGTACCAGTGTTTATTATTTCATGATTCTAAAGAGACTAGAGAAATACTTCTTTGGGTGTCTATCTATATAGTGTTTAATGATTTATTTTAATGATAGATAATGATAATGTAAGAAAAGAGAGGGTCAATAGAAGAACAAAAGCTGTTTTTATTACTCCACAAACACTTTTCACATATTTGTATTTTGAGAGGTTGATAAAAATTGATGTCACATTTAGAATGATAGTAAAATCAAGTAACGAGGTATATATTATGAATAAATGGTCCATATTTCATGAACATAAGTATTGGAAATAACATGAGGCCATAAATAAAATTTATTTCATGTATGTGGTGAATATTATATATGAAAAAATTTATTGCAAAATAGTACAATACAAAAGTGAAGACTATAGATGATTTGAATGAAATTCTAGACTAAATCTCAATGGGAATATGTTTGGAGTTAGATCCCACTCCTAATTGAAGAAAAATATACCTACCTCTATCTTTTCATTCATTATACAAGAGGGATAAAATTATATTTTGTTAGTATCATCATGGTATGAATGTGACCCATGGTTATTATTCAAATGTACATATGTACTGGTGAGTAATAAATTTAAAGTTGATAGGTATGAAATCTCATGATTTTCATGTTATGATGAAATAACTCATACATGTTTCATTGCATGGAATATTTCAAAACCAAGATAGAATTAGTATCTTGAAGGTGTTCTATTTTTTCAATTCTATTTGTATTAATATGATTAATTTAATTTCATTGATTAATTTAGAGACTGATGTTATTTTTATTCCATTTAAAATTGAATTGTATTTTTCTATATTGTTTTTTGATATAATGTTGAATCTAATGGTACAATTTAGTGTGAGAAATAATTTTTTCCCCATTATATCATATTGGATGTATCATTTTCCACGTTATATAATGATATTGAATGGATATGTTAAGAATCCATATTAACTTTAAGCATCTATTATTGTTAGTATATTTATTAAGAGGTTTCGTAGTTTTTACAAGCTTCGTGTCCATAGTGGATCACATCAGTTTGCATGTATCTTACCATGAATGAGTAAATTATGAGGGAATATTGATCCATGGTTTAGAATAAAAATCATTGGTATCTAAACATAAAAATAATATATATATTTATACATCTTAAAAAGCATATTTGATGAACATACACAAATAAAATTACATATTAATTGGTTAAAAAAATGTAATCCAAAGAAGAATTTTATGTGGATTTTGAATGAGTGTAAAAAATACAATTTTAAAATGTTTTAAAGAGACTTTTTATAGTGGATCATTAGATTTAGAAACATTGATATTATTAGTGGGAGTTCAAAGTATAATATTGATTACATGGTACATGTGTAACATTAATGGATATACATTTCATATGAATGATATTGATAAAAAATGTGAATTTAAAGGTAATATTGAATTGGTGTTCGTAGAAGAAATGATTATTTTGAGTGCTAGATATAAATCCCAATATCCACGTCAAGTGAATATAATGGAGTCTTTAATGAAATATGGGATGTGGATTGCATTAAATTTCAAGTCCCAGTGCTTAATTTCCAATGGGTTATTTATAAAAGTAGTGTTTGGGATGATGAATTCAGTATGACACTAGTTAATCTAAATATATAGGAACAAAAAACTGATCATTTTATAATGGTAGCACATGATAAAAATTCTATGTTCTAGATCTATCTAATATGATTCAATAAATTATTCTATACAAAAAAAAGTAGATTGGTGATGAAAAACATTACGAAGATTCTAATTTATGTGGTGTCCCTAATTGCATTGAAATATTAACAGAGAATATTGATAACAATTTTCTACACATGGTTTTTGACATATAGAATGACCATGAGAAATATATTCATGGAAATAATCCTATAGAAATTTCCATATATTAATAGTAACACATATTTATGTCTTGTTTACTATTATAAATTTTATAAAGAGTTTGATATATTAGTTTTATTTTCTATTATAAAATATATTATAAATAATAAGTAAAATTTTTTGTTTAATTTTTTTTGTGTTTTATTAGTGACCCTTACATAACATACATTTTCCCTTATATATTTTTTTTATTTGTTTATTTATGAGAAAATATTAATATTAAATTCATATGATTAAAAATAAAAAAATGTATAAAAGAGTATATTGAAAGAATATTCTTTTAGGTCTAAAAAATATTTTAATTAGTTGGATAATTTTTACTATTCACAAACCATTTTAGAGTAACTATACTCTATAATGGTGTATGACATTGGAGATACTCTAAAAAATATACTAAATAGTGGTTTGATTATTGTTGCTTTTTTTGGATATATTATTTTAAAAAAAATTCAAATTTTTATATAATAGTTGGATTCTTTTTATTTTTTTATGTTATTTTAAATCCAATTAATGTTATTACCTTTTTATTTAACTAAATAATTATTTTTGAAAATTTATTTAGTATAGTTTAATTTATGTTTGATGATTTTTAATTTTTTATTTAATTTTATATTTAATATTCAGATTTTTATTTATATGTACTAATTATTTTCTACATTTACTTTTAGAATAATGTATTTTGAAACAAATTATTCACCACGAGTTTCAGCGAAGGACCATACACATACATAAAGGGAGAAAACTATACATAATACTATTGAGGATACTCATTATCCTTCTACATAAAATCCAATTACATAAAATGTAGGAGAAAAGTCATTTAGTGTTGGAAAATGTCGTTGGACATGATTACTGAAATTATCAATATCCCATAGGAGAGAATGGTGGATACTAGTTGAATTTGATGATAATTTTATTCCTAGGGTCCACATTTTAAACAATTAATGGTATTTATTATAGTTCTGTATAAACGAAAAGATTGTATTATTATTATTGATTAGAGAAGTGTTGACAAATTTACATTATCTAAACTATGGGATATAATTTTGTTAAGATCATTTTTTATTTTTTTACTTGTCATGAATTTTTTATTATTATATATTTCTTTCGATCACATAATATTACATATGAAAACCAAATATTAAATGTGCCGGAAGGAAATTTTAAGGATTGGCTGCTAAGAGATGATGGTATTTTAAATCAACCATCACATTATATATCATTTTTGGGGATAGAAAACATTCCAATCCATGTGATTTATATCCAGTTCTAGATAAAGATACATTAAAGTATTTTGTTAAATGTAGATGGAAATAAACGTTTTTAGTGTGATAAAAGTTAGATTTTAGAAAAAAAATTATAATAATGATCATATAAATGATATATTAATTCTTGATTTACAAAAAAAAAGAGGTCTCATCATGAGGTAAAATCCAAAAAAAATTACCCTTATAAATTATGTTGTGATGGGTGTATGTGATTGGAAGAACAAATTAGAGTTGAAAATTTTCAGAAACATAGAGCTGAGTCTTCATTCTCCATAGAGGTTGACCTATCATCCACCTAACAAGACAAAAAATAGAAGAGGGACCAAAGGAGAGAAAATGGACAATTTCTTATGGAATATTTGAGGGTTATAGCTGAGAGTATTTTAAGATGTTATTTAATTTATTTAGGATATTTATATTATATTAATACATTATATAATTTGATTCGCTATTGCTTTTTTCAAATATTCAATATAGGAATCCCTTGAGGAGAAGAGAACATAAGAGACCATCATAGATTATGATATAAAAATTATTTTTTCTATTGTATTGGGAAATCCCAAACACCATTGTTGTGTTCAAGGATACCCGATAGGTGTATCAGTAAAAAAACATGTTTGGTCATTCTGAAGCATCTTTAAAGATGGATGATTATAAAAGAAAAATAGAATTATTAGAAGATAAAGATTAGTATTTTGCTGATATGATAGAGAATTGGATATGATCATTCCTACTATATATTTTTATAGACATCCAAATACATTCTCATTATACTGATCCCACTCATCCACCTCCACCTATAGATCACACTCCTCTAGCTCCTATAATAAATATAACTCTCATTTATTATGAGTAATATGTTAAGTATTCTATTAATTATATTGTTGCATATTGGATTATAAATTTTATTGTGGATATTATTCATAATAAATAGATGAAGATATAGTATTTTAGGGTCATGTACATGATATTATAGATATATAAATAAGAGTAAGATTTATTATAGATGAGGTTACTAAAGTAGGATAAGATTCAGAAATTTTTTAGTTTCTCCATTAGTAATTTCATGAAAAATTACATTTTTGGTATGTCAAGATTATCTACATTATCTCATACTAGCGATATATTTTATTTACCATTTTGAAATTTTTGTATTCATATATTCTTTTGAGTAATACTTTAATGGAAATGACATAGAGTATAAGAGAAAACAATTATAGGAACTTATGACTTCTGATACATTATCTTTTAGTATTCATATATTATCAACATATTCAATTTTTTATTAGATGTTTATGAAACTATGATAGATTAAAACATTTTTTAGAATGAAATTACTATTATTAGTTTTTATAAAGATATCATCATTATATTTTTTATACCATTGTTCATTTGGTTTGGGGTGTCTTCTCTAAGGGAGAAGACACGTTACTTGATATGCTCTATCAATTAACACTCAAGATAATTTTCATCAATAAATTAATAAGTATGTTTAATATTTAAATAATATTTTATATGATAATGATATTTATATTTAATTAATATAAATTATTCTGGAATATTTTGTGGTATTAATTTAGTGATGCAATAATAAGGAATATCTGAATTATAAAATATGTAAAAGAAAAGGGGAATTATCGTATATAATTACTAAATTTAGGCTATAAGTACATAAATGTTTATTATAAATTGAAAAATTATTTTTAAATTAAAGTCTTATCATAAATAAGGAATAAATGAATGTGGATACTATATTCTAATATTTATGTTTGAAATAATTATATTCAGGACAATGAAAAAAATATTGAAGATTATATTTAGATATAAACCATTCATTTAACTTTTAATTAATTATATTTTGAATACATGGTCAAAGAATTATTTTTCATTTTTAACCTTTTCCTGGTCCTCTACCTTATACCAATGAAGATATCATACACTTACAAATTGAATGAGAAGATTATTTCATTGTTTTTGTTGGGTTTTTGTATTTTTGTAATATACGTTGTAAAGTTAAAATGAATTGATATTGTGATACAGTTTTATATTTGTCAAAATACATTTTTTTGGTCATATAATATACTAATGAGATGTTGGAAAATATGAAATTTAATTTTTTTTAAAACAATTCACTTCAGTTATAAAATAACGCACATGAAAAATTTAAAGAGAATATTTTAAACCTTAGTTTCCTTCAGGTTGACATAAAAACCCTTCAAATATGTGCATTAATAGTGGTTAATATGCTGGTTTTAAGGGATTTATCATATTAGATATATGAAACCTGATAGAAAAAACCACCTCAGAATATCAAACATTTATTATACTATTAGTGTGAGCCAACATGAAAACATTTATTTAGAACGTCTCTATTGATAACATAATGAGGTAACTGATGTTAAAAAATATAACATGAAAAATAAATTATAGAAATACTATTATTCGAGGAAAAAACATAATTCTCTAATAAAAGACAGACAACATCTATATTGACCTCACCTAGTCACATTAATACTAAAAATTTTGGTCTACCAAGATTCAAATGCATGAAAAAGAAAATTTATTGTATTCAACTCAATACAAGGATTATAGTATGGTAAGGGAAACCATACTATAGAATAGTGAAATTAAATGACTATGAATATAATCCAAATGTATTATAGATTCACTAAATCCATGAAATATTTCTTAAGATAGACATATTATAATTTATGAGAAATATGAATGAGAACCATAGTAAATGAAAATCATTCTGGGCCAAGAAAAGAAAAAAGTCATGTTGATTGACATATTATAATGAATTATGAATTAGTTAGTGATGGGGTGAGATTAAGGGATCTTAAATTATCAGGGAAGGATACCTTATTGGGTTTCTATGAGGTTGTTTAATATTTAATAATAGTATCATAATCATTTGAAATAATAAATCTAGGATATCCATGTATGGAATATAAAACCACATAAAATTCGATAATGAAACTAATATTAATGGAATACCTTACTCCCATTATACCTAATAAATCATTGATCATTGATTTATAATTTTCATTAGTTCACTATCTTTGTAGAAGAAATCCTCCCACCTCCATAGGTATCCACAGACCATGCTGAACTTTTTATTACAAAATTGTGGCTCCCCCTCAGCCACATTGTGGTAGGGCCAAGACATTCTAATGATAATGAAGAAGAGAGTATCCTGAATATGAGGATCTCTTCCAAGACATCATCCATGCCTCAAAACCTTCACTCATGGTATAGTTTAAATATTCATAATTCTCAAGGATGATCCTTATGAAGAGTCCTTTTCCAATTCATTTATAACACATGTGTAAATGATTATTCATCTAGATAATGTATCACATATATGAATGTAACTCCCTGTATGTTTCAAGACCAAAAATTTAAACTTAAAAGATATTTCAATTAGTAGGTGGTTTAGGTGAAGTCTCCATGCATATCATGTAATCTGTATGTCCATACTATCGATGATGGGGCATTTACATACAGTGAATTCAATATTTCCTTTCATGATACACCGTATATATATATATATTTTCATCTCATTTGTATGGATTTATGGTATAAACCATTCGATACCACACATTGTGTCAAGCCTAACACACTATGTGTCATTTCACATTAAATTGTATCATATTCCACACATCATGCCATCATATCTTAATCCTTTTATATATTTTCCAAAAAATTATTGGAAATATATAATTATCCTTACCTTGTATCAAATAATATTCAATACCTTTTGAATAACCATACATAACAATATGGAATAACTCAAACACATTTTTATAATATCTCTCTGAATACAACTCAATAACTATTTAGTTAACCACAATGTTTGATCCCACAATCCTTTATATTGTTGAAAATGAATAAAAATCCAAACATTCATAATTATCAGGCATTGGTTGACCTCTAGAAATGTGTTAATGTTACTCAAGATATCGTAGGACCTAGTGTGATCTGCATTTAACACATGTATCTTTATTATTATACTAACTAGTGTGCATCAGATGAAAACATACATACTAATATTTTTCTCTATCCAAATCATGCAGTGACTATGGGATATAAGGAATTTCAATACCATATAGAAAACTCATATCTTCTTGATTTTATGAGAATATAATGAACAATTCATTTCATACATCAGATTTCATTTCATAATAATATAAAACAGTGTTACATGTACCTTACCTGGATAGATATATAATACCACAGATTGGCTTCACACTCCCATGGTCTATTTTAGTCGAGATCCCTGAGTTCATACTAGTCATATGAGTGGAAAACCCCCATCAAGGTTTTTCACAGTCTGAGGATGTGATCATTAACATACCGAACCACCGTTTTATTAGGTATGTCCACATGAAGATTAAAATAAGTAAGTGTAACACCCCGAGATTATATGAAAAATATTCTTTTAATTTCATTAATGTCTTGTGTTGTATACTACACCAATATTACCTTGCGCTATACGCAACACCGTATTTTCTTGTAGTATACACAACACTATTCTTGGATCGTGTTACACACAATTTTGATAATAGTTATTCTACACAACATTGAGTGTATATGTATATATATATTCAATGTATAAATGAAATATGGCTGGATTCTGTTATACGAAACAACAAAGGAGTAGTGCACTACATGCAACCCTGACTTGGATTGCATTACACGCAATCGCGATCTTCCTCGATAGCGTGTGTCGTACGCAATACCTGGATTTACTAAACAACAATATATTATTATAATATTGTTATGAACTAGCCGTTATGAATAGTGTTAACTAAAATTTGAATTTTATAACATTATTATTCATCTTACACATTTCTAGAACATGGTATAAGAACAAAATAAATTTTTCGGGTAAAATAAGTATTTTTCAAAAAAATGCAGTTTTGCCACCTTTTGATGGCGCACCCACTTTAAATATAGTTTTATACATGTTTATAAGTTCAATTTGACAAAATAAAATTCTTCTTTTGAATTAGGATATAAAAATTTACATTAGATAAAGTTTTGATATTTTTCCGATAACTTTCATATTTTAATGAATAGTAAAAACACGGTATATTTTAATTAAAAACAACTTTTTTCATCGTAATATCTTATGTGGTTAAATTATCATATTGAATGCTTTTAAAGTATAAATAGAATATATTTTTACCATTTAATATAATGTATGTCATTAGCAATGATTTTACCTTGAATTCGTAGGTTAAATCAATTCAATCTTTTGCAATGTTTTAAAGAAAAACCCATTTTCTTTCGACAATGGGATTAATTTTAATTTAATTTCTGCATCTTTTGTGTATTGAATTTGGAAAAATGGATTAAATATTTGGAATCAGTGGGTCCAAATTATGTTAATAAGCTACTTTTTATTTTTGGGCATTGTGAATAGTAACTATGGTAAATTTAATTTACTATAGTTAAAGGTAAATCGGGTAATTAAGGGTAAATATAAGATTATAAAATTACCCTAACACTTGGAAAAATCTTATTGGATTGCTAAAAGTAGAGCCATATAACCTAAGGGTGAGATTAGATTCATTTTATGGACTTTTTTCCCTGAAAATAATTTAATTATTATTAAAACCAAAGAATGTGACAACATGTCACTTTCATAAATATTATAAGTATAATAATTTTAATTTAGTGATAAACTTAATTAAACTTCAAACATGAATAGTATCCAAAAAGATAATACAATTATCTACATCATAGTAATTTATTTATAATTTTTAGGGACTAAATAATTATCATTTATTATGACACAAAGATAATGCAGTAATTGTCTTATTAATGAAATATTGACATAATTGATTTTATAAATGCCCAAATAAATGTAATTTGAGACTTTTTATGACTTAAATTAATTTTCAATGTTCATATGACATGTTATTGTTGATATAAGTAACTTTTTGTGAACTTATCATTCTGTTATGAATTTCATAAAAATCATGTACCAAATAGTGTCAAAATTGACATAAATTAGTTTTTAAAACAAATATTATATTATTAATAGTTATTTAATTCCTAAAAAACTAAGGCTCGGCCAAATGACTTACATAAAGATATATATATTAATAATAAACAACTTGGGGTTCTTTTGTCTTGTTATGGTAAGTTTATTAACCATATAGTGTAAGAAAACAAAAAGACACGGTAAAAGTTAAATTATTTAACTTAGAGTTAAATCTAATTGATAGGGTTAACATAATAACCAAAACTTATATAAATTCTATTTGATGAGAGGATTTCGACCCATCCCCACTTTATCTTAGAAATAAGACTTTTTGGAGCCATTATAAACCGAATTTGACCTTAATATAAAATAATATTTTGAGAATTTCCTAAGGTGCCTCTCTCCTCCCTTATAAAAGGGCACCTCCTCCCTCTCTTCCTCACACAACTTTGAGCCTTCAAGCTCGGAAAAACCCTGCCAAATTCTTTTCTACACTTCCCTGGAAACATCCTAGACGTTCTGGTCTTCCTCAAAGACCAATTTTAGTGCCCTAATCGGAGGTCTCAAAGAGGCGCTTCAAAGAAGAGGTAATTTCCGTTACCGATTCTTTCACTTTTATTTCTTCTTCCACTTCGTCTTCTTAGGTTTTTTCATTATGAAGTAATAACATCAGTATAAATAATATACTGATATGTTATTATAAGTATGAAACAACCCTATTTCACCAGCTATCTATCCTATGGAAAACGAAATCACCGCGCGTGCGTACGTACGGAATACCATCTCCACGCCATGGTGTAATCTATTTTCCGCCACCACCTTAATTGGATGAGTATAATGGTGTAATGAGTAACTATATATGATTATTATAAAGTGATATTGATACTGAAATAGTATACATACACTTCAACAAAAGTTCACGATCATGAGAACGATATCATCGCTCGTGCGTACGTACGGACTACCGTCTCCACGACGCGATGAGATTCATTCTCCACATTAACCATTCATGAATGATTATAAAGTATATATAATGAATAATAATGAAATATATGACATGTTATATCTACTGGATTTATGTATATATATATATGTATGTCATCTACTTACTTCCATTCAAGACAATAAGGAAAGGAAAACAGCGTTCATGCGTACGTACAGACTACTGTCTCCATGAACGGTGTGTTTCATTTCATTTATCTATCTATTATATATATATATATACTGAATATATATGATATATAAATCATGTTTTATATTCTGTAAGTAAGTAAATCATGATATAAGTAATAATAATGTCAAGAAAAACAAGTCCAAACACCTACGATAAATGAAATGATTTTACCTAAAACGCTTCTTTAACATGGAATTTACAAAAGAACGGGTAATATAAAGCCATTAGTGAACCATATATTATATCATAACAATGAATATGATTATTTAATAAGTTAATGAAATTATTTAAATCATTATACAGGAGGTTCGGAAACGTACAAAGCATATCGGACATAAGGTAAGGGAAATATCACAATCTCATTTTTATCCGAGATTGCTTATACTTTGGTATTTACTTGGGTGTATTTTATCATCCACATCCATGTTTCGTCAATATGAAATGTTATTTCCATTCACATACAATTGTTTAAATCCTATTTTACTCTTCGGTGAGTTTTAGTAAAAGATATGAAAGGAATCTTTTGTCATTTTTTGTACGAGGTACTTTTTTTTACTTTTCTGAAAAAAGTACGAAGAATGTTTTTTTTTAACTTATACGGAATGAGTGGATTTTTTTAAAAAATTATTTCCAAGAAGCTTCCTTTAAAAGTTTTGAAGTTTATTTTTAATCAACTTCTTTTAGTTCAAAATTTTATTACATGTTAAGAAAGGAAAAATGTTTTTGAAGTAGAAAGGATATTTGCCTCAAGAATGGAGTTCAAGTGTTTTATCAAAATTATTTTCCATCTAAGATAATAAAGGATTATGTTTCTATCCCTATTATTACATTGATTTGACTTTGTTGTGATGGAAATATTTTTCTGAACTCCTTTATCATATATGAATTGTTTCATGATGTCATGTTGTTTAAGAATCCCATTTTTATTACATGGGTTATTCAATGATGTATGATTTAAGATTTTGTGGAACACATAAGAATGGTATCATTATGAGATGGGTGGGACCTATATCTCCCTCCAATGCATTGGGTAAAGATTTTATATCTCATGAGATAGACATGGCAGGAATGGTAGGTTATACCGGTTCAGTGAAACAGGACTGAAACGAGGGTGACTCGGTTCAGAAATAGAATTTGTCCACTAAGATAGTCTTGGAAATGAGTCATGACTAATAAGAAATGATTCTCTATGATTATGTGTGTATGCCACAAAGTTTCATGTTTTAAGTTATGATTATTGGGATTACATTTCACTACTATGATTTATCCCATGTTATGAAATTATGATCTCTTTTTGCATGTTAAGATTTCCAAAAGATATGTTCTTATGAATATGATGTGATTGATATTTCTTTTGTTTACCCTTACTGAGCATTTGAGCTCACCCTTTTATGTTTTCTTTTCCCCAGGATATAAAGAAAGGTTTTAGGTAAAAAAAAGGAAGATCTTTATGGGGGATTTTGAAGATCTTTCACCACGATTAGAAGATTATATTCCGAGTTTCCAAAGACACTAAACTATTAAGGTCCTTATGTGTGTGTTTTTATTATGTAATAAGTATTCCGCAAAAGTAATGTAATGTCTATGTACTTTAACCTTCGGGTTTCTACATTTTGTATCAGGGGAAAAGTTTAGTCAACCTTTGGAAACTAGGATGCGAAAACGTTAGTAAGATCCCTAGAGGTATTTCTAAGGTATGTCTAGGGATGTCCCTATGGATAAGTATACGTATAGGATATAGTCCTACAACTATGGTAACGATATTAGATTAAACCAAAGATGTTAAATATAGAAGTTACTCCCCCTTTATTATGATTTTTGCCTCTCGCACTATTCTTTTTGGGTTTTATAAAATGGCTGGAAACAAGATGATTCATGATAATGGAGGATATGATGGGAAATGGAATGATATTCTTCATGAGAAACCAAATGAAATGGGATTTGGAAGTCCAAATATCATTATTATGCCGAATCAGCAATCTCATAATATGATCAATAAAGTAAAGTTTGTTAAGTTTCCTGACTCGGCTAATAAGAGAAAGATGGAGTTTCATGATGATCATAGAGGAAAGAAAGTTCAATTTCCCCTATGTAAATCATGTGGGAAGGGGCATCAAGGAGAAAGTTTCAAAGTAACTGGAAGATGCTTTGGGTGTGGAAAAGAAGGACACAAAGATAGTAAGTGCAAAGGAAAAGGTTCAGTTAACACCAGGGATGAGGATAATCGTATTTCTACGACATCAACAATGGTTAAATGTTTTAAATGTGTAATGTACGTGTATTATACAAACCAATTCCCTAAGGGAAAGTCTCATGAAGAGAATCAGTATGGTCGTATGGGTAGTATTTTTGTTGATGATGATGAAGAGACTACAAATGATATGTGAGATGAAAGAATTGTTGAAGCTTGGTCTGTGGTTTAAGAATGTAGTGGAATGATTACATGTTTATCAAATGTAATTTTGTATAAGTAATCTCATGGTACTATGGAATAAAGAGACATCTAAGGATTGTTACACTATTGTATTTCCTTAAGTTTTGAATGTATGTGATGAATGGTACCAGTATTTTTGGAAAGTAGATGATATGCGCATAATGAAGGGATAAGGAGAAAATTAAATGTTTGATAGTATTCATGAGCTCATGACTGATATAAGGAGAAGGTTATATCATGGTTTGAGTATATAGAATTTTGAGGATTTTGGTATGTGGAAAGTGTTAACATTTAACTGCATTCATGTTTTCACTAAGGTTCAATGGGTATTTAAGACAATACATGATTAAGGCCTTGGAAAGTTTAGAATGTGGCCAACAAGACATATCTTATGATATATGGGGATCAACGATGGTATTAAATCTCTGGTAATCGTTTTCACTATATTATGAGAGTGGACTGAAGTATTATGGATAAGCCTAAAGATTGGAATGGATTATGTTGGACATAAGTTAGTATTGTTTAAGGATAGAAGTTTTTTCGATATTATTGATGGGATGTTATAGTAATATAGTTTTAGAAAAAGGACAACCTGTAGGATGAGCGACAGCCCATCGCGTCGGACAAGGCTGTGGGAATCGAACCCACAACTGAAGTGCGACTGGCCTTTATTGCCTACCACTGGCCTACAAGAAGTCCCTATTTAGTATAAACTAGTTTTATTATATTAAGCAGTATGATATATGAAGTATAAGTCCATTTTAGGAACCATATATGATTAATCTCACTATAGATGGACTTATGTATTTTTTGATAACTTTTCTAACCTTTTGTTTGAGACAGATGGAATGACCCATCATTCTATCACATGATCTGCTAACACGTCACGAATGACAAATTCAACATCATTTCTTTAGGAGATGAAGTGGTAATTGTCCATAGAACGACAAATGGTGAGACTATACCAAAATCAAGAAATTATTTCTTCTAATTCCAATTTCATCAACTTTAGGGAAATGATCTTGAAAACCAAAAATGTTGTCCTAGTTCCCTTATATCCGATTAATCAGATGGTACCTTAGATCATCACAAATCAATAGCTTTGTTATTGTTGGCTTTTTCATAGTCATGTTCTCTACCACTCTCCATCAGAACTTGATGGTTAGATTTTTCTTCCATATCCATATTTTCACCTATGTTCTCCTACATGGAAACCCAGTGATGAGTTAATTTGGGTAACTGTTACATTTTATACTTTAGTTTTTAAATCCATGTTTTGGTATTCCTTTTTACGATGTGGGTTTCTATTAGACAAACTTTCGAGTAGTAAACCATTTATAACCCCGACGAATTTCGAGGGCGAAATTCATTTTCAGGGGGGTAGAATGTAACACCCCAAGATTTTATGAAAAATATTCTTCTAATTTCATTAATGTCTTGTGTTGTATGCTACACCAAGATTACCTTGTGCTATATGAAACACCGTATTAGCTTGCAGTATATGCAACACTATTCTTGGATCATGTTACACACAATTTTGATAATAGTTATTCTACGTAACATTGAGTATATATATATATATTCAATGTATAAATGAAATATGGTTGGATTCTGTTATACGCAACAACAAAGGAGTTGTGCACTACACGCAACCCTGACTTGGCTTGCATTACACGCAATCGCGATCTTCCTCGATAGCGTGTATTGTACGCAATACCGGGATTTACTAAACAACAATATATTATTAAAATATTGTTATAAACTAGCCGTTATGAATAGTGTTAACTAAAATTTGAATTTTATAACATTATTATTCATCTTACAAATTTCTAGAACATGGTATAGGAACAAAATAAATTTTTCGGGTGAAATAAGTATTTTTCAAAAAAAATGCAGTTTTCCCGCCTTTTGAGGGCACACCCACTTTAAATCTAGTTTATTACATGTTTATAAGTTCAATTTTACAAAATAAAATTCTTCTTTTGAATTAGGATATAAAAATTTACATTAGATAAAGTTTTGATACTTTTCCGATAACTTTCATATTTTAATGAATAGTAAAAACACGCTATATTTTAATTAAAAACAACTTTTTTCATCATAATATATTATGTTGTTAAATTATAATATTGAATGGTTTTAAAGTATAAATAGAATATATTTTTACCATTTAATATAATGTATGTCATTAGCATTGATTTTACCTTGAATTCGTAGGTTAAATCAATTAAATCTTTTGCAATGTTTTAAAGAAAAACCTGTTTTCTTTCGACAACGGGATAAATTTTAATTTAATTTCTGCATCTTTTGTATATTGAATTTGGAAAAATGGATTCCATATTTGGAATCATTGGGTCCAAATTATGTTAATAAGATACTTTTTATTTTTGGGCATTGTGAATAGTAACTACGGTAAATTTTATTTACTATAGTTAAAGGTAAATCGGGTAATTAAGGGTAAATATAAGATTATAAAATTACCCTAACACTTGGAAAAATCCTATTGGATGGCTAAAAGTAGACCCATATAACCTAAGGGTCGGATTAGATTCACTTTATGGACTTTTTTCCATGAAAATAATTTAATTACTATTAAAACCAAAGAATGTGACAACATGTCACTTTCTTAAATCTTATAAGTATAATAATTTTAATTTAGTGATAAACATCATGAAACTTCGGAAATGATTAGTCTCCAGACATCTAATACAATTATCTACATCATATGAATTTATTTAGAATTTTTAGGGATTAAATAATTATCATTTATTATGACACAAAGATGATGCAGTAATTGTCTTATTAATGAAATATTGACATAATTGATGTTATGAATGCGCAAATAAATGTAATTTGAGACTTTTTATGACTTACATTAATTTTATAGGTAAATATGACATGTTATTGTTGATATAACTAACTTGGTTAGAACTTATCATTCTGTTATGAATTTCATAAAAATCATGTACCAAATAGTGTCAAAATTGACATAAATTAGTTTTTAAAACAAATATTATATTATTAATAGTTATTTAATTTCTAAAAATCTAAGATTAGGAAAAATGACTTAGATAAGGATATATATATTAATAATAAACAACGTGGGGTTCTTTCATCTTGTTATGGTAATTTTATTAACCATATAGTGTAAGAAAACAAAAAGACACGGTAAAAGTTAAATTATTTAACTTAGAGTTAAATCTAATTGATAGGGTTAAAATAATAACCTAAACTTGTCTAAATCCTATTTTATGAGAGGACTTAGACCCATACCCACTTTATCTTTGAACTATGACCCTTTGTAACCATTATAAACCGAATTTGTCCTTAATATAAAATAATATTTTGAGATTTTCCTAAGGTGCCCCTCTCCTCCCTTATAAAAGGGAACATCCTCCCTCTCTTCCTCACACAACATTGAGCCTTCAAGCTCGGACAAACCCTGCCAAATTCTCTTCTCCACTTCCCTATAAACATCATAGAGGTTCTTTGCTTCCTCAAAGACCAATTTTAGTGTCCTAAGAGGAGGTCTCAAAGAGGCGCTTCAAAGAAGAGGTAATTTCCGTTACCGATTCTTTCACCTTTATTTCTTCTTCCACTTCTTCTTCTTAGGTTGTTTCATTATAAAGTAATAACATCAGTATCAATAATATTCTGATATGTTATTATAAGTATGAAACAACCCTATTTCACCATCTATCCATCCTACGGAAAACGAAATCATCGTGCGTGCGTACGTACGGAATACCGCCTCCACATCGTGGTGTAATCTATTTTCCACCACCACATTAATTGGATGGGTATAATGGTGTAATGAGTAACTATATATGATTATTATAAAGTGATATTGATACTGAAATAGTATACATACACTTCAACACAAGTTCACGATCATGAGAACGATATCATCGCTCGTGCGTACGTACGGACTACTGTCTCCACGACGCGATGAGATTCATTCTCCACATTAACCATTCATGAATGATTATAAAGTATATATAATTAATAATAATGAAATATATGACATGTTATATCTACTGTATTTATGTATATATATATATATATATATGTATGTATGTATGTCATCTACTTACTTCCATTCAAGACAATAAGGAAAGGAAAACAGCATTCATGCGTACGTACGGACTACCGTCTCCATGAACGGTGTGTTTCATTTCATTTATCTATCTATTATATATATATATACTGAATATATATGATCTATAAATCATGTTTTATATTCTGGAAGTAATTAAATCATGATATAAGTAATAATAATGTCAAGAACAACAAGTCCAAACACCTACGATAAATGAAACGATTTTACCCAAAACGCTTCTTTAACATGGAATTTACAAAAGAACGGGTAATATAAAGTTATAAGTGAACCATATATGATATCATAAAAATGAATATGATTCTATAATAATTTAATGACATTATTTAAATCATTATACAGGAGGTTCGGATACGTACAAAGCATATCGGACATAAGGTAAGGGAAATATCACAATCTCATTTTTATCCGAGATTTCTTATACTTTGGTATTTACTGGGGTGTATTTTATCATCCACATCCATGTTTCCTCAATATGAAATATTATTTCCATTCACCTACAATTGTTTAAATCCTATTTTACCCTTCGGTGAGTTTTATTAAAAGATATGAAAGGAATCTTTTGTTGTTTTTCGTACGAGGTACTTTTTTTGACTTTTCCGACAAAAGTACGAAGAATGTTTTTTTTAACTTATACGACATGAATGGATTTTTTTTAAACATTATTTCCAAGAAGCTTCATTTACAAGTTTTCACATTTATTTTTAATCAACTTCTTTTAGTTTAAAATTGTATGACATGTTAAGAAAGGAAAAATGTTTTTGAAGTATAAAGGATATTTTCCTCAAGAATGGAGTTCAAGTGTTTTATCAAAATTATTTTCCATCTAAGATAATAAAGGATTTAGTTTCTATCCCTATTATTACATTGATTTGAATTTTTTGTGATGGAAATATTTTTATTAATTCCTTTATCTTATATGAATTGTTTCATGATGTCATGTTGTTTAAGAATCCCATTTTTATTACATGGGTTATGCAATGATGTATGATTTAAGATTTTGTGGCACACATAAGAATGGTATCATTATGAGATGGGTGTGACCTATATCTCCCTATAATGCATTGGGTAAAGATTTTATATCTCATGAGATAGACATGGTTGGAATGGTAGGTTATATCGGTTCAGTGAAACAGGACTGAAACGAGGGTGACTCGGTTCAGAAATGGACTTTGTCCACTAAGATAGTCTTGGCAATGAGTCTTGACTAATAAGAAATGATTCTCTATGATTATGTGTGTATGCCACAAAGATTCATGTTTTATGTTATGATTATTGGGATTACATTTCACTACTATGATTTATCTCATGTTATGAAATTATGATCTCTTTTTGCATGTTAAGATTTCCAAAAGATATGTTCTTATGAATATGATGTGATTGATATTTATTTTGTTTACCCTTACTGAGCATTTGAGCTCACCCTTTTATGTTTTCTTTTCCCCAGGATATAAAGAAAGGTTTTAGGTATAAAAAAAGGAAGATCTTTATGGGAGATGTTGAAGATCTTTCACCACGATTAGAAGATTATATTCCGAGTTTCCAAAGACAATAAACAATTACGGTCCTTGTGTGTGTGTTTTTATTATGTACTAAGTATCCCGCAAAAGTAATGTAATGTCTATCTACGTTAAACTTTGGGTCTCTACAGTATGGTATAAAAATATAATGGTTCTCATGGTAGGTATCCCACTTGCGTCATGTTTTGGGTATTCAAATATGTTCTATAAACCCATAGTTTACAAAGTAAATCTATATGAAAGTACATGTGGTATACTTAGTGGTTCATACAACACACACCAATAATATAATTATTTATTCAGTGTCTCATATTTATTTTTTATCTATATAAAATAATCCTACTCATGATAGACATTTAATTTCATTATAACATATAACACTCTACAATGAACATCAGTGAGTGATAACATAGTATCTTACTTTGGCTGTTTAATTATCATTACACTTTATAAAGTTCTTATATATATACATTTATATATAAAACATGAATGAATTGAAATGTAAAGATTTCATTTTAAATGATACATTTTATATAAAAAAATAAAATAAAAGAATATTTAACAAACCCAATAGAAGAACCTGTATACTATATCATATTTGGAAGACTGCCAAATCATCCTTATATATGATGTCCTTTCAAAGGTTTTGTTAAATACATATATATTTATTAATTTGTATCACAGCTCTATATGACAATCTTATAAAAATCCCCCTCGAAATCATTAGTGATATATGTTTATAATGTAATATAATTTGATTAATGGTGATATTTATGAATAATATTCCGAGAAATTCAATTCCTTGAATGCATTAAAACTTCCAAACATTTCAACAACTATTACATAAATAACTTATGTAGTTTATATAGATATATTTAAAACTTCAGAATTATAATCATCATCATATTGTAAACCCTTTTATACGTAACATATCCATTTAAAAAGTGACTACTTATTTAATGGTTTACTAATACATCCTAACCACTTTTTCAGTAAGGTGGAATGTACTATGTTAAAGTAACCAATGTACCTATTTACAGTTTTCATTATTTTCAGACACTAAATTCATTTATCAAATATTTTCTAATTTCACATTAATCTTATAAAAGAAAAATCATTTATATTTGAACCATTAAATTCCCTATTTTCAAACATTCTTTCATAAGCCACATAGTCACTTTTTAATCTAGAATACCATATTATAAAAAAAATTCACTCTGTTTTATGGAAATAAAATTTATTTCTTTTTTTGTAATATTTAACAAAATATATTATATCTATATAGTGTTATACATGTTTGGATCACTATAATTTGAAATAAATTATTAAAATATACAATTAATGGGTAGTAAAAATACAGTGTGTCATATTTTAACAAACATCTGGAGAAACACCTACAATAATATAATTTTTTTGTCCCTATATAAATTTAAAATTTATTTCATATGATTAATTGATTTATAAACCATGTCAACATAATTAATGATCGGGTTTTTTCAAAACAACTCATTATTGGAAAATAATTTCTCTTATCATATAAGATGAAATTTAAAGGTCCAAATCCATTATATTGATTAATCTAATCTGATCACATGGCTTTACATTGATTTAACTAATCATTACTATAGGCATGGAACAATATCATTTATTTCATTCATTTATTTTTAACTCATGTATGTTTGTATCGCATTATAATGTACACATTCAATATCACATACCATTCAACGCCGATGAATTTATATATCATCCATACCTTACATGGTCTTCCATGGAGTTTCCTAAACTACATCAATTGATTTTGATAATCCCATCATATGGATTTATTAATACTATTAAAAACCCCATGATTTAATGTGCTTGATTTACTTATTGAAGAATCATTTTTGAACACACAAAAAAAATTATTCATCTGGTTTGAACATTTACCCACTAATAATGTTTAAAAAGTGTATTTGAACTGAAATATCATATTCCAAGTTCAAATATATTCTCAACACTTTTGGAATATATGGTAAAATTCCTTTAACATAATAATTTTGTTAGAATATTATCATAAATTATATTATGTTAGATTCCATAACTATAACAATCCATTTTAGTATCCTATGTGCATGTTATAGAATTTTTAAAAAATCTAAGGTATGTGTATTGAAAACACCCATATTATTTCATTTAAATAACATTTTGAATATTCTATTTACAAGATAAATAATAATATAAACATTGGAATAATGTGACATGTTTATCCAAACCGTGAAGCATCCAAGTCTATATTACAAAAAAACTCTCTTACTCTTTTACAAGGACACCCACTTTATGGTTGAACAATAAATTCATTATTTTTCTCATAAAGTCCTATATAATTAAAAATATGAAAAAATATATATATTTTTTTCATTCCAATATGAATAATGAAAAAATTGCATATTACACTTTCCAAAAGATTGTACTCCACATGTCTTCTTGTAGTGTTTCAGGTAAACCTGAAAATTTCAAATCTAATGTATAGTTTTTTACAGTGTTTGATTAGTTCATATTTATCCTCAACTTTATTATATGACGGTGTGGATACATCCAATAATATATTATTATTTGATACATTTCACCTTTCTCCAATAAGTATATAACTTGATCTAGGGCCTCCCATTTCATACTCTATAATCCTCAACATAAGGATTAAATTATGAAAAGGTATGTAGAGTTTATTCATATTAAAGATCATAAAAAAATCATCGAAATGTTATGGGCGTAGCAGAAGTGTGGTTCCGGCAGTACCCAAATATGATTCCTTCCATAATCAGGGATTATTTTAGGATCAATACGACGATGAATTCCAGTCTCCACAAAATATAATCAAATATTTAGATAAGGAAGAAAGAGGAAAGAAACCTTAAAGAGGATCTTTCACATCATGTTTATAATTAATGTAATTAATTTTATAATGAAAAATAATAAATGTATCATTCATATTTTTCTTCGTTGATGATGTTGATCATCCAGAATGACCCTTATGAATTATCTCATTGCGCTTGTAATTATCTAAACTAGAATAACTTAAATGGTGATCCGCTAGTTCTCTGATGGTCTTCAATCGACCCAGCTCCTTCTCCAGGTGCTAGCATGGTGAAGTGAGTCTCTTTTTTCAGTCATTCTTGATATATTTTTCTTCGTTCTTGAAGAACATATCTCATTATTGGGAGGGGAGAGAAGAGGATTCAAGAGGGAAATTGTTTGTATCAATAATTCTCAATTCACATGGTGTGTGGTGTGGTGTATGAAAAAATAGGCATACTTGCCTATTTATAAACATGGAATTTCTGTTACAATATTTAATTGCATAGGAAAAAATTAAATACATTCATGAACTTAGAGAAAACCCATGCATTTAATACTAATACTACGTCATTATTTATGGGGCAACAAAATGCGCTAAACAGAATTATAAATAAAATTCCGCGTCATAATATAATGGCTGTTTTTTTTTAATTTGTGCCAAATAGTTAAATAATTATTCATCGTCTTGAAAAATAATAATTTTACTACCGGACCAACCATGGTCCTCTTGAACTCCACTTCCATTTATTGAACACCTGAATAAAGAAATAAATAATTTACTCTCTAAAATAAATATTTTTCTGACAAACTAGTAAATAAATATTTATTAAATGTTCAATAAAAAAAATAAATATATTTTATTTAATTTACATTATCCTTGTAACATGAAAATAATTATTCCATTTTCTTGAAAATAATATTTATTTCATTAATTAAATTGAAATAGAATTTAACCTAGACCCCCAAAAACACTTAGTGTGTGACCCTGTAGGAATTTTTTTCATTGGCATTAGGCGGGCTTGCCTAAAGACCAAGAGTACTATCAAGAAATGGGTCAAGGCACCCAAGAGAAAGAACGTAATGTTGTAAAAATGACATCCACATACGAACGCTCAATGTGTAATATAATCCCTTTGTCGCAATATCTCATCAAGAAAGATTCATAATTGTGTCATAAACATTTATGCTTGATACGTCGTTCTTCGACTACCTGAAATAATCTCGTCATTTTAGTATGACCATGTAATTTCACGCGATGGTTCTATTTCTATCAAAGGGCCGAGATATCAACTTCTATAATTGGAAGGGAAAAATCCTTCCTCAACTTATCCATTAATAACATGCCACTCGTGATGCACCCATCGTGCCCAACTTACCGCTAACTATTTGTGTGAAAGTTTTCATCTGTACGTCAATGTGCATAAGTCATGACATGTGTTAATGATAATATTAAATTCTAAAGATCATTAGACATGCTCGCAGATAGAAATATTCTATGAAACCAAAACAGGTTAAATTCTTTCTAGAGTTTATGTTCTCATAAACTTCTATCTTGTAGATTACCAAGTACGAACATCATGAGAGGAAGTCTAATATTCTTATTAGTACTCACAACTAACGGTCTGTATGCTATGTGTCCCATCATGCATGTTGTCCAACCGCATAACCATATTTTATAATATATTTTTTTTCATTTCATGTTTCTCATGATAGTGGGGAACTGCCATGACCTTATTAATGCAACAAATACTCTAGGACATTTATTACATCATAGTCATACAGAACAATGAACAGTATGTAATAATACATAAAATATCCATGTAATCAATGTAAAGCCACTTGGTTCTTGGACACTAACTCTTACAAAATCTCACTTGGACTAGAGACAACTGCCTACTACTTTCAGTTTGCCAGACATCACATGATGATCATGTTTTTGCTGAGTCAAGGATTCAGTTAAGGGGTCAGCCACGTTATCTTCTATGGAAATACTACTCACTGCAATGTCATATCTTTGAGAAAAATCCCTTAGTACATGATACATATGGAGTATTTTCTTCATCCACTGATGTGACCTTGGATCTTTTGCGAGATCCACCACTACAGTATTATCACAGTACAGTGGGATGAGATCTTTAGTGCTAGGTATCACATCTATCTCTTAGATGAAGCATTACATCCAAACTTCTTCTTCAGCTACTTCAGAAGATGCGATATACTCAGACTCTGCTATAGAATCTATGACCACACTCTACTTGGAGCTCTTCCAGCTCACTGCACCTCCATTCAAAGTGAATATGTATCCCCTTTGAAACTTCATGTCATCTCAATTAGTCTAGAAACTAGAATTTTCATATCCTATGATGACTAGTTCCTCATCTTTTCCATAAAATAGGAACATATCCTTCGAATGCCTCAGATACTTTAGGATAGTCTTGACAGCCTTCCAATGGCAGTCACCGAGGTCATCCTGATATCTACCTACCGTAACCAATGTGTAGGAGACAACTAGCCTAGTACATAGAATGACATACATGACTGACCCAATCTCTGATGTGTATGGAGGTCTTTACATTATCATTATATCCTCATTTTTCTGATAACACATTTTCTTGGAAATATGAATGCCGTGTGACACTGGAAATAATCCCCTCTTGGATTGTTCCATACTGATTCTCTTTAATATATTATAAATGTATGTACTTTGAAATAGGACCAGAAATCTCTTGGTTCTATCATTATGTATCATGATCCAAATAATATATGCTGCCTCTCTAATGTCATTCATGGAGAAAATGTTATTCATCCATGCCTTAATAGACTGTAAGACTGGTATCTTATTTCCAATAAGTAATATTTCATCGACATATGCTATTAAGAAAATTACTACACTCACACTAAACCGTTTGTAGACACAAGGCTCAAATTCATTCTTTATAAAACCAAATTCTTTTATGGCTTCATCCAAACAATTGTACCATGACCTAGATGCTTGATTTAATCCATAACTGGATTTTTGCAACTTTCTAACTTTATTGGAATCATTTGGAGTCATAAACCCTTTAGGTTGTGTCATGTATACCTCTTTTTGAAGGCTCCTATTAAGGAATGTTGTTTTGAAATCCATTTTACAAATATCATTGTAATGATAATCCACAAAAAAAGTAGAATTCTGATGGATTTCAACATTGCAGCTGGTGAAAAGGTTTTATCGTAGTCAATTCCTTGATGTTTTTTAAATCCTCTTGAAACTAGTCGTGCCTTATAGGTACTGACTTGTCCTTCCATGTCCATTTTATTCTTGAATACCCATATGCATCCAATTGGATTTATATCAACCGGAGGATCTATCAAAATCCAGACATGGTTTTGGTACATGGAATCCGTATCAGAATTCATTACTTCTTTCCACTGGACAATGTATGTGCCAATCACTTTTTTTTGTAGGTTAGAGGATTATTATTATCCACAAATTAAGATTCAACATCCTCGATAAAAAGAAAATTTTACCATTCAAGTTATCTGACCTCTCTTGTACTTTGACATGGTACTTGTGTCTCTAGAACAGAATCTTCTTCCACGAGGCTTTGTGAAATTTTTTCCTGTACCAACTCTTGTATACCTTGAGCCTCAACTTCATCGATGTCTATCTCACTCCCACTATCTCTTTTAGATATGTGTTCCCTCTCAAGGAATATGGAATTTCTTGCCACTATATCCTTTTCTCTAAGGCGTTGTATAGGTAATATCCCCTTTTCTCCATGGGGAATCCTATGAAGGTACACTTTGTGCCTCAGTGTGTGAGTTTGTTACCTGAGGAGGCCATAACAAAAAATTCTCTACCCCACACATGTAAATTCGATAACATGGATTTTCATCCACTCTAGAACTCGTATGGAATACCATTTATCGATTTAGTGGGTACTTGGTTTAGTATTTCTATCACTTTTTGTAATGTATATCCACAAAAGGATAACGAAAGACTCTCATGACTCATCATTGATCTCACTATGTCCAACAGGGTGCAGTTTCTCCTTTCGCTGACACCATTTCACCGGGGTGTGTTTGGAGAAGTGAGTTGGGATAAGATCCCAAACTCCCATATATAATCAATGAAGTCTTGATTAAGATATTCTCCACCTCGATCTAAGTGGAGTTTTTTAATCTTTTTACCAAGATGGTTCTCAACATGATTCTGGTATTCTTTGAGCATATAAAAAGAATCTGACTTATACCACATTGAGTAGATCTATCCATATCTACTAAAACCATCAGTAAAATTTATTATGTATGAGTACTCTCCCCTTGATTCAACTGGAAATGGTCCACACACATTGGTATGAACAAATTCAAGAAGTTTTTTAGCCCTTTCACCTTTCCCACTAAATAAGGATTTGGTCATTTTTTGTTTGTAAACAAGCATGACATACACCAAGTGGTTTTAGTTTGAAAGAATCTAATATCCATCTTCATTTAACTTTTTCAATCATTTCTCGTTTACATGACCCATCCAGTGATGCCAAAGTTCTGTGTGGTAAGATTCATGTGAAGTATCATTGTTATCAATTTCCATTAATTGGTTTTTGTAATCCAACACATAATGTCTGTTGTATAAATGTGCCCTACCATAACAAATGATATCTTTGTAAAAGATGAAAAATTCATTTCCAAACTTGAAAACAAATCCATTTGTATCTAATCGTGATACATAAATAATGTTTTTAGTAATATATGGCACATAATAAAAACCCTTAAACACCAAGATCAACCCAGATGGAAATGTGAGGTGGTAGTCCCCGACAGCTACAACTGCATGTCTCGCTCCATATGATTCTCGTAGATCTACATCCTCTCAATAAATATTCCTGCATATACCTGGTTCCTGTACTTAGATACATATGTGAGCACCACAAGCTGTATCTAACACCCAATTTGTAGAAATAGATTTATTTCATTCGATAAGAAATGCACCTGAAGCATCCCCTTGCTTCTTAGGTTGGGTATCGTTCTTCTTTCAATAGACCTTCTTGCCACATGCGAAACAAATAGCCTCATGTTCCCTTGCCTCCCCTTTGATCTTCTTTTTTTATGGAAGGCCATGAAGAAGATTTGGAATTAAACCTCTTCACCTTCCCTTTCCTCTTATTCACCATTAGGAAAGAAGGCTTTTCGTGCTTCATATCTTTGTCCACATGGAGAATGAGGATAAGAATTTCAAATAGAGACTTCTCAATGTTGTTCATATTGAAATTGATAACAAATTTAGAGAATCTCTGAGGGAGTGATGTGAGAATGAGATCGGTGCCCAGTTCTTTGGGGAGTGTAAAACCTAGAACCTATAAGAGTTCAGCGTATCTAATGAGCTTGACTAAATGAGGCCCAGATGGGGCACCTTCTCCAATCTTACTCTGAAAGAGTGCCATATAGATTTCAAAACTTTCATGTCTTTCTCTCTACTAGTAAATACCACATAGGTGATCGAGCATGATATAAGCATCCATGTATTCATGAGACTTCATGAGATCAGTAGACATTGATGAAAGCAGAAAACATTGAACGTCAACCATGTCATTCATATGTTTCTCATAGACCAAGAAATCCTCATCGCATGCCTCTTTGGCAGGCGGATCAGGTAATGTAGACTCCAGCATGTAAAACTTTCTTTCATGGCATAGGATTACCCGAAGGCATCTAAACCATTCTTGGAAGTTACTGCTGGTGAGGATGTTGTCTTTATCCATAATTGATCGTAGGGATAGTGTGGTTGATGAGTTTGTCATTTTTATTCTACAATTAAAAGAGAAACTCATTATTAATTTCTATATTACATATTATATGAAATAATAAATTTTATTAATTCTACCACTATTTTATCAAGTCCCAATAGCCCTCACCATTGAACTCAGAATTTCCAGTTGTCCTGACATTCTAGTGAAAAGGATCCATATTCCCCTTTAAATTACCCCAACAAGGGTTTCTCAATCTTTTAGATGGTACTTATGTAGGCATGTCTTGCGAACTATAGGCTTGTATCTCTTTTTATGTTGAGTGGACTCCCCAATTATGAAATCATGACTTTGTATTTCCACAACTCTTGCCTCCAATATTACAGCAAGTCTAGCAGGGGCTACTCCTCTTGATGTAATACGGTATAGTCAAAACAAAACGTTTCATATGTGCTTCCTATATAAAAATAAGTGTCCCAAAAAGGGTTTCCCAACCACATAATTTTATCGAGTTTTTCGCTTAATCAAGTAATGGAAGGCTTGTTCTGACTTAAAATTTTATTTGAGGGATTGTATATCTCTTATGTGTGAATTTATTATTATCATTATCACATTATAGATAATATTAAGTGGATATTAATTAAGTGATTAACCATGTCTTGATAATATTTACACATAAGTCTAGTTTGATTTAGTTCCTTTTTCCATGACTGTTAGTTCATTAATTATGTGATCATGACAACACATACATAATGATAAACCATGCAACATACTGAAATAAAAGAAGAAAATGGAATGATCATGTTCTTTTCTAATGGTTAGTTTATCTAGCGTTTGATTAACTAACCAAAACCTAGGGGAGAAGCACCTTAAACCTTTTGGGTTTGTGGTTATAGCTTCCACCTGTCCTCCTCTATATCTCCTAGGATTTGTTTCGTCTCAGCTATATCTTGAACAACCTCCACTAGCTTGGGAGTTCCATCCATTACATATGCCATTTTTTTACTCAGATGTAGGTGAGAGGTAAATAGTTGTTTTACATAAATGAATCCTTGGGCATGTAGTCCCTACATATTAATGAGCAGAAGGATCATAGGATAACAAATTTTATTCAAATAAATAAATTAATAGAAACCATCCACATACAAAGGTGTTGGTCTAGCTCAAGATCATCAACACATGCAATGATATTTTTGGATAAATAAAACTATTAATCAATTCATTAATCATTCTTGTTTAATATCATGATCGAATCAATTAATTATCATCTTTAAATAATCAATCCTTTTATCTAAAACCCTTTTCTTAAATTTTCTTGATATTCTCATCAATCATAATTTTAAACAAATATGTTCATTTAAAATTATCTTTGTACGTAACTTGTACGTTGGAGGAAACCCGGTGAATTCCTATTCATAACTTCCCAATGAGTAAAAATGAACATTACACAGAATTTAAATTAAACCCACATATATAAATCACCTATCACGTGTTGTGCATCAACATTATTCCTGCACGATGGAAGACGTCTCAAGGGTTTGTATAATATAATAATAAATTTTTATAAATCTGCGTAATTTGAATGATTATATGACGCGTAGTTTGAACTACACAACGTCTGTTATTTTTCACCATATATATGAAGTACTATCCAAGGGAAACAATGTGTATGTATTATTCATAAATATTCTAAGTACACAGCATGTACAGTGGGCCACACTCCATGTAGTTCCTCATTACACGGTCTCTAGTTAGGAAATCCATGCACGAGGTACACGGTTGATGCATCCAATTTGTGTATACATTTTCTTATATATTATTGAAAATAAAAACATGTTTTCAGAAAATATCTATTGTTTCATGAACATATTCTTTGATTTCAGTGATTTTGTTTAATTTCAAGAGCTTTCTGGCTAAATAAACATATCAAGGGAAGTCTGTGGAAATTTTAAAACTACACGGCGTGTACTTTTTATACACGTCGTGTACATCCAGACAGGGACACAGATCGAAGGAGGGAGTACATGCACATGTCATCAGGCAGATGCTACACGTCATGCGAGGCAATGTTACACACCATGTACTACATTATATAAGTGGTTGTTTCCAAGAAGAGTCTAAAAGCCCATGTGTTCGTTGAAGGAGACGCGGCGTGTTCCATTTCTACATGTCATGTCTGCTATTTTAGAAGGAGTTGGTGGCCAAATTTTGACACTACACGCCATGTATGGCGGCGTTACATGCCGTGTACACTCAACTATCAGGCGGTGCCATGTTCAAAGTCAAAGACGGCATGTTAGGCCTCTTACCAGTGGAAAAAATGACTCCCAAAGTGCATTGATGGAAGTACACGGTGTGTAATTTCTATACACGTCGTGTATTTTATTTTTCTATAAATAGAGGCCTTGTCCTTTGGATTATAAAGTTAAAAACCATTGAAGGAGGGGAGAAGTTCTTTTGTTACCGTTCCCAAGCCACCGTGGTGCCGTAGTTCCACCATTCCACCTACTGACACAACTCCTCGAAGCTTACACGATGAATTCATCAGGTATCGAGTGTGTTGTCCCTCTTATGCTTTCCATGTGTAACTAAACCCCTTATGTTGGGGTTGTGGGCAATGAAGGATCGTATTATGTTGTATTGATTTAGATAGTTGTGTTTGTTCTTTTTAATTCTCCTTACCCCTCTTAAATCATTGCTAAATATTACTGAGAATTCTGAGCCAGACCAAGGGAAAGATTCTCAGCGATATAAAAGAAGAGTAACGGTGAATGATTTCATGACCATTGAAAAGGTTTCACCGATTCATAAATGGAACCAAATTAAGAATTGAGAAACACTGACTACCAGACCAAGGAGTCAATTTCTTCAATTCCAAACCAGAGGAACCGGACCAAGGAAATCTTGTGATTCAAGGAAATCCAAAATGTTGGATTATCATGAACAACACAACCATATAAGCAATCTGCATTATAACTCTTTAATCATCACATCCCCAATACAATTTCATTTCTATTAAAACACCTTTAAATCACTTGTTGTTCCATTTGAATTATTAATCATTTTCTTAAAATAAAACAGTTTCACTGAATCCAAATCAACCAATCCACTCTAAATTCTGGATGTTTCACTAAACTAATCATAGACTAAACTGAACCAACGCACTGCCAAATTTCCCTATGGATCAACCCTGCACTTCAACTATTCTAATGTTTTAATAGTGGGTAATAATTAATTTTGGACGCTGATAAAATATACATTTGGCCACAACGACGGTCCCGAAATTTTGGTACCGTTGTCGGGGACTCTTTTAGTTTCAGTGCTACAATTTGGTTGTGTTAATAATTGATTATGTGAAAATAAAAATAAAAAAGTCTCAAACATTTGTGTTCTAATCTCATTTCAATTTTCTATTTTATTTTCCCTTTTACTCCAGGTATTTTTGTTGTGGATGTGCAGGACCTTAGGTGCATAAATAGATTCCCCACTTGGTCAAGAAGCGTCGAGTCATCAGAACTTGTTCCGCTTGATCCGGAAATCGAACGGACCCTGCTTCATCATCAACGTGCACTGAAAGACACAGACCAACATAAATCCTCTACCATGGTGAATAAGGAAGAGGGAGTACCATCCGTGGATTCTATGGCTGAGCACCAGTACATGGATCAGTAGCCTCCCGCTGCTGGTCTACCGGAGCATACTCCTGGAGGCTTCATGGAATTCTTTCCCATGGATTACCAATGGCCGCCGCAGCAACCTCCTCCAGCGTATGGCTAACTGAAACAACTGCAAAAAACTCTTCCAACGGCCCTATTTCAACCCTCAGGAGCCGCAGTATCTGCAACCTCCACCCCCTCAGCAGCCACCTCCACATCGTACTCTTATGGAGTACGGACTTCCTTCAATCCACGGAGAAGATACGGGCATTGTCCGTCCTCCGGTATAGGTCCAGCACTTCGAGATCAAGCCTGCAATCATGCAGCTGATCCAAAACATTGTCCAATTTGGAGGCCTACCCAGTGAAGACCCAAATGCCCATCTCTCCAACTTTTTGGAGATCTGCGACACATATTGTTACCATGGTGTGTCCAAGGACGCCATCCGTCTTTTCCTATTTCCATTTTCTCTACAGGACTACGCGAAAGACTGGATCAAGGGGCTTCCACAAAGATATATCCTCACCTGGGAGGAGCTATCCCAGACGTTCTTATTCAAATACTTCCCACCATTGAAGACAGTGACGCTACGGAACAAGATCCAATACTTCCAGCAGCATGACTCTGAGTCGTTGTACGAGTCCTGAGAATGCTTCAAAGAGATATTAAGAAAATTCCCCCACCACGGATTCCCACTCTGGATACAAGTCCAGACCTTCTACGGAAGACTTACCAAAAATACCAAGTCTATAGTGGATGTTACTGCTAGAGGTACGATGATTCGGAAATCCATTGAAAAAATTTCGAACTGCTGGAAGACATGTCAGCCAACAACATCTAGTGGAACTTCGAGCGGGGTACTCAAAAAAGAGGTATTAATAGTATTGACACAACCAACCTGATCGATGCTCAGTTTGATGTAGTGTCCAAGAAAATCGATGCATTGAATCTCAAAGGAGCATCTCAAGTTCATGCAGCGAACCATCCAGTATGTTTTGACTGTGGTAACAACCACAATATGGGAGAAGTCCCAGAACTTCCATCCGACCCTTCGACAAGCGAGGGGAGCTTTGTTGCTCAAAATCGAGGGTCGAATCAATATCAACAGTACCAAAACCTGGCATGGCAAGATAATCAGAACCAAGGCAGGGGTCAACAGCAGGAAAACCCTCCGCCCTAGTGACTGCCCAGCTACAATCAGCCTCAATACCAGAATCAGTTTTCAAGATAGAAGTTCCAGTAGGGTTCCTATCAGTAGCAAGGGTACCAGAACCCTCGGCCCTAGCAACAAATGCAACGACCACCTCCCCTACCTGCCCATCCATCTCAGCAAGAAAACACATCAAGGTTAGTGGACCTGCTGAATAAATTCATATCAACTACTGAGAAGAAATTAAAAAACCAGGAGGCTTCCATTTGAATCCTCGAGAATCAAATTGGTCAGCTAGCAAACCAGCTATCAGGGAGGAAGCCCGGTACACTACCGGGAAACAGAGAGAAGAATCCAAGGGAGGAGGCCCATGCTGTCATGCTTCGGAGTGGAAAAAAGATCCAACAGACCCAACCAGCACAACCAGGTGCCCCCACACTTTCTGATGATGAATAATGTACCATTACCGACCCCTCCTCCTATAAAATCCAACAGAAGGAGGCTTTGCAGAATGAAGGAAATGAGGTAGTCCAACCATTCAAGCCTGCATTACGTTTTCCAGAGAGAATGAAGAAATAAAAGCTGGATCACCAATTTGGAAAATTCATGGACGTATTCAAGAAGATACATATCAGCATCCCATTTGTGGAGGCCCTGACACAAATGCCTACATAAACCAAATTCATGAAGGAAATCCTTTCCAATAGGCGGAAGATGGAGGATCTAGGCGTTATTGCACTGACAAAGGAGTGATCTATGGTCGTTCAACATTCTATTCCTCCAAGGCTCTAGGATCCAGGTAGTTTTACTATTCTCTGCACAATTGGATCCTGTGACTTTGGAAAAGCGCTATGAGACTTCGGAACAATTGTCAACCTTATGCCATTCATATTTTTCCAAAATCTCGAGCTCCATGATTTGAAGCCAACCTGGGTAGCCCTTAAACTTTTTGATCGATCCATTAATTATCCGAAGGGGCTCTTAGAAGATGTACTAGTGAAAGTGGGATGATTTATCCTCCCATCTGATTTCATCATCCTCGACATGGGGGACGATCCGGAGGCACCACTTATATTGGGAAGACCTTTACTAGCCACTGCGAAGGAAATCATTAATGTGCACCAGGGAGAGATAATTTTCCAAGTAGGATATGAGAGAGTCTCCTACAATGTTCTCAGAGCCATCATGCAGGCATCATTGTCCGATCATTAGGATTGTTCTGCAATAACTACCATGGACAATCACCTGGTGGATGATCTGGTATGTTCCTATATTTCTTATAACTTTAACATTCCAGACATTCCTGTTGAATAAGATCCAGAGAAATTGCAACTCTTAGATGGCTAGGGCAGCCACTATTGGGACCATTATCCACCATAAATATCTGGTAAGCAAGAAAAGAACGTCGATCCAACGACTTAAAACAAAGGCGCTTCCTGGGAGGCAACCCAGAGGTTACACGCTGTTTCCCACTTATATACACGGTGTGTACTTATCTTTTTTATTTATAATCTTAATAGTATAAATCTATAGCATAACAAATAAATAACCAGGTATGATACTGGTGCCGATGGTAAATTCACTGCAGTTTATTCGAGCTGTCCCCGATTCGAATCCTCTTGACCTACCTTCGGCACAGGCTTCCTCCTTTTATTTACACGGCGTGTGTGTTTTTTTTCATATATATATATATATATATATATATATATATGTAAATGTGTTTAAATATAATAAATCTCATGATGGGGATGGACTGGTTGGCTAAGATCATAACTCGGTCCCAAAAGGCCCAGGTTCGAATCCAGACAACTGTCCCATTTCCATCATTAGTTCTTTTAATAAAAACAACCCGACATGCATTTGGATATATGATGTGTGTTCCATAATTTTTCAATAAAAATTAAAAACTTTTTTAAAATACGAAATAACATGCGGGTGAAGTTGGCGGATTGGCAAAGTCTTGGCACCAGGTTCAAAAGACCCGGGTTCGAATCGTGCTAATCTCCCCACTTCATCCCCATCCTTTCCTAAATAAAAACCACACGTCGTATTGTTCTTTATTCTCGTGTGTATAGGCCGTATAGATTAACTATATATAAATTATTAATATGGACAACAGTACAACCTTCGCTCTAGTGGATGAGGTCTTCCATTTGGAACGGCCGATCCCTGGTTTGAACCTCGCCCCAAGCACCAGACCAATGTTTGTACTTCTCTTTTTCCGATTTTATGTTACACGGCCTGTATATCCAGATATACGTCATATATAGGTTTATTTTTAATAGAATTTGTAAATATATCTATTTTATTATAATTATTAATAATTATTATTATATAGTTTACTATAATAATTATATATTTATATATATTAGTTTAAAAAAAATGGGAATAAACGGCGTGTAGTCCAAACATACAAGCTGTGTACCGCGGCTATATAAGTCGCGGGCCACCTGGCTTGAGCCCGTGTCGCGAGGCTCCCCATTTATCCCTCTTCTTTTGGTTTCTTCTCCTGAACGACACCTATACCCCCATTTCTCAGATTTGTCAATTTGGTGCGTTTCAAGCTCTAATTTCTCTTGCATTGTGATCCTCTGTCAAGGTATGCCATTCTACACCCTCTATTTTAAATTTTTAGACTCATTTAGGATGCTTTTCGGATCGGCCGACCGTTCGGCTTCTACCAGTACACGGCTACGAAATGAAGAACACACGCCAGGTACTTCTATACATGGCCACACAGAAAATACTTCGAAATTTGAATATACAAGTTGTGTATGTTCGGTACACACCGTGTACCTTTCCTCATCGTGCTCGAGTACCCCTTTGCACACGGCCTCACACACCATTTTCACGTACACGGCATGTGTGTTTGGTACATGCCATGTATATCCTTTTCTTTGGCCCCTCTGTGTGTGGCACTTGACACGGGCTCTCACCCCATGTTCCAAAACACGGCGTGTATGTTCGGTACACACCGTGTCTTTTAAAAATTTCAGTCGGCCCATGTCTCAACCCCTACACTGCCATGTACCTCGAGTAAAAGACACGTCGTGTATTTAACCTACATAGGGTGTATTTTTTCTTTGAACTGATAAAAAATGTCCCTGCCGTTTGTAACACACGACCACCTACACTTTGAGTAAACACGGCGTGTATGTTCGGTACACGTCGTGTACTTTTACATGGTCTATTTTTTCCCCTCGTCGTGTCTATCCTGAGAACACGAGATACTCTACCTTTTTCAATACACGACGTTTACTCTAGATGTACATGTTGTGTACTTTTCTTTTTCTTGTTTTCTCACATTTTCTTAATTTTATTTGGTTTTCTATTCTATTTCTTTTGTTTGTTTTTTCTTTTTTCCAGGTTATGGCAGATCACGATCCTTCTTGAGGGAAGCGGCCGGCCTCCCCCACTAAGGGTGAGGGGTCCATTTTTCGGAGAATTCGACTATGACCACTGTCACAGCCAGACCCCGTCGCTCCGGTCTTCGAGCTCCCTCCATTAGCCATTCTGCCACCACTCACTCCCTCAGTGGAGGCTGGGACAACTTCTGCTGCACCTCCACCTTCCAGCACTGAGCTTCCGAGCACCACCATTTCTGCTGCACCATCTGCCGCTCTCCTTGCACTATCTTCATCAGAAACTTGTCCCTCTTCGAGCACACAATCCACCGCACCACCCTCTACTTTAGCAGATCCCCCCAAAGAGCCAGCCCCTGGTGTTGCACCGATACCTGGGCCGGGACCTGTAGGTGATCCCTATCCCTGCATGGTATTACCGGTCACCGATCTCGCATATGACCGGGTCCGACGATTCTATCGCCAGCTGATACCGTTGAGTGGACGATATCTCGACAGCAGCTGTAACACCCCAAGCTTCTACGGTACGTTTCCCTTCGAATAATGCGATATCGTGTGTTGTACGCAACCTCGAGTTCTAACACACACCACAACTAATTAAACTAGCCGTTGTGAATAGTAATACCTACTTTTTGAAATCACATATATTTTATATTTCAAAATGGACTTCAGTTTTAGATTCGGAATATCAAAATTAGCCTAGGGTGAAATTTTGGTACTTTTCGGATAACTTTTATATTTTGATGAATAGTGAAAATTACTAAATTTTAATTAAAAACAACTTTTTTAATCAAAATAATTAATAGTGATAAATTGTGAATTTGAGTGGTTTTAAAGTATATTTAGAATATATTTTTACCATTTAATATAATGTTGGTCATTGGACATAATTTTACAATTAAACCGAACATAAACAAGTGTCAATCTTTTGATAGTTATTACCTCTTAAAAACACGCTTTTTGTTTTGACAGCGGGAATTAATTTTAAATTAATTTCTGCCACTTCTGTGTTTTGAATTTAGGAAAATGGATTCCATATTTGGAATCAGGATGTTCAAATTGTGTAAATAGGTAACTTTTATTTTTAGACATTTTGAATAGTTACTGTGGTAAATATTTTATTTACCTTGGTTAAAGGGTAAATCCGGTAAATAAGGGTTAAAAAATAATATTATAATAATACAAAATTACCCTAAAACGTGTCCTAACCTTATTGGTGGACACATACCCGACCATGGGCATCCTTGGGTCAATTTGGGGACCCCTTGGATCCACTTGTATGTGGTAGGGACACATTATATTAATAAAGTTAAAATAAAAATAAAAATGGCATAAGCTTACATCTTTTAGAAGAACAATTTTTACATAGGGTTATACATGTTGAATTTTCGATTATAAATATTCATTAGAAAGCTAAAAAGATTTCCTACATAATGATATTTTATTTATAATTTTTAGACATCAAATAATTTAAATTATTAATGACACAATAATGATGCAATGGTTACCTCATTAATAAATCATTTAAATAAATAAGATTATAATGATTAAAATATTTTCTAAAACCTGTCCAATTCTTATTGGTTGATGTTATTTAGAATATGAGTCATCTTATCTTCGACCTCAATGATTTTTGGACCATTATAAACCGAATATAATTATATTATAAAGTAATACTTTCACTCTTTCCTAAAGAGCCCCTCCTCCCCCTGATAAAAGGAGACCACTTCTACTCATTCCTCACACCTCTCAAGCCACTTGGCTCGTCCAAACTCTGCCCAACTAAGCTCCCCACATCCCTCTCCTCCTCCTTGAAGCTTCCCCTTAGGCAGAAAGCATTTCAACAAGTCCTTTGGTTCCAACCAAAGTGAGTTACCTAAATTAAAGGTAACGATTTCTCTTAAATTATTTTCATTTATTTTGCTTCTTCAACCCCCAAACTCTTTTTATTTCCTTTCTTTTGTAACAACACCAGTATCCTCAATATACTATGATGTTGTTATAAGAAGTATTCAAACTACACATACACACAACTCCATCTAATGGATGATGAACATAATGTTTCTGTGGATGGCAAACTAACGCCTCACGAAACGATGATTGTTCAAATACATCTTACCGCCTCTCATGGTGGCCATTATGATGGCACTGTAATTAAATATGATGTTAATGATATATATTTTATATATAAGCTTCTGTAATTCCATTTTATTTCATACCATTATTCGTTTCATGTTGTATATACATACGATAATTTCATTTGAGGAAGTGCGGACTACCGCCCCCTTAAAATGATATGACTCGTTCATACCACACATGGAACGTATAAAGGATGGTGTTAATGAACTTAAGTAACATATATAAAATATTATATTATACTGGAATAGTAATATACCTATGTATCATTTGTATTCGATTCTTTTAAAATAAAAATTAAATGGAAGTAGCGTTCGTGCGTACGTACGGACTACCGTCTCCACGAACGCGATGAGATTCATTTTCCATCGTATCCATTCAAGTATAATTATCATTTGATGATTTAAAAATGATGTTTAAGGACTTGATACCATTCTGGATTTGAATAATATACAACTTATCCTTTACAAACATGTCTTACGTAACAAAACATACAAAAGCAAACAAGTAAGTTCACACCCGAAACAGCGATAATACTAAGATATTATTATCAAATCAATATTAAAAGATCATATATGATATCATATTAATGTATATGATTCTTTTATAATTTAGTAACAATTATTTCACTATTATACAGGAGGTTAACCTACCCCAACCAAGGAAAAGTACAAGGTAAGGGTTTATTTCACAATCTCTTCATTATCCGAGGTTGTTTATACGTAATAATCTACTGGGATATCTTTATCATCCACATACATGTTTCTTAAAAATGTATTTCAAAACATTTTTACTATTTACAAGAATATGGGTTAAAGTCATTTATAACCCTTGTTTGACTTTTTATAAGAGGTTTATAAAGGAATCTTTCCGTCGTTTTCGAAACAAGGTCCTTTTTAACCTTTTCGACAGAATTGAGGTAAGAATGTTTTTTTTAACTTATACGGCGGGTGCGGTTATTTTACGCCGTTATAAAATCTTCAAAGCTTCCCTTACAATCTTATAAGAATATTTTCAAAGAAAATGTTTTATTTTATATGGATCTTAAATTATTTCAAAATAAAAGGAGATATTTCTTTTAAAAGAATTTTGATTTCATCTATGTCAACATCCTTTGATGGATTTTAAGATTATTTGAAGTTGATTTATTATGATACAAAACTTCTATATTGTATTGAAGGTTTTGTGATATGTTTGACTATGGATGTGTTATTTTTATACCATTCATAGTTTATGGTGAAATTATTGACATTTCGTATGCTAGTTTTAATACGAATGTTTATGTTATGTTTAAACCTTTTCATATGGGAATGCATTGGACTTAATAAGTGACGGGTGGAGCCCGCTATAGCTCCTCGATGCATCGGTAGGTCTCATGAGACAAACTAGTGTCTTGGAACAAGGCCTTGACAAAATCTTATTTGTAGTCTTGGCACGAGGCCTTGGCTATGTGGTTATGATAGTCTGGCATTATGCATTCCAACATTATGAAAGTGGTTATTGATTTTTGCATGTGATTGTTCGATTAGTAGAATATCCATGTGAATAATTAAATGGCATTATTTCATTTTATTTATGCCATACCATGTTAAAAGTTCATATTTAAAAGGCTTTTGTTTTAGTTATACATTGCCTTAAATGTTTATTCTTTCCGCTATATTGTTATCCTTACTGGGCATTTGAGCTCACCCCTTTTCTATGTTTTATTTTTCCCAGGATGTGAAGAAGTAAGTTATGAATGACCTGCAGGGATTTTATGAGGGGATAATAGTGTGGTCTATTGAGACATTATGTTGTTGTAGTAGTTTTTCATTTTATAATGTAATGTAAAACTTATGAATATATCTGGCATTTTCCAAGGCTACTAAACCAATCGGTCTTTCGAGATTTGATCTTTCTTATGATCATGCCAATGTTATGTAATAATGCACCGATTCTGGGTAACTGGGGTCGGGGCGTTACAGTTGGTATCAGAGGAAGTTTAGTACAAACCTTGGAAGCTAGATTTAGATAAACTCTGATTAGAGCACGTATACCTAAGATGAACTTTGAGGATTAGTATAGAAGAACTTCCTAGAATTTTGGTATTGTAGAGATTTTGTGAGTTTTCCGAGCAATACATCCCTGTCTGGATACGAGCAGGTAGAGGCGGCTCTGGCACAGATGTACCTAGGGGTAAAACCCGAAAACACCGCTTTGAGCTAGACTCGAACGGGAACTGGTGCACGACAACGGGCCTTGCTGCACTCTTGGTTACGACACTCCCGGGGGATATGCTTAGGATAACTCTCATTTTCTTTACAAATCATTATGAAGGGTTTATGAGTATATACTTCCTCAAAGAAAACATTTTTATGATTATGGATTATATCCATAAATAGTTCAATTTATGTTAAGTGTTTTATAAGTATGGGATTATGTATTTTGATTCATAAACTGATCTAGTTTATGCCATTGTTTAGAAATGGTGCCTAGTGGAAGAAATGGAAACCGTATCAATGCACACACTCCATGTAGGGATTGCCCTCCTGCTCAAGATAATTATAGTGGGCTGGTGATGCAACTGGTGCGGATCAGCTAATCACCATACTGGGACAACTTACTCTGGTTATGAATAATAACCTTACCCGTATGGAGCACCCTGATCCGCAGCGTGGAGGATCAATGTTAGATCGATTCATGAGACAACAACCACCAACGTTCAATGGGAATACAAATCCCTTAGTATCTGAGCAATGGATATTTTCCCTAGAGAAAATATTTCAGGCTTTGGGGAGCAGTGAAAGGGAAAAAGTTATCATGGCAGTTTACCGCCTCACTGGAGATGCTGATCAATGGTGGTCATTGATTCAAAATACGAAGTAAGATGATGAAGTATCAAATATGAAATGGAGGGAGTTCAAAGATCTGTTTTTAGAAAAATACTTTCCTCGCGACCATCGAGCAGATATGGAAAGACAATTTCTGAGTCTGAGACAAAAGGAGGATGAGAATGTCACAAAGTATGAGGCTAACTTTACAAGGTTAGCGAGGTACGCTGGTGATTATATTCGCAACCCAAGAAGTAGGATTGATCGTTTCTTTGATGGGTTAAAACCATTTCTCCGTCGAGCATTAGTCTCACAATCCTTTTCATCGTACGAAGACATTGTCTCATGTGCTATCAAGACCGAAAAGTAATTATCTAAGTCTTATGACTTTAAAGCAAAGCAAGAGAAGAAGAGACCTACTGATCAATCTGGGAATGGAAATAAGGGGAAGAAGGGAAAGGTTGAATATCCATCTTGTGGTAAGTGCGGGAAGAAACATCCCGGTGCTTGCCTGAAGGGAATGGGAGTCTGTTACAAGTGTGGTGAAAAAGGCCACCAAGCTCATGATTGCAAGGGAAAGAAGGAAGCTACCAACGTTCAGTGCTACAATTGCAGGGAGATGGGGAATTATGCAAATGCATGTCCTAAGCGTCAGGAGAACTTACCTCAGAAAAGGCCAAGGGATCAAGGCCAGGCTTATGCTATCACTACTGCTGAGGTAGAAGCTCCGAAAGATGTGGTGGCAGGTAATTTAATGGTTTCCTCAAGTTTAGCAAATGCATTATTTGATTCTGGATCATCGCATTGTTTCATATCTTCCCAGTTTGCTAAGAAAATTAGATATTTCCAATTTGATTTAATAAGGGAGTTGTCAGTTAAAACTCCTAAGGGATGTATCGTTGCAACAAAGTTTTGTGAATCAGTCCCCATTAGAGCACATAAATTTTCTTTATCTGCTGATCTCATCGTCATACCTATGATTGAGTTTGATATAATCCTCGGTATGGACTGGCTTTCGGACTATGATGCGAAGATTTATTGTAAGAAGAAAGAGGTTACGATTCTTAATGATAATGATAAGGAACACCTTATTTTTAGAGCAGAACCGTCACCACCTAATTCTTATTTAGATCCACCCTCAATAGCTCAACTAAATTCAATTATTGGGGAGGAAGAGAATGAAATAACTGCGGGTGAGGAAAGGAATGTTCAAATAGAGGATGTACCTATTGGGAAAGAATTTGTAGATGTATTTCCAGAAGATTTACCTGGACATCCTCCAGAACGAGAAGTTGAGTTTTCCATTGATTTGATTCCTGGATCAAGGCCTATATCGAAGACCCCTTATAGAATGGCCACTGTAGAGTTAGTCGAACTAAATAAACAACTAGAGGAATTGAGTAATAAGGGATTTATTCGCCCTAGTGTTTCTCCATGGGGAGCCCCTGTTCTTTTTGTTAAAAAGAAAGATGGATCTATGAGGTTATGTATCGACTACAGGGAGATCAATGCTATAACGATAAAGAACAAGTATCCCCTACCTCGTATTGATGATTTATTTGACCAACTGCATGGAGCTCAATACTTTTCAAAGATTGACCTTCGATCTGGATACCATCAGTTGTGTGTGAAGAAGGAAGACATTCCGAAAACAGCATTTCGAACCAGGTACGGGCATTACGAGTTTACTGTAATGCCGTTTGGATTGACTAATGCACCCTCTGTATTCATGGATCTGATGAATAGAGTTTTCAAGGAGTATCTCGATGAATTTGTGGTGGTATTTATTGATGATATCTTGGTATACTCCAAAACCTACGAAGATCATGAAAATCACTTGCGCATTATCTTGAAGACTCTGAGGAGGCATGAATTATATGGGAAGTTTAGCAAGTGTGAATTCTGGCTTCAGGAGATTTCTTTTCTTGGCCATATTGTCTCTAAAGATGGAATCTCTGTTGATCCTTCTAAGACCAAGGCAATCCAAGAATGGCCAGCACCTACGAGTATAACTAAGGTACGTAGTTTTATTGGCTTGGCAGGTTATTATCGACGTTTCGTCCAGAATTTTGCCCGATTGGCTAACCCATTAACGAAGCTCACACGTAAAGGGGTTAAATTTGTTTGGACAAAAGAGTGTGAAGAATGTTTCGAAGAATTGAAGAAAAGATTAGTCAATGCTCCTATATTGACTCTACCATCGGGGAATGATGGGTTCGTTATTTATAGTGATGCATCAAAGAAAGGACTTGGTTGTGTCCTTATGCAGAATGATAGAGTTATTGCCTATGCATCACGACAGTTGAAAATTCATGAACAAAACAATCCTACTAATGATCTTGAGTTAGCAGCTGTGATCTTTGCTTTGAAGATATGGAGGCACTACCTCTATGGTGAAAAATGTGAGATTTATACTGATCACAAGAGTCTGAAGTATATTTTCTCACAAAAAGAACTCAACATGAGGCAAAGGAGATGGCTTGAATTACTCAAGGATTATGATTGAACGATACACTACCACCCGGGGAAAGCAAACAAAGTAGAAGATGCTTTGAGCAGAAAAGACCATGGAGTTCTGAACATAATGAGAATTGAAAGGGATCCAATTTTCATGGATCTAGTGAAGATGGACATGGGAATAACCAGGGAAGGTGAAACATCAATGCTCTTTCAAATGGTTGCCAAACCATCTTTACTAGAAAGGATTAAGAGTTCTCAGAACGATGATGAAGAATTTCAGAAGAAGATTAAAGCTGTGAATGATGGGAGATTGAGAGACTTTGTGTATGAAGATGGAATTTTGAAATTCGGGAAGAGACTTTGTGTTCCCAATATACCTGATCTAAAAAGGGAATTGCTGGATGATGCTCATAGTTCCAATTTCTCTATACACCCTGGGAGCACCAAAATGTATAGAGATTTGAAGGAACATTTTTTGTGGGACAACATGAAGAGGGAGATTGCTGATTTTGTGTCAAGATGTATGGTTTGTCAACAAGTGAAAGCTGGAAGGCAACAGCCTGGAGGAGTCATGCAACCTCTTCCCATACCAGAGTGGAAATGGGAAAATGTTACGATGGACTTTGTCATGGGGCTACCAAAGACTCCTAGAAGGAATGATGCAATATGGGTGATTGTTGATCGTCTTACCAAGTCAGCACATTTTCTTTCTATAAGAGAAGATCTACCCCTGGAACGTCTAGCAAGACTATATATTAATGAAGTTGTGAGACTTCATGGAGTACCCCTATCGATTGTTTCTGATCGTGACCCCCGTTTTACTTCAAGATTTTGGAAAAGTCTTCAGAAATCCCTGGATACTGAACTTCATTTGAGCACTGCTTACCACCCTCAGACAGACGGACAATCAGAACGGACTATTCAAACCTTAGAAGACATGTTGAGATCTTGCTCACTTGACTTTCAGGGTATGTGGGATCAATATTTACCTCTGGTAGAATTTTCCTATAACAATAGCTTCCATTCGAGTATTCAGATGGCACCATATGAAGCGTTATACGGAAAGAGATGTCGTACACCAACCTGTTGGGATGACGTTGGTGAAAGAAAACTTGTAGGCCCAGAACTGGTGGAGGAAACGGTGGAAAAGGTGAAAGTAATCCAAAATCACATCAAAGCAGCTCAAAGTAGGCAGAAGAGCTATGCCGATAATCGAAGGAAGGATTTGGAATTTCAGGTCGGTGATCATGTTTTCCTAAAGGTATCGCCATGGAAGGGAGTCATACATTTTGGTAAGAAAGGTAAATTGAGTCCCAGGTACATCGGACCTTTCGAAATTCTAGAACGAATTGGGGCTGTAGCTTACCGATTGGCAATGCCGCCAAGTCTCTCCAAAGTTCACGATGTGTTCCACGTATCTCTGTTGAGAAAATACATGCCTGACCCAACGCATGTACTCACCTATGAGGAATTAGAACTGGAACCCGATCTGTCTTATTGCGAAGAGCCCGTCAAGATTCTTGATACGAGAGAACAAGTACTGAGAAACCGGACGACGCGTCTGGTAAAAGTTTTGTGGAGAAATCATAAGATGGAAGAGGCAACGTGGGAACCCGAGGAACTTATGATGAAAAACCACGCGAGTCTTTTTATGCAGTAATACCCTAGAAATTGCGAGGACGCAATTATTTGAAGGAGGGGAGAATGTAACACCCCAAGCTTCTACGGTACGTTTCCCTTCGAATAATGCGATAGCGTGTGTTGTACGCAACCTCGAGTTCTAACACACACCACAACTAATTAAAATAGCCGTTGTGAATAGTAATACCTACTTTTTGAAATCACATATATTTTATATTTCAAAATGGACTTCATTTTTAGATTCGGAATATTAAAATTAGCCTAGGGTGAAATTTTGGTACTTTTCGGATAACTTTTATATTTTGATGAATAGTGAAAATTACTAAATTTTAATTAAAAACAACTTTTTTAATCAAAATAATTAATAGTGATAAATTGTGAATTTGAGTGGTTTTAAAGTATATTTAGAATATATTTTTACCATTTAATATAATGTTGGTCATTGGACATAATTTTACAATTAAACCGAACATAAACAAGTGTCAATCTTTTGATAGTTATTACCTCTTAAAAACACGCTTTTTGTTTTGACAGCGGGAATTAATTTTAAATTAATTTCTACCACTTCTGTGTTTTGAATTTAGGAAAATGGATTCCATATTTGGAATCAGGATGTTCAAATTGTGTAAATAGGTAACTTTTATTTTTAGACATTTTGAATAGTTACTGTGGTAAATATTTTATTTACCATGGTTAAAGGGTAAATCCGGTAAATAAGGGTTAAAAAATAATATTATAATAATACAAAATTACCCTAAAACGTGTCCTAACCTTATTGGTGGACACATACCCGACCATGGGAATCCATGGGTCAATTTGGGGACCCCTTGGATCCACTTGTATGTGGTAGGGACACATTATATTAATAAAGTTAAAATAAAAATAAAAATGGCATAAGCTTACATCTTTTAGAAGAACAATTTTTACATAGGGTTATACATGTTGAATTTTCGATTATAAATATTAATTAGAAAGCTAATAAGACTTCCTACATAATGATATTTTATTTATAATTTTTAGACATCAGATAATTTAAATTATTAATGACACAATAATGATGCAATGGTTACCTCATTAATAAATCATTTAAATAAATAAGATTATAATGATTAAAATATTATCTAAAACCTGTCCAATTCTTATTGGTTGATGTTATTTAGAATATGAGTCATCTTATCTTAGACCTCAATGATTTTTGGACCATTATAAACCGAATATAATTATATTATAAAGTAATACTTTCACTCTTTCCTAAAGAGCCCCTCCTCCCCCTTATAAAAGGAGACCACTTCTACTCATTCCTCACACCTCTCAAGCCACTTGTCTCGTCCAAACTCTGCCCAACTAAGCTCCCCACATCCCTCTCCTCCTCCTTGAAGCTTCCCCTTAGGCAGAAAGCATTTCAACAGGTCCTTTGGTTCCAACCAAAGCGAGTTACCTAAATTAAAGGTAACGATTTCTCTTAAATTATTTTCATTTATTTTGCTTCTTCAACCCCCAAACTCTTTTTATTTCCTTTCTTTTGTAACAACACCAGTATCCTCAATATACTAGGATGTTTTTATAATAAGGATTCAAACTACACATACACACAAATCCATCTAATGGATGATGAAAATAATGTTTCTGTGGATGGCAAACTAACGCCTCACGAAACGATGATTGTTCAAACACATCTTACCGCCTCTCATGGTGGCCATTATGATGGCACTGTAATTAAATATGATGTTAATGATATATATTTTATATATAATCTTCTGTAATTCCATTTTATTTCATACCATTATTCGTTTCATGTTGTATATACATACGATAATTTCATTTGAGGAAGTGCGGACTACCGCCCCCTTAAAATGATATGACTCGTTCATACCACACATGGAACGTATAAAGGATGGTGTTAATGAACTTAAGTAACATATATAAAATATTATATTATACTGGAATAGTAATATACCTATGTATCATTTGTATTCGATTCTTTTAAAATAAAAATTAAATGGAAGTAGCGTTCGTGCGTACGTACGGACTACCGTCTCCACGAACGCGATGAGATTCATTTTCCATCGTATCCATTCAAGTATAATTATCATTTGATGATTTAAAAATGATGTTTAAGGACTTGATACCATTCTGGATTTGAATAATATACAACTTATCCTTTACAAACATGTCTTACGTAACAAAACATACAAAAGCAAACAAGTAAGTTCACACCCGAAACAGCGATAATACTAAGATATTATTATCAAATCAATATTAAAAGATCATATATGATATCATATTAATGTATATGATTCTTGTATAATTTAGTAACAATTATTTCACTATTATACAGGAGGTTAACCTACCCCAACCAAGGAAAAGTACAAGGTAAGGGTTTATTTCACAATCTCTTCATTATCCGAGGTTGTTTATACGTAATAATCTACTGGGATATCTTTATCATCCACATACATGTTTCTTAAAAATGTATTTCAAAACATTTTTACTATTTACAAGAATATGGGTTAAAGTCATTTATAACCCTTGTTTGACTTTTTATAAGAGGTTTATAAAGGAATCTTTCCGTCGTTTTCGAAACAAGGTCCTTTTTATCCTTTTTGACAGAATTGAGGTAAGAATGTTTTTTTTAACTTATACGGCGGGTGCGGTTATTTTACGCCGTTATAAAATCTTCAAAGCTTCCCTTACAAGCTTATAAGAATATTTTCAATGAAAATGTTTTATTTTATATGGATCTTAAATTATTTCAAAATAAAAGGAGATATTTCTTTTAAAAGAATTTTGATTTCATCTATGTCAACATCCTTTGATGGATTTTAAGATTATTTGAAGTTGATTTATTATGATACAAAACTTCTATATTGTATTGAAGGTTTTGTGATATGTTTGACTGTGGATGTGCTATTTTTATACCATTCATAGTTTATGGTGAAAGTATTGACATTTCGTATGCTAGTTTTAATACGAATGTTTATGTTATGTTTAAACCTTTTCATATGGGAATGCATTGGACTTAATAAGTGACGGGTGGAGCCCGCTATAGCTCCTCGATGCATCGGTAGGTCTCATGAGACAAACTAGTGTCTTGGCACAAGGCCTTGACAAAATCTTATTTGTATTCTTGGCACGAGGCCTTGGCTATGTGGTTATGATAGTCTGGCATTATGCATTCCAACATTATGAAAGTGGTTATTGATTTTTGCATGTGATTATTCGATTAGTAGAATATCCATGTGAATAATTAAATGGCATTATTTCATTTTATTTATGCCATACCATGTTGAAAGTTCATATTTAAAAGGCTTTTGTTTTAGTTATACATTGCCTTAAATGTTTATTCTTTCCGCTATATTGTTATCCTTACTGGGCATTTGAGCTCACCCCTTTTCTATGTTTTATTTTTCCCAGGATGTGAAGAAGTAAGTTATGAATGACCTGCAGGGATTTTATGAGGGGATAATAGTGTGGTCTATTGAGACATTATGTTGTTGTAGTAGTTTTTCATTTTATAATGTAATGTAAAACTTATGAATATATCTGGCATTTTCCAAGGCTACTAAACCAATCGGTCTTTCGAGATTTGATCTTTCTTATGATCATGCCAATGTTATGTAATAATGCACCAACTCTGGGTAACTGGGGTCGGGGCGTTACAGAAGCATTCCACAGCAGCTTGGTATTTGGGAAGATTTGGAGGCACTTCTAGGGAACACCCCACTCCTATCTATTTTCAAGGTCAGCACTCCTATTTTTCGCGATTTATTTTTGGAGTTTGCGGCCTCTTTTGAGTTTGATGGAGCAGAGTACCGGGAGACACGTGGTGATGCGGTGCCCGTGGTACGGTTCCAGCTAAGCGCCCGACGTTTCTCCCTCACTATGTCCGAGTGTGGCCGAGGGTGCGGCTTCTACCCCTATCCTATCACCCCACCCCCCGTTTCTACCATGACCCAGCCTCAGTGCTCTAATCTCGTTACCATGTGGTGGGAGATCACTGGGCCTGACCACCGGTATTCCCCCACTTCCCAGAAGAGCACTCTTATCATCGACCCAATCCTTCACTTCTCCCACCGGTGTTCCAGCGCCATCCTCTTTCCCCGCCATGAGGATATGGGAGTCGTGACTGGCCGTGACATGGAGCTCCTTACCTGTGTCATTCGGCACGACTACCCGGACCTCCACTATCTAGCCGTCTCCTATTTCCACTCCATGTTTACCGGCCGTTAGGGAAAACTGAACGACGGATTTTACACTACCCGTCTCGCCCACCACCATGGGGTATTTGAACTCTCTTTGCCTCGTGACCTGTTAGGTTCACCCCAGTAGATGGACTTCCTCATGCTCATTCGCATTGGGATGGTCTGGAAGCAGGGGGGTGACTAAATCCTTACCCAGGTCCGCCCCCACCCACCTGCTGACCCCCCTACCCCAGATGATTCCCCTGCTCCTCCTTCCTAACCCCCTCCAGTTTACTCACCCCACCCCTCCTCCCACCCCTTCTTCTTTTGGACTTCCTTCTTCTATCACCCCACCGTCCTCACCAAATCCCACACCCTCGGTCGATCTTGCCCTTTCCCACCGCCTAGCCGCGATGGAGCAGGTCTTGGGATGCTTGGACAACTGACAGGATCAGATGGAGTAGCAGTTAGTTCATATCATCAGCCGCCAGGACACCATTGCACGGAATTTGATTCGCCTTGATAGCCTCCAGGACCACTTGGAGCAGCAATTGGTGCATATTTCTCAGCATCTTGGTCTTCTGTTGCCTCTGCCACCTGCCTCAGCCTCCACTTCTGGCCCTTGTGATAATGCTCCACCGACCTTTCCTGTGTCGGCCACAGATTCTGTTCTGCTGTCTACTGTAGTCCCTGCTGCTACTTCTCATGCTGCCACCACTGCTGGCGGTCCAGGGCCTGCTGCTGGGCTTCATTTTCTGAATCTCGTTCCTGCTGCTCCTACTTCTACAGCTACCCTTCCTGGTGCAACATCTGATCCTCCCGCTTCCATGACTCCTACGCTGTCTTTTCCAGCCGATTCTGTACTGGATGTGCCGTCCCCTGAGGCGACACCATGATCGTGACATTTTTCTTTATCTTTTATATCTCTTTTGTCCTTTTATGTGATGTGATGTTATGCATGTTTTCAATTTTATTTTTCCTCGACAGTCATAGGTATCATGGAGCGACTCCAGACATCCTTTTTTGAGGGGATTATTTTCCAGTTTATTCTTGTCCCTCTATTTCACTTTAATACTTCCACTGCTTCCCCTCGTTTTGCTCCTGTCATCTTTGCCTTTCCCACCCTTTACCTTAGCATTTCACTTGGTGGACCATGTACGGTATTCAGTGGGGGGGAGTTTGATGCACCCAATTTTTGTATACATTTTCATATATATTATTGAAAATATAAACATGTTTTCAGAAAATATCTGTTGTTTAATGAACATATTCTATGATTTTAGTGATTCTGTTTACATTCAAGAGCTTTCTGGATAAAATACACAAATCAAGGGAAGTTTTTGGAAATTTTAAAACTACACGACGTGTACTTTTTATACACGTCGTGTACATCCAGACAGGGACACAGATCGAAGGATGGAGTACATGACCATGTCACCAAGCAGATGTTACACGCCGTGCGAGGCGGTGTTACACGCCATGTACTACATTCTTGAAGAAGTTGTTTCCAAGAAGAGTCTACATGCCCATGTGGCCGTTGAAGGAGACACGGCGTGTTCCATTTCTACACGCAATTTCTGCTATTCTAGAAGGATTTGGTGGCAAAACATTGACACTACACGCCGTGTATGGCGGCGCTACATGCTGTGTACACTAACCTATCAGGCGGTGCCATGTTCAATGTCAAAGACATCATGTTACGTCGCATACCAGTGGAGAAAATGGCGCCCAAAGCACGTTAACGGAAGTACACAACATTTACTTTCTATACACTCCGTGTAATTTATTTTTCAATAAATAGAGGCCTTGGCCTTCATATTTTAAAGTTCAAAACCATTGAATGAGGGGAGAAGTTCTTCTGTTACCGTTCCCAAGCCACCGTGGTGCCGTAGATCCACCATTCCTCCTACCGACACCACTCCTCAAAGCTTACAAGATGAATTCTTTAGGTATCTGAGTGTGTTGTCCCTATTTTTCTTTCAAACTACTAGAAGACATGTCAACCAACAGCTTCTAGTGGAACTTTGAGCGGGGGACTCAAAAAAGAGTTATGCATAGTATTGACGCTACCACCATGCTCGCTTCTCAGTTGGATACAATATCCAAGAAAATCAACGCATTGAATCTCAAAGGAGCATCTCAAGTTCATGCGGAGAACTATCTATCATGTGGCGACTGTGGTAACAACCACAATCTGGGATAATGCCCGAGACTTCCATCCGACCCTTCGACAAGCGAGGTGAGCTTTGTTGCTCAAAATCGAGGGTCGAATCTATATCAACAGTACCAAAACCCGACATGACAAGATAATCAGAACCAAGGCTGGGGTCAATAGCAGCAAAACCCTATTCCCCTGCGACCGACCAACTACAATTAGCCTTAGTATTAGAATCAGTTTCCAAGATAGCAGTTCCAGCAGGGTTCCTATCAGCAGTAAGTGTACCAGAACCCTCGGCTACAGTAACAAAGGAAGCCACCACCTCCCCTACCTGCTCATCCATCTCAGCAAGAGAACACATCAAGCTTAGAGTACATTCTGAATAAATTAATATCAACTACTAATAAAAAATTCCAAAACTATGAGGCTTCCATTTGAAGGCTCGAGAATCATATTGGCCAGATAGCAAACCAGCTATCAGAGAGGCAGGTCGGTACACTTCTGGGAAACACAGAGAATAATCCGAGGGAGGAGGCCCATTCTCACATGCTCCGGAGTGGCAACGAGATCCAACAGACCCAACCAGCACAACCAGGTGCCCCCACACATTCTGATGATGAAGGACATACTAGTACTGACCCCTCCTCATCTAAAAGCCCGTAGAAGGAGGCTTTGTAGAATGAAGGAAAGGTGGTAGTCCAACCATTCAAGCATGCATTACCTTTTCCAGAGATGAGGAAGAAAAGAATGTTAGATCACCAATTTGGAAAATTCATGGACGTATTCAGGTAGCTATATACCAACATCCCATTTGTGGAGGCCCTGACAAAAATTTCTACATACGCAAAATTCATGAAGGACATCCTTTCCAATTAGCGGAAGATGGAGGATCTTGGTGTTATTGCACTAACAAAGGAGTTCTCCACAGTCATTCAACATTCCATTCCTCCAAAGCTCCAGGATCCAGGTAGTTTTACTATTCCCTACAAAATTGGACCCTGTGACTTTGGAAAAGCTCTATGCGACTTGGGAGCAAGTGTCAACCTCATGCCATTCTATGTTTTACAAAAGCTCGAGCTCCATGATTTGAAGCCAACCTGAGTATCCCTTCAACTTGTTGATCGATCCATTAAGTATCTGAAGGGGATACTGTAAGATGTACTGGTGAAAGTTGGACGATTGATCCTCCTAGATGATTTCATGATCCTCGACATGGGGGATGATCTGGAGGTACCAATAATATTGTGAAGACCTTTCCTATCCACTGGGAAGGCAGTCTTTGATGTTCACCTGGGAGAGCTGATTTTCCAGGTAGGAGACGAGAAAGTCTCCTACAACGTTCTCAAAGCCATCAAGCAGGCATCATCGTCCGATCATGAGGATTGTTCTGCTATAACTACCATGGATGATCGCCTAGTGGATGATTTGGTATGTTCCTATATTTATTATAACTTTAAAATTCCAGAAATTCATGTTGAAGAAGAGCCAGAGAACTTGCAACACTTAGATGGCTAGGGCGGCCACTATTGGGACCATTATCCACCGTAAATATCAGGTAATCAAGGTAAGAAGGTCGAGCCAACGACCTAAAACAAAGGCGCTTCCTGGGAGGCAACCCAGAGGTTACACGCCGTGTCCCACTTATATACACAGCGTGTACATATCTTTTTTATTTATAATATTAATAGAATAAATCTATAGCATAATAAATAAATAACCAGGGATGATGCCGGTGCTGATGGTAAAGTCACAGGAGTTTATTCGAGCTGTCCCCGGTTCGAATCCTCCTGACCTACCTTCGGCACGGGGTTCCTCCTTTTATTTACATGGCGTGTGTTGTTTTTTTCATATATATATATATATTTGTAAATGTGTTTAAATATAATAAAACCCATGATGGGGATGGACTGGTTGGCTAGAATTGTAACTTGGTCCCAAAAGGCCCAGGTTCGAATCCAGACAACCATTCCATTTCCATCATTTGTTCTTTTAATAAAAACCACATGACGTGAATTTCGATATATGTCGTGTGCTCCATAATCATTTAATATAAATTAAAAACTTTTTAAAAATAATAAATAAAATGTGGGTAAAGTTGGCGGATTGGAAAAGTCTTGGCACCAGGTTCAAAAGTCCTGGGTTCAAATAATGATAATCTCCCCACTTCATCCCCATCCTTTCCTAAATAAAAACCACATGCCGTGTTGTTCTTTATTCCCTTGTGTATCGGCCGTATAGATTAACTATATATAAATGATTAATACGGTCAGCAGTACAACCTTTGCTCCAGTGGATGAGGGCTTCCATTTGGAACGGCTGATTGTCGGTTCGAACCTCTCCCCAAGCACCGGACCAAAGGTTGTACTTCTCTTTTTCTGATTTTATGTTACACGGCCTGTATATCCTGATAAACGTCGTGTATAGGTCTATTTGTAATAGAATTTGTAAATATATCTATTTTATTTTAATTATTAATAATAATTATTATATAGTTTACTATAATAATTATATATTTATATATATTAGTTAAAAAAAGTTGGGAATACACGGTGTGTAGTCCAAACGTACACACCGTTTACCGAGGCTATATAAGCCGTGGGACACCCAGATTGAGCATGTGTCACGAGGCTCCCCATTTCTCCCTCTTCTTCCCGTTTCTTCTCCCGAACGACACCCGCACCCCCATTTCTTAGATCTGTCAATTTGGTGCGTTTCAAGATCCGATTTCTCTTGCATTGTGATCTTTGGTCAAGGTACGTCATTCTACACCCTCTATTTTAAATTTTTAGACTCGTTTAGGGTGATTTTTGGATCGGCCGACCTTTCGAATTCTGCCAATACACGGCTACGAAATGAAGAACACACGTTGTGTACTTATATACATGGCCACACACAAAATACTTCTAAATTTGAATATACACGGTGTGTATATTCGGTACACACCGTGTACCGTTACTCGTTGGGCCCGAGTACCCCTTTGCACATGGCCTCACACACCATTTTCACGTACACGGCGTGTGTGTTTGGTACACACCGTGTATATCCTTCCCTTTAGCCCCTCTGTGTGTGGCACTTGACACGGGCTCTCACCCAATGTTCCAAAACACGACGTGTATGTTCGGTACACGCCGTGTCTTTTAATTCTCTCGGTCGGCCCGTGTCTCTCCCCATACACGACCATGTACCTCAAGTAAAAGACACGCCGTGTATTTAACCTACAATGTGTGTAGTTTTTCTTTGAATTGATTAAAACATGGTCGTGTCCTTTGTAACACAAGACCACCTACACTTTCAGTAAACACAGTGTTTATGTTTGGTACATGCAGTGTACTTTTACATGGTCTATTTTTTTCCCCTTGGTGTGTCTATCCAGAGAACACAGGATACTCTACCTTTTTCACTACACACCATGTACTCTGGATGTACACGCCGTGTACTTTTTTTTTCTCACATTTTCTTCGTTTTATTTTGTTTTCTTTTTTTTCCTTTTGTTTGGTTTTTCTTTTATCCAGGTTATAGCAGATCATGATCCTTCCCGAGGGAAGAGGGAGGCCTCCCCCACTGAGGGCGAGGGGTCCATTTTTCGGCGGATTCGACTCCCCCCACCGACGTAGCCATACCCCGATGCTCTGGTCTTCGAGCTCCCTCTATTGGCCATTCTACCGCCACTCACTCCCTCAACGGAGGTCGGGCCTACTTCTGCTACACCTCCACCTTCTGGCACCGAGATTCCAAGCACCACTATTTCTAATGCACCAGTTACCGCTCTCCCTATGCAATCTTCATCAGCATCTCGTCCCTCTTCGAGCAAACCATCCACCGTGCCACCCTTTACTTCAGCAGATCCACCCACAGAGCCATCCCCTGCTGATGCACCGACACCTGGGTCGGGACCTGCAGGTGCTCCCTATACCTACACGGAATTCCCGGTCGCCGATCTCACATATGACTGGGTCTGACGATTCTCTCGCCGGCCGATACTGTTGAGTGGCCGATATCTCGATAGCAGCATTCCGCAGCAGCTAAGTATTTGGGGAGATTTGGAGGCACTTCTCGAGCACACCCCAATCCTAGCTATTTTCCAGGTCAGCACTCTTGTGTTTTGCAATTTATTTTTAGAGTTCGCGGCCTCATTTGAGTTTGATGGAGCAGAGTACCGGGAGACACCTGGTGATGCGGTGCCCATGGTACGTTTCAGGCTTGGCGGCTGACGTTTCTCCCTCACTATGACCGAGTTTGGCTGAGGTTGCGACTTCTACCCCCATCCTATCACCCCACCCACCGTTTCTACCTTGACCCGGCCCGAGCGCTCTGAGATCGTTGCCATGTGTTGGGAGATAACTTGGCATGACCACCGGTATTCCCCCACTTCCCATAAGAGAACTCTTATCACCGACCCCATCCTTCACTTCACCTACCGTTGTTTCAGCGCCATTCTTTTCACCCCCCATGAGGATATGTGGGTCGTGATGGGCCATGACATGGATCTCATTACATGTATCATCCGACACGACTAACCAGACCTCCCCTATCTAGCCGCCTCCTATTTCCACTCCATGTTTTCCTGCCGTCAGGGCAACGTGAATATCAGTTTTTACACTACCCATCTCACCCACCACCTTGAAGAATTCGAGCCCTCTTTGCTTCATGACCTGTTAGGTTCACCGCAGTGGATGGACTTCTTCATGCTCATTCTCATGGGGATGGTCCGGAAGCAGGGGGTGCCTACATCATTGCCCAGGCCTGCCCCCACCCACCTGCTAACCCCCCTGCCCCAACTGATGCCCCTGCTCCTCCTTCCTCACCCCCTTCAGTTTCCTCACCCCACCCCCTCCTCCTGCCCCTTCTTCTTCTGGCCTTCCTTCTTATGTCACCCCACCGTCCTCACCTACCCCTGCACCCTCAGTCAATCTTTCCCTTTCCCACCACCTAGCCGTGATGGAGAAGGTCTTGGGTCGCTTGGAATACCGACAGGATCAAATGGAGCAGCTGTTAGTTCATATCATCGGCCGCCAGGACACCATTGCACGGCATTTGATTCGTCTCGAGAGCCGCCAGGACCGCATGGAGCAGCTATTGGTGCATATTTCTCAGCATCTTGGTCTTTCGTTGCCTCCGCCACCCACCTCAACCTCCGCTCTTGGCCCATGTCCTACTGCTCGACCGGCCTTTCCTACACTGGCCACAAATTCTGTTCTACTGTCAACTGTAGGCCCTACTGCTACTTCTCCTACCGCCACCACTGCTGTCGGTCCAGGGCCTACTGATGAGCTTCACTTTCTAAATCTCGTGCATGTGGATCCTACTTCTCCAGTTACCCTTCCCAGTGCAGCATCTGAGCCTCCCACTTCCACGACTCCTACGTCGTCTCTTCCAGCCGATTCTATACTGGATGTGCCGTCCCCTGAGGCAACCCCATGATCGTGACATTTTTCTTTATCTTGTATATCTATTTTTTCATTTTATGTGCTGTGATGTTATGCATGTTTGCAGTTTTCTTTTTCCTCGACAGTCACAAGTATCATGGAGCGAATCCATGCATCATTTTTCGAGGGGAGTATTTTTCATTTTATTCTTGTCCCTCTCTTTCACTTTAATACTTCCACTGCTTTCCCTCATTTTTCTCCCGTCATCATTTCCTTGCCAACCCTTTCCCTTAGCATTTCACTTGGTGGACCATGTGCGGTATTCAGTGTGGGGGAGAATCTATCTCTTTCACCTTATTCATGGCCCTTAACCTAATCTAGGAGACATAATTATTAGATTATATATTTGCAAAATTGAGGCAATTTTTAGTTAATCATATTTATAAATGCTTAAGTTATCAGTAGGAACTTTTTGAGGTTTGCATGCTTATTTTGATTTTTGAGTGTTTTAAAATGATTGCTGATATAGTTTCAATTGCAACGTTTAATCCTTGATTAATTACATTGATTAGGATAATCATTTATATGCATGTCATGACCTGATTGACCCTTTATTATTCTTCCACTCTTGAGAGGTATTCTAAACCCCTCTTCGTATTTCTTTTTTAAATACCCTCTTTCTTGATAGATTATTAGGATATGAATCACTACCAGAATTTGCATGTTTTATTTTCAAAACATGAAGAATTTTTGAATTACATTAAAATTATTGAGGCATTAGATTGTTTCAAACCCTTTATCTTGATACCTACCCTATTTTTAATATTCGTTAAGCCAATAAAAGCCATGAACAACCTTTATAGGAAGCCATGTTAAAAGCCTATTTCCCTTCCTCCCTTATTTCTTTTTTATCTTTGCATGATTATTCATTTTGGAGCTTTAAAGAGGGAGTTGGAAATATATGGAATATTGTTGTGCACAACCATGAAATAATGTGTGGGGGAGTGCCTCTTGATTATTTGGGGTAGAATGGGTTCCAAAAAACTACTCATTGTATTCATAAGTGTTTCCCTTGTAAAAAAACAAAAAGGGGACCTTATGCTTATTTACTCATGAAACCTACTTGCCTAAGGAAGATGGTGCTGATTACCAAAGCATTTGGCTGTGCTTGTGAAGGATACACTTTCATTGAGATTTATTTTTAATATCATGCAATGTTGTTTAAAAGAATTTGCATTCATTTTTTAGGCCTTAGAATTTATTTTTCACATCTTAACCTACCAACCCTTATCCACAGAGACATCTGAACCTTCTTGATAAAGGCCTCATGATTTTTCTAATTAAATTTTTTTTTGATGTAGAGAACAAGATAACTTTCAATCCTATGGATAGATTGTATATATATTTGATTGATCATAACTCTGAATAAATCCATCTTGAGTGTGGAGTGTTATTTTCACTAGTAAGATAAATCATCAAGTGGCATGCTTATTTTTGAAAGGTTGAAAAATGTGTTGAAAGGGGATGAATAGTTAATTGAAGTATATATGAGGCATGATTTTAATATCTTCTGAATTGAATTTGTTTGTGCCTTTTAGAATTTTCCTCAGTAACATTATCATTTATACTTTTGATTATTTAAATTCCTTCCTTTTAAACAGTATAGGCTCTTTTAATTAGATGTTGATATTTTTCTTGAGGGAAAGCAAATGACTAAGTGTGGGGGAGTTTGATTCACCCAATTTGTGTATAAATTTTCATATATATTATTGAAAATAAAAACATGGTTTCAGCAAATATAAGTTTTTTCATGAACATATTCTTTGATTTTTGCGATTCTTCTTACTTTCATGAGCTTTTTGGCTAAAATACACAAATCAAGGGAAGTCTGTGGAAATTTTAAAATGACACGGTGTGTAATTTTTATACATGTCGTGTACATCCAGACAGGGACACAGATTGAAGGAGGGAGTACACGCCCATGTCACCCGGCAGAAGCTACACGCCATGTGAGGTGGCGTTACACGCCGTGTACTACATTCTAGAAGCGGTTGTTGCCAAGAAGAGTATACGCGCCCATGTGGTCGTTGAAGGAGACACGAAGTCTTCCATTTCTACACGCCATGTACACTCAACTATCAGGTGGCGTCGTGTTCATCGTTGAGGATGTTGATCATCTAGAATGACCCTTCTGGATTATCTCATTATGTTTGTAAGGATCCAAACTAAAATCCCTTTAGCAGTGATCCACACGTTCTCTGATGGCCTCTTATTGACTCCGCTCGTTCTCTGGGTGCTTGCACGATGAAGGGAGTGTATTGTGTCATTTTTTCATGATCTCTTGTTCTTCAGCTTTGAAGAACGTATCTCGTTCTTGAGAGGAAGGATAAGAAGATTTGGGAGATAAATAGATTGGCTCATCAATTCTCAATTCACCAGGCATGTGGTGTGGTGTATGGCACAATAGGCGTACTTTCCAATTCATATACATGGAATTTTAGATACAATATTTAATTTCATATCAACAATTATATACATTCATTACTATATAGATGACCCATGAATTTAATAATAATACCGCGTCATTATTTATAGTGTGCTAACTTGTACAAAAATATTATAAATAAAATTATGCGTCATAAAATAATAGTAGAGTTATTTTAATTTGTGCCAACTAGTTAAATAATTATTTACCATCGTGAAAATAATTATCTTACTACCGAACCGACCTTGGTCCAGTTGAACTTCTCTTCCATTTTTTTGACACCCAAATAAATACATAAATAATTTATTAACTTAAATAAATATTTTATTTTAAAACTAGAAAATAAATATTTATTAAATGTTCAATAAAATAAATAAATACATTTTATTTAATTTATGAAATCATTGTAACTTAAATAAAATTATTCCACATTATTGAGAATAATATTTCTTTCATTAATTAAATTCAAATAGAATTTAACCGAGACCACCAAAAATACTTATTGCGTGACCCTTTAAGATTATTTCTCGTTGGAATTACGTGGGCCTGCCTAAAGTCTAAGAGTACTATCTAGAAAAGGTTAATGGAACCCAAGAGAAAGAATATAAAGTTTCTACAATGAAATACACATAAAAACACTCACTATGTAATATAATTCCTTTGACGCAATATCTCATCAACCAAGTTTCATGATTGTGTCATCAACTTTTATGCTTGATACGTCGTTCTTTGACTGCCTGAAATAAACTCATCATTACCCCATGGACATGGAATTTTGCATGATGGTTCTATTTCAATCAAAGGGATGAGATATCATCTTCCATAAATAGAAGGGACAAATCCTTCCTCGACTTATCTATTAATAACATGCCAATTGTGATGCACCCAACGTACCCTACTCCCACCAACTGTCTGCGTGATGGTCTTAGTCAGTAAATATAATCACGTAAGTCGTGACACATATTAATGTTAATGTTAAATTATAAGGATCATTACACACACTAGCTGATAGAAATACTTGATGACACCAAAACATGAAGAATTCCTACTAGCAGGTCAGTTCTCATAATCTTTTATCTTCGAGATTACCAAGTGATAACTTCATGAGGGGAAGCCTCGTATGCTTACGAGTGCTCGCACCCGATGATCTATATGTTATGTGTCCCATCATAGCATTTCGTCCAACCACAAAACTATATTTAAGAATATTATTATAGAATTTGATGGTTCTCATCATAGTGGGGAACTTCCATGGCCTTATCTGTGCAACAAATACTCTAGGAAATTTATTACATCATATTCAAGTAGAACAATGAACAATATGTAATAATACATTAATTATCCATGTAATCAAAGTAAAACAAGTTGGTTCTAGGACACCAACATTTACAATTGTATATCATAAAAAATTCATGGAAATTTTTAGTAAGATAATGTATAATGAAATATGTTCCATACATAAGATTTAGTGGTCATCCTAGCCTCTCCATTATATTGATGTATCAAATCATATTGATTACTTGATTAGAGACTTAAGTTCTTTACATCATCTTACCAAAAATTGATCTTTAGAAACATTATATCATTAATTCCATAATTTCACTTGATATAGAATCTTCAGGAATTGTATCATTTGAAAGGCACTCATGGTCTCATGTTGATTTTACAATTTTTACTCCATGGTATTGATCATAAACATAGTGACATTTATATCATCAAGTTGTTATACATTATATAATGTAAATCCTCTAATTAAATAAATTCATGTGTTATTTTATTATGAAAATGTTTTCACATACATAGAAAATTCCTTGCTATTTGAGAATTTCTCTCAAATTCTGATACAAATCAGGCATTTTTTTTTCATTTATTCTCTCTTTATTGAAGATTTATCTTATGGTCATGTTTGATAATGACATAATTATTCTTTAAGATATTATTATATCATATTGGTATCATGATTTATAAATAGTTAATAAGGTATTTTATTCAATTTACACCCATTAAAATATTAACCCCTTTTAAATAAAATTAAAATATTTTTATTTCCAAGATCCATATTTCAATAACAATGTTACGCAGATTTTTTTGTGAAAAATCACTACATTGTTATTTAGGTTGGGTTTTTAAAATCATATGCCAACCGTGATGTTGTAAATAGAAAGTGTCATAAGGGGTTTCAAGGGATGTTTCGTGATCTAATAAATAGTGAACCAACCTCTGTGATTCTTCCACATGGTTTACAATTTCCAAGAGAATCATCTTGGTTGGGGAAAGCCATTCTCATACCATGATGCTTCAAAAAGGCCTCCAAAACACTTTGAAAACCATCATAATCTATAAAAACTCATCCCAATAAATTCATATATCAATAAAATAAAATTATAGGATAAATATATATCATAACACACCTTATAAATCAAATGATTTTACAATATACCCCTATAAATACTTTTCATCCTCTTGTAGTGCCTCTAGGATTGCTTCGTGAAAAAATTCAGGCCACTGATTCTGAACATCTACCCTCTACTACTAAGTCCCCACTTGGATATATTTATGTTCCCATAGAATCATGAAAAGTTATATTATATTCACTTATATGTTCCTCTGGATTAGGGTTGTAATCCACCCCGAGTGTTCTATAGATAATATTTTAGGCTCTAACTCCACATCCTATTAGTCTATTACATATATCAAATTTGTCATCTAGCTCTAGATCAAAGCTGCATGAAACATTTCATGCAATCCTAAATAGTTAAAAACAACATCTTAATTATATTCTATTATTGTTATATGTTCAATTATCACTAAGGGCCCAATATATAGTGATTCTAGAATCCCTTTTTCCACTGTTGGTGGGAAAAACGATTTTCCATCAGAAAAATCGATCTCTAATAGATAACTCTAAGGTTATCTTCCAATCATCTACACAATATTTATAACTTTTTGAGGTGTGATCAACATATTTTTAAATACATACCCTCTCTCAAAACTCTCATGCATCATAGTGGTCCCAAAAACTAATGCCTCACTATCCTTACTCTAAAAAAATAAGTGAATGACATCACCAACCATAATGAGCCTCATAAGGTTCAATCTGAATTGTAACATAGAATCATTTTTTATAAGAGAACTCAAAAAATTTCTCATCATCATGCCAATATCCTCCAAAATAAAAATTTTGGGGACTGAGAATATCCTCTGATATAAAAAATGTTCACTCTAAAAGTAGGTTTTTCTAAGAATGGTACATTGTTCTCAAATTGAGTAGAGTCTATATTTTCATATACAATTCATTCCAAAACTATGATGTGAAACATTATTATCTGTTAGATATATTTTAAAAATTAACTATATTAATTATTTCAATATCATGGACATACAAGATTCCTATATCATCTACACCGAGAGTCTCACAGATCAGTAACTAATTAGTAACTTTCCATAGTTGATAAAAAATTACATATACTGAATCATGAATCATGAGAGTCCTTGGTAAAAATTTTAAAAATTATGTCATGATGTCCACCAAATTATACATGGGTGGAGGTAATGGTTATATAAACCCATCAAGACATTAGTGCTTGTGTTTTCTTGTGTTTTATTCTATTACAGGCAAGACATCAGGAAAAAATTCAGCAGTGTCCCCCATCATCCATGGCCGCCACTAATTATCCCTAATTTCATGGTACATATTTTTCCCTCCAAGATAGAAACCCCACTTATATGTATGGATGTATCTCATCTGTTATTAGTTGACAGAATGTTGTACTAAAACTATACCCTTTAATCAGATAATATCATCATCATCCAATGATCCCACCAGGTATTCGTTCCCTACCTGGTAGTTGTTTTTACATCAAAACACACTCTAGTCCAGTGTCTTGACTAGATTTCACCTGATCTACCTAAAAATATATCATCACTTTTAGGGGACATTCCACCAATACTTGGTCTTCAAAAGTATCCATACACCAATTGACTAGTATTCTCACCATGATACAATATTCCTCCAGAGGCGAGTCACCAAGATGTTGATCTATCTTCATCACATAGCTATGAGCATCTACAACAATGTTACCTTTATTTAGTGTATTTTTCATATCAGAGTTGAATGACTATATTTACTATACCTAGATACTCTGAATTATATTTATATATATATATCTAGAATTATATAACAATGTATCACATGGCCTTTATAGACAAAAAACCAATTTACAATGACATAGTATCACTAACACTCCGAGCATGGATCACAACCAGTAGCTCCAAGTCTTGGGTATGATAATTTCACTCAGGGGGTCACAACGGATTTGACCCATAATCTAATACATGTTCCATATTCCAAGAAACATCCCCTAAATCAACACATTATAAGTCATAGTATACTACATAACAAATCCTTGAATTTGGAAGAATCAACACTGGATATTTAGTCGACATTATTTTCAACTCAATAAAAACATCCAAGCATTGTTCTAACCATTGAAATGTAACCCCTTTCTTCATCAGTGCTATCAGGGGTGATGATTAATGGAAGATATACCTGATAAAACACTTACATTACCCCACCAAACCTATAAAACGTTTGATTTGTTTCACATTATGGGGATGTAACTAGCATGTCACCACATATTCTTTCTCCAACACTATTGATCTACTGATATCAAAAACTACATTCCCCGTGAATTTTACTATTGATTTCAAATGTGACACACCTATAACATTTCATAAAGTTGATTTGAATGGGTTTTACCCATGATTATCTCATGATGCCTATCATACTTCTCTGGCGGTGGTTAGACAATTTGGATATCATCAATGAACACCATGATGAATGATTCCATGTATGAGTGGAAGATCATACTCAGGAGATTCATGAAAACGGATAGTTTTATTTGTATAAATAGAATCATGAATTACTTGTATAGTTTATACCTTAACCGAAATATACTCTTTAAGATATCCTCCCCTCTATCCAAATATAGAGATAACTTGATCCAAGATATATCTTAGAGAAACAATAATCTCCCCATAACTTGTAAAATTGATCTTCAATACATCAAAAATGAAATATATTCATCAAATTCACCTGATTCTAAATATTGTATTCCATATAGAGTTGAAGACTACGATCTACCTTAATGTAAAAGAAAGTTGAGTCCCCCAATGGTGATGTACGAATCCCGGTAAAAACCTCCCAATGCTTAAGCTGGATATTGAGCTAACTCAACTCGAGCTACGACATATGAAATGTGGGTTTCACTATGTACTATGAAAATTAAATATATATATATATATATATATATATATATAAATATCATGTCCTTTATAATGTGGAATACTTGTGAAGTCATAAATTAGGATTTCTTGATAGATATCCATAACTAGAATAAAAATGAAGGTTATAGAAATAATTATTCAAAACTATCAAAACCTTCTATATGCATCATAAAAACCGTAAGTAGTCCCATTTAGATACATTATATACTTTATAAAAACCCCCACTCATCGATCATCATGAACTTGTATCTCTTTTAAGATGTAAATGAGACACATATATGATAGTAATCAATGAGAGATCAAAATCATTTCAGCCAATACTTTCCAATAACTACATATAAGATCATCATCTCAAGAATCATGAAGTACCATAAATGTATTTAATTAACAATAAGTATAGGACACTCTTTCCATCATTGATTATGGTCCACTTTTATTACCAATATTTTCACCAGGTAAATCAACTTAGAAGCTAACTTTACTGACATGTAATGTACAATAATAATTTTTCATATGTATAGGAATGTGAATCACTTATTTTGAAAAAAGTACTAGGAATTGTATATGTTATTAAGGGAAAACCTCAACCAGTAGATATTCTATCACCACTATAATTAACCATACATTACATATAGATTTTCAATCAATGTTTAAGAATATTTATTACATAACATAACAAAAAACCATTCTAAGACCATATAGGTTTAGTGTCTTTATAAACTATGAAACATAAACAACTGGTTCCTAAGTTTTCTAAATTGAATGAAAATTATTTCTTCTTAACAATAATCCATTTTTATATATCTTACATAATACCCTTATTTAGGAATTTGGGAAAAGAAACATATGAACATGTTTGATCAACTGCTCAGTAAGGGTAAACAAGGGAAATATTAATCATATCATAATCATAAGTACATAACATTTTAAAATCTTTTCCTGTAGATAAAAGATCATAACATCATGTAATGGGATAAATCATAAAAGTGAAATGTAATCCCAATATTTATAATATAAGACATGAAATTTCGTGGCATACCCAGATAATCATAGAAATTAATTTCATATTAGTCAAGGCTCATTGGAAATACCATTACAGTGGAACAAGTCCACTAATGACCTGAGTTCACTCCTCGTTCCAGCCCTGTATAAATGAACTGAATTTTCTACTATTCATTTCATTTCTATCTCATTAGATATAAATATTTACCCAATGCATTAGAGTATTATATAAGTCCCACCCATCTCATAATGAAACAATTCTTATGTGTTCCACAAAAAAAACATTCACCATAGCATAACCCATTAAATAAAATTTGTTTCATAAATATCATTCCATCATATTTGATATAAAAAAGGGATTTCCTAAATTAAATTTCATAATAAACAAAATAAAATCATAATAATAATAGGGATCGAAATATAACCATTTTTAAATACTATAATCATTGGTGGAAAAATATTTTGTAAAAACATTGAAAATTAAATCTTGAAGAGAATATCATTTCTTCCTCAAAAACATTTTCCATCATCAAAATGCCACACAATTACCGAGGGTTTAATTTTATGTAAAAATAATTATGTAATATTATTGGGGAATATTCTTGTAAATAATTATTTATAAAACCACAAAAATAAATTCATGTTATACAAGTGAAAAAAACATTCTTTGTCAGAAAAGTCAAAAAATAGCTCGTACCTAAAATGAAAAAAATATTAAATTCACACCGTTTAGGAAAAAGTAACCAATGGGTAAAATTGACTTTAAAAATTATAAATGGATGTAAAGAATATTTTTAAATACATATTTATGAAAAAAATTCATGGATGATAAATAAAACCAATTAAATACTTACAAATAAACAATATCGGATACAAATGAGATTTGCACATTTTTCACTTATATTACGACCGATATTATTTGTATGTATTTGAAACTCATGTATAACGATTTAAAAAATGTTAATTATTTATTACATAATCATTATAATTTTTTTGATAACATTTATGATCATATTTACATCAGTTTGTTAGTAACATTTCATTGTTCCTCATTATTCAGGTATTAACTGATTTATATTCTTATGCATGTTATGTCGGATAAGTTTTTATTCCTATTATTATGTTATAGTAATATAATTTAAAACATGGTATTAGTATAATATATATCATATATATTCATTAAATTCATTTATATAATCATTCATTAATTAATATTATTTAGACTGATTCACATCGCACCATTGAGACAGTAATTTGTACAAACAATTGAGCGGTAATATCATTCATGTAATTGTTGAACGGTATTGAAGGGGGTGGTGTATAGTATATCATTATCAATATGATATTATATTAATCAAATATATATATATATTAATTCCATCATTATACAAATCCATGTAAGGTGGTGGTGAAAAATGGATTACATCACAGTGTGGAGATGGTAAGCCATACGTAAGCACGCATGGTGATTTTATTATTTCATAGGATGGGTAGAAGGTGGAATATGGTTGTATAATAATCATAATAAACTCTCACAATATAAGTAATAAAATTTTCATTACTTCATAATGATACAACCCATGTGCTTGAAGTAGAAGAAGAAAGATATTTGAATGAATCTGTAAACGATATTACCTCTTCTTCAACGTGTCTGCTCCAAATCTCCCCTTAAAGCACTAGGGTTGGATTTCGAACAAGAGCAATAAATATTGAAAGTTTCTCTGTATGTTTAGATGTAAAATTATAAGTTTATGTTCGGGCTTGAAGGCTCAAAATGATGTGACGAGTTTAGGGAGGAAGTTCTTTTTTATAATTGTGGCGAGGGGCACTTTTGGGAACCTCAAAATTATTAATTTATAATAAAATAAAACCCAATATAAAACATCCAAAATTTCCAGATTTCGTAGTTGATATGAGATAGGTTTTCAATACCATCAAACAATAAATTTTGGATAAGTTTATATGTCAATTTATGAATTATCATTTCAATAAACACTTAGTTATTCTATTTAATTTTTAACAAGGGTTACAAATATTTAAATATTAAAATTGTAAAATATTTACTTATTTGAAGTCAATTAGACCATAAATTTAAACATTAGAACTTATTAGACCATATAATAATTAGTATATTTTTGAAAAAATATTTAATGATTTTTAAATAATTTAGGAAAACCATATTTTGAAAAATTATCAACAGTGTCAATTTTTAAACTATTTATTTCGTGAATTTTAATAAATATCATAATAAGAAGTAAAAATAGGCCCAAATATATTATTATATCCCTAAGAGAACAAAATAAGCAAGAAAATCCATTTTACATAATTATAATCCCAAATTATATTTGTTTAAATATTTTTAATAAAATTTATCTGATCTCGTCATTAATAAAATAATAACTACCTCAATTTTGTGTAATTATTTAATATACTTATTTGTTGAATAAAAAAATAATATGATTATGATAAATACATTAAATTTAAAAATAATACCTTTAGTATAATTTATATTATGAAAAACTAAACATTAAAAATTTAATACACTTTTAAAACATGAATGGGACAATTATCTTCACTTTAATTAAAAGAATATTAGTGTCATAATCTCTTCTATGAGACTCCAAATGGTCACTAAGTATAAACATGGATTCTTATGGTCTAGATATTCCCGACCAATATATTGTGTCCATGTTTTTGGTCCCTTTTATGGTTATTCATATTTTCATAAAAATTGTTGTATTGATTTCTCATCAATTAATTAATATATACATCAACCAAGTATAATTCTTCATGTCAAATATTTATTTCCTAAAAATTGAAAATAAATTACCATGATTAATAAATACATATTAACTTAAAAATATTATTTATGTTCTAATTTATCTTTTGGATAATCTTATATTAAAAATATTTTAATTATTCATGTTTGAATGAGACATATTTCACTTTTTAAAATAAAATAAATTAAATGTCCTAATCTAATCCAAGTGGGTCCCAATAGATACCATTTCCACCCAATTATGATATAGGGGGAAATATAATCATCCCATTATATTAAGAAAAGTTTTAGTGTAATTTTATAATATTATACATACCCTTATTTACCCGATTTACCCTTTTACCGTGTTAATAAAATTTACCTAAGTTAATATTAGTATTTCCCAAAAATAAATTAATTATATTTACATAATTTTGATCTAGTTATTCCAATTTTGGAATATAGTTTTCTTATTTCAAAACACATAAGTCTTAGTAATTAACTTAAAATTAATCTCTTTGTTGAAATTCGAAAAAGGGTTTTAAAAGTTAAAATATTAAAAAAGATTGCAATGTTTTTACATCTAAATAAAGTGTAAAATTTCTTCCAATTACCTACATTATATTAAATGGTAAAAATAAATTCTATTTAAACTTTTAATGAATTATATTACTTAATTTAACTATATAAATTATTTTAATGAAAAAACAAATTCAATTTAAATGTAGCGTATTTCTACTATTCATCAAAACATAAAGCTTATCAAAAAATTATTAATATTTATCCAATGTAAATTTTTATATCCTAACTACATGGAAAATTTTTACTCTATCATTTTAAAATTATTATTGTGTCAAAATATTAAATTAAAAGGGGTTCTCCATTCAAATCTATAAAATTAACCTTTTCAAAAATAGCTTTTAGGTAATAAATTAGGGTTTTATTCAAACACTATGAATAAAATATCCATTGGATGAATATAAAAAATATTTTATTAAGTATATAGCACATATATATTTCATCTAATTCACTACCAAAAGTAATTCACTCAAAAATAAAAATATCTAATTGATTTATACTTTTCATAAATAATTGTTAGCCAACGAAATCCCAATGCATTTTCATAAGTTAGTTATAATTATTCCCACAAACCTAACAGCTAGGATATGTTGGTAATTTTATAATATGGGAATCCTTCTATTTATTTAAACTCAAGTCTATGTGAAAATCAAGCTAGTGAATAATAAATATTATTTAAAGAAAATATTTCATAAATAGATATGGGTGTTGAATTTTACTCCCCACCCCATAAACAAAATTTCACCTCCGATATTAATCACATGGAAAAAAATAGATGAGGATACGTCCCCCTCATTATATCCTCATATTCCTATACAACTTCAATAAATTGGTGGTTCTTCCATAAAACTTTACCCAAGCGAGTGGTCTTGTTTCGCTGAACTATTTCACGACGATCTAGAATCTTTATCGGTTGTTCCTTAAAAGAAATATCATGCTTCAGCGGGACGAATTCAAAGTTTATTGTATGAAATAGATTAGGTATGCAGTTTTTTAGGAGAGATACATGTAATACATCATTAACATGAGAGTGATCTTGTGGAAGTTTCAACCTGTAATCTACCTTCGCAACACAATCTAGATGTTTAAAAATGATCGATATACATAGGGCTCAACTTTCCCTTCTTTACAAATATAATTACTCTGCTCGAGGTAGATATCTGTAGAATAACCTTATCACCCAATTCAAAATCTAGTTATTTTATTCGATTTTAAGCATACATTTTTTGTCGACTTTGAGCTTCTCTTATGTGTTGTTGAATTGATCTAATCTTTTCTTCCATTTCATCAACAAGAGAAGGTCTTAATTGCATTATTTTTCCTACTTCATCCCAGCAAGTTGGAGTTCTTCACTACTTTCCAAAGTGGGCATCATAAGAAAAAATATTATTGCTAATGTGATATATATTGATGTAGGAAAATTCTACCAAATATAGGTATTTATCAAAACCACCTTTGAAATCCAAAGAGAAAGCTCTCAACATGGCTTTCATAGTTTGATTTTCCACTCAAACATACCCTATTTCTGTAGATGATAAGAGGTACTAAAACACAATTATATATATAGAGCTAGCTGAAGACTTCACCATAACATTGTGTTAAACCTTGTATCATGGTCAAATATAATGGAAATTTGTACTCCATGAAATCGTACCACTTCCTATACATATATCCTAGAAATATGATCAAGAGTGACATCCTCTATAATTGGAATGAAGTGTGCCGACATTATATGGCGACCAACTATGACCCATATAGAAATATGGCCTTTATATGTTTTTGTAATTCCAACAATAAAGTCCATAATTATGTTTTCCCAATTCCATTCTGCTATTAGTAATGGTTGTAACATCCCCTTTTACTTTTGTATAGTAACCTTGACTTTCTGACAAACCAAGCATCGAGAGACATAATCGGTGATATATCTTTTCATTTCATCCTTACAGAAATATTCTTTTAGGTCCATGTACATATTTATGATTCCAAGGTTTATAGATAATGATAAACTATAAGCCTCATCTAATAGATCATTTTTTAATTCTTGAATGGGAGGAATAAAAATCTTGTTCCAAAACCTTATTATTTCATCACAATACAAGCAGAATTCAATATTATTTCACACCTTCTTTTGTATCTCTACATCTTTATTTGGTTCTTCATTAATATTTACTTATATAGATAGATGAACATTTATTTGAAAAAGTTAAGATATCTCCCCTTCCATTAAAATTTCATGATCCATCCTTTGTAAATCCATTAATATTGGATCTTTCCTGATCCTCATCATGGATAAGCTAGAATGGTCCTTTCGAATCAAAGCATCAATCACCTTGTTTGCTTTCCCCAGGAAGAAATTTATTGAGAATTCATAATCATTAATAAAATCCAAATATATTCTCTTGTGTTTATTATTCTCCTTTTGTATGAAAATATACTGTAAACATTTATGATCTGTATAAATATCACACCTTTCACCACAGAGATAATTACTTCATATCATTAATGCAAAGATTACAATTGATAACTCCAAATAAATATATGGGTAATTTGTCTCATGGATTTTTAAGTTTTATGATGCATAAGATATCACCAAATCATTTTTCATGAGAAAACATTCCAACCACTTCTTGGATGCATCACTATAGATCACAAACCTTTCTCCACTACAATAAAGTGTGAGAACACGAGGAATAACTAACCATGTTTTTAGATATTTGAAATTCTATTCACATTCCTCTGTCCACCAGAACATTAGTCCATTAGAATTCAATTTTTATAGTGGATTAGATAATCAAGAAAAAAGTTTCACAAAACATTGATAATATCTGACCAAACCTGGAAAACATCAGATCTTATTTACTATTGTTGGTCTGACCATATTTTAATAACCCCTATTATTTCTGGACCCACTAATATCCCCTCTCTTGAGATTATGTGACCCAAAAATGAATCTTTATGAAGCAAAAAATTCACATTTGGTAAATTTGACATAAAGCTTCTCCTTTATCAGGGTTTTTAGTACAATTCTCATGTGATCTTCATGTCCTTAATTGATCTTTAAATAGACAAGAATACCATCTATAATGACTACCACAAACTTATCAAGGTAGTCTCTAAAAACTCTATTCACTAGATCCGTGAAGATAGTGGGAGAATTTTTAAAACCAAAATGTGTCACTATAGATTTATAGTGTGCATACCTTGTACAAAATGAAGTCTTTGGTATATCCTCATTCTTGACCCATAATTGATGACATCCTGAATGATTAAAAATCTGGGAAACATATTGAGATCCACATAGTTGGTAGAATATTTCATCAATGAGGGGAAGAGAATATTTCTCTTGATAATGATCTTGTTATGTTCTCAAGAATGAATGAAGATACTCATTGATCCATCTTTCTTCTAAACAAAAAGAATAGGTGATCCTCAAGGTGACAGACTGGGTCATATGAATCCCTTATCAATATTGTCTTAGAGTTGCTTCTTCAATTAATGCAACTTAATTGGGTCCATTCAATTAGGTCTCTTTGAAATAGTCATAGCAATAGATATGAGTTCTATTGAAAACTCAACATCATGGATTGGTGGAAAACCTGGAAATTCCTTCAGAAGGACATTATCAAACACCATTACAATGGGTGTATTATTAATCATGAGTTTCTCCCCAACCATTATAGATAAATAACTTTCATTTATATGAATAAAGACCCATAATATGGATGAAATTTTAACTGGAAGGTTATATTCATCCTAGCATCGGTAGATGATCATAGATTGATCTGTAATATGTAATGTGACTTCCCTTATAGGGAAATTGATATGATAATTATATATAGAAATCTAGTTAATGAAAATCATCACTTAAAATACCATTATATGAAGGATCACATGATTTTTAGGAAGCGCTTTCCCACAAACTTTAACTGGAAATACTTATAAACTTTTGATGCGATGATTGTTCCATTAGGAGTATTCATAGCTAACTCAACTTCAAATTGATTTGGTAATATGGTGATCCCCTTAAAATATTCTATAGAAATAAAAGAGTAGGTGGATCTAAAATTAAATAAAACATTTTATACTTTAGAGTGGATGGAAAGTGTACCTTTCACCACTTCATTATCGTACTCTACATCACCTATAGTGATTTCATGTGATATTACTTTATCATTTTCAATAAGAATTTGTTGACATCGATCATCATCAATAACCCCTGGATTAGGGAATCGATCAGAATAAAACCCCATTTACATAAACTTATATAATTGAAGTGTAGTAGGTTCATTTTGTGTATCCTTTTCTTCGCTCACATCATTAGACATATGTTTCACATCACATCAGCATTCAACTACCTAATGAACTTCAATTCCACACAACAAAATTACTAGTCCCATTAATAAAATTACCTCCATGTTTTATTAAAAACATTGAGTATATGGGAAAACACATCTTCTTTTTAGTGTGGCCTTTATATTTTCCATTGAATTCCATATTTCTCTCCTTATCAAACCCAAATGACTCATGGGTTACTCCAATCTCCATCTCAACCTTGAGAGCATATTTAATGACTTCCTCATAGCTTTTAAAGTCCCTTATGGATAATTTCCTACAGAGAATTTGTTTTTAGCCACTAATGAATCGACCAATTTTACTTTCATTTTGGATATAAATTCCAAAAGAAAACCTTACATGTCAAGTATAATTCACTTTATAGGTAAACACAGTTTCATCAGACTTTTACATAAGATTAAGAAACTCCTTCTCCATTTTTTTTAAAGAATACAAGGAAAGTACTTATTGGAAAATAAGTTCATGAACTCGTCCAATTCCATGGAATCAATTTCATCTCATTACCTCATACTCATGATAAGGTTCCATAATTTATCTTCTTCACCTTCCAAACGATATACTTATAATATGAATTTATCATGTTCAGAATATTGTAGAACTGAAAATATTTTTTTTAGGGTTACATATCTATTGTTCATCCACTAATGGTTTAGAAGACCTTATGAATAAAGGTGGATGCTTCCTTTTGAAGGATTCAACATAATGTTTCTCCCTCCTTGGATCATTTAGATGTCTATAATGATTCCTATCTTTATAAATTTTTATAAACTTGGTTACATGATTTTTCATTCTAGCTCCTATAACATTTGTTCACTCAGGGGGACAATCATTACATTGCCCATCACATTCAGAATTAACCGGGTTCTTTCAGCTTCCATCCATTGACTAAAACCAAGAAGCATAGTGTAAGAAACCCTAATTATAATGGGAAATCAAAATAAATCAAGAATAAAATTTCAATATATCAATTTTTTTTATCCTAGGTTATTCATGAACATCTTTAATACAGTAGGATAAGATTCATCCTATATATATTCATATCTTTTGGGTTCTTACTAAGGATCTCTCATTATAGTTTCCAAAGGTTTACTATACCTTTGATATGATACCAACTTTAACATGACATACATTACATATAGATTTTACTTAAACATTGAATAATATTGATTACATAGCATAAAAACCATGCCATAATCGTATTGTTTTTGGGTCTATAGAAACTGAGAAACATAAACAACTAGTTCATAATTCACATATACAGTGTCCCACTTATTTCTTCATAACTATACTCATTTTTGACGTATCTTACTTAATACCCTTATTCATGACATGGGAAAAAGAAACATATGAAAGGGTGATCTAAAATTATAAGTCAGGGAAAACAAGGTAAATATCAATCATATCATAATCATAATAACATAACATTTGAAAATCTTATCATGTATGTAAAAGATCATAATATCATGTCTTGGGATAAATCAGAAAAGTGAAATGTAAACCCAATATTCATAACATAAGACATTAAATTTCGTTTCATACACACATAATAATAGAAAAATCATTTCATATTAGTGAGGGCTGATTTCCAAGACAGTCATAGCAAACAAAGTCTGTTACAGAACTTAGTTCACTCCTAGTTTTAGCCTTGTATTACAGAACAAGATTTACATGTCATTCCATTCATGTATATCTCAGGGGATATAAATCATTACCAAATTCATTGGAGGGATATATTGGTACCACCCATGTCATAATTAATCCAATCTTACATGTTCTATAAAAACATAATAAACATTCACCATAGCATATCCCATTTAATAAAATGTGTTTCATTACTATCATTCCATCATAATTGATATAAAACCAATGGATTTATTAAATAACATTCCATAATAAACAAAATCAGGTCATAGTAATAACAAGGATACAAATATAATCCTATTTAAAGAGTGTCATCTTCGATGGAAAATAATTTTGAGAAAACACTTGAAATTAATTCTTGTGGAAAATATACTTTCTTCTTCAAAAACGTTTTCCAACATAAAAATGCATACAAATTAGAACAAATAATTTTATAGGAAAATAAGATTATAAATTTATAGGGGAATATTCGTGGATATCGGGGATTATTAAGAGATAAAATTTCATTCTTGACATACAAGTTAAAAAAATAATCTTCTTGTAATTTTGCTGGAAAAGTAAAAAAGAACCTTGTACTGAAAATGAAAAAAGATTTCATTCATACAATTTAGTAAAAATTAACAAATTGATAAAATTGACTTTAAAAAATTATATAAGGGTATAAAGAATATTTTTAAATACATATTTATGAAACTTGTAATTTGACGAGAAATATACCCCAGTTAATACTTATGAATAAACAATTTCATATAGAAACATGTTTTGCAATGTTGTCCCTTTCATTGGATCTGATATTCATTGTATGTATTTGAACCTCCTGTATAATGATTTAAATAATGTTATTGATTTATTATAATATCATAATCATTTTTAAGATAACAATTATGATAATATTTTCATCTATTTGTTAGTAACATTTCATTGTTACTTGTTATTCGAGTATTAATTTCTTTATATCCTTATAAATTTTTTGTCAGATATGGTCTTATTAATATTTTTTAAATTTTAGTTATATCCTTTAAAGAAAGGTATTAAAATAATATGTATCATATTTATCCATAAAATTTAGTTATATAATCATTATTTTATGAAGATTATTTATAATGATGTTTATGTAGAACAAGTCACATCGCACTGTGGAGATGGTAAGTTGTGCGTTCGCACGAGCGATAATATCGTTCTCAAAATTGCTGAATGGTATTGAAGTGGATTGTATATAGTATCATATAAAAAATATAATTTTATATTAATAATATATATATATATATTAATTCCATCATTATACCCATCAATGTTAGGTGTTGGTGAAAACGGATTACACCACGTTGTGGAAATGGTAAGTCCTACGTACGCACACATGGTGATTTTATTTTTTCATAGGATACATAGATGGTGGAAAATGATTGTTTTATAATATTAATAAAATCTCAATATATATTAAATACTCAAGTTTTTACTTTATAATGAAACAACACATGTGGTTGAAGATGAACAAAAACTATGTTTGAAAGAAACTTTAAATCATAAAACCTCTTCTTCGACGTGCCTCCCATAAATATTCTCATAGAGCACTAGGGTTGGTCTTTGAAGAAGAACAATACCACTATAATGTTTCAAGGGAATTATATAAGGGAAATGGGTATTCTATGGTTGATATTTAATGCTCAAAATTAAGTGATGTGTTGAGGGAGTAAGTTTTATTTTATAATTCAGGTGAAGGTCACTTTTGGATACATCACAAATAGTAATTCATAATAAAATTAGAATCCCACCTAACCCCCCCCCCCAAATGTCCCAATTTTTTAAATTATATGATATGGAGTTGTAATAACAACATCCAATAAATTTTAGACTTGTTTTATGTTAATTTAATCATTATAAGTTTAATTTACCCTTTGTTATTCTATTTAATGTTTTACCGGGGTAACAAATATTTCAATATTAAAAGGGTAAAATATTTACTTATTTGTAGTCAATTAAAACATAATTGAATAGTTTTAAAAAATTTATACTATATCATTGTTATTTCATTTTTTAAAAAATATTTTATGTTTTTAATATAATTTACAAAAACCTTTTTTTGAAAAAATATCAATAGTGTCAATTTTTACACTATTTATTTCATGGATTTTAATAAATATCAAAATTAGATGTAAAACTAGATCCAAATATTTTATTTTATCCATATGGGTTCAATTAAATCTATAAAATTAATTTTACCTAATAATTATACAAAATTATATATATTAAAATATTTTTAATAACATTTATCTGATCTCATCATTAATAAAAAAAATTAATACCTCAATTTTGTGTAATTATTTAATATACTTACTTTTGGAAAAAAAGTATTCAAAATAAAATAATAAGATGAAGATATATCCATTAGATTTCTAAAAAATACCTTTAGTAGAATTTATCTTCTGAAAAACCCAACATTAAAATAGCTATACACTTTTAAAAAATGAATGTGACCAATTTATCTCCACATTAAATAAAATAATATAAGCATCACATTCTCTTCTATAAGCCTCAAAATGGTCAATAAGTCAACCATTAGATTCTTATGATCGATATATCCTCAACTAAAAAGCGTGTTTTCATGTGCTTGAGACTTTTTATGGTTATTATTATTTTAATAAAAAATTTCTCATTCATTTATCATCAATTAATTAATTTTTACATTAACCATGTATAAGTATTTAACGTAATTATTTATTTCTTAAAAATTTAAAATTTATTTCCATGAAAAATAAAAACATTTTTGCTTTAAAAATAGTATTTATAATAGAATTTACCCTCTGAATAACCTTATATTATAAATAATTTAATTTATAAATTTGAGTGAGACATATTTCACTTTTCTTTTAAAAAAATGTCCTAATATCATCCAAGTGCATTCTAATGGATACCATTTCGACCCAAGTAAGATTTAGGATGAAATATAATCATCCTATTATATTAATATAAATGTTTGGATAATTTTATAATATTATATTTACTTTAAATGTTCCAATTTACCGATTTACCATGTTAATAAAATTTTCCGAAGTTAATATTCATATTGCCAAAAAATAAAATACTGATATTTACATAATTTGGACTGACTGATTCCAAATATGGAACCCATTTTTCAAAATTCAAAACACAGAAGTTTCAGTAATTAATTTAAAATTAATCCCACTGTTGAAATGAGGAAATGGGTTTTAAAAGTTAAAATATGTCAAATGATTGAAATGTTTTTAACATCTGAATTCAATGTAAAATTAATTACAATGACCTTAAATATATAAAATGGTGAAAATATATCATATTTATAAGTTAAAAATATTCAATAATATAATTTAACCACATTAATTATTTTATTGAAAGAAGTTATTTTCAATTAAAATTTAGCGTATTTTTACTATCCACCAAAACATGAAGGTTATTAGAAAAATATAAAAATTTATCTAAAGTAAATTTTTATATTATGCATCCATGGAACATGTTTACTTTTTCATATTAAAATTACTAATGTGTCATAATGTAAAATTAAAAGGTTTCTCCATTCAAAGGTGTAAAATTAACCATTAAAAATAGGTTTACATATATTAAATAGGGTTTTTAGTACTCTATGACTAAAATATTATTTGGACGAATATAAAATATATATTTAACAATCTTATAAAAAATATATATCTTGTTAATTTCATTAGCAAATGATATTGATTCAAAAATAAGAATATCTAATTGATTTATATTTTTCATAAATAATTGATAGCCAATGAATTCCCAATGCTTTTTCATAAGTTAGTTATAATTATTCACACTAACCTAAAAACTAGGATATATTAGTAATTTTAACAAAAGGGATTATCACAATTCTTTTATACTTATTATTTCATGCAAATAAAGATACTGAAAAAATATATTTAATGAAAATATTTCATAAAAACATCTAGGTCTTACAACCGCCATCCACTAAAGTTCAATATACTATATATACTCATCTTTCCTCATCTCTATAACCCTGAACCAGATATTAATACCTCACATGATTCATTATAGTCTAAGGATAATACTATGAACCCAATATAGATCCCCTGGTCATAGTTCATACCTATCCTTCACCACTGTAGAAAATCTACATTGATGTTATGTAGTAGAACTATGGAAGACACTGCTTATTTTCAAACAGCTAACATTTTCTATGATGTTTTGTTCAAAACCTAAGATAATGTAAAACATTAAAATACCTAAATCTATATTTAACAACTTCTAATAATTATGATGAAGATATACTCTACTCAACTTATATTCCACTATCGGGATGCATGTCCATAGTCTTCCTTTGTCGACTACTAGATATTAAACTCATCATAACAGTAGGAAGTCGACCTACATGATTAATAATGGTTGGAAGAAAAAAAACCAATCGATCATTATATATTCCATTTAAAATAGTCATGTAATTTTTTTAAAAATATAAAACTTTCATTAGGTCAAAATTCTATCCCATAATCTGATATCATAACAAGGACAAGTCTCAAACTTCATAGCTTTCTACACATCATTTCCATCCAATGAGGGATAAAATTGAACATGTTTAGTGAAATTTTATGTATACAAAAACACTATCATGGATACCTACTGGTGCCTTCATAATTCCTAGGAATGATCGAAATTTAGTCAAAGAAATAATTCCACAATATAGGCCCTTTTAGACCACTTAGTCGAGACCCTTTGATCTTCCAACCTATCCCATACCACCCCACAATATCCTGGATGTTCCCCATAGCATGAATTATTTTATTATAAACATTCTCTCATCAGGAATCATGATGGGGTAAATGTTACATTTGATGATGATATATATAACCCTATGGATCTTGTGGTCCCACATAGCCCTAAACAGATGGGGGATACTGGGGATATATGCCTCTATTCTAGTCGACCATGGACCTCGGTGCCACTCCATCATGTACAGGTTCAAGAAAATGGTCCCCAGTGAATGTGGTCTTATATTCCATTTCTTCGAAGTTGGTGGTGGAGTGTTCTCAATTTCAACCTCTTGAATAATGGGTGATTGAACAAGGGAATTCCCCCAAGAAAAAGCATCTAAACAAACATCAGTTGGTGGTCTCATCAGTCAACTTAGAGGCCCCAACATGTGAAATTCAATGGAATAATTTATAATATCCAATTTTGTTAGTATGAATTCATATTGGTTTATGGGATCCCAGAAAGGTTCTCCTTGGAGTGTATATATTAACCAAGTTAAATCCCTCCTAAAACTATAAAAGGCTCTCCACCCATTCACATTAATCAGACACACACAAACTCCCAAACATATATATATATATATATATGAACACAATAAAATAACATAATCATTTTTATATAGACCATATCCTTTTACTCATATAATTACATGATTTTAAGCATAAAAAAACATCATATTACATGACAAGGATTGTAAAGTCTAGTGTTTTGGAAGAATAGGTACATAAAACTGATAACATGGGACTAAGGTAAAAATTTCAATATTTAAACCTCATAAAGATATCCTAACGTTGATTTCACTAATACATATACTTAGGATAACTTAGGATAAACATGAACAATGGTATGATCTAAAAATCCCAGATTGGAATAAACATAAGAATAAATCTTTAGAACACGGGTTAGAAGGCGTGACGTAGTGATATATAAATTAATGGACCATAATGAATCATGAAATATAAACATGGGATCATATTAACATGTATTCATAGTAATGTGGAATCAATATATTACATGAATTTGGAATGATTGAAGGATATTTTTGCATATAGGAGTATAAGTCATGGTTAACTACCAAGATCGTTTCACATGGTAGTATGTGTCAAGGCTAACCACCAAGATCGTTGCACATAACATCTTGTGAGACTAAAATATAAACAATTCATTGGAGCACTACCTGAGAACACCCATTATAACATGTTCATGAATATTCCTTCCACATAAATAGTCATAGATAGTCAATAATGCATAAACATAAGGGTTACTTATAGAAAGAATTGGGTATACTATTCTTGTCTTAACGCATAAAAAATGGGTGTATCATAAAATTGTCCATGGGGGAAAGGAATTAGACCATTAATGGACGTTAATAAGGGGTAATATTAATATAGCATGATATGTGATATCAATTCTAAGTTATAACATTAAAAATTATCATTGATGAATTTTTATAATTAAATCATTATTGTGAGGTTTATGGAAAATGTCAATGATCCCTTAAAACTGAAAAGATAATAATATTTTCTATAAAAAATATGTTAAAAAATATTTTTTTTAATAATAAATAGTGTGGTTTTATAAAAAAAATAGTGTTTTAAAACAGATTATATAGTGCAATTGAAATTGGGTAAGAATTTTGGAGGTTCCCTTAAACATGGTTTCTTATCGGGACGTATTAAGGAGGGAACCAGTTAAAAACATGTATATCCCCAAAAGATAATTATTAATGGAATGTTATACATGATTTTGGATAATTTACATATAATTTATAAAATTTACAAAAAAAATAAGATTCCATCATTTTGGTACAAATAAAGATAGATCAACCTGAAGGAATAATAGAGGTTCAGGTATAATCTCTTACCATATGTATGATGGTGTCCTTCATAGGATCTTAATGTCCTAGATAACCACATTAGATTAATTATTTTTCATTTAAATAACAATTCATAATGTATTTTATTTATTATACTATTATTCAGTCTATTCAAGACCATTTCGATGGGTTAATATGTTAAATTCCATTGTTTGGGAGCATTTGTTTCCTTAGTTTTCAAGATTGTTTTACATATATACATGTAATGAAAGACATTTACGATAAGAGTGGTTGTACATAATTTAAGATGTATTTTATTAGTTTACATACCGAATATTACATGTTTATAAAATTTATTTGGTTATTTTGAGTGAAGATGAATCATTATATAAAACATTAAGGATAATTATTTCGGTTAATTGGCGGTTCTTGATCACATCGAACACATTTTTCATTATAAATTAATATCATATGTACATAAGATTACAGGACCTTACATTATAAATAATACATATAGAATAGTATGTTTCAACCATAAAAATGGTTTCATGACAATAATGGAATACAGTAATAGAAATTGAAAACATGATGTCCTTGAATGTTATAAATTAACACAAATCAGATGGTGTTTTCATTAATAATAAAAAGGAGGGGAAATGATATATGATGAAAAATTAATCCATTATCATAACACCATTACAGTACATGTATGTTATTGGAGTTATCATTACCTTTGGATGAAAGGAGGTGAGGAAAGAAAAAGAAATAAAGGAACTTGAATGAAAATAAAAGAAATGAAAAGGGAAATTTAGCTCTGCAAAATATCTTCCTTGAGAACCACTTTAGGAGATATGATTATGACTTTTGAAGAGATGAAGGGATTTTGGACGTTGGATATGGGATTGTAGAGATATTTCAATAGAATGTGTACTTGGCACAAGTCTTGAGAGTTATGAGAAGAGGAGGTAAAGATGGGTGTTAAATATGGTGGAGAGGAGGGATTTCCCATTATTTTAATCATTAGATTAATATTTTTTCTAAAAATGATGAACAATATTGATTCTTGTGACCATAAACAGTAAATAAATAATTTTATTTCGAACTAAGGGAAATTTAAATCATCCATGGCTTAAGTATGGTGCAATAATTCATTTATTTATCATTTATCATGCATTAAAATATTTTACCATTCACAAAAAATTCATGTATTTTAGAAAAACCCATAAAATTTTCTCTAATCATTTTATAATGTGTAGAACTAAAATAATAAATTCATTTTATGAAAATAATATTTTATAAATGTGAAATTTAATTTTTAATTAAAATCAGAATTTACTTGTAAAATACATATTTAAAAATTAAAACTATTTTGATGACACTTTAAAAAATTAATTATGGTCTCCTAAAATTATCATATAATCATATGTTATGAAAATAATTATTTATGAATACATTTTATGATAATATTTTTTCTATTAGAATATAATATTAATAATAAAATGGTAATTAAATGTACATGACTCACAAAAATTCCAACACCTAATTAATAACTATTAAAATATTTACATAATTATATTAAGATATAATTATATAATATAGTCCCTTATAAGATTGATATATTTTATTTATACATATATTAGTGAGCTCACTATTCAATTTTCTTGTTTACTATTCATAAGGGTCACATTTCTATTCCAAATTTCAAGATACTATTTCTTCAGTATATGTTCCTTTACATCAAAATATACCTTTTGTTTCACTAATTATTCTTTTACATGGATTTTATTTCATTCTATATATAATATTATATTATTATACTATAAAAATAATTATAATAAAGTAATTTCATTAATAAAACATTTGGTCATTACATTATTCCCCCTTATGAAATTTCTCCCTTGAAATTGCATTTTACATTCTAGGCCTTAAATAAGTATTGGTTATTTCCTTTCATTTCCACCTCTAATTCCCATGTTTCCTCTTCATACATATGGTTCTGCCGTAGTACATAGACCATGTGTGTAGTCTTGTTGCGAAAAACATTATCTCTATGATCTAAGATATTCACTGGCTGCTCCTCATAAGAATGATCATTCTCCCACTGTACCACCTTCAAAGTGAGTACATGTGAGGGGTCGTGTATGTACTTCATTAAGAGGGATACATGGAATACATCATGTACATTAGACATGGAAGGTATAATTTATAGTCAATAGGCTTCAACTCCAAAATTATCAATAATCTTGAAGGGTGTGATGTAATGGGTACTTAGTTTTCTTTTTTTCACAAACCTCATCACCTTCTTCCATGGAGATATACAGATGAATACTATGTCTCCGTCTTTGAACTCAAGGTATCATCGATGATTTTCTATATAACACTTCTTTTGACTTTGGGCTTCCTTGATGTGATGCTCAATATTTTTTACCTTCTCAACCATTTCGTTGACCATTTCAGGTCGTAGCAGCTCATGCTCACTGACATCATCCCAACATGATGGTGTTCTTCACCTTTTCCCATAAAGGGCCTCATAAGGTTCCATTCAGATGTGGGATTGGAAACAATTATTGTAAATGAATTTGAAAAGTGGACGATTTCGGTACCAACCTCCTTTGATGTACATAGATATTGCTCTCAACAAATATTCCAAAGTTTGAATAGTTCGCTCAAATTGGCCATCCATTTGAAGATGATAGGTTGTCCTAATTTTTAGTTCAGTGCTTAGGGAATGCTTGAGACATTTTAAGAACATCGATGTTAATCTGAGATATCTATTAGATACAATAGATAGTGTTACTCCATGAAGCTTTAAAACCAATTTGATATATATCCATTCAAGTTTATCCAATGTGAATTCATCTCAAATTGTAACAAAGTGAGATTTCTTTATAAGACTATCCATAATTACCCATAAATGATTATTAAGGCTAGATGTCATTGTAAGTCTAGTGACATAGTCCATGGTCATGTTCTCCCACTTCCATGTTGGTTTGGCTAGTGGTTTCATCATCCATTTTTACTTTTTTTCTTTCATCCTTCAAATGTTGAAATACCAAGCACTTTGATGTATACACAACAATACGGTTCTCCATATTGTACCACCAATAATTATCTCGTATATCGTGAAATATATTTGTGCTCCCTAGTTGCATAGAGAATTTTGAGCTATGTGAATCATCTAGAATCTCCTTATTTATCTATGGATCAGATGGCACAAATAATCTTTACAAAAATTTTACATATTCATCCTTGTCCATTTGAACTCAGAGGATTTCCCATTTATGAGAGCTTCCATCCTTTTCTGAATTTCAACATAATTTCTTTGAAAATACTTAATATTCTCCTTTATGTATGGTTGAGAATTATTTTGAGAAAGGATTAATGATGTTAATACCTTAATGATTACCATGTCTATCTTCTACAAAAATAATAATATTGGATACTTTTCATTTCTAATTATTCATAATGATGCATGATCTTATCTACATAGGGAATGCACCACCTTATTTACCTTGCCAGGATGGTAGTGTGTTGAGTAGTCATAATCCTTGATGATATATATTTATATTCACATGTTAATAATATGATATTTCTCTGTAAATATATATTTGTGATTCTTTTGGTCAGTATATATCTCACACTTCTCCCCAAAGAGAAAATAAAGCTATATTTTCAACAAAATGATCACAACCGCTAACTCCAATTCATGTGTGGGATAGTTTTGCTAATGTATTTTCATATGACTTAAGTAATAGAATACCAGATTATCATTTTTCTTCAGAATACATCGAAATCAATTCTCTTAAGTATCACTATACACCACAAAGTGTTCTATACTTATCTATGGTGTGATTACTAGTGCATTGATTAGCCTCTTTTTATGCTCTACAAAGCATTCCTCATTTTGTTGAGTCCAGAAAAACATCACACCCTTCTATTCCAACATGGTCATTGGGTTTGACAATCATGATATATTCTTCAAAAATAATGAATAAAACGGAGTTATACCTAGAAATTTGCAGATCTCCATTACAGATATTGTCCTGAGCCACTATTCAATTTCCTTTATCTTAGAAGTGTCCACAAATATTGTTTTCTTATTGATAAGATGACCCAAGAATGTTACTTATTCCATTCATAAATCAAAATTTTTGTACTTTTCCTAAAGTTTCTCCCTTCACAAATTCATCATCACATTATTCAAATGCTCATAATAATCAAGAATTCCCTTGGAGAAAATCAGAATATCATCGATAAAGACTACCAAAAATTTGTCAATGTAATCTTTAAAGACTATATTCATTAAATAATTCAATATTGAAAGAGAAATAATGAGTATTTAGGGAATAAATATGAACTCATAGTCTCCATACCTCATTCAAAAGGCAATTTTGGGAATATCTTCTTCCCCAATCATTACTTAGTGATATCCCGGTTGAAGGTCAACAATATAGAAATTACTGGACCTGCGTAGCTAATCAAACAAGTCATATATCCAATGTAGGGTATAATTGTTCTTTATTATTATTTTATTGATATGGATATAATAAAGTTATAGGCTCATTTATCCATGATTCTTCTTAAAAAACGGGAGTGATGCTCCCCACAGTGAAGCACTGAGGCGTATAAAACCCTTATCCATATTCTCTATTAATTGATGCCTTTTCTCTTACAACTCAATGGAGTACATCCTATAAGTTTTCATAGATATAAGTATGGATAAAATACTAATTTCAATTGATATCTCAACCTCTCAATAAGATTGAATACAAGTTAGTTATTCACAGAATACATTAGTGTATTCCCAATATATGGGCATATCGTCGAGATGTATCCTCTCATTTTTCTCAATAATTTGAGCAAGATATGCCATCCCAAAAAGGAAAAATTATCCACAGATGAGATGTTTATTCTGAAGTATATTCATATTTCTAATTTCACATATATATAGGATTAGGGAATACTCTGGGATATAAAGAGTGATCTCCCTTTCCCAATAGTTAATGTAAGCTTTTTATAAAGATAGACAATCTAGGACCAAGATAACATCGAACTCTATGAAAGGAAGTATAACAATACTTAATTGGAGGGCCAGTCCACAAACCTTAACATGGAAGAGTTATATACTTTGGATGAAATAATTTCCCCAAAATCTATTCTCACAGATAAATCAACATCCAAATTTTGAGCTGGTGTTTGAATAGTTTTACTAATCTTGAAGGATATGAAAGAATGCATATAACCAGAATCAAATAGTGGATTCACTATTACTAAATGAATAACTAGCATACCTATCACCACATCGTTTTTCGGAACCACCTCAAAAGTAGTCATAGTATAATACCTCCTTCTTTCCTCATAAGTTGTTATTGATTTCCTCCGACAACCCTTGGCTTTGGGATTTTTGTTTGCATAATTCTAATGTTCCTTTCAGTTGTAACACTACACTACATGATGACTATTGATATGAACCATCCATATTTCTTCCATATTAATGGGATTAAATATATCCCTTATGTAGTTTTTGTCTAGATGTCTCATTATTCCTCATTTGAAGCAATTCATAGTTTCCATTAGGCAGTTCCCATGATGCTTCTTCTGACAATTTTAACACATGTGATGTTGAATAACCTATCAATCTAATGCTTTTTTTCTTACCAACCATACTAGACTTCATTTTCCACTTATTTTTCACTGGGTCCATGAGACCATTGAGAATCTATGATACCCATATCAACCCTGAGGTCATAACGGACATTCTCCTTATAACTATTCGAGTCTTGAATCACCAACACATTTCATAGAATCAACTTTGGTCATCTAATGATGTGATCAACCTTGATTTTGGTGTTCATGAAAAGTATTGAGACATATCTTTCACACCAATGTGAAGTTTTCTTCATACTCCCTAATAGACTTATATTCCTCCTACTTATGTCCAAGGAACTCTATTTCAATCTTGAGATATAGGGTTCAGGGAAAATATTTTTTGGAAATTTTATTCTTTAATTCCTACCAATCCATGGAACCATATGCATCACAGGACATTGAATTCTTGGTTAGTGTCCACCACTAATTATCTTACCTATCAGAATGATAGAACACCAGTACAACTTTCTCTTCTTATGAGCACTGACTGATTAATAATATCTTTTCAATGTAGTTAATACAATGTTCTGGGAGGAGGGGATTAGATGATCCACTAAACATTAGAGGCATTTTTCATATGAATGATTAAATGGAAACATTATTTTTCCCTAGAGGGTGATGTTTTTCCACATGATTCAACTTATTAACCAATACTTGGTCCTACTGATCAGTTACTATCATAATGTTTTGATCACCCGTTACCATTGAATCAAATTTAGAGTGTAGCATGACCTGTTGTCGCGCACCAGTTCATGTTAAATTATAGCTCAAATAAGTGATTTTGGGTTTGACCCCAAGATATGTCTATACTAGAGACACATACACTTGTTCGTATCTAGAAAGAGATTTATTTTCATGATAAACCACTTACACTATTGCTACCAAATTTTAGGGTTATTTTCTTATACTTAGTCTCATCTCTAAGGTTCTTACAAATGTTCTATATTCCTAATATACAAAAATAAATATACCATCCTATGAAACCTACTACAGTGAGCCTACCCTTTTACAAATTTCATTTCATTATTTTATGCATAATAAAATGTTATATTACAAGAAAAGGATTGTAATGACTAATTTATTGAAAGACTATGTATTTAAAACTAAAAACATTGGAATAAATAGATATTTATTTATTTAATCTTCATAAAGCACTCCTAAATTCTTTTGTGCTCATACATATTCATAGGATAATGTAGGGAAAAAATAAAAAAATGTATGAGATGAAATTCCCAGTAGGGGAATAAACTTAAGAATAATGCTTTAGCACATGGGTTAGAAGGCATGACATAATGATAGAAAAATTTGAGGATCATATGGAATCATGAAATATAAACATGGGATCATATAATCAAGGATTCCTAGTAATGTGAAATCATCATAAAACATTACATTATCACAATTCAAGGATCTTCAATCATAGATGAGCACACGTAATGGTTACCCACCAAGAACAGTACACATGGTAGCATGACTCAAGGATAACCGAAACAAAAATTGTACATAACACCTCCTAAGAACAAAATATACCCAATGGATTTGAGACATATCTAGGAACATCCATCATCACATGTTCTTGAATATTCTTTCCACATATATAATAATAGTGAATCAATCATACATAAATATTAGGTTTTCCTATGGAAGGAATTCACTATCATATTAATGTCATAAAGCATAAAAAGGGTGTATCATAAAAGTGTCCATAAAGGAACGGAATTACATCATGAATCTAAATTCATATGGTATAATAGGAATATATCATGATAGGTGATATAAATTTTAACTGATGACATTTAAAAAGAGAATTTAATAATCTTTAGAAATAAAACATTATAGTGTTGTTTGAAGAAAATATCAAAGATCAATTGAAACCAAAAAGGGAATAATATTTTATATGAAATGACAAGTGAAACAAGGAGGATTTAATAATAAAAATATATTTTTTATAAAAAATAACGGTGGATTAATAAAAACTATATAGTGCACTTGAAATTGGGTAAGAATATGAGAAGTTCCCTAAAACGGGTTGCATATCGATTTGTATTAAGGAGGGAACCACTTAAATAGATGTAAATCCCGGAAAGATAATGATGAATGGACTATGATAAATGAGTTTGGATAATTTGAAAATAACTTATAATATGTAAATAAAAAAATATAACTACATTTGGGTAAAATTAATGATAGAGAAACCTGAAGGAATAATGGAGTTTTGGGTAGAATCACTTACCAAAGGTCTGAGAGTTTCCTTCACATGTTCTTAACGTCCTCGATAACCAAATTATAATAATTAATCAATTTTAATGGGACTATTATTAATGTTATGGATTTATTATAATATTATTATGTTTATTAGTGACCTTTTTATGGGTTAAGTGGTTTCATTTCATTGTTTGGGGTTGTTTGTTTCCTTGTTTTTAATGATTGGTTTACATGTATAAATGTAACGATAAACATGTAAGATGAGAATGGTTTCCCAAAATTTATTTTATATGTTATTAGTGAAAATACATATGATTAAATGGTTTCAAAATTCATTCGGTTATTTGGAGTGAAGATGGATCATTTTATAAAACATTAATGATAATCGTTTTGGTTAATTGGTAGTTTTTGATCACATCAAAAACTTTTTGAATTATAAATTAATATAATGTGTAAAAAAGACCCTATAACATTTAATTAGACAGAAGACATATATTATAGTCTTTTTATACTATTTAAATGGTTTCATGACTTGAATTTATGATGTTAAAATAAATTTAAAACTTGTGGTCCTAGAATGTGATAAATTAACAAAAATCGGATGGTGTTTTCATTTCATAAAGGAGGGGAAATAAGAGATAATGATTAATTACTCCATTATCAGAACACAATTCCAGTACATGAATGGTATTGGAGTTATCAAAATATTTGTATTAAAGGAGGTGAGGAATGAATAATAAAGAAAGGAACATGAAACAAAATAAAATGAAAGAAAAAAAGGATTTTACAACTTGAATATATATTAAATAAAAACCACATTAGGGGAGAGAAATAGATCTTTTTAGAGTCCAAGGTATGATGGACGTGTAATAGGATATTAGGGAGTGATTTGAGCAAAAAAATGGACTAAGAACAAGGCTTGATTGGTGTTAGGAGAGAAGGCAAAGAGGGGTTGTTTTATGGTGGATGAGAGTAGGGATTTCCCATTATTATAATGAGTAGTTCATTATTTTCTCTCAAGAATATTAATATTCTTCATTCATGGGACTAAAAATAGTAATATTACCATGAAATTTCAAACAAATTCCTCTTTACATCATCCATAACACAAGCATGTTGCAGAAAATCATTTATTTAGCATATAACGGAAATTATAGTATTTCACTATTCACTACAAATTAATGTATTTTAGAAAAATACATAATATTCACCCCAACCAATTTTCAACAAGTAGAAATAAAATATTAAATCCATTCAATAAATAAAATTTTTAATTAAAATCATATTTTTCATGCAAAATACAAATTTTAAACTTAAAACATCTTTTCTAACACTTTTGAAAAATTAATTCAGGTATCTTAAAATTTTCATATAATAATAATTAATAAAAATAATTATATATTAATACATTTTATGAGATGAAATTTTCATTTAAATTATAAAATTAATCATAAAATTGTAATTAATTATACATGACTCACAAAAATGTAAAAAACATAATTAATAATTTTAAAAATATTTTCTTACTTATAATATGATATAATTATATCATATTGTTAATAATAAGATGATTAAATTTTATATATATTTTCATTAGTGAGTTTACAATTCAATTGGTCAGTTAACTATTTGTTAGGGTCACATAACTATTCCAAAGTTCAAGCTACTATTTCATCATTATACGTTCCATAACTTCTAGGGATACATTTTTACTCATTATTTATTTATGAGATTTGTATTGTGTTATATATGTAATATTATATGATTACAATATAATAAAAAAATATAATAAGTTAATTGTGTTGAAAATATATTTGGTCGTTTCAATGTTCAACTAACCAATTCAGGCATTGATTTATCACAACACCCTGGGTAATAAATATATCACTCAATAAAAAATTCATGTATATCCCGAACATAAAACTAAATTAAAGGTATAAAATTAATGAACTATGTTTCAGCACAAAACAAGTATATATATATATATGGGGTTTTACCCTATATGACTTATAATTCTACATGAATGACCCAAAATCCAATAATTTGTTTTAAAAAAATACCTCCAGGTGTGACTCGAAGGTTTGTTACATGTGATATTTATTGGAACATGGAAAATTCTCCATCCAAGTCCCACACTATCTATCTAATGTAAATGATGTCCTATAGTAGTCAACAAAAGAAAAAAATATCAACTTGTACAATTTTCTAATAATAAGTCCCATACAACAAGGTCATATCTGAATAGGTACAATAACTCATCTTTTCCCCCCCATATGCAAGAGGATGTAAACTAATAGTGAAGGTTTATACACCATCAGTTGGTATAATATACCCTCAATATCATATCCATAAAAAAAATAAAAAAAAAATAAAATCAATTAGAGTAATCAAGATGAATGATAAAGTAACACACAATTATAATGAAATTCAAACATGTCATACAAGTAAATAATCTAGGATCCCAATTTGGAAGGCGAAATTAGATTATATAATTTTTATATATAAATAAGAAAAAATGTTCTAATAGATCTAATTGTTTCATGGTACCACCACTAACCCCACACTCCACCAATCAATGGTCTTCAATTATCTTATTTACTTAGACTGGTTCTCAATACAAGAAGTATATTTGTTCATTGAGGTTCTTGTGCATGGTGTGACTAATAAAATCATGTCGGGCAACAACAATTAATCATTAATGTTGGTAAAAATGTATAATAGTTTAATTCCATTATAAAAAGAAATTTAATTTAATCATAAACAATCATATGTTGTGTGTATGTACGCTAAAAAACCACCATGAGCACTAGTTTTTTCTACATTGGCTCTATATGGTAAGGTAAATCCAATATATAAATGGTGATAAAGATCTAAACACATAGCTAGTGAAAATTTCACTCAACATACTCATGGTATCGAGTAATCATGTCAATATCATGGGTTTGGATACAAGGTTGTCATTTCTTGACACTCCCTCAAGATAATCCATAAGGGTGACATAACCTATGATGTTTTATTGAGTTATTCCACATGTTCATCACGTCCCTAACCTTTTTAATGGTCCATTGTCACCATCTTTGCATGTCATGTGTACTAAAACACCTAGGGATAATGATATCATGGTGTTTAAACAATTCAATATACCCAATAAATACCTCTAAAGGCATGGAAAAAAATTCAACATGAAAATCATAGAAAATAATACTAATTATTTCATCATGAGAAATAAGTGAAAACAAAAATAAACATCATATCAAGTTACTTAGTGGATAAAAGGTATATAATCATACTCATGGTATCAAGAATCCTAAAAGGGGATCATGAGATACGCCCAAACCGACATGTGATATCTATAAAGCATGGTCAAATATGCTACGTCAACATACAAATTATACCAAGGGGAATAATTTTTAAAAAGGACCCAAATGGTAATGAAATTTCTACATCAAATTATTTTATGAGGTACTCCAGTATTACTTACAATATTGAATCCCAAATCAAATTTCTTTCCAATAGGGAACCAGATCACATTCCAAGGATGCCTATCTCAGAATTTGTTCTTAAAGAATTAGGTTTAGGACAGACACCAAATGATATTTTTTTGTCATGAATGGTGGTTCCAGATACCCATTATTTATGACTTATGTCTATAGATTTATTTTAATGATATGTTGATATAGAGGTTGTCAATTCACATGATCTAATGTTAATTAATGAATAGAGAGTGAACAGCTCATCAATTCTAGAAGAGAACATCTGGTTTAGCCAATGAACATCGATCCATCATAAAATGGTCATCATAGTTGAGATCCAATAAGAGATTCCTGAAAAAGGGAGTATCAAGATTATTGATCTATGGAATCATACCCAAAAAAACATCCACCGTACACCGTGTAACTAGCATCAGTCAAAGTACTTCAATCAACATATAGAAAATCACCCTTGTTCTTACAAGGATATGAGGATCCCCCATTATTTAGAATAGAAACCTACAAATTAGGTGAACTATTTTCTAATATATGATTCATTTAAAATTATATATTGAATACTATGAAAAGAAATAATGAACAGATCATTTTCGCATGAAATTCCTCAATTCTCTGTCATCAAATTTATTGGATTTTCTAGAATCTTGCATTGGATTAGTGGAATTTGTCAAAGAAGGCCATAGGATTTTCATTTTTCGAGATTTATTATTATAAAAATATTAATAGGCCCAAATAGACAATAAATTGTAATCAAAATGGGTTTTAGATATTAAATTCATCCAAACACAATTTGATCGCATTGTTTGGAAAACTGTGTGCCAACTGTGTAAGGATACAATCTTTCATGGGAAAATAACATGGTTTTTCCACATAGTTTTTAAAACTCTTTTTTAACCATGACGTTGGAACTAGATTGTATCACATAGTTTTTCATGGTAGGGTTCAGATTTTCATAAAATGGGTGCCTTAACTATTCTCCCCCACATGTGCTACTATGACATGTTTCAGTATTTCTAGGAGAATAATCATGTATTTGAAAACTCATGATCAAACTATGAAAATTAAAAATAAACTAAAAAATAATCCAAAAAACAATCATAAAATCATGTAACTAATTCCAATAAATTAATTGCTCAAAATCATTATATTAAAGGATGAAATTAAACCATAACACACCAGAAAAATATAAGGTTGTTAGATTATATACTCCATGAAATAAAGTATTCAATAATTATAGGATATTCATAGGTAAATAATTAATAATGAGACATAGAAAGAAATAGAAATAGATTTTATTCCATTAAAATGAGGGGAGAAATAATTTTGAAAATATTCCATAAAAATTGGGGTTTAGGAAAAAGTGGTAATGAATCACTAAAGAGGGTAAGAGAGTAAACATTTTCAAAAAGGAATAAATGAACTAAAATTATTTTATATGATAAAATGGGCCTCTTTATAAACCATGGAAGGTACAAAACATTTCATTGTGTGGTACTTGATGTTTGGTATGAAAATTGATAGGTTGACTTTGATTGACATTGTTTAATGAATGAAATTGAGAAAAATACTTTTCAAACTTGTATATATCAATCAAGGAAAAGTAAATTCGACTAGGTGTATATATGATGGGAATATATAAATAAAATATTATAATTTAATAAGAATAATAGAGATAGAAACATATAATATAGGGAGAAGTAATAACTTAATGGAAATAGAGTGGTTTAATGAGATCTTATACGTTAGGTCAATAATTGTTTTGCACTTGCACTTAATGTCCTAGATAATAAAATTTTATTAATTAATTAATCAATTAAAAACCTTTTACAAGTATTTTTTTATTTATTATAAATATATTCTGTCCATTTAAAATCATCTCAATGTTATATGCTATTTAATGTTGTGGTTCTATTGGCGTTTGTTTTAGGATTCCTTGGTCAGATCACTAGAAGAAAATTATTAAATTAATATGAAATTGATACAAAAAAATATATAAGTTAAATAAATTGATAATATTTTCCCAAAATAAAATTAAAAAATTTTAAATATATATTTGTTTTCTCGCATAGGGGTGATTCATTTAGTATAAATGTAATCATTATGCAGTTAGTTAATTTGGGGGGGGGGGTTCAACCATCATGAAATACATTCATTTTATTTAATTAGATGAATATTAATTTATTAAATATAATGAAATAAGTTATAATATAGTTATTATCATCGTATTTAAAAATAATAATATTTTTATAACGATCCTTCAAGGTGGTGGAGAGAAATGAAGTATATTGTTCATAGAGGGGGTGAACCCACCATTATATAAACAATGTTTTTATTTTATATAATGAGAGGAGAATATTAGAGTATAAATGATAGATATTACATTAACAGATAAATATTATAATATGTCTATATATATATATATATGAATATTTAGTCATTATGACATGTTGGATGGAATTTTCATGGAGGATTGGGAGGAAGAAAATTAAATGGCTTGGTTGAGTGTTTTTTCTTCTCCTTTGGATGTCTCCTCTTACATATCCCCTTAAAGAAACCATAGGTTACAATATTTAGGAAATCAAAGAATCTAATAATATTACTTAGATATGTGGATATAATTTGGTAGAGCATTAGTATGGTGTGTAAATAATAATTTGTGAAGATAAGAGGTGGTGAGGGGGGATATTTATTAGGGTAGGAGAGGGGTGTTTTTGGAATATTATATTCTTTACTTTATTATTTTTCAAAATAATACAATTATTGATCAATATTGTTATTACATATAGTAATATTTCCACGTTATTCTATTATAATAGTCTCTTACATCATTCATGACTCATTTTCAGATGTATTTTTCTTATAATGTAAATTCTAATATTTTATTATTTAGTAAATATTCTAGTATCATAAAAAATACAAAAAATGAACAATATATATTTTAAAATGAGTTGATTCCAAAAATAAAATCTATTTTATTAACATAATTTTCTAAATATGGGATATTTAATTTCTTATTAAAATATTTAATTAATGAAAATTGTTTTATTATTATTATTATAAATTTTATGGATTTTCAAAAAATTATTCAAATTCAAATAAAATTATATTATAATTATTGAAAAACATAAAACATGATTGTTAAAACCATTTTATGAATATAATATTTCATTTAAATATATATATTTTTTTATAAAAAATAAAATAAAACATATATTTTTCACAAAAATAAAGACCCACATTTTGGAATTTTTAAAACATGTGTTTACATAAATCATGAAATAAATATGTCATATTTTAATTTTATAATAAAGCAATATTTTTTACGCTTCAATAGGTAAGGATACTATTCATAGAGTCGCGTTATTATTCTTAATGTTTAAATTTCTATTTCATATTTGACATTTCTATTTTAATGGTTCGATTTGTAAAGGTCATTTGAGTTTTAGACATTCTATAAAGGCATAAAATTTCACCCCTTTTCATTTACTTATATTATCTATTTAGTTTATATATATATATATATATATATTAATATATAAAATAATATTCAAAATTAATGTGTCATTGCTAATTTTTGTATTCATGTCCATTCTGTTGTTTGTGAGTGAAATCCTTATGAAGGATAAAACATATCTAAATTTTTATAATATAGCTGTAATGCCCCGACCCCAGTTAACCAGAGTCGGTTCATTATTACATAACATTGGAATGATTACAAGGAATCAAGTCCCAAAGGACCGATTAGTTTAGCAGTCTTGGAAAATAGATTACATGCATGAATGTTACATTTCACTTTAAGACATATAAAACAACATAAATAATCTTTATGAACACCATTATTCCCTTGGCTTAACCCTGCATATCAATCACAATACACTTCTTGGAATCCTGGGAAAAATAAAACATAGAAAGGGGTGAGCTCAAACGCTCAATAAGGGTAAGCAATACAGCAGAAACTTTCATAAATAAGCATAAACATTTAAGGCAATGTATAACTAAAAAAATCCTTTTAAACTTGAACTTCAGCATAATATGGAAAAAATAAAATGAAGTAATTCCATTTACTTGTTCACATGGATATTATACTAGTCGAAAAATCACATACAATTTCACTAACCACTTTCATAATGATGGAATGCGTAATGTCGAACCTTAATTTTTGTGCCAAGGCCTCGTGCCAAGACCTAAGGGCTTACTGTAACCGGAACCCAACCTGGAGAGCCACTGTAACCCAACTCCAACCCGGAGAGCCTCTGTAACAGGACTCCAACCCAGAGTGCCTCTAATAACCGGACACCAACCCGGAGTGCCTCTAATAACCGGACACCAACCCGGAGTGCCTCTAATAACCGAACACTAACCCGGAGGGTCTGCTGTAACCGGACCCCAACCCGGAGGGCTTACTTTTACCGGTCCCCAACCCGGAACATACTAGTCCCACACATTCATCTTAAGAAGAGGATGAAATATAACATTAACATTCGTATTAAAACTAACATACGAAATGTCAAAACTTTTATCATAAACCATTAATGGCATAAAAATAACTCATCCATAGTCAAAAATATAACAAAACCTTAAAAACAATATGGATGATTTGTATCATAATAAATCAACATGAAACAAGTGTAAAATTTATCAAAGGATGTTGACGTAGATGAAATCAAAACTATTTGAGAGAAATATCTCTTTTTTTGAAATCATTTAAAAGTCACATAATTATAGAGAAAACTTTATTTTGAAAATATCTTTATAAGCTTGTGAAGGAAGCTTCAAAGGTGTAATAACGGCAGAGAATAACCGCACCTGTTGTATAAGTTAAAAAAAGACATTCTTACCTTAATTTTGTCAAAAAGGATAAAAAGTAACTTGTTTTGAAAACGATGGAAAGATTCCTTTCAAAACATACAAAGTCAAATAAGGGTATAAATTACTTTAACCCATTGTCTATTAAATAGTAAAAAAATTGAAAGAGATTTTTATGAAACATGGATGTAGATGATAAAGAGGTCCCAGTAGATACTTACGTAAAAACAACCTCAGATAATAATGAGATTGTGAAATTAACCCTTACCAATTTGGTACCTTACGAAACATACACCCCTTGAAAGAGGTATCATACAATGAATATGTAAATACACATAAATTAATTTTTATTACACAAAGAATACAATTATGGGTAGTACATACACCACACAAAAGGTAATAGTGGCAATATGGCATGAATCTCATGGGAATAAGGAGTGAGATGAAAACACCTTACCTTGTACTTTTCCTTGATTGATGGTAGGTTAACCTCATATATAATGGAGAAATAATTGTTATTAAGTTATAAAATAATAATATATATTAATATGATATCATATATTATCTTTTAACATTGCTTTGTTTATAAAATCTTAGTATTATTGTCGTTTCGGGTGTTAACTTACTCGTTTTATTTTATATATTTTCTGACATATGTCGTGTTTATTATGGATAGGTTGTATCTTATTCATATCCAGAATGATATCAAGTCCTTAAAAATTATTTTTAATCATCAAATACGAAATATACTAGAATGGATACAATGGGGAATGAATCTCATCGCGTTCATGGAGACGGTAGTTCGTACGTACGCACGAGCGACAATATCATTCTTTTGATATTAAAATAACATATAATTGGATGGTATATCATATATATAGCATCATTATCATGTTATATTTATTATTTACATGAATTATAGATCATTATTATACCCTTATAAATAATAATATATTGAATAACAATTACACCACGACGTGGAGATGGTAGGTCGTACGTACGCACATATGGTGACATGTCATTCAAGGTATGGATAGAATAATGAATTTTTTTTCTTCCATATTAATAATAACATCACAGTATATATAGGATACTGGAGTTATTATTTTATAATGTAAATAATAAAGAAAGAAGAAGTTGAAGAAGAAACGAACTTGAAAGAGGGTGGTGAAAACATTACCTCTTTCTTCGGGTTCTTCCTTTTGATTTGATCAAAATGGATCCTTAGGATGGATTTATGATCAAACTAAGGTCTCTAGGTTGAAGTTAGGGAATTTTAGAGAGTATTTAGGCAGAGTTTGGCCGAACCAAAAGGCTTTGAAAGTGTGAATAATTGGTTTGAAGTTGGGTCCTTTTATAAGGGAGAGGAGGGGCTCTTTAGGAAAAACTTAAAGTATTAATTTATAATAATTTCATATTCGGTTTCTAATGGATCCAAAGTGGATTATACAAAGTATAAGGTAGGTATGGGTCAAAATCCTTTCATATAATAGATTTTAGATAGGTTTGACTCATTATATTAACTGTATATTTTAGTTTTAACTCTTAGTTAATTAATTTGACACTTACCATGTCACTTGTATTTTTATATTATATAGTTAATAATCTTACTATATACATCCAAGAGACCCCAAAGTGGTCCATTAATGATACACCTATCGTGATAAAAGTCCTTTGGACAAAAATTAGATTTTTAGGAATTTAATATCAATTAATAACATAATATTTGTTTTAAAAACTCTTTTATGTCAATTTTAACTCTATTTGGTATTTTATTTTTTTTGAAAATCATAACAACATGATTACTTCAAAAAAAGTTAATTAAATCAATACTAACATGTCATAGTAACATATAAAATTCGTGTAATTCATTAATAGTCTAAAATTTTATTTATTTGGGTATTTATAATATTAATTATTTTAATATTTTACTAATATGGTAATTACTGCATCATCATTGTGTCATAAATAAATTAAATTATTTAATGTCTAAAAATTATATATAAAATACCATTATGTATGAAATATTTTTAGCTTTCTAATGAATATTTATAGTTGAAAATATAACATATATAACCCTATGTAAAAGTGGTATTTCTAAAATATATATGATTATGTCATTTTTGTATTTACTTTAACTTAATTAATATAAAGTGTCATTATCACATACAAGTAGATCCATGGGGTCCAAAAATTGACCCAAAGAGTCCCATGGTTGGAAATGTATCAACAAATAGGGTTAAGACACGTTTTAGGATAATTTATTATTATTATAATATTAATTTTTTACCATTATTTACTAGATTTATCATTTAACCATGGTAAATAAAATATTTACCGAAGTAATTATTCAAAATTTCAAAAAATAATAGTTACCTATTTACTCAATTTGGATATCCTGATTCTAAATATGGAGTCCATTTTTACAAATTCAAAACACAGAAGTGGCAGAAACTAATTTAATATTAATTCCCGCTGTCAAAACAAAAAGCGTGTTTTAAAGAGATAATAATTATCAAAAGATTGACACTTGTTTATATCCGATTTAAATGTGAAATTATGTCCAATGACCAATATTTTATTAAATGGTAAAAACATATTCTAAATATACTTTAAAACTACTCAAATTAATAATTTATCACTATTAATTATTTTGATTAAAAAAGTTGTTTTTAATTAAAATTTAGTAATTTTCACTATTCATCAAAATATAAAGGTTATCCGAAAAGTACCAAAAATTTTCCCTAGGCTAATTTCGATATTCCGAATCCAAAAATGAAGTCCATTTTGAGAGTTAAAATTTATAAAATTTCAAAAACTGGGTATTACTATTCATAACGGCTACTTTGATTGGTTGTGGTGTGTTAGCTTCTCGAAGTTGCGTACAATGTAATCTATTGCATTATTCAAAGGGAAACGTATCGTGGAAGCTTGGGGTGTTACATTCTCCCCTCCTTCAATAAATTGTTTCCTCACAATTTGAAATTGTTTTTCGAAAATACAACGTTGAAGATAGAAAGTATCTTTGGGTAAAACCCATATCGAAAATAGGGTTAATAAAATTTAGTTTTAATAAGAGGGAAAGGGAAATGAGAATGTCACCACCAAATTAGGGTTTCGAATAGAAGGACATTTGTGGAAATTATAGACGTGTAATAAGAGGGAAAACGTAAATATTTATAGGGAGTGATTGGGGTCATCAATCACAAAAAATTGTAAAATTTAGGGCCACAAAGCTCTCAATCTATGATGATTTAAAATATCATCAGTTCAACAAAACATAAGTTATTAGGATAACACATTTTTGGTTTTAATATACGATACCTAAAGATTAAGAATTAATTTCTTCATAGAATAAGTGAAATATATATATATATAATTGACAGGTAGAGTTTCATCCTTCAACAAATTTTTACCACAAACTCATCATTCACTCCAATAGATAACAGAACTCAAAAATATTATACTTATCCTAATCATATAAGGTTCCAAATGTTAATACATACCATTATATTGATGAAAAATATTTTTTAATAACCAGGGACTTCCTGTAGGCTAGTGGTAGGTAATAAAGGCATGTCGCAATATGGTTGTGGGTTCAATTCCTGAAGCTTTGTCCGACGCGACGGGTTATCGCCCGACCTACAGGTTTTCCTTTTCCTAGAACTATAGTTTCATAATATTCCAAAAATAATCATAAGAAATGTTTTAACCTTAAACAATGCTATCCAATGTTCAAATTAATTCATTCCAAACATTATAGTTATCCAATGTACCTTTGTCCAGACTCTCTGTAATTGTAACATCAGATTCCCCCAAAGTAATGTTTCTCTTATTGTCACATACTGAAAATATGATTACCTTAGTCATATTAAAACCTTAATGAAAACAACAAGTAGCGAAGTACAATCCTCATATATATCACATTATTCTCATAACCAGAATATAATCCTTGAGTCCAAAAACACAATTACATTAATTATTCCTCTTCAACTGTAGTAACAGCGTAAGCTTGGCCTTGATTCCTTGGAATTTTCTGAAGTATTTTCCCTTGGTGCTTAGGGAATTCAATTTCATAATGCCCAATTCCTCTACAATTGAAGCTTTCAACATTGATAGCCTTCTTCATTCCCTTGAAATCACGAGTCGGGTGACCTTTTTATCCACATTTGTAACAAACTCTCATTCATTTTAGGCAAGTACCAGGGTGTTTCTTCCCACAATTTTCACATAACGGAACATTCTTATTTCCCTTTTTCCCTTTATATGTCTCTTGCTCCATCGTTCTCTTCTTCTCTTGCTTTACTTTATTGTCATAATATTTAGAGAATTCCTTTTCTGTCTTGATAGCACATGAGACTATATCTTCGTACGTTGAGAAAGATTTCGAGACTATTGTTGACAAAGAAATGGTTTTAACCCATCAAATAAATGATCAATCTTACTTCTTGGGTTACGTATACAATCTGAATCATGCCTCACTAATCTTGTAAAGTTAGATTCATACTTTCCAACATTCTCATCCTCTTTTTGTCTGAGACTCATAAATTGTCCTTCCATATCTGCTCGATGGTCACGATGGAAGTATTTTTCTTAGAAAAGGTCTTTGAATTCCCTCCATTCCATATTTGATACTTCATCATCTTCCTTAATGTTTTTAATCAATGAACACCATTGATCCGCATCTCCAGTGAGGTGGTAAACTGCAATGACAACTTTTTCCCTTTTGCTACTCCCCAAGGCATGGAATATTTTCTCTAAGGAATTTATCCACTTCTCAGATACTAAGGGATTTGTACTCTCATTGAATGTTGGTGGTTTTTGCCTCATGAAGTGATCTAACATGGATCCTCCACACTACGAATCGGGGTGATCCATACGGGTAAGGTTATTATTCATAACCTGAGTGAGTTGTCCCAGTATGGTGATTAGTTGATCAGCTCCAGTCGCATCACCAGATCCACTATAATTATCATGACCAGGAGGGCAATCCCTACATGGAGTGTGTGCATTGATACGGTTTCCATTCCTTCTACTATGCGCCATTTCTAAACAATGGCATAAACTAGATCATATTTTGAATCAAAATTTATAATCACATACTTATAAAACACTTAACATAAATTGATCTATTTATGGATATAATCCATAATTAGGAAAATGTTTTCTTTAAGGTGGTATATACTCATAAACCTTTCATAGTGGTTTGTTAAGAAAACGAGAATTATCCTAAGTATATCCCCCGGGAGTGTCGTAACCAAGAGTGCAGCAAGGCCCGTTGTCGTGCACCAGTTCCCGTTCGAGTCTATCTCAAAGCAATGTTTTCGGGTTTTAACCTTAGTAACATCTGTGCCAGAGCCGCCTCTACCTGCTCGTATCCAGACAGGGATGTATTGCTCAAAAAACTCACAAAATCTCTACAATAACAAGATTCTCAGATGTTCTTCTATACTAATCTTCAAAGTCTATCTTAGGGATATCTTCTCTAGTCAGATTTTATCTAAATCTAGTTTCCATGGTTTTTATTAAACTTCCTCTGATACCAACTGTAACACCCCGACCCCAGTTTCCTAGAGTCGGTGCATTATTACATAACATTGGCATGATTACAAGGAATCAAGTCTTGAAGGACCGATCAGTTTTGCAGTCTTGGAAAATAGATTACATACATGAATGTTACATTGCACTTTAAGAAATACAAAGCAAAGTAAATAATCTTTATGAACGCCATTATTCCCTTGGCATAACCCTGCATATTAATAACAGTACACTTCTTGGAATCCTGGGAAAAATAAAACAAAGAAAGGGGTGAGTTCAAATGCTCGGTAAGGGTATGCAATACAGTGGAAACTTTCATAAATAAGCATAAACATTTAAAGCAATGTATAAAAAAAATCCTTTTAAACTTGAAATTCAGCATTATATGGTAAAAATATAATGAATTAATTCCATTTAATTGTTCACATGGATATTCTACTAGTCGAATAATCATATACAATTTCACTAACCACTTTCATAATGATGGAATGCATGATGCTGAACCTTAATTTCTGTGTCAAGGCCTCGTGCCAAGACCTAAGGGCTAACTGTAACCATAACCCAACCCAGAGATCCACTGTAACCGGACTCCATCCCGGAGAACGTCTATAACTGGACTCCAACCCGAAGTGCCTCTAATAACCGGACACCAGCCCAAAGTGCCTCTAATAACCGGACACCAACCTGGAGTGCCTCTAATAATCGGACACTAACCTGGAGGGTCTGTTGTAACCGGACCCCAATCCAGAGGGCTTACTTTTACCAGTCCCCAACCCGGAACATACTAGTCCCATACATTCATCTCAAGAAGAGGATGAAATATATCATAAACATTCATATTAAAACTAACATTCGAAATGTAAAAACTTTAATCATAAACCATTAATGGCATTAAAATAACTCATAAGTAGTCAATAATATCACAAAACCATAAATTCAATATGGATGATTTGTATCATAATAAATCAACTTGAAACAAGTGTAAAATTTATCAAAGGAGTTGACAAAGATGAAATAAAAACTATTTGAGAGAAATATCTTTTTTTTTAAATCATTTAAAAGTAACATAATTATAGAGAAACCCTTTATTTTCAAAATAACTTTATAAGATTTTGAAGGAAGCTTAAATGGTGTAATAACGGTGGAGAATAACCGCACCCTCTGTATAAGTTAAAAAATGACACTCTTACCCTTTTTTTCAAAAAGGTTAAAAAGTAACTTGGTTCGAAAACGATGGAAAGATTCCTTTCAAAACATATAAAGTAAAACAAGTGTATAAATGAATTTAACCCCTTGTCTATTAAATAGTAAAAATGTTTTGAAAAACATTTTTAAGATACATGGATGTGGATAATAAAGAGGTCCCAGTAGATACTTACGTAAAAACAACCTCGGATAATAAAGAGATTGTGAAATTAACCCTTACCAATTTGGTAACTAACGAAACATACAGCCCTTGAAAAAGTTATCATACAATGAATATGTAAATACACATAAATTAATTTTTATTACACAAATAATACAATTATGGGTAGTATATACACCACACAAAAGGTAATAGTGGCAATATGGAATGAATCTCACGGGAATAAGGAGTGAGATGAAAACCCCTTACCTTGTACTTTTCCTTGGTTGATGGTAGGTTAAACTCATATATAATGGATAAATAATTGTTATTCAGTTATAAAATAATCATATATATTAATTTGATATCATATATTATCTTTTAACATTGCTTTGTTTATAAAATCGTAGTATTATTTTCGTTTCGGGTGTTAACTTACTCGTTTTATTTTATAAATTTTGTGACATATGTCATGTTTATTATGGATAGGTTGTATCTTATTAATATCCATAATGATATAAAGTCCTTAAAAATTATTTTTAATCATCAAATAAGAATTATACTAGAATAGATACGATGGGGAATGAATCTCATCGCGTTTGTGGAGACGGTAGTCCGTACATAAGCACGAGCGACAATATCATTCTTTTGATATTACAATAACATATAATTGGATGGTATATCATATAGACAGAATCATTAACATGTCATATTTATTATTTACATGAATTATAAATCATTATTATACCCATATAAATAATAATATATTCAATAACAATTACACCACGACATGGAGATGGTAGGTCGTATGTACGCATGTATGGTGAAATGTCATTCAAGGGATGGATAGAATAATGAATTTGTTTGTTCCATATTTATAATAACACAGTATATAGAGTATACTGGAGTTATTATTTTAAAATTGAAATAATAAATAAAGAATAAGTTGAAGAAGAAAGGAACTTGAAAGAGGGTGGTGAAAACATTACCTCTTTCTTCGGGTTCTTCATTTTGATTTGATCAAAAGGGCTCCTTAGGATGGATTTCTTATCAAAATAAGGTCTCTCGGTTGAATTGAGGGAAGTTGAGAGAGTATTTGGTCAGGGGTTGGCTGAACCAAAAGGCTTTGAATGTGTGAAGAATCTGATAGAAGTTCGGTCCTTTTATAAGGGTGAGGAGGGGCTCTTTAGGAAAAACATAAAGTATTAATTTATAATAAATTCATATTCGGTTTATAATGGCTAAAAAGTGGATTATACAAAGTCTAAGTTGGGTATGGGTAAAATCCTTTCAACCAATAGATTTTAGATAGCTTTGGTTCATTATATTAACCTTATCTTTTAGTATTAACTGTTAGTTAATTAATTTGACACTTACCATGTCACTTTGTATTTTTATATTATATAGTTAATAACCTTACAATATACATCTAAGAGACACCCAAGTGGTCCATTGATTATAAACCTATCATAATAAAATCCTTTGGCCAAACATTAGATTTTTAGGAATTTACTATCAGTTAATAATATAATATTTGTTTTAAAAACTCTTTTATGTCAATTTTGACACTATTTGGTATTTTATTTTTGTGAAAATCATAACAGAATGATTACTTCGAAAAAAGTTAATTAAATAAATCCTAACATGTCATAGTAACCTATAAAATATTTTTAATTCATTAAAATTTTCAAATTATATTTATTTAGGTATTTATAATATCAATTATTTTAATATTTCACTAATAAGGTAATTACTGCATCATCATTGTGTCGTAAATAAATTAAACTATTTAATGTCTAAAAATAATAAATAAAATACCATTATGTAGTAAATATTTTTAGCTTTCTAATGAATATTTATAGTCGTAAATATAACATATATAACCCTATGTAAAAATTGGTTTACTAAAAGATATATGCTTATGTCATTTTTGTATTTACTTTAACTTAATTAATATAAAGTGTTATTATCCCTTACAAGTGGATCCATGGGGTCCCCAAATCGACCCAAAGATGCCCATGGTCGGACATATATCAACCAATATGGTTAAGACACATTTTAGGGTAATTTATTATTATTATAATTTTATTTGTTTACCCTTATTTACCGGGTTTACCCTTTAACCATGGTAAATAAAATATTTAACGAAGTAATTATTCAAAATGTCTAAAAATAAGAGTTAACTATTTACACAATTTTAACATCCTGATTATAAATATGGAGTCCATTTTTTCAAATTCAAAACACATAAGTGGAAGAAATTAATTTAAAATTAATTCCCGCTGTCAAAACAAAAAACGTGTTTTTAAGAGATAATAACTACCAAAAGATTGACACTTGTTTATATCCGGTTTAAATGTGAAATTATGTCCATTGACCAAAATATTATTAATGGTAAAAATATATTCTAAATATACTTTAAAACTACTCAAATTCATAATTTATCACTATTAATTATTTTGATTAAAAAAGTTGTTTTTAATTAAAATTTAGTACTTTTCACTATTCATCAAAATATAAAAGTTATCCAAAAAGTACCAAAATTTTACCCTGGGTTAATTTTAATATTCTGAATCCAAAAATGAAGTCCATTTTGAGATATAAAATTTATAAAATTTCAAAAAATTCGTATTACTATTCATAATGGCTACTTCGATTGGTTGTGGTGTGTTAGCATGTCGAAGTTGCGTACAATACAAGCTATTGCATTATTCAAAGGGAAACGTATCGTGGAAGCATGGGGTGTTACAATAGCTATATTATTTTATATGTATTCTTTAATTTTAGTACTCTTAATTATTATGGCTATATTTTTTCTCTAAATGTCATTTTAAAATTATTATAATAAAAATTTTTAGGGTTTTTCTTATGCTGGATATGTTTTTTATAATAATAAATTACAAAATATTATACAATTATATAATTAATAGAGAAAATAAATTAATAAAATATTTTGGTTTTATAAGGGATGAAAATTTCATCATAAATAACCACTAATAGTTCAATATCTCATATATTGGTAACTTGTGAATTGACCATTTAAATTCACTAAACCAAGGACTAACTAGGATGATGAGAATTAGTGACCTCTTATACTATAAGAATAATGAATGGAAATTAGTACGATAGCTACTAAAGTGATTTTTAATATTTAAGGTTAAAATATTCTCCTCTTCTGAGTTTATGATTCTTTATTAGGGTATTAATCAAGGAAATCTGGTTTATCTGTGATCTTTTCATGGATTATTAAATAAACACTTAATGGATTCAATATTGTGTTATTGGAGAAAACATTTAGCTGTGTGATTATTGTTTCATGATTATATGTTTTTTTAGTTTTCCTCCAAAAAATATTATTATAATTCAATAAGTTGAATGTAATATTATTTTGGAAACAAATTGGTTCTATCAATATTAAGGAAAAATTAATTTTTGGATTAAGGAAATCACATTTTACAAAAACCTATGGAAGTTTATCAATACACTTATTATTATGAACTCCCCTTTATTTTTTTTGTAATATGGGTATTTATACAAAATAACAAGGGTTTCATGGCTTAAGTGGTTATAAAGTAACTAAATATTGAAAATATTTCTATTTTTAATAAATAAATTAGTTTCCTTGTCTTATATAACAATGTAAGGTTGGTGCCTTCATAGAAATTTCAACTTTTACCATGTTTAACTTATGGATACCCTTAAAAATTATATTATAAAGTGATAATTAAAAAACTACATCACATGTTTTTATATGGAAGTGAATATAGCTAAATGTGATTTTAAATTTTACCCCCTTCAAAACTAATTTTTTTGATAGCTTAATTCACAGAAAACACCAAACCAAAACAAAACATGATACACTATATAACATTCATGAAGTAGTAGTATAATTGTTTTTAAATAGAGGACAAATTATTTTCTATTTTAGTAAATTATAAAAATAATGGCCACTTTTAATAATAATTAACTATGGATATTTAATTAGTATAAAAAAATACCTAATAAGACCATTTTATGCTAGAAATTTATTTTATAAAAAATGTATTTTTTATGCAATGTATATTATGTATCCAAATATATAATATATAAATTTTATTATGGATATAAATATTTTAATAAATGTACATTAATTATTGATCTATGTGAAAAATAATGAGGAGAATTTATATTTTAAAAAGATAGTTCCCTATTAAAATTGTTTTCATTATATTTTTTTCTTTTTGTTTAAATGTTAAACTCACAAAATATATATTTTTAATTTTTCCTAAATAATTTCACTATTTTATTTGTAATATATTTATTTGAATTTAATTTTTATTTGATTTTTTAAAGATATTTTATTTTAGTATAATAGTTAAAAATATTATTTATACATATACAAAAAAATTTCTGGAATGAACATAAACTATTATTTTTTATTAAGGTGGTGGGAAAACACCCCTTAATTGAAAATAAAATAAGAATCCCATTTTAAACTAGGTTGAGAGGGATCCCCTACTTGGTGATGGAAAATATTCTATGATGAAATATGACTGGATGATTTGACATGGTCCTAAATGTTCAACGGATTACAAAAATAAACATAAGAACTAGTTAAAGAGTCATCACATTTCCTTTCAGTCAATTAAACAGAAGAGTATGTCAATGGTGATGCATCCCACTCCCCCACCCCAAAAAGAGGTTGTTTCGTACTGGTCATGAAAATGTGGCAGGCCACCACTCTAACCAACACTGAAATGTGGTAGGAGGATTGGATGAGAGGTTCAAACAAACATATCCCACTTTTGGGCCTCCCAACCAACAAACCAGTGAGGAATTCGGCACAATTTCAGCCATATGGAACAAAAAACTAGATAGACCACTCTTTAAAAGAAGCTAAATTAGGGGTACCGATCTCTCTAATGAGAACATATAGTTGTTAGTGGGTTTCTGTAGACTCATCACTCCTTCAAGGTTTCCCACCCAATTGTACATACAAAGAGTTGTAACGCGCCATATACAACTTGACTAGAACCCAATATTGAGAAGGCATCATTAATCCAATCAAAAAATAGTCACAAGTTGCAGTGAATTCACTATAATAAAACAAAAAAATGTAACAATTACGCTACAATGAAAACTGATACATATGAAAATAAAATACCTCTCGAAGGCCATCATCCTTTTTTTTGTTGAATTATAGATAGATCCCCACAAATCATCCAATAACATACATAAAAGTAATACTAGAGGAATCCTTTGCATTCTTAAATAATACCGACCCCAAAACATGGCTCCCAAACTTCCATGAACTGATCTCATACACCAAGAATCCACCTCCCCTAAAATCACAAGAGTACAAGAAACAATGAGTATTCCTAAATATAGACAAAACCAGATCTGATGTGTGGTAGATCAGAAACCCACCAGTACTGAAAATTGGGTAAAGCAAGAAAATGAGCATCGATGTGGCTACCGCTATATCGAAATTGGAGGATTTGATACCTAAAGAAGAACTATAGGCAAGGGAAAAAATTCTTCATGATGAACAATGAAAATGATAATATATTGAGTATACATTAAATTATATAAGATATGGGTATAATTATAGGGATATAAAAAAACAATCCTAATGGTAATTTATAATGTTTCTTAGATACCTATAATGAGTTTAAGAGTAATGTATTCACATATAAATCAATCAGACTCAAATAATTCTTGGTCTCACTAATAATATGAGATTAAGGGTGGTTAAAATACCAGGAATCGGGATATATCATTACATATTATGATATATCTTGATGTTTTTGAATAAATATATGCACCATAGAAAATTGAGAACTGGAGGACTGATATTAATGTTTTGAATAGAAATATGTAGAATCTACCTATGAATCATGTGATAATTTTAATGAGATACGGTAGATATTTATACATTATCGAGTTTCCCTTTTCATTTAATATAAATTATTGATATTTTTTCAATTAGCTGTTGATTTAGTGTCTAACGATAAATTGATGGGGAGTACCCCCCCCCCCAAATCCCATCATATTTTAGATTATTGTTTAGATAATATATCATCATTGAAATTTGACTACAGAAAACCTGATTAAGGAATATTTCATATTGGGGAGGCTATAATGTTGGTCCTACAAATATATGTTATATAAAAAAAATATAAACATATTAATTGAAATCTATAATCTAGGAGCACAATTCCAGATACAATAATTTTTTTTCATGTGAAATGTATTAAAGGCTTATATTTTTCTGGACTTTTAGGCTGTGCCGAAAACAACCCTATAGGTAAAATGAACTTTTAACGGTACAACCAACCTTAATAATAATTTTGAATTTATTTTGGTAAATAGGTATGGATGATGAAATGTATGTCTAGATTTATGAAGGAGGGAATGAAAAAGCTTATTTCCATATTCCTCTATTTTTTTATAAGGATATAAATCTCCCAATATGGTTGGAATATAATTGAAATAATCCAGGCCCTAATTTTTTTCAGAAGTTATAATTATAGTTTTAGTAGCATGTTCATGTATCCCACCCCTCTTTTGAGTAGTTAGAGAATATCATAAGTTAGTAAAAATGGAAAGTGTCTCTCTCAAGTATAATATTCTCTTCAAAATCATGGGAAATTCATTGAGAATTACTATAGATCACATTGGACTATTTAAATTAAATTTTAAAATATTTTCCAAAATCCTAATGAGAGACAACCTAGTTTATTACATGGAAACACAAGGGTACCATGAGTGAAGATTAAGTCTTTTTCATTATAGAGTGTGAGGGAGAGTTAAGATATAATTAATTACAATATTAAATAATCATAGGTTTAGCAAAAAATGTATTTTGAAAAAGTGGTGGATTATGGATTAGTAATGAAGAAGAGGGAGAAAAATTTGGGAACTAATTATGGATGAGTTGATAAATTACAATTGTAAATTTATATTGTAATGTAGACTAAAATTCATCTATATCAACAAATTATTCCTTTTCATAACTTAATGCGACGTGGGAAAATACAATAACAAAATATATTGTTTTTTATATTTTAAATTTATATATATTAGTTTCCCATTAATCAAGGAAATCTCTAAAATTATAGTACAAATTATGATTTTCAAAGATAAAATAACTAATAAGAAAAAATTGGATAACATTGACATGATTTATATAAGTGAATAATATTCAATGGTTGTGTGGTAGAAACTAACACTAAGTCATTGAGATCCATATTTTTTTCAATTTAATGAACAATTGGAAATTATTCGTTTTAGAGACAACCTTTGTGATATTATATTTCATAATTACTTCATTCAACTAATCATGTTAAAAATGACATGTTTTCATAAGCTAAATTATATGATAAGTTAATAGAAATTAGATGATTGATTATTGAAGTACCATTTAGGAATTCTCAACTACATATCTGAAAAGGTATTAATTTTTTTCAATTCCTTTTGTTTCATTATATTTGAGATAGAGGTTAAAGGATATTACCCAAAAAAATTATCTCCCTTTTCTGGACACTAGGAAATCTATTATTGATGTCAACAGTGGATGTCGTTTTCAATTACAGGAGGATAATATATAGTTTTACCTGATTAATTCTAGGAAATTTTGATACATATAAGATTAATTTACTATTTTATTTACAAATATGGAATTGTATGGTCTTTAAAAGATTCCATCAGAAAAAATATATATGCATATGTATAAGTAAAATTAGATAAACGTGGAAAAATGTGACTAATTGAAAGAATAATAAGTTTTTGTGTCTATAGATCAACATTTTGGAGAGCCTTTTCATGAATTATTTTTCTTCATTCCCAAATTCTATCATAATAGAGAGGATGGAGCTCCCAAATAAGCATACACTATAACTTTTTTGGGATAATGATAATCACTATCAGTTATTATCATTGCATCACACTCTAATTAATGAAAAGAAGGTTAGTTGTGATTCTAAAGAAAATAAGAAAATAAATTTCATGGAGTAATAATGATATAAAAGAAATCACCCCATAAATTTACACATGTAAGGTGAGGCTAAAATAATGGTAGAAGCTAAAAAAATATTTAATAAAGGTTATTCACTATTATAAAAGAGGTTAGGATGAATTTGACATCTAAATTATTTAATATTGGTATATTTTACCCCATTTTAGAGATTTAATGGGTTATCCCACTTTAATTCATATGAAAAATTGAGTTATATTTATTAAAGAAGACATCTAGTTAATTTCTAATCAAATAGTGACAAGATGTTTTGTATGTGCTGATTACCTAAAGCTCAATGATTATAAAAGAAAAGACCATTTCCCTATCCAATTTATTCATCAAATACTATACTGATTAGTTTATTATGAATACTATTAATTATAAGATGTTTATTCCAATTAAAATCAAATTCCCATTGTGCATGAGGGTCAAGAAATAATAAAAATAAAAGGTCTCTATAAAACTATCCCATAATGAAATATCTCATTTATAATTTTTAATGGACCCTAAACTTTCCAGCAATGAAGGATCCTTATTGTACATGGGTTGTTGGATGAATTTTCTAATGTCTTTAGGGATAATTATTTATCCAAAAGGTGGTCATGTAAAGTGTTCATGAGGAATGCATATTTATTTATAGAACAATTCAAACTGAATTTTTTTATTATCAATAACGAGAAAAAAAAAATCTTTATGATATATGGAATATTTATTTATAATAAAATTTCTAATGAACTAATATATCTATACCCAATGAATATCAATATGATAAAATAGTTGTAGGATCCCAAACCAAATATGAAAAAAGGAAGTTTTCATATATATATGGATATTTTTTCCATTTATTTTTCATATAAATTATCTATATTTTCACGATTCTATAGTCACATTTTTAAAGGATATAGAATTAATTTCTGAATGTGAATAAAAAAGGATTTCAATTATTTAACGTCATGTTTTATCTCAACCCCTATCATCCTATCACCTAATTGGGAGGATCCTTGTATGTTTTTGAGTGAAGAAAGTTATTATGAAGTAGGATAAGTTATTTTCAAATGATTTGATAAAATTACAAGACATATTTAAAAGTCTCATAATACCCTGAGAAAAGACCAGTTAAACTATAACACTATGGATAAGGAATTGTATACAATGTAATTTGGTTTAATAAGTATAGAGAATATCATTCTTCCAAAGTTTCAATTCACACTCACCATGTGGTGAAAAAATATTTATTGAAAACTATTCATTCCAATCCAAAATATAATTACTGAATTTTTTAAGGAATGATTTTGGTAAAAAATGTTTGAATAAGAAGGGTTTTAATAATGTTAATGATAACCATATTTTTAGGATATTGTTTCCCAATTTACTATATAACAAGAAGTAAATATTCTTAATGAGTTATTATCTGAATGCATATATTTAATTGATCTAATAACTATACCAAGGTTAATGATGTCATGAGGAACACATAAACAATAATAAAATACAATTAGTTTTCCTACATGAATATAGATATGATTTATATATCAATCAAGATACAATATTTTGTATGATATACTATTATTCAACTAGTTAAAAGATTGTATGATTTAAAGATGTGTACTTCAATGATTGATTTAAAGGGTCCCCGCATGAAATCTATATGATGTCATATATAGAAATTAATAGTGTCTAAAAATGTAAATAGAACATTTTTTTGAACAAATAAATATTAATATGTACATATATTAACGGTATTATGAAACCAAGGTTATCATAATGGAAACATTAGAATTATACATGAAATTTCATTGTACCCCATCCTAGATTTTGATGTTTTTGATATAGGAGGAATAGATATCATAGACCATTTACCCAAAACATTGTTATAATATTTTATATTTTTTGTATATAACGTTATGAAATGGGATTTAATGGAAATCATGACAACCAAAACCATTAATTCAGTCACAAAATTCATGAAGATACACATTTTTTAAAAAATTAACAATGTTTTATTTTCTAACTAGTGATAATGGATTCATTTTGAAAAAAATATATCGATAGGATTTATGTAGAATTATGGGGGTTTCTATAGCACGAGACTTTCATATAAGCCCAAATAATAATAAAATATGATCTATTGAATAAGGATCAAGTGTATATTCATGAGAATACAGTTAAATCATGTAGGAATAGTTGTTTGAGATAACTTAATAACCCTTTATGGGATTAAAAAATTTCTTATAAGATATGTAGCACTGTTCTGATGGGGTTACAGAACAAATATTTTATCTTCAAAAATATATCATTCTAAAATAATGTTGGGCAACAATGTATATTAATTTGAATGATGAGAAAGCTCAAAAGAAAATATTATTGTTGTTAGATGAAATTTTAGTTATATGGAGATTCATTTATTTCAGTGCATAAATTTTCAATGAAAAGTTATGTAAATTGTATGAATAACTCATCAAAAGGAATGATAAAACTATACGATTCAATGAAATTATATTTATTTAAGATTTTGGATATTTATATGTAACCAGATATCAATAAGGTATAATTCATTCATAATTCCATTTGTATTGAAACGTACAAATTCTATGGTTTAGAAACATGAGGAATAACCGTTCAAAATGAATATACATAGTCTCAATCCATACATAAAAAACATCCTAAAGGGAAGTATCTTTTTGCTAAATATTGTGTTAGGAGCATAATTATGTCTAGATTTTGAATTTTAAAATTTTGAAAGGCAAGATCAAAAAGGATGCATTATAGAGAATTACATCATTTATAATGTTGTTGAATTATATAATAAATAAATATAAAATTTCAATTTAATTGGATTCTCAAATTCATATAAGAGCAGGTGCCTTGTGTGTGATAGAATACAACGTAGATATATTGGTGCAATTATAATACCATAATAGAGAAAATATCACCTTAATGTTTTAAATAATATAATAAATATTTTTCCATATGTTAAATTCCAAATTATAATTAAAATGAATTTCAATCCATCAGGTGATGAACTTTGAATATCAAATACACATAATTAGTAGTCTATAGATTTATTTTAAGACAATAATTTCAGAAATTATCTAATCATTTTAATTTTTTTCTAAATTGGTTAAATGGATATAAAAATTATAATTATTCCGGAATTATCTTATTATGTTTAATCAATAATATGTCATCTATCATCTCATAATCAATCACCCTCTCACATGGTAGAAAATAGGTTGGTTACATGACCTCAAGCATGCCTCTCTGTATACCAAATGTAGCAAAATAGCAGCATGGGTGTGATAAGTATAGTGGTGACACTATACCCCATAGTTATATCATTACAACACAATGGAATAATAAAATTAAATTAAATATTATAGTAGTGTAAATAATGGAAATAATACAATATAATGCATAAATCATATAAGAAAACAAATAAATAATCTGAAAAATAATAATGTAATAATGTAATTATAGGATGAAATATAAATAATTTTCATTCTTGAATTATTAAAAAAATAAAATACTATCAGACTCAAATAAAGAATCAAAAGTACCCAGTCCCGAGCCCCATGATAGTACCATCAACAAACGTTGTCCCATCCATCAAAAAACAATCAACATCATGATCCCTTTCCATCGAAGCATTTATTCTTGTGATATACTCTGGTACCAAATGGTGTCCCGAATAGGGTATGAGTTTTGCTTTCTGTATCTACACCACTATGTAAAAACACAAACAGTATGATAATAAGAGAATCTAATAATGAAAAAATAGGTTTTTTAATTAATTAAACAATTAAATTAACACCACCTCAACCTATATTGGCACCATTGTGGAATATCTTGAAGGATGTCTCACTACCATTAAAACCATAACTATATAAACATAGTGAATCATAACCTCCTTTGGCACTGTGATATAATTTCTCTGATCATGTCTCACAACCATGTCAACCATAACTATATATCCATGGTATAAATCACAAAAAAATGGTCAAACCTACAATATAATAATTTAATAAATGAATCAATTCTGAGTTCGATGAATAATCAATTTATCATTACTCACTAGGCATATCCTACTATATAGAAATTAAAACCAATATCATGTTTAAGACCAATTTATAAGTATTTTATCATGTATTAGGGAAACATAGTTATATAAGAATTATAACATTTATTATGGTAAAACACAATACATAAGCATTACAACATGTATAATAGGTCATGAATGACTATATAATCATTTCAAACTAAATAAAAAGTCATAGTAGCAATTATATCACTATATCACATCATACATCTCAATGGTTAAATATAAAAATTAGCATTTATATTTCAATTACACATTTCATTTATCATTTTTTAATAAACTATGTATCATGCCAATTATTTTAATAATCAGGCCAAGCTGTTGTGAATCTATAATAAGAAACCACCCAAAACAAATGTTATTATAAATACACATCGATTGATTCATCAATTCATTTACAATAAATGGTTTTCTCACCCGAATGGTATCCATAATACATGTCATAAAAAATTGGATCCAATGGTATTCTGAGATTAATTAAATTCGTCATTTAATTAGTATATAAACACATGAATTTGGAAACATTTCAATATTACTCATACATGAAAATTATAAAACCATAGGGTTATGGTAGACACCCCATACCTTACACAGAGAATTAACGCAACAAAAAAATGGGTAACAAAAAATGAAATAATGATGTATAAGATCATTAGATAATACCTAGTTCAAATCATATAAATACTAACATTAAACCCAAATGTGGTCTAAATGTTTGACCACCCTAATAGTGAAGAATTGAAGAGGAAAGGAAACCCAAATAAAAAAACATAATAGGGATCACTGGCAAAAACAGGAATTCTATAAAGGTTTGATTGTTCTCCAAAATCACTTGAGAGAAACCCTGGGGTCCAGAGGAGGAAATCATTATAGATTGAAATAAAAATGATCTTCATATCACCTTTAAAATTTTAGATCAGTGTAATACACATTGGGAATCAGATTAACACATTCTGTATTTCTTTTTAGAGTGTTACGTTGAAAAACTAGTCGCATGAGGTTACAATTTATCTTGGTTGATTTTTTATGATAAGAATAGTTAACATGATGTGTAACTATTTCTTGCCTTATATCGGTTCACAACATGTACCTAGTCGGCGTTACACATTGTGTAACATGTACAGGACATTTAATCTCCCAATAGAAAAAATTCAACTGTTTTTCTATAAAATGAGCCAAACCACCTCAAAAGCCATCCAAATCATTGAAAACCATCATTGACCAATTTAACATGTTTATATCTATATTCTATTAATAAAAAAACAAGTATCCCCCAAATTTAGGTCATTTTTTCAAATAATTCTTCTACATCACTGAATAAGACTCTTCCACTATGGTTCAAACAAAAACTCCATGAATAATGTACAGAGAAAAATATGGGATTTACAATATCCCCAATATATAATATCTTACCGTAGATATTCTCCACGAATCACTACGATATTTTAGTGAAACATTATATCCACTATACTCAAATATCAAACTCCCTCTCCTAGGTCTCCTCCTGAACATACCCACTACCCTTAAACCAAAGGAATAACTCTACCCAAGATATAATTCTCACTACGCTCCCTAATCCATATCTGGTCTTCCACAAAGGGAGCATCAACAATTATATATATTTCCATCATGTTCACCAAATGCGAGGGACTAGGATAATTAATCCAAATATATGACACATTAATTACATCATGCATAACATAGTAGTGTTGTGGAAGGACTAATCGGTAGGCCACTAGACCGACCCTATCCACTATTTCAAATGGTCCAAAAATATTGGGTAACATATTTTCCAATCCCTCTATATAGAATTTCCATATCCTAGGTGATACCAAAATGGAAAATATAAGTCCATCATAGAATTCCAATGGACATCTCAGATGGTCAGAGTAGTATTTCTACCTGCTCTTCCAAGTTACCAATTGTCCCCTGGTCAACTAAACCTACTATGTTGTATCCTATATGAGATTAGAACCAAAATTTTTTGACTCACTTACCTATAACCAATAAATATGAGAATGAATCTAAAATCCATAAAAATCCTGAAAAGTTTCCATCATGGTCAATTTTTAGAAGATGTTATGATATAAAAACTCAACGAGTTCCATATTTCACTCCCACTAACTATCAAAATTCAAAACAGATACCCAAAAAACTCCTCCAAAACCATAATAGTATACTCATATTAACCTTCCATATGAGGATTATAAGTTGTGAACAATGAATATATGATCACAGAACCTTCTCATGACTTTTCTATAATCATGAATTGAAACAAGGATCACTATCTAAATGATACTCCTTCAAACCCCAAGAAGATGAACTACCTCATGAATGTGGATACTACCCAGATCAATAATTGTGATGTTATCCCTAATAAAAAATAAGTATGATACCATATTTATTCGATCCAAAGTCACCTACATTAAATCATTCTTATTGGAAGTCCTGGGTAAACATGTTAAGAAATATATAGTTACATTATCCCATTTCCATTTAGGAATTGAAAAGGCTGAAAATGTCATCTTGCCTCTAACGATGGAATTTTACCTACTGAAAAGTGAATCATCATAAATAAAATGCTACTACTCCCTTATTCATTCCAAACCAATAGTATTGTATATGGATATCACAATAATACTTTGTATAACTAGGATGTACTACCCATATATAAGTAAGGAACTCTCTCATCAGAAACTCGTATAGTCTCTTAGGATCCAACACACATTCATAGAAAAAATATAATTTTTTATTCCAAGACACCATCCAGATGGAATCTCCCCACCATATAAATTTTCTCTTACAACTAATCCCTCCAAATAAAATAGCTTCTCTGTCTTGTTATATTCCAACAAAATATGTATAACAGATGTCGCAGTCAGAGTTTCTCATCTATGGGACTCTAACATTTATATCCTTATATCCTAAATGTGTTATCAGCTACCACTAATCACATGACTCATATACATACATTATATACATATCCCATATTATATTAACAGAGAAAAGTTTTCCTCTCTCATTTTATAATCCATCTTGATGTTCAACGATTATAGATAGTTGACCCACTTGATCTGCTAATGGTTCGAGTCCCCTAGAGAAAAGATGTACATAAATCTCATGTGGCCCATTTATACCAAGAACCTATGAACCCTTATATATTACCTACACCATTCCAAGCCATGTAAAAATAAGGGTAACTCTAAATCCTGATTGTGATAAATCCTATCACACTCTTACAGCTATCTGGATTCATAAGCAATGATTGAATTACCCTATATCAAAACAGCCCTGATTACAACTATGGTTGCATCATAGTACATTTTATATGATTTACCTTGTAAATTTAAAGTGTGGAGATTTGATAAGGTTAGAATGACATTTATCCCTTAAAAATATCCCTCACAAGCATCAGAACAGACAAACATCACACATTTCTTGGTTATCCCTGACATGGATGTTTTTAGATAGTATACGTTTTGAATAAAGAAACTATGATAACTTGAATGTCCCAGAATGTTTTGAATCTCAAAGGAATTATTTGATTACTCCAAAGACACCATGGAAACAACCTCTTTGTCTGCACTGATACTTCATCTTCTATGATTACATGACCCATGAAGTGAACTTTATCGATCTAGAAAATGAATTTTATTAGCTTGGTGTAAATATGATGCCCTCTAAATATACTAAGGACGATTTAATGATGTTTGGAATGATCATCTAATGACTGGGAGTACACTAAGAGATCATAAAAAAAACCACCAAAACTTTGTTCAAAAAAATAGGAATGAACTAATTCATCATTTCCATTAATACCATGGGTGCATTGGTCAAAACAAACAACATCACTATGAATTTGTAGAATACATATCATCTCGTACAAGAAGTCTGGGGTATGTCCAATGTTCTAGACCTCAACTGGTGGTATTCAGATCTCATATTGATCTTGTAGAAGATATTATCACATCTCATTTTATTGAAGTGTTCATCGATACATGTAAGAGGATACTAGTTCATGGCCATAATCTACTTCTATCTCTAATATTCCACACATAATATCAGGGTACCAGAAACTTTCTTGGTGAAATGAACTGGATAACCCCAGAGAGACAAACTAGTCTTTATAAAACATTTAGCTTCGAAAAATTACAAATCAAATTTCAACTCTTTAAGTTCAATTGGTATCATTGTAAAATGTGATATGGAAATCAAATCTACTTCAAACATAAATTATATCGTGAAATCAATCTATTGATCATGTGGTAATCTATAGGACTCATGAGGATATACAAGATGAACATAGTCTACCACTGGATAAAATGAATCATATTGTATTCCACCACCATCTAGACAATTCCTTTCTATATAATCAGTGATATAATCCAATCTGCACTGGATAGGTTCTTCCAACCCACTTAAATATCCCACTCACCAAGGTTAGAATATCTACCAACATATAGTGATTTAAAGGAAACTAACATATGATAATAGTTGATATGATCCTAGAATAAAACTAGATGATACATTCCATAAATCAAATTGAAACCTATCATTTCCTGTATAAACAATTACCAAAAGAAATGTTAACTATAGATCGCTAAAGAACATGCCTACAAAAGTTTGATGTTTTCTGACCAAACTACCAATGATGTAGAAATGGTTAATGAACAAACCAAGATTTCCATATCTAAGCCCAAAACCTTTTTAAAAATATCAAATAAAAAGGAACGTGATTATCCTGCAACAATAAAAACACAATAAAGGATATTTAATACAAAAAATAATACCTCAAGAAGTTGAAAATCCTACATCCGCACTTGTTGCAGTAGTTTATATAACATGAAGCTGGCCAGCCTCTTTACTCTCGACTCCATCATGACTGACTATGTTATTTCCTCTATCTAGTAAATTCAATCCTACACTAGGGTACCACATACCCTTCCATGACCAAAATTTCATGATGATGTCTAGCTACCTACCTACTGAGGAGTAACTATGTATTTCCCATATTCTAGTACCCGTCATGATCCCCAACCATCGATCTAAAACTACATGATTCAATAAAACCTACAACGATGACCCATCTTACTACAAGAAAAAAACTACAAAGTGAGGTATAGACATTGAGTCCTTTTATGGACCATATCATCAAATTGATAACATTGAAATGGAACAAATTCCATCTATGATACCCACATACATGACTTTTATGACCGCTATTTCCTTGGTAAAAACTCTTATAATATTGATGCATGCCTATTGTGTGGCATGGTAAAAATAAATATTACATTTTTCCAAGTGCAACATAGTGGCCGACCAGAGTCATATCTCTTGAGGTTCCTCTTCATTTTGGTTTAATCACCTATTCTAAATAACCTAATCTATCTATTTTTTTGTATTTATTTAATTAATTAAAGCATTGATAATTATTTTTGTGTTTTTTATTATAATTAAATAAAGGAGGGATTATATTTATGAACATGAACATCTAATTTGAATGTGTTATGGAATGAAAGAACATGTTCTTGGCTTCATTTTTTGGTTCAATCATATTTCTACTTAAATTATTTAATTTTAGTTTGATGATATAAATATGAAATCTCATGTCTGAATCACTTCCCTTTCCCAAAATAGATATAGTTCGAGTGGAATGTTATTGGGGGTAGTCTCCATATCCGGGAAATTAACCTCACCCAAGAATTATAATCAAATCTACCACAAACATAAAATAAACATTAAAGAAAAATCAAGTACTCCTTGACCTCCATCCGACCCATGAATCAGGCTCAGTATCTCATTTTGAAGAGTAAGAGATAATAATGGTGGATTCATGGGAGAAGATATATAGAGAGAGAGGGAAGAATATGTAATTTTTAATATATGTTAATATAATATTAATAATATTTTTAATATTAATTATTATTATTATTATTAAGAAAATAATTTTGGGAAAAGGAGAGAAGAAGAAATTAATAATAAAACAATTTTAAAATAATAATGTTAAATAATGAAAATATTAATAATAATAATAATAATTTTAAATTATTATTATTATTATATTTAATGAAGAAAATAGATTAATGGAAAAAAAAATGTTTAATGTGTCAATTTATTTAAAACAAATTTGAAATTACAATTTCAAACAAAACCAAACAAAATTAAATTGAAAACAAAAAAATGATGAAAGGAGTGGGAGAAGAGTCGCAGAAGGAAGCAGCTCAATGGGATATCTCCTCCTTCAGTTGTGAGCTCCTTCACTGGATGATTTTGAAGGAGGCAGTCCATACCATTATATTGGAAATGATGTAGGTTGTGTCCTCCCTCTACCATGAAGGTAGTTCATGGGTCGAGAGGAAACACCCACAGTTGTGGGTGTTAAGTTACCGCGTGGGTGGGATCCATGTGGGTATCTTCATTGGTGGTGAGTAGGGGATAAGGAAGATAATATCGAGAGTCTACTTAGAATCGTTCAAGCCCAATAAACATAACTCATAGACTCGACTCATAGACATGTAAGAGTCTACTTAAATCAGATCGTGCACCATCATTTGAAACTCCCCTCTCTAAAGAAGGTTATCCACCTAAGCTGTACTATACAAACCAAATTCCATCATAACCGATCCACATCAAAATCAATTATAATAATTAAATTAAAAAAAACAATTGGTCATCATGAATCTCCAATTATTCATTAATAGTGTTTAAAAAAAACTAAAAAATTACACTCAATCAGTATTTACATCAAAAGAGAACAACCCAAAAAAACCAAAAGGAAAAATTACATCAAATCTGCATTTTATAAACATATGTCATCATTTAGGAAAAAAGAAAACAAATCCAAAATAAATTACACCAATTCACATATATCATCAATTAACATCACACAAATTACATTTAAAATAAAAAATTTCAAAATTGGATTAAAAAAAGATTAATATAAATTCAAACATAGTCCTAAAATTCAAATTAAAATAATAAACAATAAATAAAATAAAAAATAGTAGTTCAGATTAATTAAATTCTAAGCCTGCAAAAAAATAAGAGGTTGAAATTAGGAAAAACCTAGGAACCCTATGTCAGTTGATTTATCTAGATGGCATCTCCCTCCTTTATCTATCAAAGGGGGATAGCATGGTAGAGAGTGGGTGGCCAACCCCACCCAATCCATCCAGCGGGAGAAGGAACCAGGTTGGGGAAGGTTGCCTATAAAAGGAGGTTCTCTATCCTAGTAGAGAGCATCTGCTTCATCTGATTCTCATCATTAGTTCAGTTATTTGAGTAGTTTTGTGAGCTTTATTTCCCCACTTATTCAAGAGAGTTTTAGAAGAGTTTTCTTCTTGTAATATTGAGGGAGTGTGTAACCACTTTTACCCCATAGCGATCCTTCTATTTGCCCATGGTTTTTACCCCTTCCATTTGGGGGGTTTTCCATATTACATCTGGTGTCCCTTTTAGTTTTGTATTTTGCACTTTATTTTATCTTTTGATTATCATTGCACCAATGGTATAATCATTTACGGTCCCAAAAATTGGTATCCAAGGCAAGGTTCTATCTCATTGTTTTTCACATTTTCGGGTATTAATAATTCTCATAAATTTGAGTATGCTCTATGATTGAAACTCTATTTGACCTGTCAAATCAAAAAAAATATTTCGATTATTAAATACACCAATGTGAAATGGAAGAGGTTATGGACTAATAGCATGCCCATATAGTGGTGAAATTTGAGATTGAATAAATCAATGGGAATAATTTTTCGTTGTGGAAAATGAAGATTCTGGCAGTGATGCTGAAGGATAATTCCCTATTGGTAATTGGAGAAAAGTCGGTCAGTGTGACAGAGGAGAAATGGAATGATATGGATTGGAATTTTATTTCCAACATCTATTGGGCTTTGGATTATGGGGTCTTATAAAGAATTTTAGAGAAAAAGATGACAATGAAAATATGGTATACTCTGACAAAGTTATTTGAGGCCAAGTTGCTCCATAATAAAATTTTGCAGAAGAAAAAATTGTACACTCTTCGGATGGAAGAGTCATCATCAGTGACTGACCACATCAACAACCTCGATACCCTGTTCAGTCATCTCATGGCATTGGGCTATAAAATTGTGGATACTGAAGGTGCCGAGATTCTACTCTAGAGTTTGCCAGATTCGTATGACCAACTCATTATCAACCTCACCAACAATATCCAAATGAATATATTTCTCTTTAATGATGTTGCAGTAATGATTTTAGGATAATAATGTCGGTACAAGAACAAGGAGGATAGAAAGAGAACTTCGCACTAAGCAGCGGCTTTGTCAATAGAGAGAGGAAGGGTGATTGAGCATGGTTCCAGTGGGAGCCAAAATCATGGCAGGTCAAAATCAAGGAGTAAGAAAAAGAATGCCACATGTTTCAATTATGGAAAGAAGGGGCATGTCAAGAAGGATTGTTGGAATAAGAAAAGTAGTTAAAAAGGCTCTTAGGGGAATGTGACAAGTACTTTTGGAAAAGGAGATATACTAGTCAGTGATGCGGTAATAACTGCTGGAAGTAGGAAACATCTCGACAATGCATGGATTATCGAATCCGGAGTAACATGGCACATGACGTCTCGACATGAAGGGTTAAACAATATTAAACTATCTTATAAGGACTTGTGTCCATGGGGAATGATCAAACTCTAAATATCAATGGAGTCAGTACCATCAAACTGAAGATGCATGATGGCACAGTACAGACCGTCCAAGGAGCACGTTATGTGATGGTCCTGAATAAGAACATTTTTCCTTTGGTAAATTTTTATGACATCATATGCAAGACTCATGGCAAGAATGGAGTGATGAGAATTGGGAAGGGCGCACTTCTGGTAATGAAGGCGTAGAATATATCTAAGAACCTGTACATGCTTATGGGTGAAATGTACAAGGAGGTGGAGATAGTTGTTTCATCAACTACCTCTATGGAAGCGTTGACGATGTTATGGCATCAGAAGCACTGCCATATGTTAGAATGAGTCCTGAATATTATTTCGGATCATAAGTTGATGTCTGGGCTGACAAAGGTATCCTTACCATTTTGTGAGCATTGTGTTAGGAGAAAGCAACACAGGTTAAAGTTCGGGATTTCAACAACAAGAAGTTATTAGACATTAGATTTTATCCATTCTGATGTTTGGAAAGCACTGGTTATATCCCTTTGAGGTTGAAGGTACCTTGTGTCATTTATTGATGATTATTCTAGTAGATGCCAATAAAGAAAAATGTTGATGTTTTTGATGTCTTCAAAAAATTTAAAGAACAGAAGGAGCTTGACTATGGAAATAAGATCAAGTGTCTGAGGATTGACAATGATGGATAATATACAAGTGAAGAGTATGATACATTTTTTCAACAAGATTGAATCAAGATATAGTTCTTAGTGGCATACAATCCTCAGCAGAATGGAGTGGCAGAGTGGATGAACAGATCCCTGTTGGATAGAACAAGGGAAATGGTGAAGACTGTATGAATTGAAAAAAAATTGGGTAGAGGCATTGAATACCACATATTATGTGATTAATCAACCTCCTCCAATGGTGATTGATTTGAAGACTCCAATGGAGATGTGGAAAGGTAAAATCATTGACTATTCTCGGTAAAATAAGTTTCAAAGTCCCCTATAATAAATGTTTAATGAACCATAAATATCGAAGTTGGATTTCAGATCCAGGAAATGTATCTTCTTAGGGTACACTGATGGTGTGATGGGGTATTGTTTGTGGGATCCCACTACCCACAAATTTATCATCAGTAGATATTTCATTTTGGAAGAAGATAATGTGATAATGATAATTGATCAAGACACGGAGAAGAATAATACAAGAACTACATCATTCAAAGTATGGGACAAATCCAAGGAAGAACTTGTTTCCTCTGAGGTATTACCAGAGCATGATGATCAGGTACCAATTGCGGATGGACCATGATAGTCATCTCAGGAGAAAATAGCACTTGTTTGGCACTCAGACTATTTCACTGAGATAAATATTGTGTACTACTTATTGACAGAGGATAGAGATCCATATTCATTTCTGGAGGCGACCCAGAGTCTATATGTATCCTCAGGGATGGAGGCGATGCAAGAGGAACATGAAGCCCTGCACAGGAAGACTAATTTTTACTATGGTGATCCTGATGAAGAGATCTATTTGTTCCAACCAGAAGGTTTTTTAAAAGAAGGCAAAGAGAACATTTTTTTAGATTGAAAAAATCTCTGTACGATCTCAAAAAGTCACTGAGGTGTTTGTACAAGAGATTTGATTCCTATATCACGAGCCTTGGATATGAAAGACTTCATTCAGATCCTTGTGCATATTTTAATGGTTCGAATGGTAATGATTCTAACATTATTCTATTGTATGTGGATAACATGTTGGTTTTAGGCCCCAAAAATGATCAGATCCAAGAGATGAAGGCACAGTTGGCTAGGGAGTTTGATATGAAGGACTTGGGACCAACAAACAGGATTCTTGGGATTCCGATTAACCAAGGCAGAATAAATGGGAAGATTTGGATATCACAGAAGAGTTACTAAAAGAGAGTCTTGAAATGCTTCAACATGCAATACTGTAAGACAATCTCTACCCCACTTCCCATTAATTTCATGTTATCCTTGACGATGAGTCCTAGAAGTGAGGAAGAGAGGATGGAAATGTCTCGGGTACCATATGCATCAGCAGTGTGTAGTCTAATGTTCGTTATAGTTTGTACAAGACCAAACATTTCACGTGCAGTTGGAGCAGTTAGTCGGTACATGGAGAATCCAGGATGGGAGCATTGGATAATAGTGAATAGGATCTTGAGATACATCAAGGATACCTCAAATGCAGCATTATGTTATGGTGGATCAGATTTTACAATCAGAGGATATGTTGATTCAGATTTTGCATGTGATTCTAACCGGAGGAAATCCACTATTGGTTATATGTTTACACTTATAGGAGGAGCTGTGAGATGGATTTCAATGTTACAGTAAGTTGTGGATTTATCAACGATAGAGGCAGAGTATATGGTAGCTACACAGGATTGCAAAGAGGTAATTTGGATAAGAAGGTAGTTGGAGGAGCTCAAGCACAGACAAGAGTAGGATCCATTGTTTTATGATATTCCGACTACCTTGCACATTGCAATGAATCCATCATTTCATTCCAGGACAAAGCACATTGTGGTACAGTATCACATTGTCCGAGATGTGGTGAATGAAGGAAGTGTGGACATGCAAAAGATTCACACTAAATAAAATCTGGTATATTTCCTATCAAAGGAGATTAACTTTGATAAGTTCAGATGGTGAGGATCCTCGAGTGGCCTTGCAGATACTTGAGTAGAATGTTTTGAAGATGTAAAGGATGGGTGGATATGTATTAATTCTCAATAAAATCTCCAATTGGGAGATGTGTTGATAGTTTTCTAGGCACAGCATCACCCCCCATTATTTTTCGAAGGGGGATGGTGGGGTAGATGGTGGGTGGCCAACCCCACCCAATACATCAAATGGGAGAAGGACTGAGGAAGGGGGAGGAGGCCTATAAAAGGAGGTTCTCCATCCAAGTAGAGAGCATCAACTTCATCTGATTCTCATAATTAGTTCAGTTATTCGAGTGGTTTTGTGAGGTTTATTTCCCCACTTATTTAAGAGAGTTTTACGAGAGTTTTCTCCTTGTAATAGTGAGGGAGTGTGACCCACTTTTACACTATAGTGATCCTTCTATTTTCCCGTGGGTTTTTACCCCTTCCATTTGGGGGTTTTCCACAATATAAATGGTGTACCTTTTATTTTCATATTTTGTACTTTATTTTATCTCATGATTATCATTGTGCTGGTGGGCCAATCAATTATGGTTCCAACACCCTGTTCCCCTGAGAAAGGTGGGTTCTATCCACCACATTCACATGTGATGGAAGACCTCCAGCTGTGAACTCCTTGCACACTCACCGACGTCATTCCATTGATGCCTGGTACACGAAGGAATTTCCATAGTACCCTACTGGCACCAAATCTCTGAGCAGTTACCAAACTACGATGGAAAAAGAATCCCACACAGGATCTTCGGGAAGGTTGCCCAGGGCCCTAACAAAAATCAGACGGAAGGGGCCGGTAGTGGCAACTTCCGATGATGAAGATGGAATTTTCTTCAGTGGTAGCTGAGATTTGAGGGTGCCGATCTCCATTGAATCACAGGTGGGCAGCACTGATCGAAGGAGGAAGAAATGGGATATCTAACCCTAATAAGTTGTGCGATGTGGGGTTACGTAAACATTCCTCTTATATTTTATTTAAAAAAAACACCTACTATTTCTAAAGTTGATGGATTCTACGAGTCTGGGCGCATCAATGAGTCTATGGTGATTCATTATTTTTATAGAATATTTTACCATAAAATGATTCTTCAGGAAAGAGGAAATATTGCTGATGAGTGATCCCATGAACTCGTACAAGCCTGTGAGTTGGCTCGTGATTTTAACTACCTTGCTGGTGCACACATGAAAAGGGTGGAGCTCAGAGGTGGTGTCTATGGATGTGTGGAGGCAGGATCAAAGGAAGTGATAGGACAGACATCACATCCATCCATAATAGTGGCGAGCGGAGGCTGATGTGGTGAGGCGGATGGCGAAGATCATTGTTGGAGGATGTGGTTGGATATCCGCATCGAGAAGAGTAGTTGGGGAGAGCTCGATCGGAGGACCACTAGTCATGGTGTGGTGAGGATGAGACAAAACCGGAGTAGTTTTGGCAAGGCCAGGAGTCTATGGTAGTTAGACAAGGGGGTACGGGGGACTGTATGTGCCGCGGGGGTCATGCATTACGGGGTGAAGCAGCCTCACTGGTGGAGCAGATGTAAGCAACAAAGATAGGGGAGAGGAGGTTGAGTGCATGGTGGAGTGCGGAAGAGGGATGTATGAGTGTTAAGAACAATATCCCACATCAAAATGGTGGTATAGGAGTCGAGGCTTTGTAAGCCTTGATGTGGCTCAGCCGACAAAGAAGTCAGACCGGAGCCGGAGGACTCCTACCGCCACGTTACTTGCCCATCAATTGTGAAGCTCTACTACCACCACTAGATGAAGATGTGTAGTCTGCTGGTGTGAAGCCCTTGGTGGATTTGATTCTTTCCATGGGGCTTGTTCACCAGGGACCCACTTACATGGCTTCATCACCCGTATGTCATGCTCGGGCCTGACTCGCCGAGTTCCCCCATCTGGGAAATCCATCCTAGGGCATGTGTGGCTAGGATGGCTCCTATTGGGCGGCCTAAGTGGTGCATGGGACATGGTAGAAGTCTTGACCTCCTAGTGTATTTTTGTTGAAAAAAAATGAAAAAATATTTTTCCAATTCAAGAAGTTCATGTAGAGTTAAAAGAACATATTCAATTTTATTGTTCAACATTATTTCATTTCATTTACACTGTTGTCATTACTTCCTCTCAATTTACCCACAAATTAGTAAAATAGTGATATTAAATGGTTTTAACAATGAAAATCATTAAAAACATTAGAATTTGTTTAAAAATGTGCACAAGACTTTTCATTGTAACATAACCCCACACATAAACCATTCATATGCTCAGGACCAAAATACCAATTAAGATTATCAGAGGTTACCAATGTTATAAATATAGAATTTTAAATGAAATAGAACCAAATAATTATCAATTTCAATTTTCAATTTAAAATTTTATATAAAATATCAATTCAATAGAACATTTTTTAAAAAAATACTTAGAGGATATATTTTACTTTTCCCTTTTGAAAAGTGATGGTGCTTTTACTTTCATTCATTCAAACTTCTCAATTCATTATTATCAAATATTTTATATATTGATTTACCTAAATTTTGATTATTTTTTCTCATCACTCTGGATACAATTCATGTAGATCTATTATTGTATAATGAGAACATTGTCCTTATCCAAACACTTGTAAAAGAACTACAATCTCCACATTGTAAATACAAAGGCACATAAAATCATTCGGTCATTAAATTGTGATTATAATCAATCTAAGGCTTCTTTTTAGTAGGATTTTATACATAAAAATAAATCTCAAGGGTGAGTTTTAACTCTTACATCATAAACCCTGATATTCAATGTACAATGTTTAATGGAATTCTCCCCTTCCAATTTTAACAACTCCTAACATTCCCTAAGACTGGATCATTACGAGTTTAAGAAAAATGGTTTATTTGTTCCCTCTCTGGAATATATTTTTTACTTTTATTTACTTTTTTCCCTTTTCAAAGTACCTATTTCAATTTTTTTTAAAAGTTATTATTTAGAATAGAACTAATATCCACCACCTAACTACGTATGATTGAAATCAAAGGTCTGGTAATGGTGATTTTTTTACTCAAATGACAACCCATTTTTCTCCTTTTTTGGATCTTTGTATCATTTTATTTTTTTATATTCATGAATGGAAAAGTAATAGAGTACAATTAATGATTCCACAAACCTTTTCAATGTGAACAATAATCACCCCACACTACTTCATGAAATTCTAAATCTTCCCATTTACCATGATTCCCTTTACCTTCCAACATCAAATTTAAAATTTCATTCAATTAGTAAACATTGGGTAGGAATGGATAATGATGACATAAAAAATTTCTCATTCCTATAAAGGAAATTCATTGTATATATGGTCTAAGGACGTATAGATGAAAATGTGGTATTTATGGATAAATTTTTTATTAAAAGTCACCTACTTAAATTTAATTTTTTTTACATTCATAGCTTTGGAAAGTTGAAATTCAAGTTCGTGCAGCTGGGATGTCCCAATATTACTCAAGAAACACAATTAAGATAAATTGGAAGTACTTTGTCTGGAAATCATCCCATGAATGGGACATCTTATTTGGGGAAATTAGTCAGAGCATGATTAATAATAACAATTCAGTTCACATGAATTTCAGAAAATCAAAGCATGATGAATAGTTGGGAAATTTTATTTACATTAATCAATTAATTTTTTGAAATCATGATTCCTCATTTTAATATTGATACATCATGTTAAATTTAATTCTCTATTTTAATCATTCAATTTAATTATAATTGAAATCTAAAATATGACATCACATGATTCCTAAGAAACCCACGTCTATGAGACATGTCAAGTAAAGAATAATTTAATTAGTGGTAAGTAATTTTCTTTTTAAAGCTCAAAACACAATTTGGAAAAAATGTAAGGATATTAAAAGATAAAATAAAACTTAAATCACTTTTTAAATGAATATTCATCTCCTTCCTTCACTGTTTGAGAATACCTTCTTCTATTGGGAACATACCAAATAGAATTACGAAATAATGCACAAGGATCATGTCTTTTAAATTCTAAAAGATAGAGTTTTGGAGTACATGTTGTACTACTTCCTAAAATTGGAAATTGAAATCTAAATTCCATGAAATATTATAATGATAAAAATTGTTAGGATCCCATAAGTGGGCCCTGAATTTTTATTACCTACAGAGGGAGTTGTTAGTTGTTATCCAAAATTTGATGGTGGATGAAGCTTCATCGATTTGAACCACCCCATGTGGATTTTCCAGGAATTTTCTTCATCATTATGGGTAATAAATGACCCTTATATAGAGTACTCCATATATCCCCCTTCAAAATGAGGTTTAACTTGAATGGTTGGGGTCAGATGAAGTATGGAGCATCCACTTCTTTGGTTTCTACATGTGTAACATTGTAATCTCCTAGTGTTGAATTCATAGGGATGCATGAAATTAATGATTGAAGGGTAAGTATACAAATATTTTTACTTGAATAAATTGTGAATTTTTTATAATAAATTTCTCTCTTTCAATAGAATCACCATCTTCTATGATTTCCTCTATCTCAACAACATATATCCCATTGTGATGGGGGTCCTCAAATTTCTTTTCATTAAAATCATAGAGCTCCATGTGTTCTTGAAAAAGTGAACATCCAAGTTCATATTCAGCCTCCAAAAAATAAAAAGTATTTTCTAATTCTGTATAATAAAAACAATATGATGTGATGGGAAATTTTTCCTCAATAAAATCAGAACAATAAGATTTTAAAGAAACATCATCTATCTAGGTTGGTTCTTGATAATTTAATGTCTCAGTGGTATGTTCTTCTAGGTGTTTGATTGTGGAAAATTAAGGAAGGTAGTCAGGATCCTACACCTATAGTATAACCTAATGTTAATGGATTTACTCAAAAAAATCCAAAAAAAATAGTGCCACTTTCTTCTTGGCCTCCTCAGGTAAGACATGTGGATCATCATATGGATCATGTTAAGAATCATATTGAATTGATAGTGCTTCGATATATTTCATTATCCAATCCAATTTCCATATAGATTATTCACCATCTCATAATTCTATTGAATATCATATTTGACCTTGTGTTTTACCACTTGATCCAAGTAATTTTTGTGTGAAACTTTTTAAAAATTGTCAGGAGGAATTGAGGATCACTCTAATTGTCTCTTGGACACTTATTGATATAATTTTGGGAAGTGATCCTAAAATTCAGAGAGTTATCTATATAATCCTTCATCAAATGGTTTCTTGAGGGTCTCCTTGACATCCTGGCTGAGGTCAATAGATTATTTACCTTTTAGTGTTATGATATATTCTCCCATGACCTTTTTAGCCCATAATTTAAAACTATATTCTATAGACTGGGGAGCTATATCTACTGGATATTTCACCTAAGAGTATTAATCATTACATTTTGAATAATAATTATTTTAATTCATCATGGAATGATTTTTATTTATATTTTTTATAAAACTATTAAGAATATATCAAAAATGTTAAAATATATATGTTAAAAGAATGATTGATTGACTCCCCAATAACGATGCTAGTTTCGGAACACTCCAATCATAGGGCATGCTCAACAAACAATATTATATTTTTCCTTGTGCAACAAATTGGATGACCAAGGTCCCTCTTGATGAGCCTTCTCAGTTTCGTTCACCCACCTATTGAAATCACATAATTAATCTATTTTTCTGTTATTGTTTAATTAATGAATGAAATGATACTTTTTTATGTTTTTGATTTTAATGACAATGAGGGAAAATTTTAGTATCATGAAATTCAAACTAGAATGTGTGATGGAAAGAAAGCATATACTCTTGGGTTCAGTTCTAGGTTCAATCATCAGTCCCCTTTAATTGGATAATTTTAGTTTGATAATAAAAATAATAAATATTTTTTTGAATCACTTCCCTTTTCTAGAATGTAATATTTTTCTTAGTTTCATTTTATTGGATATAGTCACCATATTGGGGGAATTCACATCACCTGAGACTGCTAATCAATTCCACCACAAACATAAAATAAACTTTTTGGATAATTCAAGAACACCTTGAACCCCCCTTAGGCCAAGCCTTGGGGATTTCCTCTTATTTATGAGAGTAAGAGATCACAATGGTTGATGGATGGGGGTAAGGAGAGAGATGGAGAAAGAGAAGAATATATAATTTATAATTATTGATATGATAATAATTAAAAATATTGTTATTAATATAAATATTAATATTATGAAGAAAACATTTTTTGAAAAAATATAGAGGATGAAAATAATAAAATATTTTAAAATAATAATGTTATATAATAATAAAATTTATAATAACAACATTTATAATAACAGCAATAATAATAATACTAGTTTTGAATAATTATTATAATTATTATTATATTCAAAGATGAAATTACATGAATGCAACAAAATAAAAAATGAATGGATAAATTTATTAAAAACTAATTTCAAATTACAATTTAAAATAACATTGAACTAAAATAAATTGAATATAAAAAAGGAAGAAGAATGTAGGAGGAGAAGAGTGGCATCATGGAAAAAGGGGAGATATCCCCCCTAAGTTGTGAGCTCCCTAGTGGAATTATTTGGATGGAGGTAGTCCATCCCTTTATATAATAAATAATGTAGGTTGTGGCCTTTTCTTTTAGTTTTTGCGAGGGCTTGGTCCAAGAATGGGTTCCTTGGAAGACCCACATATTTCTATTAGCGACTAGTGTTTTCTGGTTATCAATTACCCATAAAGTGATTTTATTTTATAAAATCAACAAAATGTTATTATCTATGTCGGTCGTGGCCTCCCTCTTCCTTGAAGGAAGTATGTGGATTAAGTGTAAAATCCCATGGTTGTGGATGTTATGAGACTGTGTGAGTGAGATCCATGTGGGGTTCCCTATTTGGAAGTGAGTAGGGGATAGCCAACAGTGGGTGGCAATGTCATTTGATGTCAAGCGGTGGTGAGAAAGGTGTACAATGGTTTAGTCCTGGAGCATGCATGACATCTGTGGATCTCGAAGTTGGAGTCCATGGTAATGTAGAGGTAGGATCATATATAGTTATGGGTCTGACATCCCCTCTATATTTCATAGTGGTCGGAAGAGACCAACATGGTTAGATTGATGGTGGAGACCGAAGATGGAGGCTATGGCGGGACAATGGAATTGATCGGAGCTGTGGAGGTAGGTTCGGCTGGTCGACCAGTATTCATGGTGTTGTGAGGATGAGATGGAATCGGGGGATTAGTGGATGAGGAAAGAGTATATGGATATTGGATGATGTGTTTTGGTGTGATGAATCAGTCGTAGGGGTCATGCATGGTAGGACATAGTATGTAGTGGATTATGATGGAGTGAAGAAGAGGATGGTGGTGGAGGGATGTGGGAGTACAAAGCATGGTAGAGTTACGGGTGGTTCTGCGGTGCAAATCTAGTACCACATAAAAATGATGGGATGGGAGTTGAGTATTTATATACCTAGATACGGATCAGCTAAACAATGAAGTTAGACTAAATCCAGAGGAATGAAACTATGGAATGGTCAACCTCGTCCACCGTGAATCACTACTCCCACCGATGCACGAAGCTTCCTTGTGGGAAAGTGTGTGACCCTTGGTCCATCTATTATTACTTGTGGATTGATCACTGGCGGCTCACTTAAAGAGCTTCATCACCCGAAGGTCGTGCTCAGGCATGACCCCCCATTCTTTCCTAAACTGGGCTGGCCCTCCTATGACCTATGTGGCAGGTGTAGCTTATAGTGGTCTACCTAAGTGGAACATGGTCCCTAGAGGAAGGATGGACCTCATTGTGTATTTATTCTACATAAAAAAATATAAAAGTGTTATTTTATTCAATATGTTCATAAAGATTTAAATTAATATATTCCAATTTTAATGTTTAACATTATTTCATTCTATTTACACCACATTAATTAATTCAACTTAATTTAACTATAAATTACAAAAATCGTGTAAACCCAGGGTTTTAAAAATTCTAATCATCAAAAAACGTCTATTTTTTTTAAAAAAAAATATCCAAATTAGTTTTCTTTATCAAGTCTCCAACATTATCACTAGATGAAGATCTCCCAGTTTTCCTATCAAAATATTTTGGTCATTCCTCAGGGCCATTCTCATATTCTATTCCTTGATGTGTTCTTGATTCATCACATCTTTAAAACCTCTCATACCGACCATGTTCACCTGTGACATGACCACATAGTTATGGCCAACCTAATAATGGCACACCCTAGAGACATCATCATTTGCGAAAGATGATGAAATGCACGGAATGTTTGTGAAACATTCAGTATATACCGACACTAACATTCCCTCTCATGTCCAGTGTATGAACTCAGAAACCTTCTCAAAACCTTTATGTCATTGGATATAAATGACAATAGAACTTCATCTCAAATTCCTTTCGTGATAGCTCCTCTTTAAACCCATACATCTCAAGATTTTCCATCCAATGCACATAATTTCCACAAATCATATACGCAACAATTTTCACCCTCCTATAAATAGGTGTATCATGATGCTTTATGGTCTATTCGAGTAACTATATCCATATCATGGTTTCATGGGGGAATCCATCCCTAATGAATGTAGGTGGATGATGCAGTTGTAACTCTCTAATCAGTTCATTCTTTAAAGGCATGGTATAAACAATTTCCCATTGCATGGATCGCATGAACCTCAAGAACCTATCCTAAATCTAAACATCAACTTCATTAAATAGAGCCATAATAAACACTTGTTCAGATATGTTAGAAGTGTATTGATTTACACTATCCTTTCTCTATACTTAAAGGTGGTGATGAGGTATTTTTTATACATGACAAACACACTCTTTAGATAGTGGGAAATAATAAGTTCAACCTCAAAATGTGACAAAAAAACAGAGAACCACTGATTCATAGTATCTCTAAACATGGATTTCAAGTGTCTTAATATGGTATAATAGTTTATTTTATCATATTTATCTTATATAATAGGTATTTCATACAACATTTCATATTTTTAAGTATATAATACATGAAAAAATATGTCTTTATCATTAAAAATGCATGTAAATAAATCCCTATGTTCTTATTATGATGTATGGATACTCATCACGTGAAATACTATGACCTGAGTATAAATCACAAGAACCTATAAGAATTGGAAATAATAACCTCCAACAACATGTGAATCACTCTAGGAGAAATAACATCAACTACAACAGGAAAACAACAATGAATATAGTCCACCCTTGGGTTTTCGGATTTTTCCCTATATATGGGTTTACTAATCTCACAAAAAATATCATTAGAAAGTCTTGAAACATCATAATATCCTTTCTATAATTCCAAAATTAGAAAGAAATCGTATAGAAACCTACTCCATTAATACCACTTTGAAACATCCCTCAACCTGATAATCTCTCATGTTGTAGAAACGGGCTGATTGTGGGTCCTTAAGTGTGCTTCCCCATATGTCAGAGGCTTCCAACTATGAGTGGGTGAGTAATAATAATTTTGTGGAGAGTATACCCCTGGTTATAAAGGTACATGAAAAAAAATATTATCATCTAATAATAATTATCGGAGTAGAATAAATAATGGAAGAAACTATTTCATAAAACCCAAAAATAAAAATCAAATTAATAATATAGTAAGTAATAAATGAATAATCTAAATGAAGGATGAAATAATGAAAAATTTCTTGCTAGATTTTATAGAAAACACAATACAATATCTCAAATAATTACTCAAAAGTCCCTAGTCCCAATCACCATGTCGACCCCATCTCCAAATTCCATCCGATTCAACAAACAATTATCAACATCAAGGTCCCTTTCCCTGAAAATTTTGAATCCATGTAATTTTCATGGGTACTAATTGGTGTCCCAAACAAATTTGAGTATAAATCATTATATCAGAACCACCATCTCTAAAAATGACCAGTATGATAATAAGTGCCTGAAATAATGCAACTAACATGTGTATTAATTACCAAAACAATTAAAATAATACCACAGCAACCTTCATCATCATAATTCTAGAATATATTAGATCATGTATCATGGCCATGTTATCCATAACCATATAACCACAATAAAACATAATAGGCTAGGGTTCCATGATCAATTGTATCTAAGAAAGTTTTAGAACCATGCTAATCTTGGCCACATATAGATTGTCTAAATCTAAAAAATATGGGTCAAACTAGCTATATAATCATATCAGTAATAAATAAGGTATAATACCAATGTATAATAATTTTAGCTTGAATTAGTTTTCTTATCATGGTATATAACCATTATAACATCTATGTGGTTCAAATCCAAAATATAATCATCTCAGCATGTATCAAGGAAAATATGGATATAAATGCTTTAAAACCAATATTAGGTCCAAGAAAAGTATAAAATAATTACAAAATGTATCATAAGTAATAAAACAATATTTTATAATTAACACAAAAATAAATATACATAACAATAAAGTTATCAAAATATCAAATCATATGTCTCAATAGTAAGTTATGAAAATTTCAAATGCTCTTTAATTAAAATTTTCATCTATCAGTTGGTTATAAACCAATAATATACTATTATCTTAAATAATCAAGACAATAAAATTTGAATATATATCATAAAATCTCCATAAACTCATTTCATGGTAAACAATGTTCAATAAATTCATCTATATGTTTATAATTAAGGGTTCTCTGACTAGAATAGTTTATAGAATCTAGATAATAAAAAATAAGATGAAATAGGATTCCAAGAATAATCCAATACATTATTTAATTAATTTAATCACATGTTATGTTATTTTAATATCCATGTTCCATATACATGATAATTATCAAAACATTGGGTTAAGGTTTAGACCCCTTAACTTAGACTGACATTTAACGTATCACCATCAATGGGTAAAAAATAGAGAAATTGGCATAGAAGATTTTGAGATGAAATATAGATAAAATTATATCAAGATTAAAATCAAACCCAAATATGGTCTAACAGTTACACCTCTATAACAGATTAAAATAGATGAGTAAAGGAAAATAAAATCCAAATACTTACCAGGGATCGATTGCACATTTTAGATTTCAAGAAAGGAAGAAAACGCTCTGAAATCGAAAGGGAGATAGAATAGGGTCAATAGAAGAAGGATTCAGTGGATTGAATGAAAAATAATCCCCCAAAGACATTTAAAATTTCTTCTCAGGATATTACATTAGGTGTGAATTTCTACATTTAATACATCTTTTTAGGGATACATCAAAAAACTCATTTCCTTGGCTCATAATTTATCCCAATTGATTTATGACATGATATGAAAATTTTACATGATGTGTAACCAATTCACATTATTTAATAGTCTACAAATATTTCTTTTCTTGAGTTACACATCATATAACATGTACATAGCATGTAATCTCCTAGTATGAAATTTTCATGTAATTTTCTATAAAAGTACCCAAATCACAGCCACTACCTCACAAAGCATTGAAAACCCTCATAAAAATAATTGAAAAACATATATCTTGACTCCATTAATTCAAAAAAAAACATATATCCTTGAAATTTAGGTCATTTCCTCAAGAAAGGCTCTTCATCTCCGAACAACACTTGACCACCAAGGCACAAATGAAAAAAGAATAGAATGATGTACATGAAATAATTGGGATCTTACATGTGATATGTTATATACAAAGGAATATGATGAATATAGTATGATGAAATATAGTGTACTCAATCATAGGGTACAAAAGGTGCTTGGATCTATTTCCATTGGACAAAACTATAATTTATGGAATAATCACTTAAAAATGACTCATCAACAAATATATTTTAGGTAGGTTATTAAACGTTGAATGTAATAATTTTATAAGTAAAATTGGTTGATAAAAGATGCGTAGATAAAAATGGTGAATTAAGAATAACAAATGATAATTTAAGTCAGGAATAATATATTTATTAACCTTTAATTATGGTATCATATGTAGTATTTTTATTTTTTAGACCCTACAAACAAAAATTGTTTATTTGGTAGTATTTAATTAAATAAATATATATCAAAATAAAAATCACATTAATGATAATTTTTTTATCCGGACATAAATTTAATTATTATGTGATCCTAATATTGATGTAACTTTGTATTTCTTGGTGTATCACAATGAATATATTTGGATACATGAAATATAATCCAAATTCCTTCAACATTTAATGTAAAAATAGTAAAATATGTATGTTTGATATATTTTAATAGTTATATATATATTTTCATTCCTATTAATATTATTTGTTTAATAAGGTATTTGAATATTCAATTTTTCTATTTTAATATTATTGTAGATTATGGTTTCTTTGGTAACTTACTCTTTTAATCATGATGAACAACATAACATTAATTTAGAAATTATGTTAATATTATAAGGTGGATAATATTGAAAATAAGTTATAAAATACCAAGGTGAGAAACAACAAAAATTAATACAAAATATTATAGTTAAGCAATATGTTATAGATAAACAAGTGGTAAAAAGAGTAAATCAAACAAAATATAGGATTTTAATCACACAACAATGTTAGTAAAATATTTTAAGGTGATAAGAAAAGGGAAAAAATTCATGGTTGGATTTAATTCATTTGGTTAACCTATTTACCCAAATAAGTCCATTTTTTAGTTATATTGGGATAAATACTCTATAAAATGTGTATTTTGATATGCACTTATGGAATAATGTTATTACTTAATTTTTGGGGAAAATATTGGAAGACAATAGGGTTACATTATACAATACTACCTCTATATCACTAAAAATATTTTAATAAACCATTTAATAATTCTTCTTTACTCTATATAGAGTATATTTATATTATATTTGTTTAGATTAAATTCATATAAATGGTTACTTTGAAGAGTTATATGGAATCTCCTATGCTTTATAAAAATACTAGTATTATGTATACCATGGGGAATGTCAAACCCCAACAACCAATTGTATATTCATGCATTACAAAGAATAAAACATATGATGGATTTTTTATGCATTTGGATGAGTATGGATATAATATTTATTGTAACCATTATTTTTTGTAAAACATATATTAGGAAAAAAAATTATGTAATTTTTTAATGTGGAACATTATTTGATTGTATAAAATAAGATAAATCTATCTAAACCACTATACACTTAATATAAAGCAATGATAGGGTATTATTATCTTGAAAAAATTATATATACTATAAATCTATTATAAAACTTTTATGGGATATGGAAAAATTATATTTTCTTTTTATATGTAGATTAATTAATAAGACTCTCCAAATAGGTTCATCCCATATAATGTTCTATAGAATGAAGATCATGTAAATTGAAACATAAAAATGGTAAATGAAAAAACATATAAATTTTTAGAATCTTGTGAATGTATGATATAAATTTTCTTTTTTATCTACATTAATGTATTACTAATTAATCATGAGTAGTTATATATAAATATTGATTTCAAGTTTTTAAAAATGAATAAAAATATACCACTGATAAAAATGTATATTCATTAACATTGAAGCATCCAAAACCATATTTCAATGTTAGAAGTGGGTGTTTTGGATGAAAAATACCCTCAGAATGAACAAAAAAAGTGAATAAAAATAGTTAAATAAAATAGATAAAGGGAAGAAATATTCTTTATTGTTACTTTTTCAAATATACTCTGAAATAATATACCATCTCATATGATGGGGTTGAGGAGAAGAATAAACAGAAAAACAGCCAAACAGAAAATCGACACACACCATGTTTTCTGGCTATCCATTCCACTTGAAGTACTACCTTAAAATAGGTAATTGATTATTTTTAAGTCCATTATATTTAAAATTATATTTTCGTTTAGAACAATATTTGATCGATAACATTCTTCACATAGAACACCACACAAAAATGAATTATGGAACATTATATAAATATGGTAATGTATCTATTTAATTAAATAGTATAAATAGGGGTAAATAAAATATAAAATACATACATGTATATAAATATAAAGAGGTCGCTTTAATTATAATGGAAAAATAAAATACAATTAGTATAGCTAAATAACTGATATGATCATTTAAGGCTAAAAAATTATTTTTCAAAAAATTTCTTTTATATGAGATTTATTTTGAGAAACTTATTATATTTAATATTTAATATTAATAGTTTATAGGAATAAAATCTTAACACCATTATAATTATTAAACTATAGTTAATAAGAATGACAATATTTAAGATTTTAAAATTTAATTTTCAACTGAAAATTGTACTCATTATTGTTTTTCTAATTATTTGAAATATTATTTCTAATATTTTTTGAATTTTGACATGAAAAGATTATTATTCTTTTGTATTTAAAAATAAAATATTAACTTAAGATTAGTTTTATTATAATATTTTATTTTTATGCGAAGAGTGAATAATACATTTTATAAATATACTATAATGTCTATTATATTTTCATAAACTGTGTATTGTTTTAAAAAACAACAATATATATTTCATGGAAAAAAATTTAAATGAGGTGTAAAATTATTCACTTAAATATATTTTCATGAATTTAGAAATCCGAAATTTTTCATTTTGATGTTTATGTAATATCTTATTCTAATTAGAACAGATTCCAATATTTTTTCTTTAAGATTTTAGGAAGGGTAACTTGGATTTTTATTCTTTAAAAATCCTGAAATGTTATTTTTTCATAATAATAAACCATTTAATTTAATTGAAATAAAAATAACGGAAAATTTTTTCCAAACAATTATTTTTAAGAATAATAATATAGTTTTTATAAATACTATTTTTATATGGTCTATGCGCTAATACTAAAATTAATTTTTAGCACCCCTATAAATTATATTTTAAAAAAACCAATTTCATATTTATATTAATTATTTATTAATAATATTATAATATAAATTCTATTTTTTGTCATTAATGATAAATGAAATTGGTAAAAATTAGATACCATGATAGTAACCAAACATGATTTAAGTTTAAAATCTAAGAGTAAATGATATAAAAACATGTTAATAACATTTTAAAAAATGTATATATTTGGATTAATTCACCATAACCTTTCCCCCAATAATTAATTTTCTATTATTGGATCAATTTGAACCTTGAATAGTGAATTTGCCTTTCAAAAGGATAAAAAGTACACTCCCTCCACTAAGAAAATGATCCTTCCCAACCTAATTTTCCTTATACCCAATGCCACTAAATTCAGCCAATAATCTACAAATAATACCTCATGAACATTAATATAAACATATAATTTGGTTTTTAATGTATAAATCTTCCCTCAAAAGGATTTACACTTTTTTCAAAGGATTTCCCAAAAGAGTATGGTAAAATTTCCGATGTACTTCTTTTCCATTTAAATTATGTTCAATATTATCAGAAATCATTGTGAACAATTTTACCCACTATATTATAATTAAATAAATATTATTTTAATAATGAAATTTTATTATGATGATAAAATAATCAAAAATGTAACTTATCCCTTGTATTTATAAATACAAGAACAATATCCTGACTACCACCTTAATGAACAATGTGTTCGATTTTTCATCACCAAATTTAATATTGGGTTAAAATGGAATACTTAGTGGATTAATATGATATATATAATCATATTAATATTTTTTTCTCATATAAACTATCCAATTTCTTCCTCACGTTCTATGGAAAATGATTTTTTACTCATGCATATGTGTGGACTAATTACTTCATAAAAATGACATATTTGGGTTTTCATATACTATTATATTGATCATAGTGATCATTTTAAATAATTTTTTTTGATGATAGACTGAGACCTTTCCCAAAAAAGAAATATCCATTTATTAGGAAAAATAAATAATAAACTTACACTAGTCTGAAAGTAGAAAGTTTACATTGATCCCTCTTCATAATGAGAAGAAGATCCCTAGGCACTTGATCACCCTAATGAAAATCAGAGCTACTAACACATTTGCTGGAAAGACCATCTTCCAGTGCATTTGCTTTTCTATACACATGAGTAATAATGTGTTCCTTTGAATAAAGAAGATCCAGACATTTAATCCATCTATTTTTCAACATCCAAGAGAGATGAAGAGAACATATACTTTAAATTAATAAAAGTAAATATACAACCTATAAAGAATCATAGAAAACATAAATAATATTTTATGATTTTAGTACATTAATTTTAAATATTAATCTCTTTTACATTGAAATGAATATTATTTTATGAAATTTGGTTCCTAAACATTAAAATACTAAACACAAGTACCTGAATGTAAAAATATGTGGTTGAAATCAATGGTATGGATAATGGTTTTACATTTTTGAAAACCTAGTTGTCCAAGGATAATGTTTTGAAATTAACAAACAATTCACCCTCATTTTCTATAAATACTCACCCATTTTTCTGTCCCTCTATACTAAAAATCCAATGAGCTTTATATTTATCTCATTATCACTCTCTATAGTCTCTCCACGGAGATTCTACGGTCATATGGTGATATTATTAAGAATTAAGATGTACCGTTTAATTTTAATGGTTCTCTACAACTTTCCTCCTATACATTTGTAAAATTCCTTTTCAATACACCTTTTAGTTCGTATTTTATTAGGTTTTAATTAATTTATAATCATTCCCATACTATAAAATTTTGTTTTATTAACCAGAGACATTATTTTACTCTCATTAATCTATTCAATATATGTTATGTATACACGTTATGCATCTCAAATAAATATTTGATTTTTATGTAATATTTGTTTTTTAAAAATACCCAAATTTATAGTAATTCTAGGAAATTAATGTAGATATAACTATAATTACATGATTATGGTATTACATGTTTTAAACCCATATTCCATACTCATATGTTAAAATGATGAAATAATATCTTACGATATATGATTTATATAGAACACATAAAGTTATAAAAATGAATGGTGTTCCCTAATATCACTCATATTCATTAGGAAATTTATTAATCTCTAAAATTGACATGTTTATTAAACATTTGGTTTACTCACGGTAATAATTCAGGATAATTTTTTGAAAAACCTTGTTAATATTCTTTATGACACCTTAGTGATGAAACTTGGTGATATTTTTATGAGTTTCACATTTTTATGATGTAGACACATTTCCATGTTATATATCATAAAGTCATGATTATTAAATTATGTTATGCCTTATGTTATCTATAATGATCAATTATCTTAAATTCTAATAGTTTATATACTAACTCAGATTTAATATCACCCTATTCTTCAAATGAATGTCCCCAAGAAATCATTTGACATGAGTTATCCAAGGATGAAATATTATATGAGTCTCTAAAGTGGATTAAACAAATTTTATGTGTTTTATGATCTATAAATTTAATGTATAATGTACCATGTTTCGAAGACTATAAAAAACATACACTTTTATTTTACTAAAATAATTTTTTGATGTGTAATTATGTTAAAAATCATGTATAAAAATTATAGGTAGTCATATTTAATATCAATACATGTTTTTCTTTATATGTGGAAATTATTATAAGAAAATATTTTTAAAATCCCTAAGATAAGTCCAAATATCTTAAAACCAACTAAATTCTAGTAAGGTATAGATAGTGTGGTTTTGTATAAATGAAATCCCAGTATGGATACAAATAAGTAGATTCATGATCTATCATTGATGCACCTGTGATTAATGACGCTAATAAAATACCGTTTAGTGTAAACTAATTTATTTTCTCACAATGAGAAATTTTGAAACTACTTTATCAAATAACCCCACTCTCTCTCTCTCATTCATATGTTTCTTTGTTTAATTTTCATATAAAATCACATAATTTAGATACACATTATTCTGAAATACTTCTCACTAAAATAACATTGAAATTGCCTTTTATATACTACATTAAATTTATCATGATTTAATATCTTTTTTAATATTTTTAATTAATAATCATTCACCCATACATAGCATAATATAAAATTATTTATTAATTGAATTCATCAATTGAATTCCATAATTATTTTTATCATTAGAGAGTATTATATTGTTTTTTCACATACACACTAAATATTTAGTTATTTAATTTTTTTGTGAATTCCACAACTCTCATAGTATTACATTTTATAAAGGATATTGACCCTCACATTCCATATTATCTATGACTAAAATTTTGTAACAAATGGAAATATTTTGTTCTTTCAAAAATTTAACTGTTTTAAACAAGTAGTTTCAATGTTCAATTCCTAAACTGATTTCAATTATTGATATAGTTAAGATAAAATATTTTCATACACCTATAGTGGTCCTTATGTACACACTATGTGACATGAATCCTTTTTTTGTTAGATTTGTCTATATTTATGGGTAAAATCACATGTCCACCACTCTTTTTAGTGTAGTGTATACTAATTTGGTAGATTGTATGCATAGATTTACACATTATAATGAATTATAGGGGAAATGCAATCTTGGTGACATAAATACCATTGAAAACAATAACAAACCGATGAATTATTTACCTTATAGTTTAGATTATAAAGTGTTTATTCAAATTTCAACTTTTATGGATGCATAAGAAATATGGAAATTTATTCAAGTAACTCATGATGGAATGAATAATGTAAATGATACCTAGATTAATATGTTTTGAAAGGTTTATGAAGAAATATTATTTATTCAAATTAATCTATTATATAGATGTTCAATTTTTTATTGACATATAAAATGGGAGTAAATAAATTAGTGATGTAACTTCAATATAGAAATGAGTGAAAAATATTATCTACGTATTTCCTAGGTATTGGGATTATAGAGTAACATCTATACTAGAATAAATAGATATTAAAAATATCCGACCTAAAGGGTTTATCAAATCCCTCATGACATATGATATCATGATGAAATTTAAATCTAAAAAGAATCTAAATAAGTCATTGAAGGAAAAAAAATTTAAAAGAAGAATTTCATTCATTGATGTTGGAGATGATGAATCATTTGATGATGATACCAAGATAAAACATATCAGTAATAAATTTAACAAATAAAAAAGGAATTAAAAATAATTTTTCAATGATATAAATGAAAATAAAATTAGTGACCCAGATGTTTTGTACAACAATTGTAATTCATAGAGTCATATCTGACCGGACCTCCCCATTTTAAAATGAGAAGGTGAAAAATAAAAAACATGGTTAGAATGAAATTAAGGTTTTGACTTGGAATATTAGTGATGAATCCCTAGACTTCACTACCTCAACCTACTCAAGTGAATCAAGTGATAAATTCTTTATGGAACATATCATTTTAGGTCATAATATTAGTTCTCTTATTCTTTATTCTTCCTCTCACCCTACTTATCAATCCTCTACATCTTTCCGTTCATTCTATTACTTTTTCTCTTATAGTATACAAAATGATCTAGGGAATTTATGGGAATAACTCATTTCTAAATAAAAATTTCATAACAATTAATACAATCAAGTTATGAATGAAAAGGATAAACAATTTAATGAATTGAAAATTCACTCTATAGAAATGAAAGAGTAGGTTTTTAAAATAAATGATGAAACTATCATTAATAATTTAAAATCCCAAATCAAGGAGATATGAAATACTGTGTATAATTCCACACATGGTGATATATATTCCAATATAATTTTGGGATCCCCACATCTTACCAAATGTAACACCTTAATTAGTTTTTCAAAGTATAGTAGTTTTTCTCAAAACCCCACTTTTGTAAAGTGATGTTCCAAAAGAATATGATTATTATTCCTTAGAATAAGAAATTTAATTTATGAGTGACATTGATAAAATTGATGATATGGGATTCCAAAATATATTTATATTTATTAAAATAATTATAATTTAAAATATCATTATAAGTATATCTGGGTTTCTAAATCCTTACCTGCCTTCATTTATAGACCAAATATAATTTACGAATCTTATTGATTGTTATCTATCATTGTTAGAACCAGGATAAAATGTGTATAAAAATTCACTATAATTATTTTTATATAATTTTATTTACCACTAAACATCATTGAAATATAATATTTTCCTTTATTATCAAATTTATAAATATACTATATAATTGTTTAGGATAACCAATTACTCATAAATGTGTTTCATTTCAATTTTTAGTTTTTAAATTAAATGACCAATAATAAATATTTTATATAGGGGGAGTAATATAATAATTATTATATTTATTATCCTTATTTATTACTTATTTTATATTCGATATTTTAATAATTTGCATTTTTAATAGTTTATTCATAGGATTGCAACTTTTGGTGTAAGAAAAGAGCATTCCCTTCATTATAATATCATTTTTTTCTATATGATTTAATCAAAAAGTATGTACAGTAATGTCTTACCCTATGTAATGGTTTAAAATCTTATATGATTGAAATTATTTTAAATTATAACATGAAACCTCTATTTTATTTTATTTTTGGGGAGTTACATTAAAAAAAGTATAATTTTCTTAAATTGGAATGTTTTATTTATTAGTGATTTTTAATTTTCCTATTGAATAATTTCAAAAAATTTATAAATTCTCTTAAATTAATTGATATAAATAGTATTTGTACTTTATTTTCATGTGAATATTCCATTTCCTATTTAAATTAACCATTTGAGGGGAACCTTTCTTCGTTATCATCTGGTGGAGTTTGGACTGATCTAATTTCAATATAAGGGTTTAGTTTCTTTTATGTATTAAACACTCATTATATCTCAATCTTTAGTAGTATACCTCTACCCTCTCCCTTTTAAAATTATGTTTTCTTATTCATTATAATGGTTAAAATTGTTTTTAACATTCACAATTTTAAAATATTTTAATTTTTTCTTTTTTATCATTAGATTTCAATATATTTAAAATTCAATTTTAAGCTTCATTTCAAAATATTTTTCTTTTTAAATGCCATTTTATAACCCTTTTAAGTATTTAATTTAAATCTAATCCTTTTCTATAAATTATTTGAATTTATGTTTCATGTTGTCTTGAAAATCATTAAATTCATTTGTTTTTATCTTCCCTTGTTTATTTTTTTGATAATAAGAAAGGGGGAGAAGTTTTTACATTATCCAAGATGGTTAAATTGTTGAATATATATTTAAATTCAGGAAATATTTTTCTTATTTTATATTTTTAATAGAAAAATGCTTCACTATTTCATAAGGGGGACTTATATCATGATTTACTATTATTAGGTTTATTCCTTGATCATATTTTATATCATGATAGGAATATATTTATTATATTGTTTTATGAATGAATTATGATTCTCACATAATATATCATTTATTATTAGATTTTTTATCATAAAGATGTTGGATATTATCGTACATATATCTCTCTCATATTGTTTTATTAATCCCAAGAACCCAAGTGTTTATATAATCATTTCATTTAAGTGATATTCAATGTTTATGTTTCATATAAATCCAAGGTTTTCTGATGGAATTAAAAAGAATACAAGGATCCTTATTTCATGAATGGAAATAATTTTTGGAATGAAATTTAAGATCCTTTGAAGTTTGAATAGAGGATTTGATACCATGTAACAATGTTCTAGGAAATATTTAATACTTTGGTGGAATATTGAAGGGAAAATGTTATTTATGGGTAATTGTGGGATGAAATTTCTAGAATGTGACATATAAGAAGGGTTACCATGGTTATAGGTTGGAAAATCAGTTTTTATTTCTTTTCAGCGGCTATTTGGTGGTACTTAGGAAAAAATTATGATCTACATGAGTCTCACTAGAAAGTCCATGGGACCATCCCAACAAGCCAATGGAGTTCCAAAAAAACTATTGTTTTTCTTTATTAAATAGACTCTACTATATTAAATAGGTATTTGAAAAAGATAAAGGACTGCATTAAATTCTATAATTCTCCAATATTATTTAGAGATTATAAATATAAAACCATAGAGTCTTGGAAAATAAATTCACAAGTTGATTAAAAAATTTAATTAGAGTAATATTGCAAGAAATGAAAGTGATTATATCCACAACTATCAAATTCACTCAAGATCTGTATGAAATTATCAATATGTTAGGATCAATTCTATACTTTCTATGTATCTCTATTCTTAGATGTAATATCCATTTTTAGTGTAGGGTATTTATAATGGATTTTTGACAATAAAATATCTATCATCTGACCACCACTTTTGCGATGGTTAGCTACAATAATAATATACGGGACTTGTGCTAACAATTGATAATGTGAGGGAGATCCCTTTCTTGATTTGTCCCTAAAAGGGAAATGATCTTGGTTTCATGCTACATCCACTAAAATTAATTGGAGAAATTGATTTCTTGATCACTTCAAAAATCATAGGAGTAATGTAAAAAATCTATCCACCTGATGGGAGGATACATTGGGGCTCACATTAATCTATTACCAAATTCATTTATCAAATTTCATACACACTCTATATATCCCTTATTTATTTATTTCATCCTTTTATTTTAATATAAAATATCAAAGTTACTTAATTTTTATACTCCTTAATCAAATAAGACTATCACTTAAGAATATTCAAAATAATATTGCATCCATCATATTGAAATTATCGTGATTAAATATATTTCATAATATATATTATTGATACTTGTTCTCACACACTCATTATAATAACAATTTAATTATTGAGAACATTAATAAATTTAATTACAGAATTGATTTATCATTAAATAATATTCTATTATTATTTCTCATACACTATATTTATTTTTTATTTTTTATTTTTTTCTTTCTATCACTCTTCTTTTTGTAAATTCTATAAATGAAATTCACCTCTATCTAACCATATTTTCTTCAAACAACATTAACTTGATCTTAAATCAGTGCACTACTAGTCGGCCTAACTTCACACTCAATCTGCCTCCCTTGGTGGATATTCCTATGATAATAAATTTCTATTCACAAATTATTATGAAGGATATATAGATCGTGAAATTGTTATGAAAGAATATTATCATATTTATCTACCCATAATATTTATTATGGTAATGTTTTTAAAAATTATAATTCTCTAATTTATTTTTTTTCTATAACAAAAATTGAAGGAAATTGAATGTCCCATATAAGTAATGGATGCAATGGAAAATGAAATATCAACTTTCCTAGTGTTAGGTAGTAAAAATTAAAATCATTATAATTATATTGAATCTGTTATCTTATGTTATAAATAATAAGATAACTCTAAGAAAAAAAGGAAATGGGGTTGAGGGGGTGATAAAAGAGATGTTCCACTTTTCTTAGGTGGATACAGTGTCCACACTAGACCATCCCCCTTGGGAGAGGTAGGGACATATGTCAACCATTAAGGGATTTTATCATCATTATTTCACCCTTCTCTATACTTGATTCCATTTCCCTTTCCCTAAAATTTTTTATCACTAAAGATCTATAATTTCATTATGGCTTCACACAACTAATGAACTCGACGTCGAAGTTCTTCAATACCCCATACCTTCATAATTTGACACTAGTTTCATGATTTATGAATTTTACTCTATTGTTCAAAAATTACGATAGGTTTGTTTTGGGATCGTGGGACATATAGGAATGCTTAATATATTCCCTTCTTGAAAGTAGTCACATCATGATTCACATTGCATAATTGAGAAATTTGATCCAAGATTGTTCCATAGCCCCCTGTATTTGAAAATAATCTTGTTTCTACTTATTAGTGCACCTTATGAATTCCAAATAAAATGAAATACCCCCACCAGGATGACTTAGGTTAGTGTTCATGAACTCCCTCTTCAATTTAAAAATCCTTCTATTATTTTAATGTTATGGAAACTAGTTGGTAGATATACTTGTTCTAATATTATTATATATAACAACTAGGCCACACTGGTAGAATGGAGACACTTCCATAACATGTTTGCTGAGTCCTGGCCCACTTGGTACCACTAGTTTCCCCACTGTCATGTGGTCCCATTTTTAGGGACCACTGACATGCCCTGAATGGGTCATCTGACTAATAATTTTCCCCATAGTACAAAGAATGCTTCTTCTATTGTTCTTTTTACTCATGCTCACACACCCTAGGAAATATCGTAGAAGGTATCCAATCTTAATCACTGATGATGGACATGCACACTTAACTATCAAGTTCTAATCAGGTAGGCTCTCGAAAATAAAGGTGTAATTTGTTAACATGAGTCATATCACTTATTCATTAAACCCTGTATCATTTTGGGGTGGTACATTAACCCCCCCCCCCTCCATTAGACAAAAAACTCCTCATTTTGGACCATAAAACTCAAGTAGGGTCGTTCCACTTCACTTAAGTCTTTGTAATGATCTGGTATCAATATAACAGATGGACCCTCCTAACAGTAATGAAACACTTCCTTATCATGGTATTCAGGTCCTCATCTTCCAAGAACTATCGATTTACCCTCAGATGTGTGGTCCCCTCCCTAGGGCCCACCCATATGCCATGTACAGGTCATCTGACTACTGAATATCCCCACATTCCAACACTTGTTCTTTCAAATTTACTTTTTCCTCACTTGTACACACCTTGGGAAACATACCATAAGGTCATCCATCTTGATCACTACTCCAATCCAAGCATGCTTAACTATGGAGTTCTAATCAGGTAGGAAAAATAGTTTTCAGGGATACTCATGGTTCATGGATGGTAAAAAGTTATAGAAGTGGTTCACGGGGTGGCATGAGTTACACGGAAGGAATGTGGTGCGTAGGATAGCTTGTCTTTCATGTATGTAGGGGAGAAGAGGTTCATGTAGGAAAAAAGATCACAGAAGTAGAATTAGTCAATAGAGATCTGATTCGAGAAGCATACCCTCTACATAATACACATAGGAAGCAATGAGATTTGTAGAGGTCTCAAGGAAGCTTGAAAAGGCACTAAAATAGTTCACAGAATCAATTTCCACTAACCAAATAGTATGTAGAAAAGTGGAATTCGTCTATTTGTGAAAAATTAATTTCAATAGAGCATCTACCTATATGTAATTATTCATTATTTAGTGAAAATTAACTAACCTATAAATCAATAAACAATGATTGTATCCCTTCAAAGAGTAGTGAGAAATAGAAGAGAAAAATGGTGATCCTTCCCACCGGTAGTGATATAAAGGAAGAAACATAAGGATTTACCCGTGATAATATACTGATAAGATCAAAAATCTTATAAAGGAAGTTATCTTGGCAATAGAATTCATCTTTCATGAACATTGTAATTGGTAGTAAGCTTTTGTGTAATTGTAATATCGGCAAAGAATGGTTGTATGCTCTTTATATGTAGACCAGTGAGGGTGAACCAAGTATGATCGTTGTTTCATGTTAATGATTTCAATTCAATTCATACATTACTATGGAAGTAAGATAGAAGTTGTTTTAACGAATAAATAAGATAAGAAGTTGTGGTAGTTTTAATCTGTCATACTCTGATTCACCCTCGCCCTCTCTGGGTATTTGAACTAGTGAACCTAACAAGTCTTTTAACCAATTATCTTTCTATGTTGTTATATAACTCATGCAGTTTTCTACCCCATTTCTCCACATATTTGTGTTGAAGTCTTTTATTTAAGAATTTCAATGGAGTATGTTTGAATCTCGATTGGGGAAGAGTTCCCATTCAAGGTAAATATTGTTTTTCGGAGGTGGGTATATTTTAATTACTTATGAAATATACGCGGTAATTATTTGGCTATGTTTTGGTGTAGGGTCATGTGCCACTACTAAAATATAGATGCTAGTTTGGGTTAGGTATTAGTGGTAAGGGTTTTTGTTTGTGTTTGATATAGGTATGGAGGAATAGGTTGGTAATTCACTGAATCGAAGCATTATCAAACATTGTTATTATTTTTATTCGGTGGTAGAGTTCACTATAGATTATCATATACAAGAATTTATGATAAAAGCAACAAGTTAAGAAGGTTATTCTATCTTATTTTGTTATGGAATATTACTATTGGTAGCTGACCAATTTGGCTCAAACGAAACATCAAATGATGATCCCATATAGAAAAATTTCACTCATTGAATCATGTTATGAAGGTAGTGAATATCAATTAAAGAATTGGTGGTTATTTGGTTATTTATAATTTAGTGGTGTAGTCCCTATTAGGGTTTGAGGGGACTGAAGGGGTGGGTACAATAGGGTAGTGGTATCTGATCAATGCATCCAAGGTCACATCACATGAGTACGTAGTGTGAACTAGAAATGAATCTAACCATAAGTAGGGGTTATAGGTGGTAGGTTAGGAAAGTGAAAATGATTTTCCAAGCTTGAATGTATCATTTTCTCGGAGGTGGGGGTTGTCTGGTCAATGAGACTCTTCGAGGCCAATTCATTTTCAGAACCATTTCTTCACCATGAATAGAAATAAAAGGGATAATGTTTACTCTCAATGATGTTGAACATATATTCTATGTTGGAAAAGAAATTAGTTTGGAAAAATTCATTTTAGGGGTATCCAGCTGATTGATGATAAAATATATTATCATCCAATGATTTACTGAGAATAGAAACCCAAATAAGTTATGACAATTTATGATATAGACCCCAATGAGGCCATTATTTCTCTGTATGACTTGAGGAATAGAAATCAAGGTAATATTATTTCTAGGAACATTCTAGTTTAAATGGGGGAGAAATAAAAAATATTATTCAAATTTACAAAAAACTATTATTACCAGATATTAAGGTACGTAAAAGAAAAAAGGGGATAGATTTAAGGCTAGTTTAATTAATATTTATTGAAGGTATAAATTAGAATGCTTGTATGGCTAGTGGGAATGATCAAATTGAGGCCCAAATGACATATGAAGACACTGTAAAGGATGAATAATTAGTTCCTATAGAAATCTTGAATAGTTTTCAAGGAGGTTGGAAAAAAAGAAAAAATTTTGGATCTCATTCTCTGCTATATGGAGGATATTTTATAATTAGTCATCCAGATAAATGCATTAATGGGGGTTCTAAGCCAAATAAATGAGATAATTATTAGATTTTATATTAATTTTGATCAAGGGGTGTGGATAAACAATCTAGATCACATTTTGTTTTTCTCTGATTCAATGAAGGGATGATCAATTTAGAGGAATAAATCTAGACATGGGACAATATGGACGATCATTTTGATGATATTATCAAGCAAGATCAGGAAATTTTGGTACACACACATCAATGGGGGTCCAAGTGGGTGAATGATTCCGATATTCATTGTTTTGTTTTTAAGGATTTTGTGAGTTCCTTCTTTGTTTAACACACTAAAGTTTTGACATGTTTTGTTTCACAAATTTTCTTCAGAATTTCTTTTTAATAAAATTTTAATTTTACTTCAGTTTTCACTTAAACCATGTGGAGAATTTAGTATCTCTATGTAAGGAAATGAATATAGTTTAATAATTAATAATCCAAATGACTACCTTTTTTTAATGTAACCATCAAACTTTTGATTGTAGAATAATGTATTATAACTATATAAAAAATTTATTCAACATTGATTAATGTACTATAAAGATAATTTTTTATTGTATCACTTAGATAAAGAATTCAACCAATAATAGACATTATTTAGAACATGAATCCAATTCTCCAGAGTGTGAAGAGTTCAAAAAATAATCCTTAAATAATAATTTTCATTATAACCATTGAATAAAAATGGAATTGAATTCCATGATAGGAAGAAAAAGATGAGCTAATTAGTAGGAACATATGATATTAACATTAATTTTTCTCAAAATATGATTCATTCTTTTTCATTGATTATGATGGAAGGAAGGATAAATTATTTATTGGGCTAAGACGTCAATTTCGAAAGGAAATATAAATCCTAAGCTAGAGGAATTATTTAATAGTAGCATGGTGTACTCTCAAAGGGGAGATAGATTTTTTATATTCATATTATTATCAAAGATAGAATGTAAATAAGTATAAAATGGACATAAAATTTTGGAATAATTTTTATCAAGAAAGTGGTTTGAAGAAAATTTAACAACATATATGGAAAAAAATTATGAATCATTCGAGGAATTTCCTGTAAGGATTTAGAAAGTATTACAAGTATAGAAATGATGGCCATATAACTCGAAAAAATCAAGAAAATGTAAATACTTAATATAAATATGGAAATTTTTTTGGAAGGATAGTGAAATCACAATATGAAGTATAATGATTCATTTGTGGAGGGAATGGAAACATTTTAAATAAATTTCTAAATCACAAAATAATGGTGGAAACTGCCATCAACCTTAGAAGAAGACTATAGAAAATTCTAATGATCTTTTATCATGACATCTAAAAACAATCCTCCAAAAGATATTGAACTAGGTTAAAACATTATATAATCAAATGTAACTAGTTAATTGTCTAATTATGGCCTTATATATTTGATTATTTCAATCTTGTTTGAAAGAAACATCATATAGAACCCTGAACCTCTAGAATTTAATTTTCTAGATAAAACACTTTAGGATATATTAAAGATTCATGTGTATTAATTGTTTCTTCTATTATATTTTCTATATAATATTATCACAAACCCAATGGTCATTTAGATGGTGGAATTTGAAATTATACACAGGATGGATTATCCCTCAATGTATAATGAAAATATAAATTATAAAGCATAGAAATTTTAAATAGACATAATTGTTATAATATACTTATTTTAAAATAGATATATCACTGTCTAAGACTTATTAAGACCCCCAAACAATATCCTTCATTTTGGAAATGATTCATGAAGAAAAGGAAGATTTTGGATGTAAAAATGGTATAAAATATATATTTTTTATGAATTCAATTATTATTTTTTGAATAATTACCATGACATCTCCTCGATATAGAGATGTAAATTTATCAGTTGAAGTCATGCATGGATCTAATATAAATTCAAAAACTCCATATATAATGTAATACTTTTAGTTAGAATAGTTTAATAAACAATTAAAAGATATTATGGAGAATAATTTTCTTTGATCTAGTTTTCCTCCATAGAGATATATTTTTCTATTTATAAAGAATAAGAATGGATTCTATACATATGAATTAATTATTAGTAATTCAATGTGATTGAAAAAAAATTCCATCTTCTAGGGATGAATTATCTATTTTACCAGTTTTATGAGGCTAAGTTTTTTTACAAGACTGGCCATTAATAGTATTATAATTTTATGTGGGTAAAGAGAGTGGAAATCCGAAAATATTTATTTTTGAAAATATTATAGAAATTTGGGGTTTATTTTTATTCCAATTGACATGAAAAATTATCTTTCTATATTTATTAATGCGATGAATAATATCTATAGGGACAACCACCGTAATGTTTTTTTTGACATTATTAATGATAGTATGATATTTTACCAAAGTAATGAGGTGGGTAAGGATAATCTAATGGTATTATTAGTTATGACAAATATAGAGAATATGTTTCTAAATTTTGTATATGTAATTTCTATTTACCATAAGTAGGATTGATGCGACACATTATAATAAGTGAAGGTTTTTGTAAGGATCAGGTTATGAAACTTGCAGATAATAGCCTCATCCTTCAACGTTGAATGTCATTAGTATTTTAATTATTATTGTTGGCCAATATAGAATGTTTGTGAAAACAATTTCATAGATCCTTGATTTAGTGAAAATGTTTACATGAAGGACAGTTCTGTATATCTGGATAAAGGAGTGTAGAAAATGATTCTATTAATTGAAGAAGTGGTTTGTTAGTTAACAGTTTATAACATTAATATCTAATGGAAAAAAATATTTCATATTTAGTAATGAATCCATAAAAGGGTTTGGATGTTTACTCATACCATATGATGTGGCTATTTCCAATACATCTCCATAGATTAATCCTCGTGAGAAAATTATCCTACCCTTAATTTAGAGGTAGTTGTAATTATCATTTCCATAATTATATGAAGACATTATCTTTGTGTGGATAAATATGATATATAAACCAAACCAAAGAGTTTTAATTACATATTCATAAAAAATTAAATGATATTGAGAGAAATTATATTTTAGAATCTTTTTAAGGACTACGCTAGTTCTATTCATTAATCACATTGAAAAACATTCATGGATGTATTACGTTAGATTTGCACTATATTTATTCTAGTGATGATGATTTAAGGAGATTCATTGTTCAAAAAAAACTATTGATAGATAAAGAAGTAATAAGTGAATGGTAATCATCTACCATATCCCAAATTATTTACAAATCATCTTTTCTAGAGAAAATCAAGAATTATAAAAAATAGGACCCTATTATATAAAATACGAGTCAGGTTGTGAAAATGAAAATTTTTATGTAGATCAATATTGATGAAAAGAGGGAGATATGTTTTCATAAAATTATATGTATCTGATTTTTTCTACATTGGGAGAAAAAGATGATAGATGATGTTGATCGTTTCATATTCATTACATAGATTGAAATCGCTAAACTGAATAGTTATTTGTGGAATAATCATTGGTGGTTTACCCTAAAGAGATATATTTTTTATTATAAAATATGATTTTTGGAATATCAGTAAGAGGAAATGGATTTAAAATTTCCAAAATTAGTGATGCATCCACTACCCATCTATATATTTATATGGGACAACATCACTATATAATGTTTTATTCAACTTCCTATGAAATCCAAAGGAATAAATTAATATGGGTAATCACTTATAGATTAACAATATATTCTCGTTTTATCACTATATGAGAGGTTATATACTAGTAATTTCTTTCTTATATGTATATTTAAGACATGTTTAAACTTCATGGAGTTCAACTATCAATTTATTCTTACCAAAATCCTTGATTTACTTCTATGTTTCAAAGGATCCCTCAAATGGGAACGAATACCGAAGTAAACTGAATTATATCCTATCATATTAAAGTTAATGGGATGTATAATTAGACAATTAGAATATTGGGAGATATTTTATGGGATAACCCACATGGTTTTAAATGGATTTTGGGCCAAAATATTATACTCATTGAATACTTATATGCAAACCTTTTCCACTCAATTATTCAAATTTCCTTTTATAAATCACTATATAGAAACTTTTTAAGAGATAAAACATAATAGGATAACGTTAGAGAATTAATATTATTGGTATCAGAAATTTTTATGGATACTAGAGAGATGATACATGTGATCCTAAATCATATCATGGCTGCTCAAAGTTGAAAATGTGTTATGATAATAATAAAATTATGGGAACAAAATTTCATTTTGGGGATCATGTATTCTTCAAAATATCATTGTGGAAAGGAATCATGTGATTTAGAATGAATTTGAAACTATATGAAATGTGCATAAGTCAATTGGAGGTTCTAGTGAAAATTAGATTAGTTGAATATCTAATAACACTACCTCTAAATCATTCAAATGTGATCTATATATTCTTTGAATCTGTATTAAAAAATATTATATGAAAACCATCAAATAAACTTGACATATATTTTTTGGAATTGGTTCCAAAACTATCTTATTTAGAATAACTAATCTATATTATTGATAAATGTAGCTATTATTGAGTAAAAATACACAAAGGCTTTTGAATGTTTACCGTAGAAATAACATATTCAAAGATGAAAATTGGGAACTTGAAAAACTTATGGCGGAAAAAATATCTCTATTTAAATTAATGTAAGAAATAAAATGTGATGGTGAAATTTATTTTAAATAGGGGGAGATGATAATTATAAAGCCTAAAATTAAATTTCATTTGCATGATGATTTATATTGATCTTCACGATCTATTTTGGTCAGCATTAAGATTTCACTTGTGTCCTGTGAAGCGACTGACTGCGGTTTTTCACAACCTTGGATCCTATAATTTTCTTTTAGGTTGTTCCATACACCTTCAAGTTATAGTGGATGCATTCCCCTCATGCTACTTGATGATAACACAAGATGTATGCGAATTTTTAATCCGGTATTACAGACTGACCATTGCATGCTAAAATTTATGGAAAATTTATCACCCTGCAGTGAAAATGTGAACTGGACTGTGCACAGTTGAAATCTTCAATTCATGATTTGAAAGTGCAGAAAAATCCTCCATCAATTCATGCCTGAAATATTGTTTCTTGATCTGGAATTTCATGAAGAATCTACACCCTACAAAATTCTGTTGCTGCTATCAATTGTTCTAGACAAACACAAGTATGATTGCAGGCCATTGGATTTTGCAGGAAGATTTTAATGGTGACCTGGGCATTGGGGTTGATGTTTGCTGAGCTGTTTCACCCTCTCAGGGATGACTTATAGGTTTTTCTTGGCACTTTCTCTTCCTATTATTTTTTCTCTTGGTGTTACAAACTCATTGTACCTCGTGTAATCACCTGACCATTACTTTTTGTTAATAAATTTTGGGGATCATGGGTTTTAACTCATGCTCTGAGCCTTTCTGAGTATATAAAAAGTACAATATATTACACAGGGGAGGTAAACAACATGTAAAAATATTAATTATTACAACTATGAAATGTTTAGGGAGATAAAAACCACTGAAAATTTTATACATAAGGGTAAAAACCATATACTCAAATTCAATCATGAAGTTTACTATAGATAATAATTGTAAAAATAAAAAAGGAATCTTTAAGAATATGATAAATATTATCGAGAGAATTGTAGAACTGTTGTATGTGAAGTAATAAACAATGATGTATGAGAATGTGGGATTATGTATATTCTATAATAAGAAACACGGCCATTATTATTTAACATTTAATTTTCTATTTCATTGTGACCAATACAAGACTATTGCACATTAGGACCCTTGGTATTTGTAACCATTGGTAATATATTCATTATAAAATGACTATTCAAGTTATTTTATATTAATAATATTGAGGGGATAAAATTTATGTTGATAGAAGGATAACTTACCTCATCTAGTAGTATCAATCTATTATAATTTCTTTTTTCACACCTCTAGATAGAGGTGGAATCAATAGAGTTCACACTCGACCAAGACTAGGAAGAGATTCGACAAGTGAGGCTTAAGAAAAAGTTATTATATGGGAAGCTCTTATGTGTGAAGATCGCTGGTTAAGCCACACCATAAATATATAAAAATCACACATATTAACCTTAGGGACAATTATAGATTAATAAGAGGTCATGTATCTAGACAATATGTAGTATTAAGGTGAATGTTATTTTTGAAATGAAATAGTGGGTATGTTGATCCATTATTTTTTAGTGTATCAACATTACGTGAAAGAAAAATTCCGCATGATTATAGGAGGAATATGATAAAATATATTTTTAATAAAAACAAATCATTCTTGTATTTTTTCAATGTATACATGTCTTATTTTTATTAAAATGCATTATGTTGATAAAATTACAAATTTTTAATAAATGTTTTTAATTAAATGTTTATAAATAGAAATATTTATTCATATATAAACAATATAATAATTTTATGGAATAATATAATTTTTTTATAAGGGATAGAATTTTTATTATGTAGTTAATATTGGTATATCTAAATAAATAAATATTTTATTTAAAATATTAAATTTCTCAAATTTAAATAATTTCTTTCATAAAATATAAGACTTTATTGACATAACCGCTTGAAAATTCGTCAGTACTGAATTCTTCTAAATATTCATTGACCGTCAAATTTATGAATACAAGGTAAAATACAGTATAAATATATAGTACGTATTAATACTTAATAATGACTTTAAAATAATGTAATATATATTAAAAGGGGTTTATCTTCCAAAATTGTTTTTATAATCAAAATAATTTTTTTAAAATAATAAAATAATTTTACAAGACTTTAAATATCTTTCAAAACCTAAAATATATTATATTTTTTTAATTCTTTATTGATTAAGAATCTGTTTCAACAATAAAATAATATATTATTAAAAAGATGGTTTCTTATACATTATAATAATAAAAAATATCCCACACATCTCTAAACCCATGGTCTAAAACCATATTAAGGACACCAGTTTTAAATTCATTATAACCTGTATGTCCAACGACAATGTTGAGAAATTAATAAGAAAAATACACCTCATTTACTAGAAATAACATTCCATTATTCCATTATTATTACCTCCAATTCATTTTTTAGATTTTTTTCATCTTATTTTCTATCCATATGGTATCTATATGTAGTTTCAAAGGTTATGATTTTCACTTTTGTTTAGTTATAAAGATACTTATCATGGTAAAGGTTTACACCATCTTCCCTCTTATACAGTAATGTGCTTCCATTATAATAAGTATTTTAATTTAAAAATAACCATATATTTATGTGTATATAATATTTATTTTATGTTACAATAGAATCCTTTTTAACTGTATAATAACATTATCTTTCATTAATCACATTCTATATATGTTATATGTTTGAGTTTTGCAGCAAAAATAATTATTTAATTTTTTTCAAGGAAACGTTTCCTATTGGAAATGCCCAAATTTCATTTAATTTATTTGTATATATATATATATATAGTATAATTATTTTATTTGTGACATCCCTATAGAATTCCAACATTCAGAAATTGCATGTTAAAATTATTATATGCTTTTTATGATATATGATCTATGTAAAATATAAAAATTTACATATGAATGGTGCACCCAAATAGTGATACAATGAATTAGTTAAGGACTAAATCTATTGACATTGAATTTTTAGGATAGATTATCATAATTATTGTGTTATGTTTATTGATACTGTAGTGAAAAACCTTGGTAACCTGTTTTATGAAACCTTAGTGATGACCCATAGTAATATACATATGAGTTACTAGTTTTAATATTATATCCACAATTCCATATTATGTTTTATATAATCATAATTATACTCTTTATTTATGCATTATGTTATGTATGATGAGAACTTACAACACATTTACAATTTATATACCCTTATTGGGAATTATTCTCACAGCCTACATTTAATTTATATCTCTAAGAAATAATTCATAGTGAGGTGACCTATACGGGAATAATAAATGGCTATTATAAGAGGACAAAATAAGGCTTATGTATTTTTTTAACTATGTACTTTATATATTTCACACCATGTTTCTCAGTAACTAAACCTTTAAATATACTTGGACAATAATAATGAAATATTTTTTATGGAATTATAATAAAAAATTTGTAAAATATATATTTCGTCATAGTCATTATTATTATGGAATTTTTAGATTTTTAATCCTTACAAATCATTGTCATCAAGTGTATAAGATAAGATATTATCTAGATATATATATATATATATATATGATAATGTGGGTATTTAATAATCATATGCATTATATATCTTCAAAGACCAAATCCCTGTTCCACAAGGTTGGATTCGGATGATGTATCCAATATACTGAGGATGGGGAGAAATGTTCTCATGCCCCATTCCCACCAACCTATCAGATGGTTTAGGATTATTTGATCGAGAACACATGGATTTATGTATTTTATATTAGTTAGTTAAGAACTCATGGAATGTTTCGGTCAATTAGAAATGTTCTGCAAGGATGGAGTGGTAGTCATTACTATGGTTGGTCAGGGATACTCAGTGGATAAATCTTGTATAGCGTCGTATTATTGGAAGGTGATCATATTGATTTACATATCAAATAGAAATGACATTGTGATAGCCATGTTCATAATTTCTCAAATCAATTATATTTATTTGAAACACAAAATCCTTATTGAGTGTACTCCCTAGACTTATGGTGTCATCTTCTAGAGCATTGAGGGAATTTATTAAATGGGATTTATCAAACATAAAATTTTCTCCTATTATTTATTAATAACTTATCTCTATATATTGACATTTATAAGAAGGAATGTTGGAATTATCACTGTATAACACGTTCAATTTCCTAATAACCAAATACCTCTAACAATTATCATTTTCTGATGGTATTTAAATAAGAATGTTGATCTATGGAATGCCTAAAACATTAATGAATTAAATAAACAAAAAATAACCAGAAAATATGATTAGAAGAATATATTGCTGATATAGTTTATGAGTTTGTTTATTATAAGATATTTCTTCCCACTCTAATCATAAACATAGATTTTGAGCATGAAATTATTGAAGTTGACTTCACTATAGCCCTATTATGAGAGGTTCCATGTTGGAATCACATCAATTATTTATCCATTATTGATTAATTAGTTATAAATGTCGATATCATTGGGAATTGAAAAAAATATAATAATCTAATTATCCAATGTATGACTACTTCACATTATTTCTTCATGAATGAAATGAACATATAACAGTCAATATAATAATTATTCATGTAATATTACACAAATATAACAAATTTTTCCTTTAAATATAAATTGATAAAAATGGCCTCTAGAGGGGATTTTTAAAGCAATATGGAGGGATAATGAGAGTCCATGAGTGAGTGTTCTAATGGGATGAAAATTAATTATTCCATGATATCATACTAATAAACTAGGGGTATTTTATTTTTGATAGCAGGATGATACATGGATATATTTCCTCATGTTTAAGTTGAATGTTCCGAAAACTCATTTCTCATGTAAAAATTTACGGGGGGGTTATGTGATAGGTAAAAATGGACTTCTCACATTCATATTATGAGTAGAAATTTGACTTTTTCTAGTTGATCTCATAATATGATTTGATTAGAATAATCCTGATAGTATCCATGATCTAATAAATGATCCCATTAATCAATATAAAGTTATTTTCATTTGTATTATGTAGTCTATATTTCCTTAGTAGAAATTGTACTTAATTAATTGGATCTAATTTGGCGTCATCATCCAAGAACTCTCAAATCTCTGTGACATATCCTATAATTATTCGTATGGAACATGGGTTCATATGTTTTTTATTCTTTAAAAAGGGGGTCTATCAAATTAATTAAATTGAAATGTACATATTTTTACTCTCCATAGGTTTAGAAATTAGTTTGGTGGGTTGGTTCCCATTTTCCCATTTGGTGGGATAGTTCTTGTTTTCCTAGAGATAGGGAAATGGTGTTTTAGTGATTTTCAACATTTTAGGAAGCTGTAAGTGGTCTTCATATTTTTCAGTGATGATTTAATCCAGTCATGGAATATTTAAATGATGTATTATTCATCATATATATTTTATGGTGATCTTGGGTTATGACTAATTGTTTTAGTTGATCCATTATTATGGTGTGTTCCCAAAATACCAATTACAAAGTTATCCATTCATTTAACATTTATAAAGATCTTCTTGAGACTTCTTACCAGTGTTGTCCCTCTATAGGTGTGATGGATTCTATATAAATCACATATGTGAGGGTATTATCCCATTTATCTTTTACAAAATTAAATTTATTTTTATGGCTATATTTGAAGACCAATAAATCATAGATGTTGAATTCTAATGTATGATTTACATGGTAGTAATGAAGGATGATATTTATACTAAATTCTTCATATTGTTGACATATTTAAACATTTTTAAGTAGTTCCCTAGTATCTAATATAATTATTGTAGACGCCGAAAAAGTCCGTAAATCCTAAAGTAAGTTTCGAAATGACGAAGCGAGGTCATATTCGGACCCGGAGGCTCGGTCCGGAGCACCCGAAAGTGCTGCATGAAATAAAGAAGGATGTGTGCGAAAAAAGGTTGGCCATGCAGAAGGAGTATGGGATTCGTGAAAGGTCCCCGGCTCTGGCACACAATTTTTTGTGCCCGCCCCACGCGGTGCTCGTTTCCGTGCCGCCGTCTCTGGAGGGAAATATTTCGTGCGCCGTGTAGATTCCGCAACTCTAGGAGCTTATAAATAGAAGGATACCCCTTCCATTTCGAGGTTGCATAATTTCAACCAGCTCTCGTGTGAGAAATATGACTCCTATGCGCACAATATGAAATTTAGGTATTGACTCTTTTCGCGCAACCTTGCCCCGGGATCCGCCTTTGTGCGCAATCCCAATGGCTTTGATAAAATTCCAAACCTCTCAAGGTTCCTCTGTTGCATGAAATCTCTCCCATTGAGTGCAAGACGTTCCAATTTCACGCAATCCCTTCACGGCGTGCGGCCTTTGCTTAGGATTCGAATGTTTCCACTCACGCGCAATTCACCTCCTTTGCGTGCGATCCTCCTAGCCGCGCGCAATCCACATGCCCCAATTACGTGCCATCCCAATGTTTTGCGTGCAAATCTTCTCTTTGAATGCAATCCTTAGGACCCCTCACCTTGAATCTCCTTGGGTGACTCCCTGCGTAGGCACCCAATGTCCTACATATCGGGCATGTGCGCCATGAGCTATTTTCCCATACGGCCTTCCAGGCTCGTACGAGGTAAACTCAAGGTCCCTTGGGTGGTGTTTCCCGTTGCATTGCTTTTCCTCATGATCATTCGCATAGGCATGCTAATGGCTATTTCTTCTTCGCATATCCACGCTAACGTGGACCCCTCGATGGTTCTCCATGTGGCCCCCCTTCTTCACGGACTTGTTGATGCCTTCCCTCCCACAAGGGGTAGAGGGTGTCAGGCATGTAATCCATAGGGGTGTGGATTGAACCCACCTCATCTGAGTTGCAGGACGTTAAACTTCCAAGCACCTCATCCTCAACACATGACGTTAAACTATGATCTGACCACATGCCTCGCAAGCAGGGTCCCCCTAGCTCGGAAATTCTTTACGTCGCTCACCTCAACGGGAATGAAATCTTCCTCACATAGAATGATATCCTCTCTTTCAGAGTGGAATTTGTCCACGGGGGAAGGGCTGCCTCAAAGCGTAAGCCCCTAGACTTTCCTATGGAGGGTAGCACCCATGCACCTCCGTACTTCCCCACCACCAAGGCCGGGGGAGGGTGTGATAGGGAATGAGTCATCTCCTTTGTCTGGTCCCAAATACCTCTCCCTCTGCGCTTTGTCTCATTCGGGCCTCCATCCTGGAGTAAGTCCCGACACCATGGGCCACTCAACATGTAAGCCCCTCTCCGCTTCTCATGAATGCACCCTTCGTGACGTGATCGTTTGGTCCCTGATGCCTCTTGTTTCTCACACCGATCATGACTCATGTGGGCTTAGAGTGAGCATCGACCATGACATCCATGGGCCGCCTTAGGGCGTAAGCCCCATCCCGGTGAACTACGAGGACTTTGATCCGTGTTAAGGTGTGATACATAGGTATCCTCAACGAGGTTCAAACCCACCACCCAGTTGTTCTGACCTCTTCACATTGGTTCGCCAAATCCTTGGGCCTCCTCCGAGAATAAGCCCAAAATGCAGTCCCGCATGACGTTAAACTGTATTCCATCGTCCAGCATGATGTTAAACTGTATGTCATCCCGCATGAAGTTAAAATGTATGCCCTCATCCCGCATGACGTTAAACTGTATGTCATTTCGCATGACGTTAAACTGTATTTCGTCCCGCATGGCGTTAAACTCTATGCAGTCCAGCACGACGTTAAACTGTCTGCCTCGTCCCGCATGATGTTAAACCGCACTACCCGAACCACGTGGACTTTGATCAATGCTAAGGCATGGTACGTATGAATCCTCTATGAGTTTCAAGCCCACCACTCAGTCATTCCGACCCCTTCGCGTCGATTCGCCAACTCTATGGGCTGCCTCAGAGCGTAAGCCCTATATCCTTCCATTGTGGGCCGCCTCAGAGCGTAAGCCCCAAATTCCCCTATCCCGCATGACGTTAAACTGCACCACCCGAACTACAGAGACTTGTATCCATGTCATGGCATGGTATGTAGGAAGCCTCCACGATTTTCAAGCCCCCCCCCCCTTCACTTCATCACCAATCCTGATTCTTACCCGGGTCGCCGCATCCTGGTGGGGATCATGCCACCTCATTCCACTCCATAGTATCCGAGAAGCCGCCCACGTGTTGGCCCAACCATCGGAGTTCCCTTCAGGGGGTTCATTTATCTGATCCACTCTCAGTGTTCCGATCTGTCCGATTTGTCCCCGCTGGATGTTAAACTCGCAGCATACCCCGTGTTAAACATGGGAAGCTGAGGAAAACCTCAGATACATGCCTATGGAATGCCAATTCTCCGAATTTGATGTGGGATTCCTTGGGCTTCTGCTCCCTCGAGAAGCCATATAATAAGGGGAAGAAGATAGACATGCCAATCCCCCAGTGTTAAGACATGCCAACGACGCCCCAGTGTGACCATTCTCCTCACCGAAGGTTGCTACCCCGACCAGACCCCTTGGAGTGTCTTGACGGAAGCAGTGTAATTAACTGGCATCAATGAAGATATGGTACCAGGAAAGAGATTCAAGAATATGTCTTAAATCTATGAGGGAGACCCGTACTAGGTGACGAGCTCCAAGGAGGAATCCACAGAAGGAAGAACCGACATCACATCATCCCAGTTTCGATCAAGGAGTAGACATCCCTGAACAAGGAACGGATGACTCCCACCTTTGGAAAGTGGGAATGCGGGACCCAAGCCGCACATCCTCCCCTGCATGATGGATGTGCCCGCGCGCCCTGGAGAAAGCGTCGGAAACAGAAAACGGTGAACCCGACATGAATCTCTTCTCCTCAATACAGAGACCGGTAGCGTTGGGGTGTCGGGAGAATAGCATGTCACCAGGTCCAGGCACCCAACACCAGGATGTGAAACCTGCTAGGGGTTGGGGCAGTCAGGATGTTGAACACTCTGTTCTGCGACGTTGTCAGCGTGGATCCCCCTTACCAGCCACGGAAGACGGAATGGTTCTGGGCTATTGGTTGTCAATTTCTTTTCCTACTAGACCTAATGGGTTCATCTCCCTGCTTTTAGGAATCAAACCGCTGAATCCGGATCGCAATCGCCACCTACCCAACGGCGCAGGGGCAGGGGCGGTACCGATGCGGCCGCCCCGCATGGTCCCGCCTTTTCCACAGCTAATCCAGCCACCGAGATTTCTGGGAACTCACGCCCTCTTTCACCATCAGAGATTATCCAACAGAGAGTGATCAACAACCTTGTGCGTAGGTATGAGGAGGAAGGGGTCATCCCGACCCGGGACATGGCCCGTTTGGATCTCGAGGCAGCTACGCCTCACCACCGACGCCGCCCCCGAGGGCCTTGCATGGAGCCGCTGCTTTCCACACCGAAATTGAACCGTTTTGGGAGCATATCCCCGGAATGCCTCGACACATCCCTTCCCTACGTCGATGAGGTAGGGGATGACCGGGTTCGCCCGATCGGGGACCCGCTCCAGGTGTTCACGGCAAGGGCCCCTACCAGGCCACGTCGACTCCACTGCCCGTCTCCCCGGGCCGAGGAGCAGGAAATCCATGTGCCCGCACCACCGGCTCCAACCCATCTGACACGATGCCAGCGTTAGGCGTGAGTGAAAGAGGATGCCCGCCCTGGGGCATCAACGTCAGCAACCACTGCGGCCCGAGCCGCTACTGACTCCAATCATCAAACCCCCGTACATGTTGAGTAGGGTTAGTTACATGCCCAACGCGGATTGAGGCCCCGACTGCCCCACAGGGAGGTTGGGTCGACTCTCCCGATCGATGGCACATGCAATGACCGTCGCAGACCAATTCACGGTAGTGCCATCTAGTGTGAAGTCTTACTCCATGCAACCGTTCCAGAAGGTATGGGCCCTCCCTCCTTCCAACCTCGGCCCGGAGGCCTGCCCATCGCCACCCTCGCCACAGCTAAAAGGCTTCCCCGTGACAGCTATGCTCTGGGTGGGGCTCTTTCCAACACTCACTGCATTGGGTACGGGGTCACTTCACCCAGCGCATATCGCGAGTACGGAGTCGTTGCAAGTCCGATCACTCACTCTCATGGAGGTCCTCCCAATGTCCCTTTCGACATCTTCCTCAGTGTTCCTCACACCCCGGCCTTCGATCCTATCCGCCCCAGCACCATTGTGGCCAGAGGACTCCATGATGGAAATCAGCCTTTCCCTGAGGAGCTACCCAGGGGCAGGAAGGTGGGACATCATCACCATAAGAGAAATGTCAGGGAAGCCCATATAGAAATCAGAACAGCCCGCTTCTCAGACTCTGAGGCGGAATACGGCTCGGCGATGGAGCCCCCCCCTGTCCTATGAGTCTAGGGCAGGGATAGGGACGCGGCGCGTCAGCCTCGTACTCCCTGAATGCGAGATCCGTATCATCACCGACTGCCTCCGAAGGTATATCCAAGAGGTTGAGGGCTTGGCGTACCCCCAGGGATCAAACATGCAGCCAACATCGGCCTCTCTGGAAGCACCTTCCACCTCGGTCAGAGAGGACATAGACCTTTTTTGGGGTCCGATGGCGAAAGATCTGCGACGTAGCACACCCTTGGTAAGCACCGACACTGTGACAGGAGGCCCGTTCATCGGCCCATCCTTTTGTGACGTGGAAGCCATGACACTGTAAACCTTGGAGTATGGCTTAGGATTCGGCGGCCAATCGGCCTACTCGCCGTATTCTCCATCGGCCATCCCACCAGCCCAGCGGACTGCCTCGACACTACTGCTGGTTCCCCAGCCATTCCCAGGTGATGAGCGGGGCCAGAAAGGGCCGGATATTGAACCTAAGTCTTGGAGCTTATGGACCATCCTCGCAGTAGGCCACTTCCCCGAGAAGTTTTGGCCGGTCTCAAGATCAGATTTTGATATACCAAAATCGCTCACCCCGGGAGAGTTTAAATGTTTCCGCCAGACTCTCTGGGAGACTCACTCCCGTCTTCGCTGTCAGCAAGCGCCTTATCCCGGGAGTCAATCACATCTCAAGGATATCGGTGAGCAATGTCGTCAAGTCAACCTGTACACATTCCCCGCGGTTCAGCATCCTGAATCACATAGCCACCACAGGACCCTCTAAAAACAATGCGCTCATAGTTATCAAGTACTCTGCAAGGTTATCGAGGAAGCCACCCCCCACGCGCACATCCGTGGATGGGGGCAGTATGCTACCCTTCTCTTCAGTGTGATTCCCCGACAGCACGAATCACTTGGCGGCTATGAGGGCATGCCCCCGAGGGCAGCAGCGGTTAACATGGCCGATCTGCCGGGAGAGGGGAACTGTTTGCAACTTCTCAATGAGGACTCACCTCCCATGGACAGGCCACTACTGGACCCATCTGAGAGGATTACTCTCCATCAAAATAATCTCCCAGTTCTCCCCGCACCCACTGAGGCATTAACACCGAGCTGGAACATCAGCAAGGGTAAAGAGAACATCGGGGTTGTCAAGCTCATCGACCCATCTGCCTCAGTGCAGAAGGCAGAGGAAGATCCCAAGAAGGCCACGCTGTGCCAACATCTTGCTGATCAGAAGAGTCTGGTCAATGAGCTTCTGGTTGAACGCATTACAGAGCGGTGGCCTGACTTCGGTGATCCTAGGCCGGGATAGCAGGGGCAGGAACAACTACCCATCGACGAGAGTTTCTTGGGCAACCGTGATCATGCTGTGTTCGCCGACAGAGGAGAGTCCAGAGATCATGGAAAGACGGAGCGATATGTTTCGCAAAACCCTCCTGAATGGCGAGATCACCCAAGAGATACCGCTCGGGTTCCTCCCGCTGCCCCAAGAGTCGCTCCACCACCTGACCCACGAGCTGCTGAGCTTGACTACCAGATTGAAGAGCCCGGAAGTGCGCTTGTGGTTAGGGATCCCCTTCAAGACAGGAACCCGTGTCCAGATGACCCGATGGCAGCACTCATCACCCACTTAGAGGCTCTGGAAACACGACTGGTGGTGATCCCACCGGACAACAAGACATGCCCAGCATGGGTGGATGATATATCGGCACCTCTAGGATTTGGGAACACCACCTTAGCCCCCTCTAATGGGACAAGAGACCCACCACATCATCTGGCCCACTTCAACCTGAGGTGTGGGTCCATGTTAGGAACTCCGGCACAACAGGAGGCTGCCAAGCTCCGTTGCTTTGTTCAGACACTAGAGTGGCCGACATTCATCTGGTACAGCCATCTCTCTATCAGATCTGTGACTAGCTGGGAGGACCTACGCAGGAAATTCATCTACCAGTTCAGTTCCACAACCCAGAAGACGAACATCGCATACCTCTTCAGGTGCAAGCAAAGGCCCAATGAGCGAGTCGCAGACTTCGTCGCCCGGTGGAAGGGGCTCACATACTTTCTTGACATGCCACTGACTCAAGAGAAATTAATTACAATGTGCATAGGGAACATCAAGGAAGAGCTGTTTCCTTCTCTGATAACACGGAATTACCCCGAAGGGTTCCAGGACTACTCAGACAAGGCTCAGCGCCTTGAAAAATCCCCGCAACAGGCCAGTCAGGCATGCCCACTTCCTCCTGTAATCCCTACAAGGGAAGCTTCGAGAGCCGAGCCCACTATTGTGGCCCAGATAGAGGCCCCCAGGAATCTAGAGTTGTTACCAATGAGGCCATCTCCATAGCCCCGTAGGGGTCCACCTCCCCGAGCACAGCTTCCAGCCTATCAGCAACCGCCTCAAAATCAGCAAGCACCTCCGCGTAACGCACCGCCACCACCTAGGCGAGATAATCTGGTTCCGCCTCCTCAGCATGCTCCTCTGGCCCCTCGTCAGGGATAGCCTCTGAAAGCCCCCTTTCCGGACAAAAGGAATAAGACCTACACATTTTATGAGGCCCAGGTCCCCTATTACTTCCATAGTGCCTTAGACCAGAGAATCATGTGGCTGCCTGAGTACCAAAAGCCAGAAGAGGCGCATCTCACTGATCACCCTAACTACTTCCCTTATCACCAGACCCTGGGGCACACCATCCAGTGATACTACATGTTCAAGGACTGGCTCCAAGACCAGATTGACAACAATATAGTCAGGTTGGGCCCATCCCCAGCACATGTAGCAGGTGTCTTTGTGAGATCATAGGGAAGTAGCGGCGACGAGGATGAATGGAAGTAGATTTCCGGACATGGGTCCTAGAAGTATAACAACTGGATGGCCCACAATATGGTCTCCCACGCCCATGGAATCGTCTGCGCACACCTGAATCAGCCAGATCCTTCAGAAGCTGTGGTTTCTACATCGGCATTGTCACCCTATCCATCCTTTTCCCAGAAGAGAAAGTGGCGATGACACAAGGAGAAAGAACGCGCCCTGCCAATGTCTTCACCATCCCGCACTCTTGGAGACTTCATGCCCCCAGAAATGGGGATCCCTCCAAGACTCCTCTTGGTATTGGATGACTCCTCAAGCGATAGTCAGGGGTACGCTTCGGTTAACACTGTAGAGTTGGTGAATCCCTTTTTTGACTTCTGACGAAGAGGAATTCCAGGTGGACCTTCCCAATGTCCCCGGTCGTAGCCAACGTCGGTGGAGCTGTGGATACATGAATCGCCAGGGAATGGCAGTTGGCACATCCAGCTAGGCCATGCACACCTCTGAGACCAGGCAGTAGGCCCAGTCCAGAGCTCAGCACACACGACCCCTTCATCCGGTGTTGACAGGTTCGCCTCTACCATCGTTTGTGTTGCTGGATCAGGAGGAACCACCTCGGTCATGCTGCCACCAACTCTGCCCTGCCACCAGCTGACCCCAGCCTTCTGGTCCTAATCTAGAAGCCACTTTCCGAGCTTCGACTAGTGAACAGCGAGACGTTCCTAGTACTAGTCAGCCACCGGTCCCACCGGCAGGGCCCGTCATGCCTCCAATCGCAGAGCGGCCTCCTATATGCAGAAGCTCGCGTTTGGCCCAAATGTATGATGTTCTGAAGTACCTAGCCGGAATTCCAGCAAGGCTTTATATCCTTGAGGTTTTTCACCTGTTGTTTGAAATGCGTGAGGCACTCGCCGAGGCCCTAAAGAGTCCCCTCCAGTTTGAGATGGAGGTAGCTGCAGCAGAAGCCTTCCACGCTGAGGCAATTGAGAATGACGAATTCCAAGAAGTTATCTCATTATCCGGTGAAGATGAGGACCCTCCCATACAATGGCACATTCTCCCACTGTACATCACTGGCTAGTTCAATGGCGTGGAATTCCGCCGCTGTTTGGTTGACAGGGGTTCTGGGATTAACCTAATCCTAACTCGGACGCTATGGAAGATGGGTCTGTCTGGGGATGATTTAACTCCCTCCGACCTTAGGATCCATGGGTATGACAGGACCGAGCAAACTCTAGTTAGAAAGATTCACTTGAAGACCCAGTTCAGTGGTCTTATTGCCAGCACTGAATTCATGGTTGTCTCTCAGGACACCGTCTACAACGCATTGATGGGCAGTTCATGGCTCCACCTTCACGCGGAGGTCCCCTCATCGTATCACCAATGACTCAAATACTCCCTTAATGGTCGAGTAGGCGTGTTCCAAGGAGATGCGTCCCCTTTTGCCTCTTGTGAAGCCCATTATTTAGACGTTGAATATTAGAAGAGCAAGGATAAGAAGATTCTGGCAGGTGAGGTTGAGCCCGCCGCTATCAAAAGTGATCCCTGGGCAGGTTTGGATGACGCTTACATCTTCCCAATCCATCGGTTGGAGGCCACAACCCCCGACATTGGGCAGTGATTTTTTGTTTCGGGTAGAAGAGGAAGGCATGTTCCCAGGTCCAAGCGACGGTGGAAAATCACCTCATACTCCTACACCAGCTAGGCTCAGGTGATTCCCGAACCTCCTACCTTTGTACGGTAACGGTAAGTCAGGCTCATGGAAACGGTGGTAGGTCATATATGTCTCTTCCTCCAAGCTGGAATCAACTGGCTCAAGTCGACGCTCCACTACTACTTTGATGTCATCAAGCGTCGCCCTTGGGGCCGAAGACCGGATGGGATTGGATCGACTGCCTTCATCGCTATGGTCTCAGTGGTGCATGAGTCTCCTCATATGATGACCACTACCGCCCAAGCTAGCACCAGCTTCCCATCAGGGTTTGGTATCCCCGAATCATATCCCCCCACGGATGATCCCTCCACAATTGGAGAGGAGGAAATGGAAGATGTTCCCCCCTCCTTTGAGGAGGGCGTCTCCAACACGGTCGACGAGTTGGTATAGGTGAACCTTGGTAGCGAGGCGGACCCACGACCCACATTGGTCAGTGCTGCTATGCCCCCCTAGAAGCAGCAACAATACGTAGACTTTCTTAAACAGCACCGTGACCTGTTTTCCTGGAGTTACGACGAGATTCCAGGACTAGATCCTTAGATATCCATCCACCGCCTTGTCCTTCCGGCAAACCATCGTGGGTTCAAGCAGCCTCCCAGGAAGATGCACCCTTCTCACGGTGCCATGGTTGAGGACAAAGTTGACAAGATTATCAAATCCAACATCGTCAAGGAAGTTCATTACCCCCGGTGGCTGGCCAATATTGTGCTGATTAGGAAGAAAAACAGACAGATCCGGGTCTGTATCGACTTCCGTGATCTCAATCACCACTGTCCAAAGGATGATTTTCCCCTTCTAGTGACAGAACTGTTTATTGATGCCACGGCCGGGTTCCAAGCCCTCTCCTTCATGGATGGGTATTCTAGGTACAACCATATCCAGATGGCCCCTGAGGACGAAGAGTTCACTACCTTCAGGGCACCCCAAGGTACTTTCTGTTACCAGGTTATGCCCTTAGGCATAAAGAATGCGGGTTCCACCTGTCAACGGGCCATGCATCGTATATTAAAGCCGATTCTCGAGACATTGGTGGAGTGCTACATGGAAAAACTGGTAGTCAAATCTCTCCAATGCCAAGACCATCTCAAGGATCTTGAGAAAGTGTTCGGCTTCCTCCGTTCCCGCCACCTGAAGATAAACCTGCTGAAGTGTGCCTTCAGGGTCACCTCCGGGAAGTTTCTTGGCTTTGTTGTCAGATACCGAGGCATTGAGATCGACCCGGAGAAGATCAAGTCCATCAACCAGATGCCTCCCCCGATCAATATTTGGGAGATTCGAGGTCTCCAAGGCCACTTAGCCTACATATTCCAATTCATTGTGAATCTGGCGAGCAAGTGTAAGCCCTTTTCCTGGTTCATGAAGAAAGGAGACACCTGTGAATGGGATGAAGAGTGTAAGACTTCCTTTGAGGAAATCAAGCAGTATCTGCTCCAACCTCCGGTATTGATGCCACCGGTCTCCGGGAAGCTGTTGGTCCTTTACGTGGCCGCCTTGGAATGGTCCCTCAGTGCACTTCTCACCCAGAAGAACAACGAGGGAAAAAAGAACAGCCTCTACTACCTCAGCCGCATACTCCTCGATACAGAAATTAGATATAGTCCCATCGAGAAGAGCTTCATGGCACTCATATTTTCCATATAAGAATTACAGAACTACTTGCAGCACCATGAGGTACAGCTGGTCTCTCGGGTAGAACTGTTGAAGTACATCCTGAACTGACCTATGTTGACTGGCTGACTAGAGCGGTGGGCGGTGATCCTCCAGCAGTTCGACATCAGGTTCATGCCTCAGAAGGCTATCAAAGGACATGCATTGGAAGACTTTCTAGTTTCTCACCCAACCTCCATGGATTAGCCACTGGATATGGGTTTTCCTGATGAGGTAATCCTCTCAGTCGATCATTTCATCCTGTGCTGGCAGATGCACTTTGAAGATGCCTCCCGGAGCCCTACCGGTAGGAGACTCAATGATCCTAGGCTCAACAGAGTGGGATTGGGTATCATCTTCATCACCCCGGAGTAAGTCGTCCTTCCATATTCATTCATGTTGTCATAGGGATGCACCAAAAATGAGTAAGAGTATCACGCCCTCATCACTGGCCTCGAGCTGGCCCTCAAGATCGATGTGCCCCATCTTCATGTGAAAGGGGACTCCGAGCTGGTCATCAAGTAGGTCAATGGTGACTATGTTTTCAGAAAGCCAGGACGTGTGCCATTGTTGGAGTGCACCCTCCATCTAAAGGCTATGTTCCCTTCTCGGCCAGAGGTCGTTCATATTCCCTAGTCGCAGAATGATCGAGCAGATGCTTTGGCCAGCCTGGTCGCGTCGCATGTGGAGCTCGAACAGGATGACCTGATCATACACGTGGCGCACTGGAGAGTCATTTCTCTTGTTACCCCAGAGGATGATCACGGTCCGTGGGTGAACAATCTTACCATCGGTTCCCCTAAGTCAGGAGCCCCGGGTACTTTAGATGCGGTGATCGAAATAGTTCCTGACCGGAGGACACCCTTGGTTGAGTACCTCCAATGCGGTAATCTTCGGTCAGACCAGGCTGAGCTCGGGTGAATCCAACGTCGTGCACTGCAGTTTACCCTTCAGAGCGGTCCCAGCCTTGATCAAATCCTTTAAAGATGCGTATTTTATGGTTTTCTCCTCCGTGGCCTTCATGGAGTCAAGATCCTTTAGGTTATACAAGAGTTTCATGCTGCTTCATGTGGCGCTCATCAGTCTAGGTCAATGTTGTCTCACCAGATTCGGAGGCTAGGGTAATTCTGGCCCTCCATGATCTATGACTGCATCGAGTTTTCCAAGAGGTTTCATGCATGCCATGTTCATGCTAACTTTGTGCATCGGCCACAGGATCCTCTCCACACTACCAAGTATTGGCCCTTTGCAGTCTGGGGGTTGGATGTCATAGGGCCTTACGCATCGGCGACGGTTCCCCAATGCAGGTTCATTCTAACCACTACAGATTTATTTTCCAAGTGGGTGGAGGCAATTCCGCTCAAGAAGTCAAAGCCTGTTCTATCGCTTACTTCGTGAGTTCCAACATCATCTATCGATTTGGAGTTCCTCATGCTATCCTCACGGATAACGGAACCAACTTCTGAGCTTCCGAGATGAAGAAATTGTACGCCAAGTACAACATTCTCTCTAACCATACCTCCCGCTATCATGCACATGCGAATAGATAGATCGAGGCGTTTAACAAAACCCTCTCTAACATTCTGCAAGAAATGGCTGGTCAGAAAAATAAAAGTTGGCCGGACAGGCTCCCCAACACCCTTTGGTATTATCGGATGACAACTCGTAATTCCACCAAGGTGACCCTATATTCCCTGGTGTACGGATCTGAGGTCGTCCTGCCCATTGAGATTCAGTTTCCCTCATTGCGCATGGTGGTCTACGACCAGCAAGCGCCGGATAGAGTTGCTGAAATCCGTCTGGCTGAATTGGAAGTGCTAGACAGGAATAGGCTTCGCGCTTTGCACAACCTAGAAAGGAATTAGAAAAGGATGGCTCGAGCTTTCAACTAGAAGGTTCTCCTTCGATCTTTCCTGCAAGGTGACCTGGTACTGGCCCTCAGAGCGCCAATGATTCCTGGCAGGAAACCACCCAAGTTGGATCCCAAATGGAAGGGGCCTTTTATCATCCATAAGGTCTATCCCAATGGTGCGTACACTCTAGTGACCATGGATGACAAGACTTTCACTCCTCCCACTAATTCCATGTTTTTCAAGAAGTAATTTGCCTAAGCCTTACGGTCATGCATGACCCTAAACTGCAACCCATTTCCCTGACGACCTTAAACTGGATTGCGGTCCTGCATGACCCTAAACTGAATTTGGTCCAACATGACCTTAAACTGTATTTTTCCCTACATCTAGGCCCTTTTGTTCCAAGTTCTAAGACCTTAAACTAAGATCCTTGCGGTCCAGTATGACCTTAAACTGCATGCTCGTCCTCACTACAAGATGTTAAACTGCAAGCTGGTCAGGCCTTCCTGACTGAGGCCCAGCCTCAGGCCCCTTGGCCTTCTCGGGCCCCTTAGCCCCAGTCTTTACCCAGAGTGTTAGGTGTGCTTTAGGATTATGTCCTCATTAACGATGGGTTACCCTCCGCACCGTACACATTCTTGGATGAAATGCCTCTCATCGTCCTACATGATGTTAAACTGTGCTTCTAGAACTACGTGCGGCTTGATTCTCATCCGTATGGGATACGTAGGACCGCCTGAATGTCAAGGTTTTAGGTCCAGCCCCATCTCTTAGGAGATCCCACGATCTCCCGGTCACCTCGGTCTCTTGGCATGTCCCTCCCCACGGGGGGATATATAGGTGTGGTACAGGGTTTTTGGCACCATGCCCCCTTATCCTGGGAATCCTCCATCTTTTGGACACTCTCAAACTGATCCCTTTGACCGTTTCCAGTGGTCCGCTAATGAGCTCATAGTAATCTGGTCTAGGACCTCGAGTGTCAGATTCGACTTAGGCAAGTTTTTGTCCACATGTCAAGCATCATGCTCCCTTCCATTCGGGCCCCTGTTATCTTTCACACCTGGAGGGACCCCCAAGAACAACTTGGATACAATGGCTAAGGGCTCTTCTACCATCACGGGCCAATGACCACAAAGGTTTCAGACAAAAAATGGATACAAATCCCACGTTGCGATCATGGTCAGCGGTCGATGCTCATTTTTTCCCCATTTTAGGCTAACACGACAGGATGCTATGTTGCGAACATGGTCAGCAGTAATCATTTGTCGTCACGCCAACTCCTTCAGGCCCTGAATGTTGGTTGCATGATTCCCATTTTTTCCACCCCATCATGTCATGTTGGAATCTTGACACTCCTTACACTAATCCTTAGTGCACCTCCACACGTCTGGCAGACAAAGCTACATGACGGCGTCTCTCGGGGCCCCCGTGATCTGAGCGCTAAGATTATATTCTTGGGTTTTCTTTAAGGACCATGTGCAGCTTGACCCTCATCCCCATGGGAAATGAGGAGTCGCCCAGACATTGCATTTTGGGTCCAGCTTAGCTGGAATCTAGTGCCTCCTGCCTCATGATTGTCGGACCCTTGTCGGCTCCTTGGACCGCGGATCCTCTCACGGAATCGCGTGCGGTGACGGTATGAGGTTATGTCCTCATCTACATCGGGTATGCCTTATCACATCATGCATATTCCCCTAGGTCCAAGCCATAAGACCTTAAACTGTGCTGTTTGGTCCCACCACATGACCATAAACTGTGATGATATCGTCCCGACCGCACGACGAAAAACGGCACAACATCATGGTAACCTCCCCATAGGGGACATCACATTGGGTGTCGGTCAATTACCATACCATATTTCAACGCATGTTACAGCTTTATTGTTGTGGAGATTCTAGTTATTTCTACCCTAGGACGGTCATTCCATAAAATAAAAACTATTCACCTTCATGGAAAACAAGATATATCAAATGCCGCTTCTTTTGGTGCGAGGGCTAAACCCACACGCCTCTTTCATCCTTTGCGTAGGTACCATGTCATTCCATGACACCCTTTCAAGAACTATGTATGGCTTGATTCTCATCCTTATGAGATACGTAGGAGCGCCTGGGCACTTCCCCATAGGCCCCACCTAACTTTTGTGTTCGGTCCCTTGACCTAAACACTTCTCCAAGTAGCACATGGTGAGAAGGACCTTGTCCTCATTCACATTGGGTTTCACAACCGCTTTACCATGTGTCTCCCACTTCCCTTACAATTTGGTCCGAGCTGTAAGACCATAAACTAAGATCCTCTCTAGAACTACATGTGGCCTCATTCTCATCCTTATGAGGTACATAGGAATGCCCGAACATTTATTCTTGGGTCCAACCCCATGGATTACCAAATAATGTCCCTCCTCACTGTCGGCCCCTTGGCCTGACTTCTTGGGGAGTTGTGTAACTGCATCATCGGCCCCGAATAAGTCTGGGATTCCCTATAGTAATGTTGGGAAGCTACAGTTCTCTTGCCAGAGAGGTCCTATCTAGATATTTGGATGATCCGTGACCAGATTAATACGTCTGCCTGATGCGCCTCCACAACGGTGGCTCAATCTTGGGAGTGTTGTATTCTATTCGAACAAGCCACCACTCCACTTTCCATGCTTTACGTGCCCCTTTATTCAGATCTTCATCCTCTTTCATGTTTGATGGGACACCCTAACAGTATGGATTCTCGACCTGTGGTCGACCTGCTGTAACAATATGGATGATAGACCTTTGGTCCGCCTATTGTAACAATATGGATGATTGACCTATGATCCGCCTACTGTCTTGGGCCAACGTTCCAGAAGACTGGTCATGTTTGATGGGACTCCCTAATAGTATGGATACTTGACCTGTGGTCTGACTACTGTAATGATATGGTTGATAGAACTTTGGTCCACCTATTGTAACAGTATGGATGATTGACCTACGGTCCGCCTAATATCCTGGGCCAACGTTTCGGAAGACTGAACGACGATGTTTGAGTTAGGCCCCATGTTGTGAACATGGTCAGCGGTCATCCTTCATTTTTTGTCCCCATTTCAGGACAATGTGATATGGATGTTGTTTTTCCGCCATGGTTAACAGTTATCCTCTATCTTCGCGCCCCCATAGTGTTCCGAATTTGGGTAACGTGATTCACCTTTTTCATCTCCCTATTTTCGGATGGATTTCAACGCCCCCGCCATTTCCCCTCTCATGTGTCAGAACACATCGAGGAGACGATATATCGATCGGTCTGAGGTCCCCCCCCCCCCTTCGGCCGGACCTCCCTCTTCTCCTCAGAAGTCCAGGCCCGATTTCGGGTGCCTGAAGTTTGGTTAACGCCCCACAGTCGGACGAAATGATAACACGAGCATCCTTTGTTTCTCAAATTTGTTGTGACCCACATGAGATTAGGGGTGAATTTTTATTCATTTCAGGATTATGGTTGAGCATATTAAACCAAAGGTACAGATAAATAGTTTAGTCCATACATTGGATTGAAATATTGAGCAGTGAAAGAAAAATGTTCACGACATGGCCAAAATAGATCCCTTAAGGATCAGCGTGCTGGATTGATCATTCCAACGCTGCTACCCTTTGGCTGGTAGCCTCCAGGACTGCGTCTCGCTCCCTGAAGACTCTCTATTCATCAGCTACCACAGAGCGTAGTTCGCCAATCCTATCTTGTGCATGTGCCCGTTCTGTTTGATGTACGGTCATCTGGTGACTCGCCTCCATCAGTTGTTCTTGGGTGTCAACCAGATGGTCCATCAGTTGCTCCATGACCTCAGAGCATGTTGCAATAAAGACCGCCTTCTGTGCCACCTGCCCTTCGAGGTGTCGGACTACCTGCTCCGCCCTCAGAAATGCTTGGGTGCTCACTTATCTTTCTCGACACTGCGCAACATCAGTGCACCGACCACTCTCACGTATCTTCTAATCCATGTAATCACGGACCATCAGATGAAGGTGTTGATCATCATCCCCTCTGGCACATAGGAAGTGAAGCTAGGTCTGGATTGATCCCATCTGCCTCAGCCAATCCGTCTGAGGCTACCTGAGAAAGAGATGGATATACTTCAACCCTTTGTGCCATGTCATCCGGCTATCATCGGCCGCTTCCGAGTCTGAATCATCTATATCTTCAGGATCAGCGGGCCGGTATGTAGGAAAGGCAACCAGTAGGTCAGCAGTAGGATCTGCCTTATGGATGCCTTCATGGGGAATAGGATTCTTGACGTCCGGGCGACCTTTCTCTCTCGCCCCGACAGTGGCGATGCCTCCTTCAGCTTCCGGACTCACTCCAATGACAACATTGTTGATGTCTGTCGCCCCTTGCTCACCAATTTCCAGGGCCAACTCGGTTTGGGAAGTATGTTCTGGAGAAGGTGGCACGTCCTTCGCTGGTCCACTCACAGACGGCCCGGGCTCAGCAGCCCGACGAGCCTCCAGCGCCGATATCACTGTATAGATAGAATCCTGGTTAGTTGGGTTTTCTGACAGTAATCACCATTAGCGAAGCAGGGGAATTACAGAAACCCAGAGAGTCAGCCTTCAGTGTTCTAGCCGCTACAGGAGTTGTCGTGGCAGGAGACCCCTCTGTGCTTGTCAGTATGATAACGGGCATCGGAGCCCCATCCCGTCCCACCGGCGCCTCTCCTCCTACCTCTATTGGGGATGCCTGATCAGCACCTATGTGCTCCTGAGTGAGATAGAGAAATGGATTAGAAATTGCAGAAGAGAATGTTCAAGGGAGAAGGATGGATGAGGATGGGGACAGACCTCAAGTATCTCAGTTATGTCAAGATCAGAGCCGATAATCTCGCCGCTCTCCCGGAGACTCCCTTGGTAGTCCGCCCCCTACGACCCCTCACCTTCAGGTTCTTCTTCTCCTTCACATTCTCCTTCATCTTCTCCTTCACCTTATTCTTCTCTTGTTTCCTCCTCTCCCTCTGACTCCTCATCGTTGTTGCCTTCTCCCAGTGGCATGACTTCCGGATCATGCTATTGTCCGAGCATCACTTTCGCCAGGAAAGGTGTCTCTACACGCCAACCCCTTTAGAGAGCGTATATTTCCAAGTCTGTTAGATATGAATGTCATCGATGGATGTTTATTCTATCAGTAACTCTAATGAGCCTGACCTTTGGCAGCTGGATCTCGTCCTGCATTATCTTATACCAGATGGATTCAACGCTCATTGATTGCCATAGGGTCATCCAGGACAAACAAAATTCTGAGAAAATTTCATCATGGGAAGGTTCGAGCAGGTATCTTATCTGCTTCCCAGGAATCTCTCCGGCTACCTCGTGTGACCCCCCTCTGGGCAACGAGGTCGCAGCGACACCATGTGATTTCTCCGCTACTGAAGTCCCAGCCTGCACAGGCCTTGAAGCCCGATGCACCCCTTGTCGCCCTTTTCAAGTGGCACCTTGCCTGCTCTCTCGCCATTTCGGTTCCACGCGAGTAGTCTCGAGTTGCCAGAATCGCTTGCTAAAAATCCCCTCAGGGTACGCGATAGTCCAGTGTTCGGCATACTCAGTTGATAGGCCAGCATCGACCCCAGTGGGAGGAAGGGTAATGAAGTCACCAGAGCCATAAGTGGTGAACATTAAACACATCTTGTGAAAGAAGCAAGGATTATTCTCCTCCCGGATATCTGTGAATACCTTCTTCGGCATTCGCTGGAGGCAGCCGAACTACCTGGAGAACCGAGACAGCACGTATGGCTCACATATGATCTTCCCATCAATCCGAGCTACAAGAACCCCGCCTTGAATGCTCTGGAAGTATTCTTGCTGCTCTAGTGAGCCTTTCCCATTGTCCACCATCTGGATGACCAGAGTGGGGAATGTGCTGAAGTTGAAATTGGTGTGGTTACCGATTCGGATCCTTACGCCCTCCTCGTTGAGCGTCATCGGTGCAACCCTGGCAATATTCAGGAGAGATGGCCATAGGTCGTTGCCCGGAGGACGAACGGAGTTCAGGAAGGTGTATCAGCCAAGATGATCCTGCACCCAGCCATGAAAGATCTGGAAGGGGCCACATACCCTCTGAGGTGACCCCCCTCGTGAGATGCATCCTAGGATGGCATACAGCCTAGACAGAACGAAGACCTGTAGATTGAACCTTTTGTTGGTGGCCATGGTGCCCGCCATCACCAGTGTTGCTGGAAGGATGCCCATTCTTGCGTCCCACACTGGTAGAAGCCACCCGCTCAGGAAGGTGGCGAGGAACCCGACATATCAGACATTCGGGTCTCGGGCCTTGATAACACGGTAGCCCCACGATTGGTATTGCCCCGCCTCCAGGGTCCTCCAGTACCACCCATTCTTGCTCCTCTGAGCCGCAGTTGGGCACCATTTTTCTCGTCCCGGCATCTTGACTGTCGGGTCCTTCTCTAGGAACTGGCTAAACCAGTCCTTGTAGGAGACATCCTTCAAGAAATCATTAACCTGCAGCTTCTCCTTGGCCATATCCAGGAGGTACCACGTCAGCATGGGGGTCTGTGACCTGTCTTCCCTGGTGTTCATTAGAGGAATGAACTCGTCGTATTGGTAGCCCTCCAGTGGGATAGCTCCGATACAGTGAACATCCCAGAGGCTGATGATAACTTCCCCATGGTGAAGATGGAATGTGTTGGTATCAGGGGACCATCGGGTAAACAACTCCGGCCTGAGTTCAGGTTGATGGTAGAGTTGGAATTGCGATGTCCACACCTCCTCGAACAGACCAATGTGCTGCAGCTCGGACCCGAATTGGTCGCACGTATGGAGAACCCAGTACGCCCAGGCCCACTCACTGGTGACGTTGCCTCCGGATCGCAGGTCCCAATCTTGTAGCCAGCCCTTAGTATCATCCATGATGCTCTGACGGAACGTGCTTCGGTAGAGGGCCAGAGAGATCTCCTCAACAGGATCACCCCCAGTAATGGTTCTGGTCCTCGGGTTCAAGACATACACATCCATGTGTCTGGTCTCTCTGGCAGGATGACCATTGTTGGTGATGTTGTAATGGGGAAGGTTGTCCTCCCGGGTCACCCATGACCACGGTGTGTCCACCTCGAAGCCCAGTAATGGGAACTCCTCCAGGGTGCTGAAGTTCTAGAGAGGGAGGTTGTTGGACAGAGGATACTCTTTCTAGGCGGGGGTTAGCATGTTGAACAAGGTAATGTTGTCCGAAACAACCACATTGGCACCATAAACCTCTTCATTTGCCTCCATGTCAGCTCTACGAGCGGCGGCTTCCCCCACATAGACCTGGTTCATGGCCATATTGAGTTCTTTGAGAGTTGCGTGAAATCCGGATGGGTTGCACGAAATCCAGATGGGTTGTGCTAAATAGGAAAGAGTTGCGTGAAATTTGGATTTGGGGCACGCAATTCCAGAGTAGGGCATGAAATCAGAACCTTCGGCACGAAATATCCCGAGTTTGCGCATAAATACGGCCGAAACTCAAAAGGAATTATGGGTTAACAAAGCGTGTTTTCCACGCCGTCTCCAAGGCAATTTCACCCGCGAGAGCTCAGAGGCTATCATGTGGAAAAGCATGAGTACGGAGCAAGGGACCCAATGCCCCTTTTTATAGGTGAGGTCGGGGTTCTGCGATGCGCGGAAAGAGAATTCTTCACTGAACTGGAGTTTTTCACACCCCGTTGGCTTTTCCACGCAAAGTGCCCACGAAATCCACCACTTCATCATTTCGGCATTCCCCTCGGAATCCGATCGATGCGACCTCTCACCGATACGATTCTGAGGGGGGAATTTGTAAACGCCGAAAAAGTCTGTAACTCCTAAAGGAAGTTTCAAAATGACGAAGCGAAGTCATATTCGGACCCAGAGGCTCGGTCTGAAGGACCTAGAAGTGTCGCACAAAATAAAGGAGGATGTGCGCGAAAAAAGGTTGGTCGTGAGGAAGGATTCCAGAATTCGTGGAAGGTCCCAGGCTCTGGCACGCAATTTTGTGCGCCCACCCGACACGGTTCCCATTTCCGCACCACCATCTCTGGCGGGCAATATTTCGTGGGCTGCCTAGATTCTGCGATGCCAAGAGCCTATAAATATAAGGATATCCCTTCCATTTCGGGTTTGTGGAATTTTAACCAGCTCTCGTGCACAAAATTGGACTCCCGTGCGTGCAATATGACATTCAGGTATTGAATCTTTTCGAGCAACCTTTCCCCGGGATCCGCCCTTGCGTGCAATCCCACTGGCTTCGATAAAATCCCAAACCCCTCAGGGTTCCTCTGTTGCACGCAATCTCTCCCATTTCACGCAAAACGTTCGAATTGCGCGCAATCCCTTCGTGGCGTGCGGCCTTTTCTTAGGATTCAGTTGTTGCCACTCGCGCTCAATTCACCTTTTTTGCGTGCAATCCTCCTAGCCACGTGCAATCTGCCTGCCCCAATTATGTGCCATATCCTTGTTTTGCGCGCAAATATTCTCTCTGTGCGCAATCCCCAGGACCCCCTCACCATGACGCCCCTCGGGTGCCTCCCTACCTAGGCGCCCGATGTCCTCCATACCGGGCATGTGCGCCGTGCACTATTTTCCCGTACAGCCTTTCAGGCTCGTATGAGGTAACCTCAAGGTCCCTTGGGTGGTGTTTCCCATTGCGTTGCATTGCCTCATGCTCCTTCGCATAGGCACACTAAAGGCTATTTCTTCTTCGCATAACCAGATAATGTGGACCCCACGATGGTTCACCCTATGTCCCCCCCTTCTTCACGGCCTTGCTGATGCCTTCCCTCCCACAAGGGGTAGAGGGTGTCGGGCATGTAAGCCCTAGGGGTGTGGAGTGAACCCACCTCATCCGAGCTGCAGGAAGTTAAACTACCAAGCACCTCGTCCTCAACACATGACGTTAAACTGTGATCTAACCCAGTGCCATGCACGCATGGGTCCCCCCGGCTCGGACATTCTTTACGCCGCTCGTCTCCATGAGAATAGAAACTTCCTCACATGGAATGATATCCTCTCTTTCGGAGTGGCGTTTGTCCACGGGGGAAGGGCTTCCTCAGAGCGTAATCCCCTAGCCTCTAATGTGGAAGGTATCACCCATGCACCTCCATACTTCCCCACCGCCAAGGCCAAGGGAGGGTGTGATAGTGAACGAGGCATCTCCTTTGTCTGGTCCCAAATCCCTCTCCCTCTACGCTTTATCGCATTCGGGCCTCCATCCTGGAGTAGGTCCTGGCACCATGTCCCGCTCAACGCGTAAGCCCCTCTCCACTTCTCACGGACGCACCCTTCGCGACGTGATCGTCTGGTCCATGCTGCCTCTTGTTTCTCACACCGAGCATGACTCACGTAAGTTTAGAGTGAGCATCGACCATGACATCCATGGGCTACCTCAGAGCGTAAGCCCCATCCCGGTGAACAAAGAGGACTCTGATCTATGCTAAGGCATGGTACGTAGGTAGCCTCTATGAGGTTCAAGCCCACCACCCAGTCATTCCAACCTCATCACGTCGGTTCTCCAAATCCTTGGGCCACCTCCGAGCGTAAGCCCCAAATGCACTCCCGCATGAAGTTAAATTGTATTCTCTCGTCCCGTATGAAGTTAAACTATATGTCGTCCTGCATGACATTAAACTGTATGCCCTCATCCCGTATGATGTTAAACTGTATGTCTTCCCACATGATGTTAAACTGTATGTCGTCTCGTGTGACGTTAAAATGTATGCAGTCCAGCACGACATTAAACTGTGTGCCTCATCCCGCATGACGTTAAACTGCACCACCCGAACTACGTGGACTTTGATCCATGCTAAGGCATGGTACGTAGGAAGCCTCTACGAGGTTCAAGACCACCACTCAGTCGTTCTGACCCCTTCGCATCGGTTTGCCAACTCTATGGGCTGCCTCATAGCATAAGCCCCATGTCCATCCATTATAGGACGCCTCACAGCGTAAGCCCCAAATGCCCCTGTCCCGCATGACGTTAAACTGCACCACATGAACTACGGAGACTTTTATCCATGTCAAGGCATGGTACGTAGGAAGCCTCCACGAGGTTCAATCCCCCCCCCCTTTACTTCATCACCCATCATGATTCTTACCCAGGCCACCACATCCCAGTGGGGATCATGCCACCTCATTCCACTCCACAGTATTCGGGAAGCCACCCACGTGTTGGCCCCAACATCAGAGTTCCCTTCCGGGGGTTCTTTTATCTGATCCACTCTCAGTGTTCCAATCAGTATGATCCGTCCCGGATGGATGTTAAACTCACGGAATACCATGTGTTAAACATGGGAAGCTGAGGAAAACCTCAGATACATGCCTATGGAATGCCAATTCCCCGCGTTTGATGTGGGATTCCTCAGGCTTCCGCGCCCTCGAGAAGCCCTATAATAAGGGACAAAAGACATACATGCCAATCCCCCAACATCAAGACACGCCAACGACGCCCCAGCATCACCATTATCCTCACTGAAGGTTGCTGCCCCGACCAGACCCCTTGGAGCGTGTCGACGGAAGTAGCGTAATTAACTGGCATCCATGAAGATATGGCGCCGAGAACGAGATTCAAAAATACGTCTTAAATCTATGAGGGAGACCCGGACTAGGTGGCGAGCTCCGAGGCGGAATCCACGGAAGTAAGAACTGAAATCCCATCATCCCGTTTTCGATCAAGGAGCAGACGTCCCTGAACAAGGAACAGATGTCGCCCGTCTTTGGAAAGCGGGAATGTGGGGGCCCAAGCCGCACGTCCTCCCCTGCGTGACGGATGTGTGCGCGCGCCCCGACGAATGTGTCGGAAACAATTACATAGTAAAATTATATCTATATAATATTAAAAATGTAATTCTTTTTCTTCTCAAATATTTAATAACACTATACCTTTTATCTATTCTAACCATTTTATTATTGCAACTACCATTAATTAGGTGGGGGAATTATGTGATACTGAGTGGGATTAGGTGTTAGAGATGTTTATAATGAGGAATTGATCTTGATTCATTTTTCTAAACTATATGATATATCTTTCCATGAGGTGATGGTTCTATCTGAGACATATCTTGAGGCCATCTTATAAAATCATATAATAACTATCATGTAGTTTTAAAATATGAAAATCAACTAGGATATTTATAAGGAATTAATGGAATCTATCACTAATAATGGTGGTACTAAAAATAGTTCTCTATAAAATAGCCTTGTGATAGTTACATATTAATGGAACATGTTATCCCTTTCTCTCTAGGGATGATTTTTTAGATCCTATTTTGATTGGATTGTTTTTTGGACAATGAGTGTTAAAATTAGGTTTTATTTTTTAGAATGTACATGAAGTGGTATGAAGATACCATGAATGATTATAATTATTGTGAGACTCTATTATAATACATTATGATTATGTAACATTTATGGAATACTTAAAACATTATACAAATAGATGCCCAAAGACCATACTAGTCTAGTGCCTTTAGAAACATGGAAAACAAAAAAACTGGCACATTAATAAGATACATTATATCCCACTAGGTTTTTCTTGACTAACACCCTTCTTATACACATCAAACATAATACATATCTTCATAACCTATGGAAAGAAACATGAAAAGGGGTGAGTTTAAATGTTCAGTATGGGTAAAAAAGGGAGATATGTAAGCATAATCATAAGCATAAGGGTATAATAACATGATCGTGAAAATATAATATCATACACATCAAATCAAAATCATATATGTGAATCATGGAATAAATATTGGAATTTCATAATATATATATCATAAGTAAATAAATAACATAATCCATGAAATCATAACATAGGAATAAAACATGGAGTTGTGGAAGACACATAATCTTATATTATGGTTTCCATAGTAACCAATGCATCACTACTATGACCATCGTGGTAGTATATGTTCACTAAACATACCATCTTGGTAGTAATGTTTCACTCCCATGGTGGTCTTAGTATCATGAGTTCAATCATTATACCATATTAATAGTCATGGTTCACTCCCATTACCATCTTATTAGTCAAGGTTCATTTCCAATACAATATTAGTTTATCTCATTAGATATAAATATTTACCCAGTGCATTAAAGGGATATATTTTTCCCACCCATCTCATGATTAAATCATACATGTTCCACAAGATAATAAATAATTATATCATAACCCATGAAATGAAATGGGTATTATAAATATGTAACCATAACATAACCTATGGGATGTGATAGTTTTCATAATCACATCATCAAAAACATAACTTGTGAAAATAAGTAGGTTCAAAATCATATAACCCGTGAAATAGAAAGAGGTTTTATCAATATCATTCCATCAAAAAATAATACATTAAGAGAAACAATATGAATGTAAACATTGAATAATTTACCCAAAAATGAACGAGTGACACCAAAAGATGTTATCTTAAATAGTAAATAATTTTTAAATATCATTTATAAACATTTCTTGAGGAAAATAACCATTCTTTGTTGAAAAAGCATTTAGAAACATAAAACCTTTTTGAAACAATTTTTTTTTTGAAATAGATTTTCAACCTTATGAATGAAGCATTGAAAACAATATAATGTTTTTGAAATACTTTTCCCTTGAAAATGGGATTAAAATATATTTTTAAAACATTTTTTAAAACATGTTTTTTAAATATAATAAGTTTCCAACCAGAGAGACAGACAATCATATTTTACATAAAAACATTATATTTAGTAGAAAATAGTGGAAAATTGGCACTGATACATGGATATATAATCAATAAATAGAGTAGAATGAAATTCATGAGATTTCTTGAGATATGGATCATAATATTTCATCAAATTAAGCATAAACATAAACAATCTTCAAAATCTATGAGATTGTTTTAATAAACTCATATAATTTGGTAACATGGGAGCATACTCTCCCTATAAGAAAAGTAAATTAAATGATTCATAAAATGTCATTAAAATAATTAAATTTTTTGTATTACATGTAAAATAGAAGTATATACACCTCTAAAAATAATTTTTGTGAATAAAATAACAAGAGTCTCAAAGAAGAAAAATTGAGGCAAAACCATTTTACCGATTTGCTGACATTCGAAAATTAAACCCCATGAAATAAATATCATAAAATGGATATGTGAATACCCATACATTTAATTTTTAGATACATATAATAAAATCATGGGAAGTAAATACACCAAAAAAAATTTAAAAGTGGAAAACATAACATGTACCTCAAAGAAATATAAAAGTGGGATGAAATCTCTTACATTGTTTCTTGACTCCTGTCGAGTTTGTTCAAAACACCTAGATAATAAATATAAATTTATTATAAATATTTTAAATAACCATATTTATATATCTAGTACCATATTTTTTTTATTATGAACTTATATTAATCACTTGTTAACCATCCAATATTAAGGTTTCACTCTAGATAATATATGATTTATTCTTCGCATGTGTATTAATTTCATATAGTATTGGTAATTATATTTTTATCCTGATTAAATAATGTAAACAATGATATAAATAACATTTATATACGTTATATGTGTATTATAATAATCTAAAGAATATATAAGTACAAATATTAATACGTAGTTCATGAGGACAGTAAGCTTTATGTATGCATGAACTTTGTTTCTTTTTTTTATTATAGTATTGAAGGAAAGAAGGTAAATGACATATAAATATTTTTATATATAATTATTAAATTTTAATTATTATATAATATATATAATATAAGTTAAATAAACCCATCCTTAAAACATTCCATGAAGTGTGTGAATGAATCGCATCTCTTTGAGGGGGTGGTAGTCCACACTTCCTCAAACAAAATTATCATACTAACACCAAATGAAAAGTAAAAAAATATTTCATATAAAAGGAATAAATAAGAATAATGAAATAATTAATGTCATATATGACATATATAAATATATTTACCATCATAATATCCACCATGAGAGGAAATAATGAAAATTGAACAATCATCATTTAGTGAGGTGGTTGTTCATCATTCACATAAATGGTATGTTAATTACCCATTAGATGGAGGTGAGTGTAAGTGTGGGATAAAACCATAGAATAAAAAAACCTGGTATATTGAGGATACTATTTTTTAAATAATGTAATAATGATATTTTAGGGATTGGATAAAGAAAATAAAAGAAAGGACTTGAGAGAAGACGTTACATCTTAAACGGGTAACTCCTTTTGGTTTTGCCAAAAGGCAATTTGAGATTGAATTATTCCAAAATTAATTATCATGAGAGGAATTTAGGGTTTTTTGGAAGTATATTGGGAAGATATTATCCAATATTAAGAGGTTTTAGAGTTGTGAATAAGTGGGAGAGGTGGTTTTCTTTTATAGAGAATGAAAAGGACTCACTTGGAATATTTGAAAAAAGTTAGGTGTACACATGTTCTTACTGAAAAAAGTCATAATAAACAATAATATATCAATAATGTAACTTTTATGGATTAATAATAGCTATAAAAGTTTTTTTGGAAATCAGATAGATTATTTGGGCCCCTAAGATTAATGTTTAGTCCCTAATTAAGCTTAATTTATCTTAATCACTGTGATTAATTTTAATAACTTTTACTAATCATTTTTTAAAAAGAAAATTTCAACTTATTAGACTCTAAATATTATACTTATTAAAATGGTTTATGTTGGTTATTTGATATTCATTTCCTAGAAGTGGAAAAATTCAGATTAATTTTAATCTTGTAGGCGGGATGAAAAAAGGGTTTTAAAAGTATAAAAATGATTGATGGTTTTTATGTTTTTATATTAAATTTGAAATTGAAATTATTTATAATTCAATAAATTTTATTAATAGATGAATAATTGATCTAATTTGGACATAAAAAAGTTATAGTATAAATTAACATTATGAAAATATTAACTAAAAAGCAGTATTTTTCACTATTCATCAAAAAATGATGTTTCTCAAAAAAAATCAAAGATTCACCCTAAGATAATTTTATAATTAAAAATATAAAAATTAAATTTATTATATCATTTTATATTTCTAATTTTGTATATAATTAATTTTTTTATTTTTCACAAAATAAAATTAAAGTAACTTCTTTTGAGAAAACTGTATTTTTAAACATAAAAGGACAGTACCACAAAAATAAAATCATTAATTATAAATATGTTTTATTTATCTAAAATTTTATAAAAAACATTTTAAGATTATTTATTTCTATTTGTCTTACTAAATGTAATATCTATGTAATAATTATCTTGAGTAAATAATTATAACAATAAAATGGTTTTTAATAGAAACTCCATTTTTATGTGTAATGTATGACAAGTCGATGTTCCCTGTAACGTACACCAAGTCAACGTTCTGTGTATTGTACACCAAGTCTATGGTGTGTAAAAGGAATTTTTTCTTATTGGATTTCATGAAATTTATGAAAATTTAATTTCTTTGGAAAAAAGGTCTTTAAAAACTTGGGATGTTGCATTCTACACCCCATTAAGAAAATTCTCCCTCGAAATTCATCACTCAGATAAAATATAAGGATAAGTTTTCATTATTATATACTCAAGTTCTAACATATCTTCCTCTAGCAGGTGATTTCTCCACAAAACATTTACCAGGTGAGTGGTCTTGTTCTCAAGAACTTTTTATGGTCGGTCCAGAATTCCAAATGGTTGTTCATCATAAGATATATCCTGCTCCAGTAGTATGACCTCTAAGATCGTTACATGTGATGGGTAAGGTATATACTTCCTCAGGAGAGATACAAGAAACACATTATAGACTTGAGATAGATTGTGGGGTAGTTTCAATTGATAGTTTGTTGTCTTAATACGATAAAGAAACTCAAAGACACCAATATACCAAGGTATTAGTTTCCATTTTTTTCTGAATCTTCTTACATTTTCTAGGGTGATATTTGTAGAAACACCTTTTCACCAACTTCAAATTCTTGGCCATTTTGGTGGTTTTCAGTATAACTTTTCTTCAAATTTGATCTTCCTTGATATGCTACTAAATGGTTCAAACCTTATCGACCATTTCATAAATAATCTCATGTCCCAATAGCTTCCTTTCTCTAACTCCAAAATAGAATATTGGAGCTCTAAATTTATTTTCATAGAGGGATTCATACAGTTCCGTCTGAATGCTTGAGTGAAATATATTATTGTAATAAAACTCAAATAGAGGAATGTATTGAACCCTTCCACCTTTTAAATCCATAAAACAATATCTCAACATATCCTCTAGGGTTTGAATTGTTCTTTTAGACTAACCATTTGTCTAATTATGATCAGCAGTGATGAAACTCAATTATGTAACAAGTACTTGCTGAAGAATTCACCAGAATATTGAGGTAGTCCTCATATCTTGATATGATATAATTGAATTTGGTACTCCATGAAACCTTTCCACTTAATTAATGTAAATCATGGAATGTTAATCCATATATAAGTTCAATCTGATAGCATTTATGTGTGATAACTTAGTAAGGTGACCGAATACCACCTGTATAGATGTAAACTGTTTAGAGGTTTTGGGTAGCCCCATGAAAAATCTGTAGTTATGTTCTCCCATTTCCATTATGGTTTGGGTAATAGATGGGACATCCCCTTTGAATTTTTATATTCAACCCTAACTTGTTGGCATACCAATCATGGAGATACAAACTCAATGATATCTCTCTTCATGCCATCCCACCAGAAGTATTCTTTCAATTCTCTATACATATTCTTACTTCCATGATGAATAGAGAATAAATAACAATGATATTATTTCAATATATCCTTCTTCAAATCTAGTATGGAAGGAACACATACATGATTCCTAAACCTTATCATTCCATACTGATCAAGGTTAAACTCAGAAACACTTTTACAATTATTTTGTATCTATTTATCTTCCTTCTAGGCCTCTTTAATATTCACTTGAGTAGAGGTTTGAACATTCATTTTAGAAAGATAAGATTTTTCCCATTCCTTTAAGTTTCCCATATCTATCCTTTAAAAATATGTAAATATTGGATATTTCGTGATCCTCGTCAGGGGTAATCTAGCATGATCCTTACAAATCAATGCATTGGCCACCAAGTTCACTTTACAAGGGTGGTTATTTATCAAGATTTTAAAATCTATTAATAAATCTAACCATATTATATGGTGCATGTTCAACCAATTCGATGTGAATATATATTTAATACTTTTATGATCAGTAAATATATCACACATTTCTCCATAAATGTAATGACTCGATATATTTAATGAAATAAGTACCGATGCTAACTCCAAATCATGAGTTATTAAATTTCACTCATGAATCTTCAACTACCGGGAGGCATAATCGATAACCATGTTATTATTAATAAGAACACATCCCAATACCTTATTGGTTTCATCACAATAGATAACAATCCCTTTAACACAAAAGGGTAGTGTAAGCATAGGTGAACTAACTAACCTTATTTATGTTCCTTAAACATTTCCTCACATTCATATGTCCTGAGGAACTTCACGCCATTCCAAGTTAACTTGGTTAGAGGATTATATAGTCATGATAGATTTTTCATAAACTATCAATACTATCTAGATAAACCATGAAATCTATAGGTCTTTATCATCATGGATAGTCTAGGACATCATTCAATAGCCTTCGTCTTTGATGGATCTACTGTTATAACATCTCTTGAGATTATGTGTTTCAAAAATGAAACCTTTTGTAGACAAAAATCACACTCTGTAAACGTTTCATATAGATTCTCCTTCCTTAGGGTCTTTAGTGTAATTTTCAAGTTATATTCATGCACATCCTTTCTCTTTGAATATATAATAATTTAATCTATAAATACTTCCAAAATTCAATTGAGGTAATCTCTCCAGAATCTATTCATTAAATCCGTGAAGATATCAAGGGAATTAGTAAGACCAAAATTCATCACTATATATTCATAGTCTCCATCCCTTTTATGGAATTCTGTCACAGGTATATCCTATTTCGTTCCCCTCAATTGATGATATCTTGAATTAAGGTCAATATTCAAAAACTATTGAGCTCCACGTAGTTGATCAAACAACCTATCAATATGGGGAAGAGGATAATTACTCTTGTTTTTTGATCTTTTTCAAATCTTGATGATCAATGCAGAGTCACATTGATCATTCTTTCTTTTTCACCTTAAGAACAGGTTCTCCTAAAGGTGACACATTAGGCTGAATGAATCCTTTATCATGGAGTTACTGGAGTTTCTTCTTCAATTCTTGAAACTCAATTATAGCCACTCTATAAGGAGTGTGGGAAATATTGTGTGGAACTAGGTATGAGTTATATAGAGAACTCAAATTTTCATTTTGGTCTAAGACTATGAATCTCTTTTAGAAAGACATCCACCAATTCTCAAATAACTAATATATCATTGATGTCAATTTTCTCCCCAACAATTTGATATTAACAAACCTTTTGAATGGTAATTAATAAATATACACTGGATATAATATAAAATATAAGTTCATACTTATCATCACATGGATGGATGATCATAGGATGGTTTGAAATATCAAAAGTTAGTTCCCTTACATGAAAATGGATTTGGGATTTATGAAATGAAATCCAATACATGTCTAAGATGACCTCAAATTCAACCAAATAAAGAATTAAAATATTTGTAGGATACATATTCCAAAAAACATCAATCAGAGTGGAATCATAGACTTGATATGTAATCATCATACCATTAGAGGTTTTCACTGCTAATTCCACATCTAATTATTTTGGTGGAATCCTAACATGCTTAGAAAATTCTTTAGATATGAAAGTGTGGGTAGATAAAGAATCCCATATGATAATATAATTTTTATATTAGATGGTATGTGTACATTTCTTCAAGTCTTTTTCAGCCCCCCCCCCATTAGAAAAAGATATTATATGATATTTACCCTTTTCTGTCAGTGTAAGAGGTTATCGACGTCGATTATCATCACCAGTCCCTGGGTTTTGGTAGTGGTTAGCATAATGCTCGTTCTCCTAACACATGTACCACTGAATCAAGGGAGGTTCATTCTCTGTGACATTTTATCCAATATATTTTCGAGATAACTTCTTCCCTTCATTTAGATAATCCATTGCCTAATGAACTTCCTTTACACACTTAAAACATTTATTGGACCACTTAAACAAATTCCTCTATGCTTCTTCCCACATTTAGAACATAAAAAAATCATCTTATTTTCTCCATGGTTTTTTCAGTTTTTATAGAATTCCATCTTCCTTTTATTATCAAACCCATGTGGTCCATATGTTACTCCAACATCCATTTCAACCATGATTACACAACGCACAATCTCTTTATAGATACTAAATTATCTTATGGTGCACTCCCTTTAGAGATGTGGCATTAAGCCACTGACAAACCTATGAACTTTACTTTTTGGTTGGATAATCATTCCTAAAGAATACCGTAGATATCTCATAAAATTAGCCTCATAGGTCCTAATAGATTCCTCTTCCAATTTCTTAAAATCTAGGAAATATTTTTCCAACATGGTTTGATGAATTTGAGGAAATTAAAAATTGAAAAATAAGTTCCTTAACTCATCCCAGTCTATTGGTACAATATCATATTATTTCATCATATTCTTGATTAGAGTCCACCACGGGTCTGCTTCACCTTTTTACTAAAAGGAAAATAGAATGAATTTCACATGCTCCAAATTCTACAGAATGGAAAATTTATATTCAGTTATATTCCTCTATTTCTCATCAACAAGTGGATCTGAATACCCTCTAAAATAAAATGTATGTTGCCTTATGGAAGACTCAATAGAATGTTGTTCCCTCCTTTTCTCATTTGTAATTCCAACATGATTTATAGCTTAATAATGTTTTATGAGCATAGAAATTAGGTTTTTAATTCCATCTCCCATAGAATATGGTTTCTCATGAGAAAAATCAATTCATTTTCCACCATAATCATCATTAACGTGGTTCCTTCGGGTTTAAGCAATTGACTAAAACCAAAAGTAGAGAGTTAGAAATAGATATCATATTATAAAACCACATAATCCTAAAAAGTCAATTATAGGATATCTAAATTATGAAACCTTAATTAATCTATGACACCATAGTTTTATCATATTTTATTCATATGAAACTTATTTTTAAATCCTTCATGATAGTTCATTCAGATTTTACCAATAAAGAAGCACAAATTGAGGCAAGCCCATTTTTCGGATTTGGTAAATTTTGAAAAATAAACCTCAATAAATAAAGATCATGAACTGGATATGTGAATACCCATAAATTTAAGTATAATATATATATATAATAAAATCATGGTAAGTAAATACACCAGAAAAAGGTAAATATTGGAAAACATAGAATGTATCTCCTGGAAATAAATTGTGAGATGAATTTCCATTACCTTGTATCTTGACTCTCATCGTACTCGTTCAAACCACTAGTATTATAAATTTAAATTTATTATAAATATTTTAATTAAACACATTATTATATCTATAATAATATTTTTTTTATGACCTTATATTACCCTGTTCTTCGCTAGGTTAAGGTTTCACCTCAGATGATATACATTTTATTCTTTGCATGAATCTTAATTTGTTGTATAATTGGTCCTTATAATTATATCATGATTACATAAGTTTTATCATGCTATAAATAACATTCATATCCATTTAATTTTTATTATAATAATCTATATACTATAGAAGTACAAAATATAATACACCATTGTTGGAGACAGTAATTTGTACGTACGCATGAATGATGTTTCCATATTTTCTTGTCGTATTGAAAGAATAAAGGTAGAAAACATATGTATATATATATATATATATATCATTATTAATGTATAATTATTATATCATATATATCATATAAGTTCATGAAACTCATTCTTAATATATTCCATGTAGCTTTTGAACGAATCACATCACTTTGAGGGGCGGTAGTCCAAACTTCCTAATGTAAAATTATCATATTAACAAGAAATGGAATGTAAAAAAAGATATGTATTTTAAAATGAATATAGGGGCTTAAATACATAATGAATATAATATATGAAATATATAAACATATTTACCATCATAATTTTCACTATGAGATGTGGTAAATAAAATTTTACAATCATCATTTAGTGATGTGGTAGTTCATTGTACACGTAAACAGTATGTTCGTTACCCATTAGATGGAGGTGTCTGTAATTTTAGGATTAAAAACTTCTATAAAAACATCCTATTATATTTATAATTATTATTTTTTACAATAATTTAATAAATATAGTGGAGTAGGGTGAGAAATAAAATCAAATAAATGACTTGAAAGAATACTTTACCTATTAATTGGGTAACTCCTTTTGGTTTATGCCAAATGGATTTCATGGATTTCCTTTTGATAATGAGAATTATTATAGGAATAAGGGAGGTATGTTTGTAATTATATTTATTAGATATTTTCCAAACATAATAGGTTTTATAGGTGAGAATAAGTGGGAGAGGTGGTGTCCATCTATAGGGAAGGAAAAGGAGTCACATGGAATTTTTGAAACAAAATTATGTGTACATATGTTATTACCAAAACATTTATAAGAAACCTTCATAAATAAATAATTTTAGTTTTAAGGCCTAATAAATGAATTAAAAAGGGTTTTGGAAATGTTTATAAGTCATCGGGGGGGGCTAATATTAAGGTTTAGCCCCAAATTAATCTTAATTTGACCTTACTCGCTCTGATTAATTTTAATCAATTTTACAAATATTTTTGGTAAAAAATTAAGATTATATTATTATAATGAAAAATATTATTCTAATTAAAATGATGTATTTCAGGTTTTCTAAATTCAATTCATAGAATTTGAAAAATTAAGATTAATTCTAATCCTGCAAGCAAGACAAAATAACGAGTTTTTAAAGTTAAAAAATGTTCAAATGTTTGTTATGTGTTTATATTCAATTTCAAAGTGAAATTGTTTATAATGACCTAAATTTTATTACTATATGTATAATTTATCTAATTTTATCATCAAAAATTTTTAATTTTTAATTTTTCATTAATAATTAATTAAATAAAAATGTTGTTATTAATTAAAATACAGTATTTTTCGCTATTCATAAAAAATCCCAAAAATTAACTCTAAGCTAATATAGGATTTCTAAATTTAAAAAAAACTATTTTATCATATCATATTTCTAAATTTTTCTAAAATTAATATTATTATTTTTCACATAATGACATTAAATGTAGTTCATTCGAGAAAACTGTATTTTTGAATATAAAAGGGAATTACCAAAAATGGAATATCCTTAAATACCAATATGTTTTATTTATATTAAAAATTTATAAAAAATATTTTAAAATTATTCATTACAGTTCATATTACTAAGTTTATTGGCTAGGTTATAATTATCTAGTTTAAATAATTAAAATAAAAATGATGTTTCCTAGAAATATCATTGTTGCGAGTAATGGGAGCCAAGTTGATGTTCCATGTAATCTATGATAATTAAATGATCCATTTAATGTACACCAAGTCCATTCCTTGTGAAAGTAATTTTTTACTTACTTCATTGTAAGAAAAAAATGAAAATTTAATTTGTTCGAATAAAAGGTCCATAAAAACTCAGGGTTTTACAATAATGAGTCGTATGTTCCCATAAAATACTTTAGTTATCCATTATATTATAAAAATAAAAAATAAATACACTCGAGTTATTGGGATTAATTCTCTTATAGAAATTATGATTTCATGATTTTGCTTAATAAACTTCTAAAAGGATTATTTAGATATAATTGGAGTATTTTTAATGGAATTTGAGTTTTTTATAACTAGTAAAATAACTAAATGTGACTTATTATATTTTTTCCATTATATTTGAAAAATTAATCAACTTTTATGGGTTATTTAGATATATTTCATAAGTATATTTTTTATTGGAATTTTAGAAAATCATGGAGGCTCAAATGAAATCAAAAGGTGTTTTTATTTATTTATGAGTTTCTAATATTTGGAAAAGTGAAATTCAAATGACATATAGAATAAATGCTATGTTTTTTTCATTTGGATTGACTATATAAGTAGGATAAATATATTTTCCAACTCTTGGATAGATTAACCATTCATGCCGCCATGCCATAATAGGCAGTTAGCTAAAAATAATGCCAGGATCCAACTAATAGAAACTAGAGAGTTCATAGCATGAACGGGTCAGTGTAGGTGTGAGGGTTTGTGTTGAAATATACAGGTGTATATAGGGTTCTTACCATTCACATGTGTAGGTCGACAGAATGGGAAGTGGTAAAAAACCAATTCCCAGTAGAGTTCTTTAGGATTATGTTGGGATGCAATAGATAATAAGGTAGTATGATTCTAACATAGACTCTAATGTCAGATGGATGTTTTATAAATTATTCATCCATTTAAATTATCACACTAGTTATAATGAGGGTGAAACTCTTTTATTGTTTCTTCTACCTCACATAATGGAACTGGTGTTTTTCTATGATTTAATCTTCTCCTATAGTGTATGTAATTTTATTTCATAGGATTTTTATAATGAAAAATTAATTGTGATAATACAGTGCATATCACATCATCAGAGCGATGATATTCCCACTCTTTCGCAAGATGAAGAAAAATAAAAAATAATGAATGATGAAAGATTTTGAAATATTTTAAATTAGAAACTTCATAGTAATGAATACTTTTATAATAGTATCTACATTTGAGTTATAGAGGTAGGGTGTTCTTTATCATTGGGTGAACTAGCACGTCACAATCTAATTTGATAAATTTATAAGTTGAATATAAAAAACATAAACACAAAATGAGTATATTATATGATGTTATGGAAACCATGGGGATAATGGTGTTTTAAAAATAAAAATTAATATGCGGATACACCTAGTGATGATTTTGGTGAGATTATAATTTATATTGGAGAAACTAGGTTTAATGATCCACTCAAACATGTTCTTATAGTGTTAGAAAAAGAATATATGTGTATATGGATTTAATTTCTATATTATTTTGGAAAATAATATATTATTTATTCAATCGCATTATATGAAATTGAATGAAATTTATCATAATACATAGTCATTTGAATGTTTTCATATGGAATTGATGCAGTGTTATTAATATGATATCAAATTCTTATGATATACTTTATTGTTCTCTAATTATTAAAATATCATTAATATTTGAAATATATGTGATCCAAAAAATGTAGCGATTTAAAATAAATTAATAGTGGAATAAAATGAAGAAGATATTCATGGGGAACTATTTTATGATAAAGGGGAACTCCTCATTGAAAAATGTGGATCCAGAACCATGATAGTATTGCGAATAATTTATATGGATAAATTTATTAATCTCAAGATGATTATATGAATAAAGTTATTGAAGAATTATTTTCCAAGTATTTAGGGATGTTAATTTGAAAATATGATAATTTAGGAGTTTGGGAAATTAATTATTCAGGAAGACTGTAGAATAAATAGAATTTAAGTATATATTTTCTAAGATTTAATGCGTGAGAATTATATGGAACAATATTTAAATAATATAATGAAGAAATGTGAGGGGAAAAAATAAGAAAAAGGTGAGATGAGTTTTCATTTGATGTGACTTTTAATATTCTAAAAATTGAAAGAAAGGATAAATTTATGGATATAATACTACATCATATAATTAATTGAGGTATACCATAAAACGAGAGAGACATTGCTAGTGTTTCATAAAGAGAAATTTTCTTTATTCCATAAAGAACAAAAAAAGTTATCAAACACCTTATAAAGAATATAATTCTATTATAATAATGAATAATAAATTAAGTAAGTGAGTTCGATTATGATTTAGTATACTACACACAAGACGAGTAGGTGATAGGTCCAACCTATAACATTACATTGTAGAATCCTAAAAAACAAAGTCGAATCCCATTTGATTGATCTGTGTGAAGAAACAAAATCTTCCACATTATCTAAGAGGGACAGTAGATGCTCACTACTCATATACATCCCAATGAGAAGGATAAATACTATATTCTCTTGAGAGATAAATACATTAATCTATGGCTTTCATAGCACATAGTTGGTTTTTGTAAAGCATGTTCAATTTCAAAACCTCACTCATTCTCTCATTTATCGTAAGAATGAAACTGTGCATGTAGTATAATAACAAAAACATACTATGGATATAGTTATCCCAAAAAGGATTCAAACCTCATAAAAACCCCTAGTGTTATCTTGTGCTACTATAGACTTTAATATCTATATACAATCTTATGGAAAGAAAAAGAAAGTGATATTCACTCACTAAATACATTATTAGGTGATAATGGAACAAACATGAAATTAGATTTTAATTTTTTCAAATGTAATTTACCACTATATGTATTTTCAAAAATACCAATGTGATCATAATGATTAGTATTGGATCTACAGTCCTAACTCTTTTGGAATATTATTTATTTTAATGTATTGATTTTTGAATTTCTCTTAAAATTAAACATTGAGAATAAACTTTGAGGTATTATAACAACTATTAATCAATTTAAACCCTCTTACAACATGCTAAGGAATACAATAAAAGAGTATAAATAAATAAAGAAGTCCTTTCTCTCGTATTAATTGGACGAAAATTTAATTTTAAAATTGTACATTAATTATGAAAACTACATATTCAAGAATATTGATAAATTATTTGGTATTTATAATTTCTAGGAGTTGTATAATTATTATACCATTAGTGAAAAATAATACTTCTATAAGGATGATGTATTTATAAATTCTTCTCATGATAGCTCCTCTTAATAATGATGAAAAGTTAGTGAGGAATGTATTTCTAAAGAACTATTTGATATGTAATATGTTGATTCATGTGATTACATTTAATAAATAATAAAATAATTCACAATTATGATTGCTATTTATTTTTTAGACCCCATAAATAATTTTATTAAGATTTCAATCAATAAAAATGTGATTAGATATAGAAAAAAAAAAGTATTTTCCCAAATAATATTTTGAATAAAAATTACTAATCCAATTGAGAAAAATATCCCAAGGAATTTGGATCTTGAAGGAATGTACTCTGGACTTATTTTGGATCTACAAACAAAATCCCAGATATTGAATAATCCTTGAAAATGGTTGAATAAAGGAATCATGTATGAGAAGTAGTTTTTTCTATCAATAATACTCAACTAGAGGTCAAATGATATATAATTAAATATCAAGACCATATTCTATATGAAAAAAAATATATAGTTAAATTTGATAAAATAAAAATGATAGTGAAGATAAGGTAAAAATAGTTGAGGAAGATAGAAATAGTATCAATATAAAATTATTACTAAACCATCCATTTTAGTTACAATTTTTTGAATCTATTTCCATAAATAAAAAACTATACACAATGGATGTTAAAATACAATATAACCTAAAAATAATAGAATGATGTAATATTAAATGATATAGAACGTACCTTCCCCAATATAATCCCCACATGAAACTAATAAATCACCAAGAACACATTATAAATATTAGATAGGTCTATATTCAAAACAAAATATCATGATCTCTATGAAATATTTAGTTATATAATGTATATTAATCAAGAAAGTTTTATTATTGTCATAGTGTTTTTACTAGTAGAAGAATAGATATTTATACATTAAGGGGGGCATGCATGATATAATATAACAACCATAGGTGAAAGAGAATAAATTTTATGATCCAAATAATTAAATGGTCACATGTATGATACATTTCAATATAATCGTGTATCATATCCAAATGAAGATAAAGTATCACATAATCCAATAATTAAATGATATAAATCTATCATAATAAAGATTATGGATAATGAAAATGATAATATTCCCATTAATATTTCAATGAAGTAAATATGTATGTTTTCCTTCAAATCCATGTACAAAATATATTTATTATTTCCCAAGAACATAAAGAAGGGTGTCAATCCAAAAGGAAGAATTCGGTTCCATTAGGGGTGAATATATCATATCATGAAACATTATAAACAAACCAAGAGTATCAATATAAATTTAAATGAGATAAAACAAAAATGAAATTATTCTAGAGTAAGAATAATAGGTTTGGTTTGTTAAAATACATACATTATAAGTCAAATTAAATGTCAATGAATTTTGAGATCATACAAAATTGAACATCTAGTTATTTCTCTAGCTGATCTTGAGATATTAATGAAAATTGAGTAAGAAAAAAAGAAAATAATGTTCTAAAAGGAATCAAATTATTCCATATAAATTTGATTATAATATTCATGAATGTCTGAAAATAGATGATATATTTTTATCTTAGGAAGAACTATTTGGGATGTTGAAGTTAGCTACACACAATTCAAATATTTTTATAACATGTATTCTATAACAATAAAAATTACTAAAGAACGTGAAATTTGAAACATGTGATACATATACCATGGTAGTTCAAAATAAAATTACGATTACACACAATTAAATTAGTAAAAAATTTATGTTAACCCAAAATTCAATGAAATCCTGAAAAGAAATCAGGAAAAACTCTCAAAAAATTAGTGATGACAAAGAAATAATTTCATGGTAGAGAATATATTATCATTATTAGTTCATACACTATGTAAAAAAACAACTTTACATATTATTCAACTTTCATTTGTGTTATATTTTAATGATAACCATTCTTGGGAATTGATGGTGATTCTAGTTCTCAAATAGAGAACTAATAATGCCAAGAAAACAAGAATAATTTTTCCAAATTTGGTAATTTTTCCATTTTTATTTGATTTGATAATTGGTATTCTAAATAACATGTTAATATATGGTCTACCTTGATGAAGTGGATTTATAGATAATTATTGTGGTTGATTTCAATTTGTAGAGTTACTCGATTAATCTAATTTATATAAAACTAGAATTTCAATAATCATAAAGAAAAAATCTTTAACAAGGTATGTATGTATATTATCTAATACCTATTTATAAAATAAAATCTTGATATTTTCAGGTATAAATTTATTTTATGAATGCCAATAATAAAATTTATTTTTGAAAAATGACCTTGGGATGACTTCTAAAACCTATTACACTAACATGAATGTTTTAATCATGTATGTTGACATGAGTGTAGGATCATGTGCTAATATTCCAAAAGTAAAAATTTATCAATTTAAATTATTTAGATTTAGCCTAAGGATATATGGGAAACCATTATAATAGTTTTTGGTAATTAGATAGATTTTGTATCAAATTTATTATGATATCGAAATTTTTTTTGTCCTATTAAAACCCAAATTGTTTATACATTGAGCATGGATCATATAAAATATGAGTGGGATAATCAATTAAACATTTCACAAGATTTAATTTATACCATATAAATGAAAAACAAAGATCTATTTTAAATTCTTAGAGAATAGAATATGTTCAGTGCATAATTAGTAGATTTTAATGACAAAAAAGTTTCATGTTGGAATGGGAAAAATATAAAGGGGGGAATGAAGATCTCAATTTTTAGTTTCTATTTTTTATTTTAAATTTTCATGAGGTTTTATCATTATGTAAATATGTCATTAGAATTACCTAGATGAGGTTTTCTGTTCCAAAGTATAATTATAATGATTTGGGAGTTCCTCTGAATATAATAGGATGTCATTCACTTATAAACATGTTGAAATAAATTACATTATGGTTCTTGGGATTCATTAATTTATTGAATGATTCTACCATAATTTTGGTTTATAGGCTTAATATGTGTCTTATTTTAACTTATTTAGAATTTTATAAAAAAAATTTGAGTTATTTATGACATTATAAAGAATTTGTTTTGTCTTATGAGTTTGATTTTATGAGATTTTAAAAAATACACATTTGTTGGGGATACATTTTTGACATTTTTGTGGAGGAAATTTGTTTGAATTTTATAAAATTATGAGTCTATTATTACCTCATAATGAATTTCAGATGAATTTTGAGATTGTTTGGTTTAATAGTGTTAATTATATATGAATTCTAGGATGAATGATGAGTTTTTTTAAGGATTCACTATATAACTGAGAGTAATGAATTAGCACATTTTTGTCTTTATCAACTAGCCATGTATCATGATTACCATTTATAGCCACATAAACATTGATCCAAGAAAAAATTGATAATATTATGGGGGTTTACAGCTCACTTGGTTTGATTCAAGTGTTATTTTTTTGGTCAATGTTGTAAGGTACCTATTTGATTCTTAAAATCCACATGTTTAGGTCAAAACAATGGATGGTGGGAGAGAAATGAATCACATTGGACTTCATCAATCAATTATTGGAGAATGGGTTGTTATATGGAAGTTCACATCAAACATGGAGTCAAATGTGGGAATTATTTTTTGTATCTCATTTTTCCATTTTAAAATTATCGCCATTAATAATGTTAAATATATCATTTTACTTATTCATTAACCATGCATAGAACCACTTATTTCATGTCATTAGATCGATATATTCAATATTAGATGTATTTTTATATTAGAGGATATATATAATATAAACTATGTATGGTAATTTTATTCTGATCATATAATTAAAATGTTGATACTTCCATTGTTACTCAAGAAATAGAGAATTTGAGAGTATTAAATATTGATAGATGCTATAAAATAAGGAATGTGCTACATCAGTGTAATGAAGAGCTGTGTAAAGTTATATACATATATGTTACAAATTAAATTAGTTCTACATCATAATTTACACTGATATTTTATAGGATTCCATGGGAAGTGTAGTGGAATAGTAGGAATGAAGAAAAACATGAAATGGATGGAGGATATTGTGTTCTAGAAATAAAATTCAGAATCAGATTTTAAAAAATAATTTTAAAGGATTATTATGTTGTACAGATAATCATTATGAAATTATAAATTATTATTGAGAAATAAATATCATTTATCCGTATTATATAGGAACACATGGTTGGGGAAAAGAAATATATGATCATAAAATGGTTATGGTCATATGAATTTTATGAAGAATGGTATATATCATTGATCATATGACTTGGAACTGTTTGAATTTGATTGTAAGGAATAGTTGTATGACATGATTTTGTTAATTTGAGGAAGAAATATTAATATGTCTTTAAAATCATACAATACTAAAACTAATGATGCTTCAATGTCCTCTAAATAAGTTAATGTAACTTTGGTATTAAAAATATATGATACGTGTTGTGTTAAGATAGAGAAAAATAAATGATAATTGGATGAAAATGTGGAGGGTTATATCATCTTAAAATTCTATGAATAATGAGAAATTCATGAGGAAAAATAATGGCATACATCAATAATAAAAATATGCATAATTTATATTAATATATGGCTTCATTAGGTTAATCATTTTAGAAGATATTAGTGAATAATTATGTGACATGTATTTAATGTTATTAAATGAAATCTATGGGAATATAATATTTTGAGAATATAGAGTCTTTAGTATGAAAGAAATAGAATGAAACTTGATATCTTAGATTTAAGGAGATTCAAAGTGAGACAATTAAGAGTTATTATATTCATGAAATATAATGAATAAATATAATAAGAAATGAGGAAAAAATAAACAGTGTCTCTATTATATACATTTATGAGTTTTTATGAAAATTGAAAGAACTCAAGAAATGTGGGAGTTGATATTGTACTCATTGAATAATTGTGTTATTAAGGAAGTAGAGAGAGGTAGAACTAATTCTACATTAAATTGATTTTTTTATACACTAAAGAATAATAATTTTTCAAGTGATGAATATAGAATATACTTTTTGTCTGCATATGGAGAATCAGTGAATGAAGTGAGTTTAACAATTATTTATTATATTACAAAAAAAAATTAGAAAGTGAGATGTCCATTTAACAACACTTATATGCTATAGAAATTTTCAAAACACTGAGAAAGGATTTTTATTGCAGTAAGTGATAAAAAATACCATCAATAATATCCATGAGAGACACTATAGTTTCACTTCTGATATACTTCATATGTAACATGTGAAATAAAATATGAAATAAAGATAACAGAATAAAAATCTATTTCTATCATTAAACCCATTCATTTCCAAACATAGATTTCACGTCTATATCATTTCTCTTGATTTCCATGATAATATGGTGTAGGAAATTTTTGTGAGACAATAACCACAATTTAGCAGATATGTATTCATCATAAAAAATAGGTGAACCATATAAATAATCAATCATGTTCTATAGTGGTTATTTATACTTATATATATGTATGACAACCATATAATTTAAAAAGAAAGAGTGATCTTCTCACTGAATAAGTGATGTGGTGATATAAGGTTAAAGGTAAAATTGGATCTAAATAATACCAAAAATATTTTACAATTTCAATTTCAATTTTTAACATAACAATCTTTCATTTTAACACATACTAAAATTGGATAGATCATGGATAATCATATTTCTATTATTGGACCTAAATTTATAGAGTAATCTGCTATAAAGATCTTCTTATTTCGAAAAGGCCTAACTGATGTATTGTTATCCCAGATAAATATGGGATCCTCTAGAGTTTACATGGTTAATCAAATATTTTCTTGTACCATTTTTTGATATTTCCCATTATTGGAATATACTAATATGAAAAGTGAATGAAGTTATAATCCACCACCCCATGCACTTAGAGGTATATATAGTAAAATCAATGTATTTGGGTGGGGATGTTGAATCCATAGGTTAATGTTGTGGATTTTTTTCTAGATGTATTAGTATGAATCACCACTCTATGTATCTAATATGACTATAAATGGATTTTATGTAGTTAAGGAGTTCTACTGGAACTTCTAGTTAGGAAAGAACTCTAATAAATTTTAGGATTAGAACCCGATATGGATTCCCACTTATGTATCCTACTGAAATCTAATTTCAATTGGAATAAGGTATCATGATGAAACTTTTTGTGGTTGATTACTTATAGTTTAAATTCAAAATATATTTATATAACCAGTTTTTGATAAACCAACAATCCCATCATGAAGTTAGTTAACTAAAATAAATTTGGTACATTGTAATGAGCATGTATTTTTTTATATAAACCATAAGATAGAAATTATATTCATTATATTACTTGTATCCACTAGGGATATTTCCACTAATAATCTCAACATTGATTCACCTCAGTTCTAGCATATTTCCTTTATATTGGGAAAACAATTCCTCTATTTAAAGGTGAATAGGTTCAACGGGTAGTAGGTGGGTTATTGATAGACCCTCACATTTAGATTCTCATTGGATAATGAATTATCTAGATGTTGTAGCTAATTATTCATAGTAACTCTTGTATTTTTAGTTTCCTTATGATATCTAGTTTACAAACAAATTTTGGTGGGTTTGGTGTTGACCATGTTTCAAGTGGTGTATTATTTTCATGTTCTTCCATGTCAAGGTCATGCTCTGGGTTATCAAGAAAGTTGACACCAAAAAGATTCACATAAATGAAACGTATTGTTCAAATAAAATCCACATTCAAGTTTAAAATATAGTTTTCTACCTCTAAATATACATTGGGAGAAAAATAATTATCCTCCTTGACATTATCCTTATTGATTGAGAATTTTTTCTTACACCCCATATTTAGCTTCATCACTACTCTTTGATGAATTATGATCTTCAGAGAATCTTTGGAATAATTTACTGAGTGCGCTATTAATGGAGGAGGACCCTGAAATGGAAGTAAATGAGATGATGGTTCTTATTTATTTGACCCAACTCTTAAGATCATTTAAAAACATAGAAAGGGATTGAATAATAATTCCCCAATCCATTCAATATAATTATGGTTTTGTTCCACCACCATCATTTCATTGAAAAATTTTAGATTTGATGATTCATGTTGTGGTTATAGTTTTAAAAACTAACTTATCCCTCTTGGTTGGGTTTTTTTCCATTAACACTAATTATTTTGTTGTTATTGAGGTACTTTTCACATTTTATGCATTTATCTAGTAACGAGATGGATGTGATTATTTTCAGGGTAAAAAATTTATTACTATTGAGGGATTATGTGTGGTCACGATCTCATTTTGATATAAAAAAGATTCTTATTTTAACTTCATAGTTGTATGATGGAGTAAACTATTAGTGGATCTCTCTCACCAATAACAGTTATTTACAACTCTCGAAGAAGTATTATTTCACTCAACAAAACAGTGTTCATATGTGGATCATCAAAGTAAATCCTCTGATGAGATAATTATATTTCAAATTCCCTCCCTCAAAGGATTATATGAGCAATTTTATAGTGTACATTGTGTTACCTGGCATTATTAGGGTGATGATCTATAGAGGAGGTAGTGAAATTGATATATTGTAAGTGGGTTCTCATTACATTGATGATATTATTACACTCCCCGTAATAATTTCTATGAGATGATGGTGATTTTTACATAGAAATGTTAAAATTTAATGTGTGTATTTGTCTTTTCCTAATTCTAAAATTTCATACCAAATAGTGGAAAGGGTCTAGAACATGAAAATTATAATATCCTCATCTAGTTACTTCAAATTGATTATGAAATATACCCCATCATTATAGAGGAGTTACTATACTTGATCATAACATATTGATAATTTTCAGATAATTTATTACATGGAATAAGATGAGTAGTCATATAATATGTTACATCAATGTGATAAGGTTCTATAGGAGGTGAAGATGATGACAATCATCTCAGGCTGTACTAGTTACTGATTAAGTACTTGGTGCAATGTTTTTTTAATTCTCATGTTTCACTCGGTATATGGGAACAACAATACTTTTTTCTACATGTGGTGGATCATCATGAGGAGATGATATGTTATTATGGTGGGGGGTTATAATGTGTAAGAATGGTAGGCCCTCTATAGTAATTATATGTTATTTCATGGGGATAACTTTTTTAGCTATAGTATTATAGTGGATAGGTAAATTTATATCCTTACTATCTATTAATCTACCAACTGTGGGTGACACCTTCACATCATTCAATATTTTGAGGACCCTCATTGTCAATATTCATATTTCATTATAGAAGACATATATGGAGTGTACTATATGATGTAACACTAGAGTTTCCGACCATTGAATCAAGGGGAGAAACTTTATAGATATTATTTTCTCAATAATATATTTAGAGTCAATATATTATTTGGATTTGATTGAAATATGTTGAAGGGCCTCAAGAATGATTTTTTTAACTGGTGAAGTAATATGAATCTTCTTGGGGTTTATATGATTCCCAAAGTGAGACAATTGATATCTTTAGGTAAAAATGACCATTTTCATATCAACTATCTAGATTATATTCATATTGTGTGGAAAACAACCCTCATGTATTTGAATACTATAAGACGACCTCCTTTATCATAAATTCTAAATATTTTTATCATGGAAAAGTAGGTCCTCATAAAAAGTAAAAACAATGTGAAAGAGACAAAGATGTCTTAGATTTAGGTAGGCCAAAAATAGTGAATCCCAAGGGAATCAGAAACCATGAGATTAACCCCCTTTGCTAATATATAATTCATTCTTGGGAAGTAGTGGAATCATAGACCATGATGATCCTTTGATGAAAGGTAGTCAACGACATTATTTCCCTCTCTCAAAGTGTGTTGAACTCTCATCTCATTTCTAATAAGATAACTTCACATTTTAATGATGTATGTAATTGATAATGGTATGTTACATAGACCCTGTAGAGAGTTGTATAATGTTAATAAATATGTTTCAATCTTGTTTAGGATGACATTATTTTAATTTATTAGAAGGATCCCTATAATCATCAGCATTTCCCCTTCTTGAAGGGAGTCCCTGATGCCAAAATAAACTTTGAATATAAGAATGGCATACCCCCAATGATCCCAAACCACACCTTCTCCTCTCATAATCCCCATGCTAAAGGATCTATCCATGTTGCTTTTTTCACCTGATAGGATAGATTCCAATGGACTAAGCAACCCTGATGAAGATTGGAGGAATGTACAAATAATATACCATTAACGACCAATCTTAGAGTAGGCACGTCCTCTTAGTTTTTAATGACACAGTCCATATCTACTAGAATATTTTTAGTTCTTCAGAAAATATTACATCCTAGGTTTAAAGTACCGTCAACCCTAGCGGTATTCCGAGCCGGCCAAAGGTTCAAGGAGCCATCCAATAAGACCTGAAAACATGACTTTTGTCCCAATACCTCGATTCTCACACTTTGGAACCAGTGATCCAGAATGTTAGAACCCTAAATGCCTTCATAGGATATTCTCGTGAAATCCAAAAAAAATAGACCACACCCAGCGTGCTTAGGCTCCTTCAAATAATAGGTGAAGCGTATTATCCTCCCTCTGGTTCCTGTAGCACAGACATCTAGTCTTAATTTTAATACCATTATGTTTAATATTCTTAATATTTGGTGGGGATTGATTCTACATTCTCGATTTTAAAAAGTTATACTTCATCAGAGTATCCTTGCACCAAAACACCTCACCACCACTATCCCCATGACCAGGTTGAATTGTCACCCTTATGAAATCATTCACTATGAAGGCTCATGATGAGGATATATTAAAGATACACATGTACTATTCATTATTGTTATCTATAAGACCAAATAAACTCTATTATTAACTTTCTAGGATGTCCTTGATGACGCATTGATGCCGAAAAGCATTTCTAAAATAAATATCTGAAACCGGGCATCCAGGAAACCAAAGTTTGGATCCAACCCATTTATGATGCCAAAAATGAATATCAGCCCTTCCCATAATCAAGATGGTATGACCTTGGAGATTCAAGATATGAGGATGAATAATAGACCATAAGGAATATGGGCTACCTCCCACCACATCCATGTTTCCATTGTGATTCTTTTCAGTGAAACTCCCTAAAGGGTCTTGCCCTCAAGATCTTCCCATGACAACTTCACATGCATATCTTGGAGAATATCTTTAAGGTTTTTTACATCTATGACCACTCCTTTGTGGTTACATCCATCTCTCCTAATGATTCCTTGTGATATTTTCCTTCCCAGTGTGCATCCCAAATAAACAAGTCTATAATCTTATCAATGAAAGAGATGACCACCTTAAAAAAATTAGTATCTGATAGAGCAAGGATGGTAATGGAGGAGAGAATTCTGTTAAACAGATTTGTTATTCCACAAAATGATAAAAAGTTGTTTTTCAAATTCAAAATATTCTAGTGATCATTTCATTAATTTTATAAAAATGGTGAATGCAGGGTCTTCCTAGAAAAATTAAATCCCTGGGGTAATACATTGGGAATGATCTCATTTGCATGTCTGAATAATTAGAAATGAGAGTGATTCTCCCATCAGAGAACCTGGTAAAGATATAGAAGTTGATTTTTGGAATGTTTAATCATCTATCCACTCTATTTTAAATAGTATTCTAGGACTGCATTAGCTCACCAGACTGATCTCTTGCTCACATTATTAAAAATTATAGTATCATATGAAAACATGACGTGATAAATGGTACATGAGTGTTTCCAACATAGATAGGTAAGATCCTCTTCTCGTAGGACACTCTTATTAATGAGGTTGCTAAGAAAATATTTGATAATTATGAAAATAGTATAGATAGAGGATATCCATATGTAAAACCTTGAATATCTTGAAAAAACTATAGTTCATCCCCAAGAAGGATACCATGATCCAAGAGGACCTAATACACTTGTACATGAGGTTCATGTCCCAAGAGGAGAAGCCCATTCTATCCAGCACCTTGATGATGAAATTATACTCTATTGGGTCTTATTCTTTATCCATGTATAGTTTGATTTCTATGTTCGAGACAATGACATTTTGGTTGATTTCACATATCATTTCTTAATATAGATAAATTTCCACTTGGATTATCCTCCCCAATCGATAATGTTAAAGAGATGAAGGGTCTTTGATCTTGGGGAATAACACTAAAATGGTAACAAAAGGTACATAGGAAAGATTTTATCCCCTATAGAAGTTCTACACTACATTAAACATGTCCCCTTTTATGAGATTAAATAATCCCATGTAGAAGGATCCAATGATTGAATCTGGTCCACATGTGATAGCCCTCTGGTGTCCCCCTTTCATTAATGGTTTGGGACCTATTAACACTGATTTAAAATGGGATTCTTCCATACCTCCAACCTCCATTCTATCATCTATAAAGTAACAATCCTTAAATATAATATTCAGCCTAATGAACCGCATCTTCTCTATAATGAATTCATGGAATAAATTCGTATTCTAGTCACCCTCAAAAATCCATTTAACTCTTTAATTCTCATTAGCCACTGAAACCTTTATCTCAATCATATCTACCAAAGTGACCTTCTACTTAGTGAACTAAGAGAATATTTCCTCATTAGAAATCCTTTCCATGATTTATTCTAGACATTCAAAATCCACCTTGGACTCCTTAAAGTTTTAGTAGTGGGGGTAATTCAAAACCTAGGACTACAAACCATATTTGAGAATGAAAATTTTATTATGAAGCCCTTTACAAGCATTAATCTAGGAAGGATTGTTCCATGAGTCACACAATGCTTCAGGAAAACCATATATTCCAAACCATTGATGGGATAAATATGAATTAATACCACTATAAATTTTATATAACCCATGTAAATAATCCCACAATGATTTGTGAGGGAAAAAAACTCATGGATATCCCTCTATGGTAAATTTTCTCTCCCTTTATTTTAATTCATGTCTACTAATATATTGAAATCATTGCCAAAAACCATAGGCACCTTCTCAAATTGAAGGATCTGAGATCCTACCATAAATAATCTCTAATTATATCATCACAACTCCCATAAACAAATGTGAAAAAATAGGTAACTATCACCTACAATTATTTTTGTTGTATCATACTATTCTAAGGTACCAAAAAGTTCTACAAATATACCAGAGTTCTAGAGGATCCTACTGGTTTTGAGGATTGACATATAGGTAATCACACAACCTAACTCTACATAAAAATGAATCTATTTTGGAGAAACCTATTTTGGGTTCTAATTCTCTAACTACTGATATTTTCCTTGCATGAACCTCATTACCTATGTAGTCGGTCTTGACTAGATAACCTAGGCCCCGAGTATTCCACACAAGAGAAGATATCATGGAAATAGTTCATTACTAGTACTAGACCCATGTATCTTGGAACCCTAATATTATGAGGATTAGAGATATTTGGAGTGTTTCAAATGATGCCTTATACACATTCCATTGGATTTAAAAGAGAGGGAAAATTCCTTAGGAGATGAATGATCCTAAGATCAGCCAGACCCCCTCCTCATCACCTTGGAATATGAAATGGGAGAAGGAGATCTAGAAGAAATCATGGACTATAAATGCACTCATTAGCCACTTCTATGCCTAATCTAACTACCATGATAGATCACTTATATGACTAGGCTAACTACCATGACAAGGTTTAGGGACTACACACTACATTCATAAGGGTCACACCCAAGGTCTCTTTCTCTATCTCACTACCAGTGGAAATGTTGATCGTCTTCCTCTTCCTTCACTCATTTCTCTTAGAAGGGATCTCAACTTATTTAATGGACTTTTAGGTCCCTTCATCAGCACTAATAAATGCATCCTCCACTGTATGTAGATGCTCTTTTGAATTCAAACATTCATCCACTGATGAATACAGCATTACCATAGATGTACTGGGAAATATCAACCCTTTCATAGAACCATAGGATGAATTTTGTGCTTCTTCAGGCATAGTGCACAGGTGTTTCCTTTCTCATGGGAAAACAACTTGCACACAACTACAAACTTTCATGAAACACCCTAATTATACTCAGATCTTACATGACACATACCCTTTTATGCCCAACTCACCATTGGCTTGCAACTTCCATCTTGCATGCAACTGCCATCTGGCGTGCAACTTATTAATAACTCACTACTTGTGAGCCCTCACCACATACGTGACCAAGACTCTGATTTTCTCTAAGTGATGAGATTATTTTGAATGGGGGGTTTCTGTCTATTTTTAGGTGTTTTGGAGACCCTGTACATGAGGCTTGAAACTCTCCCTAGATTGTACAAATCCATTCTCTCTAGCCTCTATTATATTAATCACCTTGTGCACCGCTCCAAAACAAAAGTGCACTTATTTCATTTTCCATATTTTAATGTTTTGATTTTGATAAATTCATGGTGCGCAACCTTCTAAGGGTCAGTGAAAATGGAACACAACTGCATTTTCACGAAACTCTTTTCTCCATTCTCTAATTATTGAATCCAAAAATTTAGAAAACACTAGAAAATAGTGCCACCTTGTATTCGTTCTTTTTTTACTACCTCCAGATCGCCCATTCCTTTATCATGGTTCTTTTTCAACACATATTATCAATAATATATCTTGAACTCCACAACACTTCACGGTAACCCTCTTTGTCAACAAACACAATCAACCAAAAAATTCTTCATTGTTACCTTGAGGGATATTTTCCCATCATTGGAGTTGTAGACATTTTTCTCAAAAACATTCTTGTATTTATTAAATGAATCACCAAAATTTCTAAAATCAATCTGAATCATCCTTTTCTTTTCATCATTAATGGAATCAAAAGAAATTGAAACTTTTCCAGAAATAGATAAAACATTTTCAGGATCACAGTATTTCGAAACATCTAAATTCTTCACATTTTCAAACATGGTCTTATACATAACTTTCCCGACACTCTTCTTCTCAGAAATAAGTCCATCCTTATTCTCTTCCTTTCAAGGTAACATTTTTTTATCCTTATTATACTTATCTATGTGAAAAAATTCACCAACATTAGAGATATTTTTTTTTTGAAACTTGTACCTTTCTCTTTAGCTTTAGAATGTTTTTATTGGAAAAGTTCCAAATCTTTCTCTTTTTCTTTCATGTTTACCCATATATGTTCATTACAGTTTATTTCTTCATCAAGTGATTTCCTTAAATTAGAAATCTATATCAGCATATTTTTCTTCTCTTCTGAAAATCATTCTTGAACCATTTAGGAAAGTTCATCTTCCAACTTATTATTTTTTTCAAGTCTTATTATCTTACTCAAACATTCATTCAAATATTCTTTAAAAATAATTTCTTATTTATTTTCTTTTTCATCAATACTATTGATTCTAAATTATACATCATTCATTATTGTAATAAAGGTATTTTCACCAACATACTCAACATATTTTTTGGATTCACCTTCACTTTCTTCTTCTTCAGAACAACTACTTTCACTACGAGAAGAACATTACTCATTAACTATTGTAATAAATGTATTCTATTAAACATCATTTATAACTTACATACTATCAGCATTCATAGATATAAATATTATCCTTTATTATTTAGATAACTTCTTATATTACCTCTCAGAATATAATTTTTCTTTTATCACCCTTTTTCTTCCAATATCATCATGGCATTTTTTATTCTTCTTCACCTTCTTTTTCATCACTTTCTTCTTTATTACCTCTTCAAGTAAAATTGTAAATAAAATACACAATGTATCTACATAAAAAACATTCATGGGAAGTTTCCCTTTATAGCTTTATATATCTCTTTTCACATTTTTATTAAACAAGGATAAAATTTGATTAATATTTTTACATATCTCGTTTTTTGGAATTAGAATCTCCATATTCTTATTCTTTAAAAATATTATTTGAATTTTCATTGATATTATCCTTAAAATAAAATTCTCTATCAACTTTTGATATTTTCTTCATAAAAGTATCCCTTATCATTTCATAGGTATTTATATTGCTATGAAAATCATTTAGATACAATGTTTCTAGATCACTATCTTCCAATGAAGAAACCTTATCATCAAACATGTTAGGGATAATTCTCAAGATATTTTGAAAAATAGTAGTATCTTCTAAAATTTCACCACGTCATCTAATAGTGCTCACAATGTCATTTACCATGGTAAATAAGTCATTAACAGATTCATTCTCACCCATCTTGAGGTCTAAATACTTCAATATATATTTTTGTAACTTATATTTATTCACATTTGTATAGCCTTTATAAATGTTGTTCATCTTATCCCAGATTCCTCTTGTAATGGAAGCTCCTTTTACACTCTAGAAACTCCTTTTACTCTCACAAACTCACTTTCAGAAAGTGATGAGAGAAAATCATTCTTATCACTTCCATTATTTTCAATGTTTTCCTTATAAATGTTAGTGAGAGGAGAATTATAAATTAGATGTGGAAAACTATATATAACATCTCCTGAAACATCCTACCCAAGATACATAATATATAGAAAAATTCTTCCTTTATATATATGATAATTCCTACCATTGAAGATTTAAATCCCCTTATTATTCACCCAACTCATATTATCCATTAGAAAATAATTAGAGAAGGGAGCCTCTCCCTCTAATACGTGTTGATTTTTCATAGTCAGTATAATTGTATCACTGATGGGGGAGGGGTAAATCAGTGAAATATTTTCTTTTATATTTCCTTGAAACAAACTTTTCCTCCTACTAAAGAGTTCATTCCCTGATGAAAATAATTCAAGTACCCACCAAAATGAATAAAATTATTTATATGATTTTCTATTAAAAAATAATATCTACATACTTTGTATGGTTTGTAAATGAACAAATACCACACAATCCACTAGAACTCAATACATTGAGTGGAATATAATTAGTAGGGCATACTATTTCACTCATATATCACACTGAAGACAACAAAATATTGTGTGTGTGCATTCTTAGAATAAATACGACAAAACAATGTGGGTTTAACAACTCATGTTACCTATTATTCTTTTCACCTTCAACAAATATATTATTTGGAAAATAATTATTCAATTTATTATCTAGAATATTGTAATAAATTCAAGGATTTTGATATAGAATTCAAGTCTGATTTCCAAGATCGATCTCCTCACTTAGATTTTCCAGATCCGATTTCCCAATACAATCTTCCCACTCTGATATTAAAATATGATTTCCCAATATTATATATTTAGATATGCCATAATACAACTGAGAAAATTCAAAATTTCCTCTTCTAGAGTCCAAAAATCCCAATACATAAATCATGATCCGATTACCTAGTCAAAAATGACGACCAGAAGAATATGAAGACAAGTAGAATCTGATAGAATGTTGAATTCAAGGAACACTAAATATTATGGTCAGATGAAAAACATTTTTATCTTATCTCCTCTACTTTGAATTATCCAAATAAAAAGTTCTTAAACAAATCTAAATACAAAAACCTTCTTTATCTACCTAGAAATTTGTGGATTCTCTTTCTTCTATGAATTGTACCTCTCTATCAAACCTCTAAAAAGAAAACAATATTTTTCACCAATTTAGGGTACCCATTAAGGGATTTTGTGGGAATAACTAAAACATTCCTGCTCAACAAAATTTCTTGAATTTCCATGTTTTGTCATATTTATAGTGAATCTTGACCTCCTCAACTCTTCTCCAATCTTCTGGATCCATATAAAATTTTATTCAAACATCATATCTTCTTTAGACTTTATTTTTTAAATGTAATTCTGAATCCAATTTATTCATTACGATGATTTGTACCAATTATTGAAAAAAACACTCTTTAAATTTCATTATCCTCCTTGATAGAACATATATCTATTTTATTTATCTCTCCTCATCATCCACCTGATTCATAAAAAAGATAATTCAACAACTTTTAAATGGTCAACTACATTGTTGATCACATTATTTTTATTTTATTTCCATTAATTGTTCTCAAATAATTCTTTCTATGATTACAATTGATCAGGACCTAATTGAAGAAACAAAATAATTTTCACATAAATTATTTTCCATTATGAATTAGATGAGCCCATTATGATGCCTTCACCGACTTTATTCTTTAAATATCATGCCTTTTAATACATTGATGATTAGAAAATATAGTGATTTTATTACAATTGAATGTATTGTAACATCCTAATTCTCAAGAATCCTCTTTATTTCCTTCTAAGCCTAAATACAATCAGGATGTACACGATCTTTAGCCACCCTTCTCTATTTTCATCTAGATTAGATCAATCTAAATATAATTGGAACCAACTCTTTGACTTAATATATCTTTCATAAATCAAGCATCGTAATTTTCACAATATACGTATGATTTATGAGAACTCCAAGATCATAAAAGCGTCATCACATTTGATTTATCATAGTATAAAAACACTAATTCCACCAATACAGTCAATTCTTCCATACAAGATCCAGAGTGAATATAATGACCATTTAATTCTAGATATATACATTCTCTATACAATCAATCCATTAATTCTAAATTTAATGTGAATCTGATGAGATGTTTCATCCATCCACCTTCTATGAATATGATAGACATTTTCAAGCATTATGAGTCTGATTATACGAATACGATGGACAGACTGAATATTACCAAATACAAAGTCCTGTGATTTTTTCATTTCTTCTTCTTCATTAGAACCAAAATCAGTCACCAATAAACTTCATCCTAACTACAATGGTAAATATGATTTCTAGAAGCTTCATAATTTTAATCAAAAAACTTATGTATCCAATTTAAAACATTATTAAATCCAGTTTTTCATCCATTATCTTTCTCAATATACTTTCATTATTAAACATACTAGTATATTGAGAACAAATACAACCAAAACTCAACTTGGTCCTAACAAAAAGAATAAATATTACAAGTTTTTATTAAAAACAATATCAATAATTTTCAATGCCAATGACTGGGAAACAGAACTATAATGTTAAAATTATGAGAATAAACATTACAGAGAAAAACATATTATTTTTAATCAATACATTCCCTATAATTTTCCCTGTGAAAATGTTTCATTCATAATATTGAAATTATTTGAGATTGCAATATAAATCTTGTACCTCAAGTCTCATCTAACTTCTTATGTGTTCAAACCTCCAATATAATAAATATTGTTTTATTATAAATTTATATTAGAGAAATATTCATATATATGTATATATATGTTACTATATATCATTCACATATAACTTCAACTTATTCCTTTAATAACAATTCATTTATAAAAGCATTATTTAGCTGAAATTTGTTCAGTTTTTCATGCATGTTTATATAATATGTAACTGATCCTTGAACCATGGAAATTATTTCATCATAAAAAGAATATTATTTTTAAAATAATAATCATATTTATTTATTATATACCCATTTATAAATATTCATAAAAATAGGTGATAAAAAATCACTCTATGGAGATGGTAGTGGACACATACCCATAAGCGATACTGTAGTTTTTCATTTGATGGAATTGAGGTGAAAATAATTTTTCAATAAACATAATAGAATACCATTATATATATATATATGTCTTACTGTATTAATTACATTAGGATAGATAAAACATATTTAAATGATGTAGAAGAAGAAATAAACACTGAATGGGTCTAGTAAGGGAGTCCAAACACATTTTTTTGGTGTTTTCCAAAAAAAGAAACTTTTATGGGTTAAGTGGAACCCACACAAACTATCAAGATCAAATAAAACATAAAAAATAGATTCAAATTCTAACCATATTCAAACCAAAACAGATTCAAATTTCAAAATTAAAACATCAAATTGAAAACTGGTATACAACTTAAGCCTTCTTATGAAGGTATTAGGTAAAAAAGAGATAAATAATGAATTAATGGATTCTAGGAATGTTTTTGGGTAGTTTTTGGATGATATAAAGGGATAGATTTATTTTAATATTATACGAAAATAGGTTCCCTTTTATAAGCAAGGGTAGGGACACATATTTAAATAATAAAAATTCACATTAATATGAATGCAAAAACTAGTGTTTAATAACGATATGATAAAACAAGATAATTCTGAATTATCATCAAAATATAGGATTTAGAAACATTTGTTTTTTTTATTTTCATCATTATCTCTTAGTTTAACCACCTGGTAAACTTGGTTTAACCCTAAATGTGGTAACAAATTTTTACTATCGTTTCTATTTACTATGAAAACAAATGAATGATTCATCACTAAAAAATTTAAAAATTATGAATCATAATATAAAATCCATTTTATAATATTCAACTTCTTTAAGTGATATAAATTCACTTGAAAATAAATTTGGAAAGTGAAACAAAAAAGCCAATTTTTTATCAAATGAATTTTTAATATTAAAAGTGTGTTTACATTGATTCCATTCATAGTAAAAACTATTATATTTATGTAAAAATATTTTTTTAAATTATTAAATATATAAATTTCATTAAAATAATTCATTAATTTTTATTAACTTAATTTATTATGATAAAAAATAGTGTGCTCAATAAAGGTTATTTTAAAAAAACTCTTTAAAATAAAATGATTATATATAAATTTATCAGAAATTGATAACAAATTGATTCCTTTTATAAATTTATAACAAATATTTTCTCATAATTTAGTTATTTTTATTCAAACTCACCAATCCAATGGCTTGGAGATATCAATCACATCAATTAATAATATTTCCATTTTTATCGTGGTTTATTTAATCTCGGTGTTTAACAAAATAAAATCTTCCCAATAAATAAATTTTATGAATGTACAAATATATCATAAAATAATTAGTTTCAAATTCTAACACATTAATATAATTTCCACCAAAAAAATTACACCACCTTGATACAATCAATAGAAAATGATTTTTCCTCTTCACATCCTCGGGTTGGCATGTAGCTCCATGAAATTTATTGTTTCTCCACAAAACATTGACGAGATGAGTGATGTTATTGTGAAACACATTCAATACTTATTCTATAATATTGACAATTTATTCTTTATATAGGTGATTCTGGATCTAGTATCAGGGCAGCTATGTTCAATTAATGTAATGTATTATATATATTCTTCCTCAGGAGTGATACAATCAAGTAATCATGAACATGAGAGATTTTCAGTGGAAGAAGTACGTGATAATAACACACTCCAATAAGATCAATAATTTCAAAGGGACTGATATATCTAGGAAATAACATTCCTTTATCATTAAAACCCATAACCTTATTCTATGTAGATATTTATAGGAATACCATGTCAAATCACTGAACTCTAGATCTAGTCGATGATTCTCAGCATAAATTTTCAGTTTACTTTGCACTCTCCCAATTTTCTGATGAATGGGTATAACCTTATCATCCATTTAATCAATGATATTAGGTTCCTATATATTTTATTATCTAACTTCATCCCATCATGTTATAATTAGATGAAACTTGTGAGAAATGGATTCATAAGGATGCATCTAAATTATTGATAAAAGATATTTTCTGAGAAAATTCAACCAATAAAAGGTATTGATCCAATAAAATCATTAAAATATAATGAATATTGTGTCAAAATATATTTTAGGGTTTTATTGGTCTTATCATAATATATATAAATCTTAAATGGATATAAAATTCTAAAGATAGACACTCAATTCAAATCTTGTTAAAGACTTATTGAGAACATCATGGTGAACCATCGATCCTGATTAGATACAATAGAATGTGGTACTCCATGAAACCATACCTCTTCCATAATATATGTCATTCAATTTTTATCAAGGGAGAAATTTTAATTTCACCTCTCAGACCACTCTCTTGGGCTAGGATAGAGGTTCTACTGACCATAGGTGAAATCCCTAGGATTCCAAAATAAGGGAATAAATTTGAAGACCTCACCTAAATATTAGTGGATAATGTTCCCATTGTAAACAAAAAAAATATTTCAAGCAAAAAATAAAAATTACAATAAAAAATATCTGATTAGTGATTAAAACCAATGAAAATCAAATGGGAAACAAATAAAATAGTAATATAAGATTAGTAGTTAAATTACATAACACAGTGACTTAATAATACTAAAGGATGAAATAGTGAATTAAAATCGATGTGGAATATCTCTAACTACTCAATGAGAGTAACTCCAAGCTCCAAAAACCATAGTGAGGAAGAATATTCATAATGATCTACTAGAGAAATAAGATACCTTCTCATTTCCTATATCTTGAAAAACAAAATCTACATATTTATCAAATATCATATGTAAAGGGTGAGTAATTATACCTAGTATGAAATCCATAAAAGGTTTACAACAAACTCCATTAGGAAAATAACATATTATATTATAGTTCAAAATATAATTGATAAAAATTCTAGAAACATAAATTTAATATATAATTGAAAAAACTAATTTAAAAGTATAAATTGTTTATTGAATTATCTTACTTATAATGTTCATTCCACATTTAGAAACACATATCCTTGTTAAGTAAAAGATCCATATTCATTGGAGATTAATCACTAATCAAATAAGTCTCCACTAGGTGACAAATCTCTAGGTGGCTCAAGTCTGCCATGATGCCCCCTAATCAAGGTGACTTTCAATACAAATTTTCTCATGCCATCCAAGTATGGAACCTTCCCATCTCCATTCATTCAATATATATCAATTATTTTCCCTAAACATTTATTTGAACATCATGTATTTGTTAAACCAAAACCAGATTTCAAATATTATAAACCAAATGGGGTCTTAAAATAAAACTAGTGAAATTTGAATATTTCCAAATTTTCAAACTAAAGGGATTCCAAATAAAGTAAAAAAATCCTTACATTTAAATTAAATTAAATTAAATTTAAATATCCAAGACATTTAGTTCTATAACATGAACAATAAAGATAGAATCCACTTAACTCATACAATCGATTACACCCCTCTAATATATGAGATAATTCTACCACATAAACAACTATATGACTTCTAAAAACTACACAAATTCCCACCACCAAATCGTCTAAAGGAACACCATAATTTTACTGTTCGGAAAACTCCACGTAAAAGTGGAATAAAAAGGTTATAGGATTCTATTTCTATTAAAAACAATATTTATAACTCTCTCGAGAAAATAAGACATGGATCCATAACCCCTCCCCTAAAATTCATGTTCAAAATAGTATATTGAAAATTGATTTAAAAATCACCATGGCCTGGTGGTAACCACCATTTCATGGTTCCTTCGATCACACAACACCCAGGACAAGAAACAATGGTACCCATCATGACCTGTTGAATTGTATTTTCAGTTTTAGGGCCATCATTCCATAGACCACAACATAATGTGTCCCCTTTTGTTGGGTTTCATAAATAGGTTATTAGGGGTCTATTTACCTAACCACACTAATAATCCCTGCCATCTTGGTCTCCCTATGTTTTATACGAACACACGTAGCACAAAATGCTCACTGTCATGGTGTGTTTCTACCTATGGTGAAATCCAAAATTAAAAAGAATACCCATAATCTCTAATAAAATTGTCTATTATCCCCAAACCTAAGAAAAAAAATTAATCATTTAAAGTATCCATTGAAAATTACACATACCAAAAAACAAGGGTGTTTCATTCTCTTCACCATTCCATTTTTTGTCCTAGGATGGGTGGATATTATCGGTTCTTTGGAAAAGTTAATCCCATTTTTATTGCATCTATTTTTCATGTTCTAAATATTCCTCATGATTAAAACTATTTTATATATCATAAAAACTAATAGAATAAGTTTTCCGTAAAATATTTTATCTTATCTATCCCTGATTTTAATTAATGAATTAACAAACGTAGCATCTGTTTTGATATAAATATAACCCCATTGAATTACATGGATTAGATCGGGTTCTTACTTACATATTTTAGATAAATTTAAATCATTGTGACCTTTAATTAACTATGGTAGTAAATCTAAATAATAGGAAAGATCACCAATTTATACATATATCTCATAAGCTCTAACATACTGATGAGACATCTTCTCTTACATAGCCAATTGATAATGTCCCATCTTCAAGGAGACTTTTAGGAACATGTGAAATCCAAGAAAAAATGACCAATGTTTTTTAAAATTATCAACATGTGATTTTATAATATTTTTGATGAATTCATTCATTTTTTCACATGAATTTTCTCTGTCATCTCTTATACAAGTTTAAGTCTCAATAAAAAATATTCTATAGAATCTATCTGACATTACATAGAATGAAAAGGATTGGAAATAAAATCCATGATCATATCATTATTTATTAGAACATAATTACTATTATTATAAAAAAATCCACTAATGGAAATTGACCATCCCATGATCTAGTGAAATCCATTATACAAGTGTGGATCATGTCTTCTGATGTTTGGATTATTCATTTGGTTGTCCATCCATTTTTGGATGATTATCCATGTTGATGGTCAACTACATACCCAATGTTTACAAAAGGTGTTTCCAAATTAAAGATTATAAACGATTATATTAGTCATAGATGATTAAAATCGGTACTATATGCATCTTTTCATGCTCCAAAATTTAGGGTTTTTCTAATCCATGCTCTTTATTTGATTCACTAAAAGGGATTAAGTGAGCCAAATGTTTTATTTGATCCACAATAAACAATGTGTAATCATATTTATGAAACATTTATGGTATAATTTTGATAAAATAAATTGTGATATACTCTAATTTCTAAATGGGTTTTGGTATTTAGTACAACATTATAGCTATTTATTGATTATAATCATATGCCTATTGAAAAGTTATGCATTTCAAAACAAAATAAAACAAAAAATAATTTCATACTTGGAAAAAACAAATGTGTACATAGATCCTTGAACATAATTTTGATTCATGGATAAACATTCAATTTTGAATAGTGATACATATAAAGGATTTATTCTTGAAATTATATGGGAAAACCCATCAGAGCTAGAAAAAATGGAATTATTAGCTTGTTTTTAGCCATCAATTCTCTCATCACCATTTGGTTTTGATATAATGGTAAGGAAACAAGAATCCAACCATTTATAAGTGTTTTCCTATTTAATCAAGTTAGAAAGAAGAGTCACCAGATATAAAATTTTTACATCATTATTATCATTGAAATAAATATGCATATGTACAATCATTCTCATCAATTGACACTAATCATGATATTCCTTAAATAATCGATTATAAAACTTTTGAATTAAAGAATCTTACGAGTAATTCCAATTTCCATGTTTTTAGACTAAGTCAAAGTTAAATATTTAAAGATATTTAATCCATCATCGTATTATTTGGTTAAAATATCTTTATTAAAAGATTTATTTTAACCATTAAATTTCTTTGAACACATTGAATTTCTCACCAAATATATAATGATTCCATGTTTTTTAATCATGAACCATCAAATAAAATTATATTTCAAGTGTCAAAAACTTATTGTATTGATTTCATTACTATCATGATCCATAATCTATCAAATCATCTTCTTTTATGAGAAAATAATTGAGTCTAGATCTAGATTCCTCATAATTAAAAACGTATCCTTTTACAGTTTCATGAAGGACTGAAAATAGTGTGGTTTTTATCCTTAATTTAATATCTAAAAATTATTATTGGAAATCCTCACTCAAATGGAATGGAGTTCCCGTTATTCTAAAAACTATCAGGGAAGATGTGATATGTGAAAAATCATGAATGAGGAGAAGATAACAACCTAATTAAACTAGAAATCTCTTTATCTCTAGGAAATTTTTCATTAGTTTCCAACATACAAAATCTTCTATGTATATTTTGGTTTCCTGATTCACCACTCTCAAAATTAAAATAGATTAGGAAATGAACAGAATATATCCCAAAATAAAATCTTGATAAATTTTTATTATAACAGTGATCTCATATATTGTTTTACATAATTTATAAATGTTCATCAAGTTCTTTCAAGGATATACAATAAAAAAATATTTTATAAAAGATTTTAAAATTAAGGAGTTTATATACAACTGAAATACATGATACATTAATTCCATGATAACAACATGTACATTTTTAATAAAAAAATTGAATAAACACTTACACATAGTTATCATAATGACTCCAAAAATCCATGTTTGGAATATCCACTTTTGTAATATATAGTTGGTGATACCCTGAGTGTAGATCATATATGGAGAACTATTTAGCTCCCATTAGTTGATAAAAAATCATTACTTCAAAGAAGGGGTTATATATTCTTTATCATAACTTGATTTAGTTTACAATAATCAATATATAAGCATAAATAACCATCTACCTTACAAAAAATATATTATCCCATGGTGATGTGAGGAGTCTTACGAATCCATTACATTATCATTATTCAAATTATATCTGCAACTCAGTTAATTTTATTTTATTCACTCTATATCAAGGAAGTGAAAAAGAGTTTGTCCCTAGAAGGATATCAATAAAAAAATTACTTCCCCGCCAGGTGGAAAACTAAATAAATCCTTAAGAACAAAATTGGGATAAAAATCCACAGTGGTAATAATATTACTCATCTAAAATGTGTCATTATTCACCAATGTTAACCCTACCATTTTTTAAGAAATTACTCAATCCATTGGTGTTATATATCCTACAATTCCACCCTTCATATCTGAGTATCCATTAGAAATATGCATTGTACCCTTAGGAGTTTAAATAATCACTTTTCATGTATAAAAATAGATATAGGACATTAAAACAACTAACCAATCCATTTCCTTTCTCAATTATGTACAACCATTTCCAAAGTAGAAAAGTTCCAAAAAAATGAAATCCATAAATTCTAATATAACAATATGCACATTTAAATCCTATATGTTCATGTTCTACTAGAAGTGATTGGATACTCATCACATGTGGAATCGTCTTGATATGAAACACCATTTTTAGTGACACATGAAGAATAAAATGATTGAGATGAAGAAATATTAAAAAAAAAATATGAAAGGTATTGAGTTGAGAAGAATGGTACATCGTATAGTCTAATGTAATAATTCGTATTCCATTATCATCTAATCTGAAACATATAGCTATTTACTAAAACTCTATTTTTCTATAGCTCCCTGCCACTAATACATTAGCTAAGGAGTTTGAGTGTTCCTTGAATCTCCCTAATTCACCTAATTCTAAGGAAATAACTATTGTAACATGATTTTCCAAATTAAGAATAATAAATCTTTGACATATGAGTTTTATTTCCAAAAATTCAATTTGTATCACTACAACATTAAGGCGGTTGATATCCATTAAGATTATAGTTTCTAAATGATTTGGGTATTCATGTAAAATCATGCTTCTTATGCTCTAACAAATAGCATTAGAAACACCAAGTCTTGTTATAGGGTCTTGGATTAATGTTAACTGATCCAATGGGTTGATTATATAATACTCCATGAAATTATAATTATGTGTACCTTTTCCTCTATGTTCCATCATTATTGTTCGTAACAATTCCAATGTAGATAAATTTACATCCTCCTATATGATTCCGAGTAATATTCCTTTACATAACTATTTATTTCTTAACCATCTTAGTATAATCATCAATATAATTGGAGGATATAAGAAAACAAAATATTTACTACCCTCTAGACTCAAAATGTGTTTTTTTTCATGGATGTAATAAAACAAATATGGAGAAAAAAAATATATGTTCATAGACCTTGTTTCATATTATATAACTCAAAGATCTTATTTATTGAGACTGGAGAATGATATCTTTCTAGATATCATGATGGCATTTGGGTTAAAATATTTGTTTACCTATTATTAAAATTCCTCCCATGTTTGTTTTGGGTTTAATTATTCATGGATATCGTAATCCAACAATTATCATCTAAGATCCTCAAATATATAGTCTACTAACATGACCATTAGATCATATGGGGTTTCATGGAAATAAATGATCTAATTCATTATATGATGCCATAGTTCTACCTTTTCTGGTTCTGAATCCCACCAAAATATTTTGGTATTAATTTCCTAAAATTATATAGAATTAATTATTTATCAGGGTTAATTATTTAGAATATACATATCAATTGAACGAAAATATTGAATAGTTATATTATCAAGATTTTTGTTCGCACGTGTCTTGAGTGAAACCTTGTTTTCTAGGGCCTATTATTGTTGGTTTATATTCCATCTAACCAATTACATTTCATTACATACATATAAAATACCACATAGTATTAATGTTAAAGTTTCAGTAATGATAACAATATTCCATATCATCAAAAACAAATATATGCGAGATCAATTTAATAAATAATTTAACAGAATATGAGAAAAAAATCTATTTGGAAGTTTCAACACTAATGTATGATATGAAACACTCCTCAGTTAAACTAGTGATGATGATATGAAAACACACATGGAAGTGTATTGCAACCCCTTTATGTACCTAGAACACCACAGTAACATGAATTACCACATATATATGTTTTTTAAAACTTTTTTATGGTATAAATTTCATGTTTAGACATTGAAATCTCCTAAATACTGTCCCAATATGATTGACCAATGAATACTGAAAACAATTCTAATTTCCTCATGGAACACATTTTATAGGGCTTAGTTTGAGGTGATATAGACCTTATGTTACTGCATTAAGACACCAAATCCAATAGATAAATTCCATGGGATTATATAAACATTGGAGGATTAATTTCACATTGTAATCACTAGAATATATTAAGAAAACAAACTCAAACAATGGGACTATTTATATGTTTCATGAGTATAAAAAGAACTAAAATTTAAAACCAATAAAAAAATAACAGAGTAGCTGTGAAAATTTATAACCATAATAGTAGAGAAAACAAAAGGATGACCTGACACAACAACACTGGTGTTACATCTCTCCAAACACTACATGGTAGAAACTCTAAAATTCCAACATCATCGTAAGGAAGTATAATCATGATTCTCCACTAGAGAAATAAGAGATATCCCCCATTCATGTATAATTAAAAATAGAATCATCATATACACCATGGTGCATATGGAAGGGCTGAGTAGTCATACCCAGTAGGAAAACCATGAAAGGATTCCCACACACTCCACATGAGTAGGGTATGTTAGCCAATAATTTAAAATAAAATTTAATAAAAATAGAGGAACATCATAGTATTTTATCAATTAAAAAATAATCAAAATTAGAAATGTTTTATCCAATTATAATACTTGGAATATCCATTCGACATTCCCAAACACACATGAATTCTAGGTTCCAGTTTGAAACTCGCGAATGATTACTCCATGATCATCCAAGAAATCATTAGGTGGCCTATCATTAAGAGCATCTAGTCTGGAACCATGACCATTATTCAAGGTCACATAAAATGAAAATAACCTCTCCCAAAATATATATTACATGTTATGATATCCATTAATTACAAGTGAATTAATTTTTTCCATTAAAATTTTAATAAAACATATCAATTTCATTAATAAAAAAGCATAATTTTTATAATATGAACCAAATTAGTTTTTCTGAAAAAACCATTCAAGTTCAAAAATTTCAAAATTATCAAAAAGGGGATTCCATAGGAAATCATCACATATTTCCCTTTATATTCCATTTAATTTAATTTAAATATCATTCACTTCTAGTTATAGAATAAATGTAATAGATATATAATTCACCAACCTCATATAGTCCATTTCACTGCTCATAACCAAGAGATAATTCTAAAAACCCACCAAAATAGGCCTACCAAAATATCCAAAAATGATTAGTAGGAATTCAACCATGGGATAATCCAAGATAAACATATCTAAAAACCATGTAAATGAGGAATATAAAGGTTATTAAAGGTTATTTTCAATGAAACGCAAATTAAAAACACTCCCTTAAAGATCAGATGTGGATCCATAACTCCTCCCCCAATAGCAGCATGTGAAATAGAATATTGAAAATGGGATCCATAGTCTCCATGACCTGGTGGTGACCCCCATGGAATTTTTCTTTTAATCACTAGACAACCAGTAGAGGAAATATCACTGTCTAACCTAACCTATTGTAAATAAATCAACCTTTTTGGTCTCCCAATGCCTTGGACCATAGTGTGGTGATACCTCCTTGTCTAGTTTTCATAGAGAGAATCACAGGGTACCTTGACCCCAACCATGCACAAAAGAATATCAATTTAAGTATCTCCATGTTGAAATGGAACACACAAAACACAACATGACCACCACCATGGCATGTCGCTCCCCATGGTGTACCCAAAAATGATCAAGAACTCCCAAAATATCTGAGGAACACAAAAAATTTCCCTGAATCAAAAAAAAACATACAATGTATTCAAAACACATAGAGAAAAAAAATTACCTAAAAAATTGGGTGTTATATAAATATTCTATGATTTTAATGAAATGTTCTTACTTCGTAAGGTGATCTAGAATAACCCTAATAGAAATATGGACTTTTGGTGTTTTGGGGTGTCTGATGATGAAATTCATAGTGAAATTCCACATTTGAATTATGGAATATGAAATTGAATTATTAACCCCTTAGAATTATTTATCTTACCCTTAATGTTCTTACATTGTATGATTAAAGATAAAAACTCTACAATATCTATTTCCATGTTGTCCCACTAGAAATACTCTTTTAGATCTGAATAAATCTTTATACAAATATGATGAATAGATAATGATAAACTCTGTGATTCATACAATATATTCTTCATAATAATTAGTATTGAGAGAAATGAACTCTTTTCCATAACTTTATCAGTCTATCGTAATCATGATTGAGCTCAATAACATTCATCACCAACTTATAGTTCAACATATTCCAAATGTACCTCTATAATCCTCACATGGACAGATAGGTGAATAATCATTTTAGAATAATAATAATCATTCCCTTCTAAACCATTATCAAGGCCCATTCATTCAAATCAATAAAAATTGGATATTTTGTGATCCCTATCATAGATAATTTTTCATGATCCTTTTGACTCAAAGCATCCACCACCATGTTCAATTTCTCGGGGTGGTAATTTATTGGTTATATATAATCATTAATAAAATATAACCATCCTCTATATATCATATCCAAATCTATATAGGTTATTATTTACTTAAATATAATATAATATATATGAATATCTACCCATTATCTTCAAAGATAATGCATCTATTTTTGGAATTCAATATTTATTATTTCTAACTATGTATCATGACTATGGTCAATTTTATCGTGAATATTAAATTGGAGAGGGGCATAATCTATCTCTATGTCATTATTTATGATGAAAAATACTTTCCATTTATTTTATGCATTAATTTATTTCACAAACCCTTCTCTTCTATAGGGAAAATTTAGAATAGGTGCACTGACCATCCTTCACTTCAATTCCTAGAAATTCTCTTCACATTTATTTTTCCAATGTATCTTGGTTCCCTTCCCTATAAACAGGGATATTATATTTGATATCCATGGAAAATCTCTCTATACTTAGATATAGAATCTATACATACAAAGAAAACAAAATATCTTATTTACCATCATTACTCTGGGCTATTGATCAATAACATCCTTCATTTAATGGGTCTATTGATAAACCCTCACATGAGATTATATACACTTATAAAGAGACATTATATATCAAACATTCACCAAAGGTTAATTTGGAATACCAATTTTTTTCAAAATGTTATTCAATAAAATCGATAAATTATATTAATAATAATTCATGAACAAAAAATTTATACAAATATCATATATAATATAAATATATCAGGGTACTCTCTAAAGACACTATTCATTAAATCCATGAAGATGGTAGGGCCAATAGTAATTACAAATGGGATTAGTATAAACTCATAATGACAAAACCTCATTTGAAAGGATGTATTATTTATATCCTCTTTCTTTACCCTCAATTGAATATATCGAGAATGAAGGTAAATTTTGAAATAGTATTGAAATCCATGTAGTTGATCAAATAATCATCAATAAAATGCAGATGATAATTATTCTTAATAGGGATATTTTTAATGTTTTGAATAATCAATTAAAATATGTTTTTATCTATCTCTCTTTTTAGTAAAAAAAATATGATTACCCCAAGGAGAGAAGCATTGTTGAATGCCTTATCATGATTCCCCTTGAGTTTCTTCTTAAATTCATATAACTCAATAAGGGAAATTCTGTGTGGTTTCATTAAAAAAGGTGTAAACGCGTGTATGAGTTCAATTTAAAATTAAACATCACAATTAAAATGAATACTAGAAAAATATTTCGAAAAGTTGGTAAAAAAATTCCATTCAATAAAAATATTTAAGATGTTGCATTTCTCCCCAACCATCATACATAAATACCCCCTATTAAATGGAAAAAATAACCATAAAAAGAAACAAATTTATATTGTAAGCTCTCATTAATCATCATGTCAATAAATTGACATATTTTGATTGAAATATAAAAATTTGACTTCCATTCCATGAAAATTGATGGGGTATATATAATTAATTCCAATTAATTCCCAAAATTAAATCAGGTTAAACTGGATGGAAAATTAAAATATTTAAAGAAATCACATTCCAAAAAACATCAATTAGGGGGAAAATATGGGCTTGAGATATGTTCAAAATAACATTATGAGTTTTTACTAGTAAATTAACTTCTAATCATTATGAATACGAATTAAAAATCCTATATATTTTTTAGGATATAAAATAATTCATATCACTAAACTCAAATAAGATACTTCAATATTTGAGCATACCTATCACCACATAAAAATTGACATTATATATTCAATACCTTAGTAAAACTAAAATGCTTATCATGAGCACTAAATATAATCAACTAGAGTTGTAAATGACATAATTATTAAAAATAATTCATATGATGTCAAAATCATGAGTCCTTATTTTCAATATAAGTCAGTTTTGTTTTATCATGGGTTCTCTATGGTCATTATTTATTCAAACCCTTTAGAATCAAATAGTCTTATATTGAAAAGGATAATAGGTGAAATGAACATCCTTCAATTCAATTCCTTGAAATTCATTCACATTTGTTCTACCAAAGTAACTCAGATCCCTTCCCTACAGACATAGTTATTAGATTTTATATCCATGATAAATCTCTCTATATTAGATATTGTATCTATCCATACAAAGAAAAAAAAACATAACTCAGTTATCATCATTACTATGGGCCATTGATCAATAACATACTTAATTTAATGGGTTTATTGATAAACCCTAACATGAGATTATATAACATTGGAATGAGACATTATATATCTAGAAATCACAAAATATTATTTTGGCATACCACTTTGTTTTCAAAATGGAATTTTATAAAATCCATAAATTATCATAATAATATTTCATGAACATAAAAAATATTATAATATTACCTATGAAAAAACTAGATAAAGGTATTCCCCAAAGAATCTTTTCATTAAATCTATAAAGATAGTATGTGTCACGACCCCCTCCCCAAAAAGTGTACCCCTCCTGGGACGGCAATGTGAAAAGGGAGATAATGACCCCCGTGTTGGCGACTAGCACCGAGGGTCTAATAAACACACAAATGGGAGGCATTACCCTCTAAGAGAACACATGCGAAAGAGACAGATATGACAAACACCAACCAAATCCAACTCAAAACTGAAATATAAAATAAACCCATATACATATATCAAATTCCATGAAAAAGTACAACAACCAAAAGGGAAAACTACAAGTACCCAAAGGAAAGTAAAACGGCAGTGACCACAAGCCCGAACATCTCCTCCAACTACAAGCTAGTAGTAACCAGCTTGATCTCCAACGTGCTCCAAGTGACCTGAAAAATAGTTTATATACATAGGGTGAGTATAACAGTATACTCAGTATTATCCTCCCCGAAGCCTCTCGTGAAAAAGTAAAAAAAGCATACTAAAGCACAATGAACAACTGTGAAACTAACTTGTCCAATTAGCAGGTATACTATGTTCCCAACCTCACTATGGATACTCTCACCAAGTAACACATATAAGAATATATCATATAGAAAAGAATATCAGGGGTACCCCTCTACTACTTCCCCGCTGGTTTGCCGCTTTTCCCCAACGACATATGTCTTGTGCATCTCTCTCCAAAGGCTTGCCCATATACACCCGGGCTAAGCTCCACAATCTGCACCACATGCACCACAAAGGCTTACCCGCAGACACCTGGGCTAAGCACCACACCATCCTCACAAACAATAGTAACCAGGTAGTTTATAAGATCCACCACAGCCTGCATAACTTGTATCATATGTCTGGTATTATACCTCAAGCCATTACATCCCATGCACCAAGTAAGGATCCTCAAGCAATCACAGCTTATACACGTTACACCTATAGTAGTCCATAGGATACTATATCTAGAATATATGTGTAGAAATAAACACAAGCCATTACAGCCCTCTACACACATATATGGGGAACACTAACTATTGTGCCAATGGCACTAGTTTCTACCAAGAGAAGAGAGCAAGGTTTAAGGGGGTAGTCAGCCATTCAACCCCCCATCAGAATTTTGGGGAAAACACCCCCAGGGATCAGAATCCCTGAGGTGTCAGTTTCCCTTACTGACAGGATGGAGTAGCATATAGAAACACAAAAACTACAGAATATATATAACTCACAACCACACTATGGGCATAACCTAGTCTTATTCTCAACTGCAGCTAATGTCTCTCAGACTCTGGGATGCTATTTCTAAGACTACGTATCCAATAAACACACAACTAATTAAAACAATTCATTAGGTCACTTTATTCCCTTTTTCATCAATTCCAATTTACTTTATTTAACTCTTTTCACATTTATTAACCATGAAAAAAACCACATTAAACATCATTGGCATCGTATTCAATATCAATTGTTCCTTTAAAAGTTACAACATCACCATTATATAACAACATCTCCATCCCCATGGATTATCACCATTTAATAAATCTTTCATTACATAATTACTTTCCCATATTCCCAGTAATTCTAGAAAAGCATCTTATGCTACTAAACACAAGGGGGCTCAACACGGTGAGTAGATATACTACCCGTCGAATCTTTGCTGCCTATAGCAAAAGCGTAGACCCATTATCCCTCAAGAGGCTAAACACAGAAAGCATGTGGCATACCCCACATGTCTTCACCTCTTTCGGAAGGAGGGTAAGCAAGACTAGATGCCTTGAGCAGTGGGGAAAAGTAAAGCGGATAAACAACCAATCAAAACCACCAACATCCATCCATCACATCCATCTCATACCATCATCCCTGGTGTCCTCCCCAACACCCACATGCATAAATCGATGCATCTCGCCACCCTAGGCATCATCCACTGCAACCACCACAAGGACTCCCTGCCTCCACATATTACAACACCCCTCCAGGGTCACATCACATCACAAGAAGCAGGAAAACTAACACCACATAAATTGGGCTCTTATTCCTATTTCACAACAACAGGGTAACTCAGAACCCTTCAGAGAATTTAATCAATCAAGTTATTTAATCCATCTTGAATTAACAAATTAAATTTGTTGGTTCTAACATCATGAACCAAATCAGTAAGCTATCACAAAGATAAAATATGCTTACTATGCCAATTTGATTAACATAAAATTACAACAAGAACGAGATTATTTTTCTTGCCACTTTATATTTAGCCGATTAATTATCAATTAATTCTGGATTTACGTTCTTTATCAATTTCATCAAGAACAACATGCTAACAAGAAAGGCATAGATATCACACTATCTAGCAAAACAAGAGTCGAACCATTATCACGGTACAAAGCAACAACATTTGATCAAACCAATTATTTTAATCCGGTTCAAGTGTTTAAGTAGGTCAATTCCATTGTGATCCAAAGGACTAAAATCATGTTAACTCTACGATTTCACATAAACACTTAGATAACCCACGAATCCCCTACGTCAATGGTTTTGATGGAAACCACGATGGTCGAAGAATGCCCAAGATGACCGGGCCGATTCACCAAGGATCCTCCCTAGATCTCTACTCCTAACACAACCAAGACCAAAGCTCATCATAAACGACATCCACACACTTAGATCTACCCATAACAGGCGTAGATCTAAGATCCCGAGATAAGAGGAGGAGTATATCTAGGTGGATCTAAGAAACCAAACAAAAAGGATCACATACCCCGAGAAACCAGCTTCGATTCACGAAGAGAAGCCTCCAGATCGCCTCGAAAACGCTTGGGATAGGTTCTTCCACCTCCAAGTAAGGTTAATCACGAGTTATGGCCACTTAGGGGCTTAAACAAACCATTTAGTGGCAAAAGAGTTGAGATCTAGAATTTTAGGATCTAACTTTAAGTGCCTGCACGTTTAGTCTGCACGGTTTACCAAAATGTGCGCTAACCGTGCGCTAGATTCTGCCTCTTCAAACACTCCCCGCATGGTTAGGCCACACAGTTAGACAACCCGTGCGCTAATCGTGCATTAGCCACTGCCTCCAAAACCAACCTTGAATGGTTTGGCTGCATGGTTTAGGCAAACCGTGTGCCTCCCATGCTAAGTTCATAACCCTTTAACTTTCCATAAAAGTCATCCCAAACACACACCAAGTCGGTTTGACCTCCCAAAACACCTCCAGCACCACATTTTCACAAAGGAATGGACCGGAGAGGTCTGGTCCATTACATCAGATACCTCTCAAAACATTCTCGTCCTCGAGAATCCAAAACCCACCTAAAGAGAAAATGAAACAGGGTCTGAAAGACCACCCACCAAGATACCTCTCAAAAGAGAGAAATCCACCAAATAAACAAAGGGAGCCATCTCATAAACATGAAAGTTTCATAACCACATCAGTTTCAAAGAGACATGGAAAGAGTTAAACATTAAACAACTCTGGGTACTGAGCACGTATTTGTGACTCACGTTCCCAAGTTCTCCCTTCCATGACACCCTGTCGCCACAAGACACGAACTAAGGGGATGGAACGCTCGTGCAACACCTTCTCCTTGAGGCCTTGGATCTACACAGATCGGTCATAAAAGGTGGAATCATCATCAACATCGATCTCTCCCCAATTGATGATGTGGGAGTCATCATAAAGATACCGACATAGCTGTGATACATGGAAAACATCATGTATCCGAATCATCTGTGGGGGAAGTGCTACCCGATACGCCACAGCTCCAACATGAGATAACACCTCGAAAGGTCCAACAAAGAGGGGAGAAATCTTACTCCCATGACCAAACCATCGTTTCCCACAACGAGGATTCACCTTCAGAAACACATGATCCCCAAAATTAAACTCCAATGGTCTCCTCCCTTGATCAGCATATGATTTCTGACGATCTTGCACTTCCTTCGTCCTCTCATGAATCACCTGAACCATCTCTGTTGTATTCTACACTAGTTCCGGTCTGAGAATTACTAACTCTCCGACCCCAGTCCAACACAACGGAGAATGGTAAGGCCAGCCATACAAGGCTTAAAACGGTGCCATACAAATTTTGGAGTAGAAACTATTATTGTAGGAAAACTCCACCAAGGTTAAGTGCCTCATCCATGAACCTCCAAAATAAAGAACACAAGAGAACAACATGTCTTCAAGAGTCTGGATGGTTCTCTCCGTCTGACCATCCGTTTGAGGATGAAAAGCAGTGCTAAGTCATAGCTGAGAACCGAAAGCATGTTGAAGACCTCTCCACACCCTGGAGGTAAAATGAGGATCTCGATCAGAAATGATCATCCTAGGGACTCCATGAAGTCTCACCACCTCCTCCAGATACTACCTCGACAAAACTTCCACTGAGCTTGAATCCTTGATTGCTATAAAGTGGGATGACTTTTTAAACGATCCACTACCACCCAAATAGAATCATAACCTCATAGAGCTAGTGGTAAACTAGTAACAAAGTCCATTGAGATGTCCTCCCACTTCCACTTAGGAATATCTAATGGTTGGAGAAGACCACCAGGAACATGGTGTTCGGCCTTCACCTTCTGACACACTAAACATCGAGGCATAAAATCTGCAACCGCACACTTCAGACCAGGCCAGTAAAACTGACTCCTCAAGGATCGGTACATCTTTGTCACACCAGGATGCACCGCTAAAGGAGAACCATGAAACTCTCTGAGCACCATCTCGCACATCTACAATGGAACAAATATCTTTCCATGATACAACACTCTATGTTGTTAATCCTCAGACCAACCATCATGGGCTTCACCACCAACAAATTGGTCTCTCCAGACCTCCACCTCAAGATCCCCCAACTGGGACTCTTCCACCTTCTGCACCAGGGATGATTGCACTATCATCTGAAAAAGACAAAATCTACCCCCAACTTTTCTCATATCCATATGTAATGCTGACAGTTCTTCCATTACTCTCCAGTAATAACTGGATTCATGCACAACATCACTACGTGACTTTCGGCTCAGCGCATTAGCCACAACATTCCCTTTTCCAGGTGTATATGATATTTTGAAGTCATATTCCTGTAAGAACTCCATCCACCAACGTTGTTCTAAGTTCAAGTCATGCTGGGAGAAAACATACCTCAAAATCTTATGATCATTGAAAACCACAAAATGTTCAACAATGAGGTAATGTCTCCAAAACTTCAGAGCAAACACCATGGCTACCAACTCAAGATCATGGGTTCCATAGTTGCGTTCATGGGGACGCAACTGTCGAGACCCAAAAGAAACAACTAACCTCTGCTGCATAAGTAAACAGCCTAACCCCAGATGTGAAGCATCGCAGAAAACATCAAACTGAACTCCCTCAACTGGAAGACAAAGGACTGGAGCACTTACTAACTTATCCTTTAGGTACTCGAAATCTTTTTGACATTGATCAGTGCATATGAAAGCCTGATCTTTCCTAGTCAAGGTTGTCAGAGGAGTCGCAACTCGGGAGAAATTGGATACGAACCTCTTGTAGTATCCTGCGAGACCAAGGAAACCTCACACCTCTAACACTGTATTGGGGGATTCCCAAGACACAACTGATTCTACCTTCGATGGATCGACATCTACTCCCTGTTGGGACACAACATGCACTATGAAACGGACTTCTAGAGCTCAAAACTCACACTTCGAAAACTTCCTGAACAGTTGATGTCGACGAAGAACTCCAAAAATGGCTCGTAGAGGCTCTACATGATCCTCTTCAGATGTGGAGTATACAAGGATGTCATCGATTAAGACTACCACAAACTTGTCCAGGAACTCACGAAACAAAGTATTCATTAAACCCATGAACACAGCTGGAGAATTCGTCACCCGAAACGGCATTACGACGAACTCATAATACCCATGAAGACAACGGAAAGCAGTCTTCGGGATATCCTCATCCTTCACATGCATCTGGGGATATCCTGATCGCAAGTCAATCTTTGAGAACCAACTTGCACCCTTTAGTTGATCAAATAAATCATCGATCCACGGAAGAGGATATTGATTCTTTATTTTCACATTGTTTAATAGACAATAATCAACACACAACCGCAAACTGCCATCGGCCTTCTTCACGAACAGAACTGGTGCACCCTATAGGGACACACTCAGTCGAACAAAACCTCACCGCAATAGACCATCAAGCTGTATATATAGCTCTCGTAACTCAGAAGGGGCCATCCTATACGAATACATAGAGATATGAGACGCTCCAGTCTATAGCTCAATCCCAAACTCGATCTCTCGTTGAGGGGGTAATGCTAAAACCTCTCTCGGGTACCACTTTGTCACGACCCCCTCCCCAAAAATTGTACCACTCTTGGGACAGAAATGTGAAAAGGGAGATAATGACCCCCGATTCCCACCTCCAGTAGGCCCCGGGTTGGAGACTAGCACCGAGGGTATAATAAACACACAAATGGGAGGCATTACCCTCTAAGAGAACACATGTGGAAGAGAGAGATAAGATAGACACCAACCAAATCCAACTCAGAACTGAAATATAAAAGAAACCCATGTACATATATGAAATTCCATGAAAAAATACTACAACCAAAAGGGAAAACTACAAGTACAGAAAGGATAGTAAAACGGCAGTGACCACAAGCCCAAACAGATCCTCCAACTGCAAGCTAGTAGTAACCAACCTGATCTCCAATATGCTCCAAGTGACATGAAAAAACAGTTTATGTACGTAGGGTGAGTATAACATTATACTCAATAGGATCCTCCCTGATTCCTCTCATGAAAAACTAAAGAAATCATGCTAAAGCACAGTGAACAACAGTGAAACTAACTCGTCCCCTAAGTAGGTATATTATGTTCCCAACCTCACCATGGCTACTCTCACCAAGTAACACATACAAGAATATATCATATAGAAAAGAATATCAAGGGTACCCCGCTACTACTTCCCCACTAGTTTTCCACTTTTACCCAATGACATATGTCATGTGCATCTCTCTACAAAGGCTTGCCCATATACACATGGGCTAAGATCCACAATCTACACCACGTTCACCACAAAGGCTTTCCCGCAGACACCTGGGCTAAGCACCACACCATACTCCCAACCAATAGTAACCACGTAGTTTCTAAGAGCCACCATATCCCGCATAACGTGTATCATACGTCGGGTATTATACCTCAAGCCATTACAGCCCATACGTCGAGTAAGGATCCTCAAGCCATCATAGCCTATACACATTACACCTATAGTATTCTATAGGATACTATATCCAGAATATATGTGTGGAAATAACCACAAGCTATTACAGCCCTCTATACACATATATGGGTAAAACTAAAAATTGGGCCAATGGCACTAGTGTCTACCATGAGAAGAGATCGGGGCTAAAGGGGGTAGTCAGCCATTCAACCTCCCATCAGAATGTTGGGGAAAACACCCCCCCCCCCCCAAGGCTCAGAATCCCCAAGGTGTCAGTTTCCCTTACTGACAAGGTGGTGTAGCATATAGAAACAAAAAAAGTACAGAATATATATAACTCACAACCGCACTACGGGCATAACCTAGTCTTAGTCTCAACTCCATCTAACGCTCCTCGGACTTTGGGCTGCTATTTCTAAGACTAGGTATCCTATAAGCACACAACCAATTAAAGAACTTCATTAGGTCACTTTATTCCCTTTTTCATCAATTCCACTTTACATTAATTAACTCTTGGCACATTAATTAACCATAAACAAAACCACATTAAAATTCATTGGCATCACATTCAATATCAACTATTCCTTCAAAAGTAACAACATAACCATTAAATTCCAGCATCTCCATCCTCATGGATTATCACCATTTAATAAATCTTTCATTACAGAATTACTTTCTCATATTCACAGGCATTCTAGAAAATCATCTTATGCTACTAAACACAAGGGTTCTCAACACGGTGAGTAGATATACTACCCCTCGAGTCTTTTCCACCTATAGCAAGAGCGTATACCCATTATTCCTTGAGAGGCTGAACACGGAAAGCACGTGGCATACCCCACGTGTCTTCACCTCTTTTGGAAGGAGGGTAAGCAAGACCAGCTTCTGTGAGAAGTGGGGAAAAGTAAAGCAGATAAACAACCAATCAAACCCACCAACATCTAGCCATCGCATCCATCCCATACCATCATCCCTGGTGTCCACCCTGACACCCACATGAATAAACTGATGCATCTTTCCACCCTAGGTTTCATCCGCTACCACAACCACAAGGCCTCCTTGCCTCCACATATCACAACACCCCTCCAGGGTCACATCACATCACAAGCAGCAGGAAAACTAACACCACGCCAATTGGGATCTTAGCCCTATTTCACAACAAGAGGGTAACTCAAAACCCTTTAGGGAATTTAATCAATCAAGTTCTTTAATCCATATTGAATTAACAAATTCAATTCCTTGGTTCCAACATCATGACCAAATCAGTAAGCTATCACAAAGATTAAATGTGTTTACTATGCCAATTTGATCAACATCAAATTACAACAAGAACCATATTCTTTTTCATGCCTCTTTATATTTAGCCAATTAATTATCAATTAATTATAGATTTACATTCTTTATCAATTTAATCAAGAACAACATGCTAACAAGTAAGGCCTAGATATCACACTATCTTGCAATACAAGAGGCGAACCGTTATCACGGTACAAAGCAACAACATGTGATCAAACAAATTCTTTTAATCTGGTTCTAGTGTATAATTAGGTCAATTCCATTGTGATACAAAGGGATAAATCATGCTAACTCTATGATTGCACATAAACACTTAGAGAATCCATGAATCCCCTACCTCAACGATTTTTATGGAAACCACAACGGTCGAAGAACGACCAAGAAGACCGGGTCGATTCACCATGGATCCTCCCTAGATCTCTTCTCCTAACACAACCAAGATAAAATCTCTTCATAAACGACATCCAAAAACTTATATCTACCCATAAAGGGCGTAGATATAAGATCCCAGGAGATGAGGATGAGTAGATATAGGTTGATCTATGAAACCAAACAAAAAGGATCACATACCTCGTGAAACCAGCATCGATTTGTGAAGAGAAGCCTCTGGATCACCTTTAAAATGCTTGGGAGAGGTTCTTCCACCTCCAAGTAAGGGTGATCCCATGTTATGGGCACATAGGGGCTTAAACAAACCATTTAGAGGAAAAAGAGTTCATATCCACAATTTTAGGATCTAACTTTAAGTGCCTGCACGGATAATCCACACGGTTTACCAAACTGTACGCTAACCGTGTGCTAGCTTCTGCCTCTTCAAACACTCATCGCAAGGTTATGCGGCTCGGTTAGACAAACCGTGTGCTAACTGTGCATTAGCCACTGCCTCCAAAACCATCCTTGCACTGTTTGGCCGCATGGTTTAGGCAAACCGTGCGCCTCCCATGCAAAGTCTATAACCCTTTAACATTCCTTAAAAGTCCACCCAAACGCACCCCAAGTCACCTTGACCTCCCGAAACACCTTTAGAACCACATTTTCACAAAGGAATATACCAGAGAGTTCTGGGCCATTACATAATGGCCATCGGTAAGTCCAAATGGACTCAGTAAAAACATTCAATGACCATTCCTCATATGAAAGGATGTATTTTATAAATTCCCTTTGCATTTTGTTTTCTAATGTAACTTGGATCCATTATTTATTAATATGGTTATTAGATGTGGTATCCATGAGAAATATATCTATAATAGAATATTGTATCTATCCATATAAAGAAAAAAACATATCTCAATTACCATCGTTACTCTGGGTCATTGATCAATAACATACTTCATTGAATGGGTCTACTAATAAACACTCACTTGAGATTATATACACCAGTAATGAGACATTATATATCCATCATTCACAAAAGATTAATTTGGAATACAACTTTTTTTTCAAAATGGTATTCAATAAAATCTATATATTTTGTTGATAATATATCATGAACATAAAATATATAAGAATATAACTAATAAGACTACTAGATCGAGGTATTTTATAGAGAATATTTTCATTATATTCATGAAGATATTAGGGCCATGGGTAAGTTCAAATGGACTCAGTGTAAACTCATAATGACCATTCCTCATATGAATAGATGTATTGTGTATATCATCCATCCTTACCATTAATTGAAGATATCAAGAATGAAGTTAAATTTTGGAATAGTATTGATATCCATGAATTTGATCAAACAATTAATAAATAAAAGTTATATGATAATAGTTCTTGATAGTGATCTTTGTAAATTTCTCAATAATAAATTCAAAATAAAATGAGATAATAACATAAATCCCTTCCCTTAAGTCTCATTTAGTTTTACATGCATTAAAACGTCATTTATGAAAATATATATTTATATAAAATCCCTAAAAACCCATATTTATATATACATATATATATATATATATATATATATATTATCATTCCCTTATAAATTCTAATTATAACTTTATTAATAATTCTTCATTAAAATCAATATTTGGGTGAAACTAGTTTGTTTTCCTTGCATGATTCAGTTTGAAGATTCAATACCTTATAAATATTTCATGGTTTCTTCACATTAATAATCTTAATTATAAAATATGTATCGAATTTATTCATTATATAAAATTTTAAATCAATTCATATAATGCAGTGTTGAAAAAAAACATCATGGAGATGGTAGTTACACATACGCACGAGCGATACTTTCATTTTCCATTTCATAGAATATATGTTTAAAATAGTTTCCTCATATTTATAATTACATATTAGTATATTGATTATATTAGATTTAATTTTTTATAATGTATTTAATACCCTAAAATTCTAAAATATGAACTTGTATTCAATAGTGTGTATGACACGCAACACTAAGCAAGTAAGTGAATATAATATCTGGATACGTTATAATATGTTTTATATTTAAAATATATTATATATATATTTAAATGCATAAAACTATAATTTATATTGTGTGACACACAAGAGTGAACTTCCTTGATAGCTTCTATTACATTGAAGATCGACCTTCCGTGATAGCTTTCATTACACGTAAGACCGAGTTTCACCAAAATGTATTATTAAAATATTATTATTTAATATAATATGATAAAAACTACTTGTTATGTTAGTGTTGAATAATATTAATAAATAAAATATTAAAATTTATTATATATAAAAATATAAAATGAATTCATTGGAAACCAATTAATGAGAAACAAAAATAAGAACCAATTGGATATAAAAAAGAAATACCATTATTCTTATGCTTTCGAAGGAGTTTTGTCTTAAAATAAATAATTAATTAAAATTATTATTTAATTTAAATAAAATATATGTGTTATATATTTATTAGATTATATTTAATATTTATCCATCAGTTTTGAATTTCATAACATAAGAACAAACTCTATTTTATACATAAAAACCTATATTTTTATAAATGGAATTTTATCACCTTTAAGTGGGGAATCCATTTTAAATTTGAATTTTTAAACCTTAATTGATTTAATATTAAATAATAAACATTATATTTTAAATGGGAACATATGAATTAGGTTTTTGTGAATTATTGATATTTTTCAGAATCGTATCATTTTTTAATGAATAGTAAAAAATACTGAATTGTAATTCAAACATTTTCATCTAATTTATTTATAACCATATATTATACATTTAATTGGTTTAAAGGTTTAGTTAGATAATATTTTTATCAGTTGACACAACATATTTTATTTTATTTTATTTTATTTTATTTTATTTTAAATTGATCTTAAAACATAGTAAACTTTCAGACGTTTTTACTTTAAAACCTCGTATTATCGTCCCATCAATGGGATTAAATTTAAATTAATTTCATCTAATTAAGTGATTAGTATTTGTAAAAATAGAATAAATATTTTTTATCATAATTATTTATAATTGCTAATAAGACCAATTTTTTACCCAGAAATATAGTGAAAGAAATTAAAATTAATTATAATTACTAAGGTAAAATTAAGCTTAATAAAGGACTAAACCTTTAATTTAAGGGCCCAAATTACCTATACACTTATCCAACACCCATTGGATGGAAATACATAATACATGAACCTGAAATTCATATTTTATTTTAAGACACGTGTTAGGTAAAAACATGGGTACACATATCTTCTTTTCAAAAATACCAAGTGAGTCATTCTCCAACCTAATAAAAGACCACAAACTCTCCCACTTACGCACACATATAAATCCACATTGGATAAACAAAACTCCGACCAAATATTCTCCCAACATATCCCATCTCAACCTAGAAGCATCCTATTTGGCATAATTCCACCTAAGGATCCCTTTTGGAACAAACCAAAGAGAGTTGCCTGATTAAGAGGTAGCATCTTTTATTAAGCTATTTAGTTTTATTTCCAATCTCCATTACATTAAATCTTTTTATTCTATTTTTATATATCAAAAACAAAATATTAAATATAATCCAATGTTTTTTAATGAAGTTTTATACCTACACTAACAAATAATTCCATCTAATGGGTAATGAACATATTGTTTCTGTGCACGGTGAACTACAGCCTCATGAAATGATGATTGTTCGTTTTTCCCTTAAAAACATTCATACTCAGCCATTATGATTGAAAATATATTTATATGTGACATATATGATATTTATTAATTCCTTATACTTATTTATTCCATTAATAATTTCCATTTTGGGTTAATATGATAACATTGTTTGGGGAAGTGTGGACTACCACCCCTTAAAGCAATGTTATTCGTTTACACAATACCTGGAATGTAGAAAATTTGTTTATAATTATTAATATGAGATATAAAAATAATAATATTATATTAATTAATTAATTAAATTTCTAAATATATATATATATATATTATTCTTATTATTACCCATTCACACACTTAAAAAGTGGTAATGTTATTCGTAGACGTCTGGACTACCACCTCCTCGACATGATGTGATTCCTTTGCCATCACAAGAATTATATATATAAGTTTATGTGATTAAATAATTTTGTATTGATGATATAATGATAATTCTAGAAATATATTGTGTGAATTATATTCATTGCACAATGATCATTGAGAAATATGAACGTTACTCTTGCGTACGTACGACCTTCCATCGCCATGATTATAACATTGACTCATTTTTCCAGAACTATATGTAATGATTTTTTTTAAAAGAATACTTGATATATATATAAATATATATGTATATATATATATATTAATTATGTCACAATTGTTATTATAGATATGTTATATAATGACCCATTGGACCATAGTTGACCTAGAAATGTTTTTTCGACACATAAACCGAATTTGGTCTAAACACCATACATCGACAGAATTATTTAACTAATTGTATACCACATAGTAAAAATTTAAATAAAAGGAGCGATAAACATGAAAAAAATTTCCAATCAGGTATAAGATTAATTTATGTTTATTATATAGGACGTTAATGGATGTTCAGCTAAAAGGAAACTCAAGGTAAAGAATTTAGTCTCAATTTACATTCCATTGAGTCTTATTTGTCGTTATACAACTAGTTTCTTTTATATGGTGTATATACTACTATTTTTCATTAAATATAATGAATATCCATACTCTAATGAGATTATAAATTTCATTTAACTTTATTCCTTCATGAGGATTCTAATTTAAAATTTTTCTAAGTGGTATGGGACACTTTGTAATGTTTAAAGATTATTTTCCTATTGATTAATTTTAATAATCTTTCAATGGTATTTCCATTTGAGAAAACTGTATGAAAATTGATGAATAAATTCAGTCATTTTACTCTCCTATGTTTATTCCAGAACTTTTCAAAATATTAGTACCATTTTTCCAGCCTTTGGTACTCAAAATGTTTTTGAAAATTCTTTTTAGAAAACCAGACTTCATTTATCTTTTTTGTCAGATAACATGTTCTCTTTTAAAAACCATGTTATATAACAATGTTTTCAAAAATGTTCTTAGAATGATTGGGTAATGGAATTTTCACCCTTTTTTTCTATTACCAATTTTTCCAATGGAATCTTATTATATCTGTTGGCACCAAAAATTGGGAAGAGGAAGAACAAATGGACAACCCTTAGGGCTACCTCACGATGCTCGCATGCAGAGCCCCGAATCTCCATGACCGGTGTGAAGCTCCCCCTTTGAAAAGCCACTGTGGAACGAGGAGGTGGGAGGCTCTGCAAGATGGATTGATGTTTGTGAATCTGCCGCAGAGCAAGGAGGCAGGAGGCTCCATGAGCTGGATTGAGGTTTGTGAAGTCGCTGTGGAGATAGGATGTGGGAGGCTCTGTGGGCTGGATTGATGTTTTTGAAGCCACCGCGGAGCAAGGAGGTGGGAGGCTCTACAGTTATGACAAAGTTCCACATGTCTTCACACCCATCCAGCTCTGCTTCGCGGCACCTCATGCCTATAAATATTGGGCTCCCCTCGAGCCCAAAAGAAAAAATCCTCCTACCTTTCTCCTTCTTAGCTCTCAAATTGTGATGCAAATTTTTCCTTACAAACCATGTTCTCTTCAAGGTACTTTAACATTGCCAAGTGTATTCCCCTTTGCTTGGATTCAACCCCTCTTTGAATAGGGATGAACTTCGCAGAGCTCCTGGGCCTCCATAAAGGAAGGGGATCCCCAAGTGGACTCGGGTCTTCGCATAGCACTAATTCTTCGCGAAGGACCCTCCATGAACATGTAACCCACATGCTAAGGCAGGGTCACTATGCTTTGCGAATCACATTTATTAGTAATGAAATGATTGGCAGGGAACTATTTCATCGTGAAGCACTGCTCCATGAATGCCTTTCCACTTCGCAAAGCATCTTCTATATGCACTTATTCCCTATGCCTAGGCTTGGACACTTCACTTCATGAATCATACCCCTTCATGAAAACCCTCCACTACATGGAGAACCAGAGCATCACGAAGCTTCTACCTGTGAACCCCTTTGCTCTGTAACTCCTCTTCCCATGCGACCCTCCAGGTTTGCATGAAGTGATTTCAAAGTCCATTGGTTGGTGCTTCCAGTTGTGTTTCTTGGCCTTATGCTTCTTTACATAGGCACGCTAATGGATATTGCTTCTATGAATAGCCATGCTAACATGATACCATCATTGGATTACTCCACGGCACCCCCCTCACCACAGCATTGTTGATGCCTTCTCTTCCCCAAGGGTGGGTGGGTATCAATTATGTAAGTAATAGGGGTGCAGAGTGAACCCACCTCGTTCAAGATGTAGGACGTTAAACTAAAAGCATGATTTTCCTCAACAAATGATGTTAAACTGTGACCCTGCCCCATGCATCATACGTGGGGCACCCCATCTCGGACATTCTCTACGCCCACTGGTCTCCATGGGAATGAAATCTTCCCTACATGGAATGAGATCCTCTTTACTAGGGCAGCGTCTCTCCACAGGGAAAGGGTAACCACCTTGATGTAGCCCTTGGCCTTTCTTGTGGGAGGCAACATCCATGCACCTATTATCTTCTTCCTATCCAAAGACCAGATAGGGGGGAAGGGCACCGAAACTCTCCTCTCTTCCATGTTAAATACCTCTCCCACTGGGCTTTGTTTCCACCCGGGCCTCCATCTTGGTGTAAGTCCCAATCTTCATCCTCTCTAGGCCATGAACTATGCATAAGCCCCTTTTCCTTTTTGGGATGCTAACCACATGTAAGCCCCACTACACTTCCCACAGACGCACCTTTCATGATGTGATCATCAGGTATTTGATGCCTCTTGTTTCTCACACCGAGCACGACTCATGTGGGATTAGAGTAAGAATCGACCATGACATCCTCTCTAGTCCGCCTGAGCATGTAATCCCCAACCCATATCTAACTATGTGTACTTTGATCATTTCCAAGTCAGGGTACGTAGGAACCCTCCAAGAGGTTCAATACCAACACCTATTGGTCCCGACCCCCTTCACGTCGGCTCACCAACACCATCCCGAACTACGTATACTTTGATCCTTGCTAATCTAAGGTACATAAAAAATCCTCCCTAAGGATAAAGCCCACAAAATATCGGTCTTGAATACTCCATGTCGTCCCACCCTTGTCTTTAATGATGTTAAATTGTACACCCCTTTTGTCCCACATGAAACTAAACAGTCCCCTATGAAATGGTATGCTATTGTCAACCCCAAGCAGCGGTAATCCATTGTAAACCCCAACCCATCGGTAATCCATTATCATCCCTTTTGTTGGGACCTCCATATCTGGTTCATCCTTGCAGTTTCAGACCAACCCGATCCTGCTAATCACACATAATCCCTAGTATATCATCGGGTTGTTGTCCTCTACGCACACCCTGATTATGTGGCCCATTTTGAACTATGTGTACTTTGATCCTTAGAAAGGAAGGGTGTGTAGGTCGCCTCCCTAAGGTTCATTCCCAACAACTAATGGTCCCAACCACTTCACATCATTTCACCACACCATCCCAAACTACGTGGAATTTCATCCTTGGCAAGGCAGGGTACATAGTACACCTCCCTGTGGTTCAAGTCCATCACCCATGTCTCATCCTAGTCTTTCCCTCGAGCCTATGGGTTTCATGAAGTTCATGCCCTAACCCGTAGGTTCCACATCATCTGGGTCCCCTCCATATCGGTCACCTCCTTAGGTGTATCATTGCCTCACTGAACTATGTAGACTTTTATTCCCTTCCATGGCGATACGTAGGAAGTCTCTTCGAGTATCAATCCCAACATCATTGTCGCCCTCACATTGGATTTGTCTCATTCCCCCACCACATCATTCAACTCTCCATCATCCATCCTGATTGTTACCTGGGCCACCACATCCCAGTTAGATAACATCAAGTCACCTCTTCACTGCTCTCATCAACAACATGGAAACTAACCACGCGTTAGTCCCATCATCAGTGTTTCCTCGAGGGGTTTCACCAATCTGATCCACTCCAGTCAGTGTTCCGATTAGTCTGATCCATCTCTGATAGACATTAAACTCGCGGCATTCCCTATGTTAAACAAGGGAAGCTGAGGAAAACCTCATAGACATGCCTATGGAATATAATTCCCCGCATTCAACGTGGGACACCTCGGGCTTCTGTTCCCTCGAGAATCCCTATCATAAGGGGAAGAAAACCAGACGTGCCAGTGTTCCAGTATCCAAACATGCCAGTGATGTCCAACATGACTAATCCCCCAAAAAAAGGTTACGACCCAAACCAGACCCTTGGAATGTACTAAATGAAGCAGTATGATTAACTGGCATCTATAAAGATATGGCACTATGAAGAGTTTCACGAACAACATCTTCAGTATATAAGGGAGACCCAAACTAAGTAATGAGTTCCAAGGAGGAATCCGTAGAAGGAGGACCAGACATCCCATAATCCCATTTCAATCAAGGAGAAAACATCCCTAAACAAGCGACGGATGCCACCCACCTTTGGAAAGTGGGAATGCCTGGCAACAAACTGCTCGCCCTTGTCCTTCGAAATAGACAGATGTGTGCACCCCGATGAAAGTTTCAGAAACAGAAATGGTGAATCCAAAGTGAAGTTCTTCTCCTCAATGTGAATATTAGTAGTGTTTGAGATATCAGTAGACTAGCGTGTCACCGGATCCATTTATCTAATGCCACGTCTTTCCAAGCAAATAGCGGGCCTGGCGTGAAACTCACCCGAAGTCGGGGAAGTTAAAACATTGGACATCTCGATCTATGATGTTGTCATCATGGATATTTCTTACCAGTCATGGAATATGGAATGATGATGGGGAACTAGATATTTATTTCCTTTTTTCAGTGCTAATGGTTTAATATTCGTTACATACAAGGCCCAAGCTGTTGCAATAGGAAACTGATCATCGCCCTTCCACCGACGCAGGGGTAGGGAAAGCAATAACACAAAAATCCCACGTGGATCCATCACTTCGGTGACAGATTTTACAACCACAGCTATTGGGCGCCCACACCCCATGTCCATGTCTGAATTCTTTCAATGAAGGGTGATAAGTGACCTCATCTGCAGATATGGGGAGGGGGGATTATCCCGACTCGGGATATGGCCTTTCAAGATTTAGAGGTGTATGTGCCTCATCACCCCCCCCCCTAGGGTCATGAAGGGATCCACTACTCCCCACTCCGACGTACAACCATTTCGGGAGCCTCTCCCCGAAACGTTTTGATGACTCCCTCCCCTACGCTGATGAGGTTGGGGATATCCAAGCATGCCCGGTTGGGATCCCATTTCTAGGGGGCCCAAGGAGGGCCCCCACCACACTGCACCAACATTGACACTCGACCCCACTAGTCAAGGAGAAGGTAATCAATGCGCATGCACCATCGACCCCAGTCTGACTGACCCGTCGCCAGTGTTGGGCGTTGGTCAAGGAGGACACCTGCCAAGGGGCATTAACACTAGAAACTACCATGGATCGTGCCACCGCCAACATATATCATTAGACCCCTTTCTATGATGAGGAATGGAACTCATATACTTGGGATGGATCGAGTCCCCAAACAACCCACGGGCAGGCTAGGTTGACTCTCTTGGTCACCGGTGCAGGTAGTGTCTGTCGCGGACCGACCCGCGGCAACAACCCCAAGTATGGAGGCCCTCCCCATACCACCACCATCGAGAACGCCGGTCCTCCCCACTTCCAAGTTCGACATGGAGGTCCACCACATTCCACCTTCAATCTAAATGAGGGTACTCTCTAAGGAAGTTACACTTATTATGGGAGTCTCTTCCACACTCTTAACATCAGGTACGGGGTAATTCTTCCTTCCATCGGCAACTGGCGTGGAGATGTTATGCATCCGGTAAATCTCTAATGTGGTGGCCTCCCCCATGTATTTATAATGGCTGGAGAAGGTCCTCCACACCTTAGTAATCGAAGGAGTGAAGGTAAGCCTCACTTCATTGACATCCCACATGGAGGTCCTACCCGTGTTCAGATTGACCAGTATGAGGACCATATTTGCGCTGACCCTTCCAAAGGAAACAAGCATGGAGGTCCTACCCATGCTCTTATCAGCTCCAGTGGAGGTCCTACCTGCTCCATTAATTTCCACGGAGATTCCCTCCACACATCAGTCAGTGGACACGGAGGTCCTACCCATGTTCCCTTTGATATATGTCAAGGTGCTTCTCGCACCCCAACTCACTCAGGTGGAAATAATCTCCTCTCTAGAACCAGTATGGATGAAGGTCCACCTTGGGTAGAAAATATTCCCTATCCTGGAGAACTATCCTAGGGAAGGAGGGCAGGTCGTCGCTTCCCTAAAAATAATTCCAAGAAGATTCAGACCGAGATTAAACCAGTCTGCTTCTTAGATTTTGAGGCGGAATATGACTCAGTGATGGAACCCTCACCTAGATCCTTCATGTCAAGGGTCGGGGTAGGAACAAGGTACATCAGCCTCATACTTCCAAAATGTGAGGTCCATCAGATTCATGTCTCCCTCCACAGGTACATCTAGGAGGAAAAAAATTTGGAAGATCCACAGGTTTCGGCCATGTAATCACCACCATCAACACCAGAAGCATTCTCTACCTCAACCAGAGATCATAGAGATATATTCTGGGGAGCAATCACAAACGAGAAGAAATGTGGTCAATCGCTAGTATATGTAGTCCCTATGCCAGGAATTGTAGTCGTCAGCCCGTCATACCGTGATGTGGTGGCCAAGTCACTACAATCTTTGGAGGATAGACCGAGATGCAGCTGTGTGTCAGATCACTCGTCGTATTCTCCACCGGCTAGCCTACCATTTCAGTAGTCTGCTTCAGTACCGCTACAGGTTCCCCAGCCACCTCTGGTTGACAAGTGGGGAAATAAAGGGCCAGACCCTGAATCTGGACCAGGGAGCATGTGGGATATTCTCACAATAGACCATTTCCCAGAGTTGATTTGTCCAGTTGTAGCGCCAAATTTCAGGGCACCAGAAGAACTCACCCAGGAAGAGGTTGGATGCTTCCACCAAACTCTCAAGGTGAAACACTTCCGCCTTCATCATCGGCGAGTGTATTACCCAAAAATTCAAGTGCTCTTCAAAGACATCAGCCAACATTGTCGTTTGGTTGATTTGGTCTCACTCCTCGTGGCACAGCACCCTAAGTCACCAAATCTTCATTGGACCCTCCAACAACGATGTGTCCAGATCATTAATGTGCTCCACAGGATAATCAAGGAGGTTTATCCCTAGGTTCAAATCCATGGTTGGGGGTAGTATACAGCCCTCCATTTTAGTTCCATCGGGCGTCAGCCCGATTTTCCCAGCGACATAGAGGATATTCCTCTAGGAAGGGTTGTGGTTAACATGGTTGACTTGTCGGGGTGAGAATGATCTAGATCTTTGTGGAGAGGACCTACCCCCAAAGAGCGTTTCACACTTATTGGATCTGTTGGGATATATTACTCATCAACAAATAAATCTATTGGGTCTTCCCATGCCCACTGAGGCATTGCTCCTTAGCCGAAATCCCAAAAAGGGTATGGAACACCTCAGAGCCGTTAAACCCTCTGACCCATCTGGATCAATGCAGAAGGTGGATGATGATCCTAAAAAGTTCACGCTCTGTCATAAACTCACTGATCATAAGAAGATGGTCGACAACCTCTTTTATGAACGCGTTGTGGAGTGATGACTAGACTATGGTGACCCTTGGCTGGGGCAGCAGGGGCAGACACAGCTTCCCCCTGTAAAATTGCCACCAGGTGATCCTGACCATCCTATCTACACAAAAAGGGTTGAATCAAGAACTTATGGCATGACGGCGTAGTATGTGTCGCCCAATCCACCGGAGTGGCACGACAACCCTCGGGACCCATCTCAGGTTCCCCGAGCCACTCCACAGGTCGCCCCACCTGCCTCTCCTTGAGTAATTGGGCCTTTTTATCATGTTAAAGATCCTCCCAATGCATTTTTGGTCAGGGATCCCCATCACAATAGAAACCCTAGCCAGATGATCCCATGGTGGTGCTCATTGCCCGCCTCGAGGCGTTGGAGAATTGATAGGTGGCAATACTTCCTGATGGAAATCCAAATCCGGTGTGGGTGGATGATATGCTAGCACCCCCAGGTTTCATAAATCCCACTATTCTCCCATTAACTGGACAGGGGACCCACTGCAGCACCTGGCCAAATTTATCTCAAGGTGTGGACCCATGTTGGGAACTACAACGCTGCAACAAGTCACCAAACTCCATTGTTTTGTGCAGAAATTTTAAGGGAATGTTTTTGTATGGTACAACCAACTACCCATCGGATGCGTAACCAGTTGGGAAGACCTCCGTTGGATATTTTTCTACTAGTTCAGTTCCACCACTTGGAAGATGAGTATAATAGACCTCTTTATGTGCAAGTAGAGTCTTCATGAGCATGTTGCAGACATTGTTGCCTGGTGGAAAGGTCTCACATGCTCTCTTGACATACCACTGACTCCAGAGAAACTGCTGAAAATGTTAGTAGGAAATGTCAAGATAGATTTGGTCCCCTCTCGGATCATCGAGAACTACCCTGGGGGATTCTGAGACTTCTCTAACAAGGCCCAACACCTCAAAGAAGCCTTGCAACAAGCCAGCTAGGCACATCTGTTTCATCCTACAATCCTTCCGAGAAGGTCCACCAGAGCCGAGACCACTACAGTGGCCCAAATAGTGGGCCCCAGGAAACTAGAGTTTTTATCAGTGCAGCTGCCTCCACGGTATCGCAGAGTCCCTCCACCTCAGGCACAGCCTCCAGCCTAGTAGCACCCACCTCAAAATCAGAAAGCACCCCCACATAATGTGATTCCATTGCCCAGGAGAGATAAACAGGTCCCACATCTACGACAGGCTCATCCAACCTATCATCAAGGTCAGGCTCGCAGATCCCCCTTTCTAGATAAAAAAAACTGGACCTACTCGTTTAACGAGGCTCAAGTCCCCGGTTATTTCTGCAGTGCATTAGAGTAGGGGATTGTACGTTTTCTTGAATGTTGATAGCTAAAAGAGGTGAACCTCACTATCCTCTCTAATTACTTCCCCTATCACCGGATCTTGGGGAACATCCTTCAATAGTGCTATGTGTTTAAAGACTAGATTCAAGACTTGGTAGATAACAATATTGCCCGGTTAGGCCCAGCTCCCGCATAGGTGGCATGTTTCTTCATGAAACAAGTCAATAGCAGTGACATAAAAGGCGACTGGCATCAGGTTTATAACTATAGGTCCCAGAAGTATGACGATTGGATGGATCATAAGATAGTCTCATGTGCTCAGGGTATTATACGTGCACGCCTGAATCGATCCGAACCTTTAGAAGACACTGCTCCATCTACCGCTAGTACTTCTATGTTAACGGCTCAACCATCCTCTTCTTAGAAGAGAAAGAAACATTAGTGCAAGGTAAAACAAAGTCCCTCACCAATGTCGTCATCATCTCGTACTCTCGGTGACTTCATTCCCCTGTAGATAGTGATTCCTCCCAGAATTCTTTTAGTAGTGGATGACTCTTCGAGTGAATGTTAAGGGTAAACCTCAGTTAATACCGTAGAGATGGTAAATCCCTACATGATTCCTGGCATTGGGAGATTCAGGCGGTTCCTCCCAATGTTCCCAGCTGTCTCCAGTGTCGATGGAGTTGTGAAAATATGGGTCGTTGGAGTGCCTCAGTCATTACTTCTAGCCAGGTTGTTCATACTACCGATATCAGATAGCAGACCCATCATAGAGCTTAGTATGTGCAGCCTTTTCATTTAGTGTCATCAGGTCCACCTTCATTGCCTTTTGTGTTTCTTGATCAAGAAGAGCCACCTAGACTGCATCAGGATCAGCCACGCTCTACTACAGAATAGACTCAGTCATCTATCCCTCATCTGGTGGTCACTCCATAGTCTTCGACTAGTAAGCATCAGGATATTCCCAGCACCAGTCAGTTGTCGGTCCATCCAATGGGGCCTGCTATACCTCTTATCATAGAGCTACCTCTTGTGAGCATAATCTCACACCTGGCACGGAAGTATGATGTCCTCATGAATCTTTCTAGCATTCTAGAAAGGCTCTCTATCCTTGAGGCCCTTTTCCTGTCAACAAACATGCGTGCGGCCCTAGACGATGCTTTAAGAATCCCCCTCTAGTTTGAGAATGAGGTAGTAGTTGTAGAAGCCTTTCATGCTGAGGTGGTCGAGCATACTAAATTTCAATCCATCATCTCATTCTCTAGAGAAGATGAAGGATCTCCCATAGGGGGTAACATTCTCCCATTGTACATCACTTTACAGTTCAATGGTGTGGAGGTCCTTTGTTTTCATGTCAACATAGGCGCTGGGATAAACCTAATGCCAATTCAGACACTACGAAAACCGGGGTTCTCTGAGGATGATCTGAGTCCCTCTGACCTGAAAATCCAAGGTTATGACAGGACGGAATAGACACCGGTCGACAAGATCTTCTTAAGACTCAGTTCGGTGGCCTAGTTACCAGCCTCGAGTTCATCGTTGTCTCCCAGGAAATTGCTTACAATGCATTGATGGGTAGGTCGTGGCTCCACCTACATGCGGCAGTTCCTTCTTCATATCACCAATGCCTTAAGTACTCCATTAATGGTCGAGTGGGAATACTCCAAGGTGACGTGTCTCCCTTATCCTCTTGTGAATCCTGCTATTTAGATGCTGACTATTACAAGAGCAAGGATAAGCAGATTCAGGCTAATGAAGTTGAGCATGCTACGGCTGCAACCGACCCATGGACAGATCTGGATGATGCCTACATCTTTCCAATCCACTGATTGGAGGCTACAACCCTAGACATGGTACAATGCTTCATTGTTTATGGAACGAGGGGGGATAACACTCCAAAGTCTATGTGACTCTGTAAGATCACTTTTACTCCTACACGAATCTGGCTCAAGGGATCCTAGAGCCCCCTACTCCCATAAGGTATCGGGATGTCCTCCCTATGGCGACAGCAATACATCATAATTTCTTGTTTCGCCGGGTTGGGATAAACCGGCACAAGACGATGAACTTATATTTCTTTGATATCATCAAGAGTGGCCCCTTAGGTTAAAGACCAAATGGGATCAGATTGACGGCCTTCATCGCCATGGTTTCTGCAACACAAGAGTCCCTCGACGTAGTGTCCACCACCTCTCGGGCTGGTACCAGTCTCCCATCAGTATCTGTTGACTAATAGAAAACTCCTCCCACTAAAGATCACTCCTTCATAAGTGAATAATAGGATTTAGAGGATTCTCCCCTACCTTTGAAGAGGGATTCTACACCATAGTCGATGAACTGGTATAGGTGAACCTTAGTAGGAGGCGGATCTGAAGCCCACATTGATCAGTGCTGTTATGCCTGTCGAAGAGAAACAGAAGTACATGGACTTCCTCAAACAACACCATGATGTATTTTCTTGAATCTATGATGAAATTATAGGAATAAATCCTCATGTATCCATCCACCGCCTCGGTCTCCCAGCAAATCACCACTGGTTTAAGAAGCCTCCCAAAAAGATGCACCCTTCTCACGGTGTCATGCTCGAGGCAGAAGTTTATAAGCCCATCAGAGCCAATTTTTTAAGGAGGTACAGTACCCCCAATGTCTAGCCAACATTGTTCCAGTCAGGATGAATAATGGATAGATCAGAGTCTACATCGACTTCTGAGATCTCAACAGTTAGTGTCTAAAGGATGATTTTCCCCTTCCTATGAGGGATTTGTTGATTGATGCTACAGTTGGGTTCCAAGCTCTATCTTTCATGGATGGGTACTCCAGGTATAACAAGATCCAGATGGCCCCCAAGGAAGAGGACTCTACAGCCATCAGGGAACCACAAGGTATTTTCTATTACCAAGTCATGCCCTTAGGTTTAAAGAATGCAGGTACCATCTACCAACAGGCTATGCATCGCATATTTAAGCTGATCCTCGAGACATTGGTGGAATGTGATGTGGACGATCCGATGGTCAAATCTCACCTGTGTCAGTACCATCTCAAATACCATGAGAAAGTGTTTGGCTTTATTCGTTCTCATCACTTGAAGATGAATCTATTTAAGTGTGCCTTCGGGGTCACCTATGGAATGTTTCTCAGCTTCATTTTCAGATACAGGGACATCGAGATTGATCCATATAAGATCAATTCCATCATCCATATGTCTCCCCCAAGAAAACTATAGGATCTTATAGGTTTTGAAGGCCACCTATCCTACTTACGCCGATTCATCACTAATTTGGCCAGCAAGTGTAATACATTTTCTATTCACATGAATAAAGTCATTATCTACCAGTGGGACAAAGAATGTGAGACTGCCTTTGAGAAAATCAAGCAGTACCTACTCCAGCCTCTGGTCTTAATGCCACCCATCTTCGGAAAGTAGTTTTTCCTTTACGTGACCACCCTGGAATGATATCTCGGTGCCCTCCTTGCCCAGAAGAACAACGAGGGAACTGAGAACATTCTCTATTACCTCAGTTGCATGCTCCTTGATACGGAGACCAGATAGTCCCCTATAGAGAAGAGTTTCCTTGCGCATGTATTCAAAATACAAAAAAAAAGTGACATTACCTACAGCATCATGAGGTACAGCTAGTGTCTCGAGTGGATCTATTGAAGTACATCCTGAACTGACCAATGTTGACAGGATGCCTAGTTCAGTGGGCAGTAATCCTTTAGCAGTTTGACATCAGGTTTGTCCCTCGTAAGGCTATTAAGGGGAAGCATTGGACGACTTCCTTGCCACCCTTCTAGCTCCTGCGGACCTGTCCCTGGATCTCTGTTTTCTCGATGAAGTGATTCTCTCGGTAGATCAATCCATACCGTGCAAGAAAATTCACTTTGATGGTGCTTCTCGGAGCCCCATCGGTAGAAAGATCAATGACCCCATGCTCAAAAGAGTAGAAATGGGTATTTTCTTCATTACCCCAACATAAGACATTCTGTCATATTTATTCTTGTTATCTTAAGGTTGCACTAACAATGAGGCAGAGTATCAGGCTCTCATTACTGGCTTCGATCTGTCCCTCGAGATTGACCTTCCCCACTTGCATGTGAAAGAGGACTCTAAACTAGTCATCAAGTAAATCAACGGTGACAATGTCGTCAGAATGCCAGAGATTGTACCACTATTAAAAGGCACCCTCCAGTTGATGGCCCAGTTCCCATCTCGACCATAAGTCACTCATGTCCCTCGATCCCAGAATGATCAAGCTAACACCTTTCCATCCTATCCGCATCACTTGTGGAGCCCGAACAAAATGATATGATAATCCACATGGCACACCAGAGAGTCATTACTCATGTCACTCTATATGATGATGACAGCCTACAGGTAAAACACATTAACGTCGGCACCTCCACATCAAGACCTACAGGTCCCCCGGATGTGGTGATTGAGGTGATTCCCGACTGGAGAACCATCTTTTTTGAGTATCTACAGAATGGTAGTCTCCCGGTAGATCGGTCTATGAGTGAATTCGACATTGCGCGCTACAGTTTACTCTACCTAGTGGTCCTTTTCTAGAACAGATCCTCTACAAGTGTGGTTTTGATGGGGTTCTCCTCCATTTCATTCAAGGAGTATATATTTCTCAAGTCATACAGGAGGTTCATGTAGGTTCTTGTAGTGCTCATCATAATGGGATGAAACTATCTCACCAAATCTAGAAACTGAGGTATTTTTTGCCCCCTATGATCCATGACTGCATCGTTCTCCAAAAGGTTCCATTCATGCCAAATTCATGCCAACTTTGTGCATTAGCTGTCAGAGCCTCTCCACACAACCAAATACTCCTGGCCCTTTTTAGTTTGGGGACTCGATGTCATTAGATCATATCCACCAGAGACGGATAACCAGAGATGGCTCATCCTGGCCGCTATAAATTTATTGTCCATGTGGGTAGAATCAGTTTCACTAAAGGAGGTCAAGGCCCACTTCATCATTGACTTTGTGAGCTCCAACATCATCTACCGATTTGGATTCCCTCATGTCGTCCTCACCGATAACGACACGATCTTCTGGGTAGGTGAGCTGAAGAAATTGTAATCTAAGTACAACATCTATTCTAAACATACCTCCCTCTCCCATGCATAAGAAAATGGTAAGATCGAGGCATTCACCAAAACCCTCTCTAACATTCTGCAGAAAATGGTTGGTCAGAACAAGAAGAGTTGTCTGGACAAGCTCCCCAATGCCCTATGGGCTTATCGAATGATGACTCCTAACTCAACCCAAGTGACCCTATATTCCTTGGTGTACGGAACAAAGGCTATCCTACCCATCGAGATTCAGTTTCCTTCATTGTGAACTGTTGTCTATGATTAGAAAGCGCCAGATAAAGTAGCAGAAATCTATCTGGATTAGTTGGAGTGCTCGATGAGAATAGGCTTCTTGCCCTGCACAATATGGAAAGGCATCATAACAAGATAGCTAGATCTTTCAACAAGAATGTTCACCTCCTCTCTTTCTTTCAAGGCGACATTGTGTTTCCCTATGAACATCAATGATACATGGCAGGAAACAACCCAAGTTGGAGACCAAATGGGAAGACCCTACATCATTCACAAGGTTTAATCAAATGGTTCATACTCTCTAGTTACCATGGATGGTGAGTGTATAACTCCTCCCACAAATTCCAAGTTCCTCAAGCAATAATTTTCCTAAGTTCCAGGGTCCCACATGACCTTAAACTATATGGTACCGCATGACCTTAAACGGTATGGTCATGCACGACCCTAAACTGCATTATGGTTCGGCACGACCCTAAACTGCATTATGGTCTGGGACAACCCTAAACTATCTGGTCCTGTATGACCTTAAACTGTCTCATCCTACAAGTCATTAAACTGCATCTCCATAACTACATATGACTTGATTCTCATCCTCATGGGATACATAGGAATGCTCGGACACCTCATCCTGAGTCTATCCTCACGCTCTTCTTGTTTCACTACCCCTCCTCGGTGTAGTTCCCTTAGAAGATCCTTTGTGGTGCATCCTAAGCTTATTTGGCCCCACTCACGGCAAGATTGTGAAGGTCATGCCATGTGCCCCTCCTCATTCTTCTAATCTTCCCAAGTCCATACCGCATGATGTTAAACTGCATGTCCATTTCAGAACTATGTATTACTTGGTTCCCATTCTTATGAGATATGTGGGAATGCTTGGACATTTTGTCTGTAGGTCCATCCTCAAACTTTAGGACCTCCCATTGGGTTGAAACACATGGTGTGGTGTATGAATTTTCCCACATTCATGTCGAGTTCATCATGACCGTACCATGTATCCCTCCCCCTGAAGATCACCACCTTTTCTACCATCCATATTGACTTTAAATTGCATGTGCACATTTATGCTTCACACACTCACTGTACTTGAGACTCCATTATCATTCACATCTGATGGGATCCCCCAAATGTAATGGATGCTCAGCCCAATGTCTCTCCTACCATTACAGGACAACATCCTCGAGGGTTTCGAACAATCAATTAATACAAGCCCTGCATTGTGAATATGGCCATTGGTCGATGCTCATTTGTTTTCCCCATTTCTGGTCACACGATATGGATGTCATGTTTTGAATCTGGTCAACAGTTATCTTTTTTCATTGTCATATCCCCCATATGTCTCAAACATTGAGTGTAATGGTTCATTATACCTCACTTTCTCTCCAATCTTTATTCTGCCTCGAGAAGTAGTGTGAGTCCAGTTGTCATACCCCTATATGTAGGGGAGAGCCTAGTCCTACTCCTTGTTTCCCACACCCAGAATTTATCATGTGGGATTAGGAGCTGAGGTAAGGCAATACTCGCATGAGGGATCATATGGCTACATTTATCCAGGACTCCCAGCCTCAGGTCCCTTGACCCTTTCGACACCCTAGACCAAGTTCTCATCTAGGATTGTGTGGTGTGGTATGAACTCACGTCCTCATTAACATCAGGATATTTTTCCATGCCACACATATCCCCTTGAGACATCCCTCCTTCATTTATTATCATTTACGCAAGTACATGCCCCGCCATGCTTCGTGTGTCCCATCATTTGGGTTTCCACCATCATTAACTTCAAAAAGGACCCACGAATGGCATATATGTTAGACATAAGGGCACTCCTAACATTTTGGGACAACGCCGCCAAGGATCTCAAGCGACAAATTGGTACGAGTCACATGTTGCAAATATGGTCAACGATCGATGCTCAATTGTTTGCCCCATCCCTGGTTACTCAATATGGATACTATGTTGCGAACATGGTCAGCAGTTAACCTTGACCATCGTTGTCATCATGTGGTCTCCCACATAATAGGCATGGTGATTCACCCTTTCTACCCATCATTCCCATGCATATGACATTAAACTAGGCATATATGGTTTGATCCCTATGACCTTAAACTAAGAGCACCATCGTCACTGTTGCATGATGATAAACTGCACATTATCCTTCTCTAGAACTACGTGTGGCATGATTCCCATCCTTTTAGGATACATAAGACTACCCGAACGTCTAATTCTTCAGGTCCAGCCCCATCTCTTAGAAACCTCCTTATCATTCTGGCCCCTTGTCCTGAGTCTTTCTAGGGGAGGGTTACAGGGTGTGGTATGGGATTATGCCCCCATTCACGTCGACTTTATAACAACCACACCAAGTACCTCTCTCTCCTGAGCACCCTTCACTACCTTTCCCTACACTTATCTTTTTGAGCCATCTTCTCTTAATTTTGGGTCCCTAAACCATCTTTAGTGATTCACCAATGTTCCCAGGAGTACTCTGGTTCAGAACCTGTAGTGTCAGATTCTACATGGACATGATTTCCCCCATTTTTCATTCTTCATGTTCCACTTCATTTGGGATTTCATTATATTTCACATCCGAAGGGACCCACAAATGGCATGGATTCTTGGCCCAAGGGATCTCTTACGATTACAGGTCAATGTCCTCAAGGGTTTCAAACATCAAATTGATACAAGTCCCACGTTGTGAATACGGTAAGCGGTTGACACTCATTTTTTGTTCCCATTTCAGCTCACACGATATGGATGATGTGTTTCGAACATGGTCAACAGTTATCCTCCATCGTCACGCTAACCCCATAAATCCTTAAATTTATGTTTCATGATTCACATAATTCTCCACCTCATCATGTCCAAGTAAAATTTCGACACTCTTGGTATTATCCCTCAGTTCACATTCGCACGTTAGGAGGATGAAGTCGTGGTAAGGCTTCCTTTAGGGCTCCACATCAACTTCCCCTTTACGTGTATCCCATGTGTTGTAAAGACCTCTTCCGCCCTTTTTTCCCATACCGAGTTCGACACATGTGGTCTTAGGGACCATATTGTGGTTTGCGCTCACTTGGAAGATTTTCACTTCTTCATGGTCCGAGCTCTTAGACGTTAAACTAAGATCTCTTTATACGTCCTCTTTTTAGAAATACGTCTAGATTAATTCCCATACTCATGGGATATGTAAGAACACTCAGATATCTAGTCTTTGGGTCCAACTCATATTTCACTAATTATCACTTTTGTTCGTCCTTTTAGGTCTCAACTCTTATAGGATTTTTTGGTGTGGAGTTTGTGGGATTATGCCCTCATTCATGTCGAGTATACAACATTTTCACCACGTACTTCCCTTTTGAGAGCTAGTCTCTCCTTCCCCATATTCTCTAACCTTTTCAAGAACCTCGGAACGAGGGTTATTTCCTAGAATCGCATGTTTTGTGATGTGTACCTCATCCTCATTCATGACGATTATGATTTATCATGCCATTCACATCCCCTCTTGAACCTCATTTCTCCTGCATATGTTCAAGCCATATGACAGTAAAATGTAATGCCTAGTCCCACATGACTTTAAAATGTTGTGTCTGTACTTCATGACGTTAAAATGCATGGTCGGTCCCATCACATGACCCTAAAGTGTGACATTATCGTCCTAGCCACATGAAGAAAAATGGCACTGTAAAGTGGTTCCCTCATTCGAGAGGACATCATGTTTGGTATCAGTTACCCACCATACCATTTCTCAATTCCGGTATATGGATTGATTCTTGTGGTGAAGTTTGGAATCTCCATTCTAGGTCCATTACATCACAAAAAAAAACACACACATCCCTCCTAAAGGAAAAAACATGATCTATCAAATGCCGCTTTTTTTGGTGTACAGGCCAGACCTGCGTGACCATATTATCCCTGGCACTGGTACATTACCATTCCACTTTCAGAACTTCATATGGATTGATTCCCATTCCCATGTGGTATGTATAAATTTATGGGAACATTGCCTCTGGCCCAGCCTAACTTTCACTTTTGGTCCCTCGACCTAAAAGTTTCTCGGGGAGCACATTGTGGTTATACAGACTCCTATCATCCTCATTCACGCTGGGTTTAGTAATTAGTTCTCCATGATTCTTCCTCTTTCAGTTCCATCTATGGTCTAAGCTCTATGACCATAAACTAAGACCAATCCATTTCCTTGTCGCAAGATGTTAAACAACACGACATCTTCCAGAACTACATATGGCTTGATTCCCATCCTAATGGGATATGTAGGAATGCATAGGCATCTTTTCATGGGGTCCAGCCCCAGGAATCTAAAATATTTCCCCCTTTATTTATCCCCTTGGACCAAACTCTTTTGGGTACATGTGGTGTGGTTATTACCACTTGGGTTCTCATTCACATTGGGTTTTGCAACAACCACACCATGTGCCTACCTTTTCTTTTCCCAAACTAGTCCAAGTTTTATGACCCTAATCTAAGATCTCCCTAAGGGAACTGTGCATTGGGTTTGGCTACTTCGCTTCCCTACACACAATCCATTAAATCAATCCCCCCTTAATGGCCCATCCTACGACCTTAAGCTGGAAGCATGCAGCCCCAGGACCCTTATCCTTGGAAAGGGACTTGACTCCCTTTACCTGATACGTCTTATTTTTGTACTCATATGTGTTGTAACGAAGATCCTAATGTATGGAATTTTCATAGGGGCATTCACTTCATTCCATGTGAAAGCTTCTTGATCCCGTTATTTGGCTCCTCATTCTCTTCCATGTCTAAAGGGACCCCCTTTATGGGTTGGTCTCATGACACATTGGCTTACAAATCGTCTTGGTCCAGCGTCCCTGAGGACCTCAGAAGACATTTGCAACAAGTCTTGTTTTTCAAACATGATCAGCGGTAGACCCTCATTTGTCTATCCCCATTCCAGGATAACGTGGTATAGATGCTGGGTTTCGAACATGGTCATCAGTTATCCCCTATCGTCATGCCAAAATCTTTTTGGTATAGGTCTTGAGCATCATGATTCACATTTTTTCACTTCCATATGTTTAAGTGGAATTCCAACATACTCGGAATTACCCTTTCACACATCTAGGTGCATTAAGTAAGAAGGTTGGTATTATTTGGAAGTCATTCACCTTGCATCTCATTACCCCTAATGTGTGCCTCCCTATACTAGGAAACTCCCATCACTAATCCTTGTTTCCCATATCGAGCACAATTCACTCGGGCTTAGTAGTTGTGGTAGGATGTGTACTGGTGTGTCCATGCCACACATACCTTTCATCATCCCGCCTGACATTAAACTGTGATTTCAGAAACACGTGTGGCTTTGTTCCCACCATAATGGGATAATTTGGAATGCCTAGATAGCCTATCATGGGCCCAGTTCGGTTTTCACCTTCGCTCCCTTGAAATAATGATTAATTTGGGATTTTGTGGTGTGGTGAGGACTCTTAGGTCTCTCATTAACATCGGGTTATATACCACACCACACATTTCCTTTCTAGGTAGCCATTTTCTAAATGCATGACATAAAACATTGACTATACCCTGAACAAGTTCAGGATTCCCCATGTTAATCATGGGGTGTGTCATTTCCCTCATTAGAGATGATTCTCCCTGCCAGTTTTGGCCTCTAGCCATGCCATGCTTACAAACTACGTTTGGCTTCATTCTCATCCTTATGGGATATATAGCGATGCTCATGCATTCTTCCTTGGGCCCAACCCTAGGGTCATTAACCCTTTTTTCCCTTGGCCCCGATCACGGTCCACTCTCTATGACCGTAAACTAGGAGCCAATAGTTCATGTAACATGACATTAAACTGTTAACCTTGGTCTAGGAAGTGTGACTATAAATCTGTGTGCAACGTCTTAGTCATATGATGTTAAACTATTCCATTCATCATTTTCATCCATATGATGAAAACTACAAGGCATTCTAGGTCCTCTCTATAGAGTTTCTATTTGGGATTATGTTTGATCCTTGATCAGACCGATGTGCCCACTTAATGTATTTCCACCATGGTGGAGTAATTTCATGAGTGTTGGACCCCATTTGAACAACCCATTACTCCACCCCTCATGCTTCGCATACCCTTTATTCGGACCCTCTTCCTCATTCACATCTAAAGGAACCCCCTAATAGTATGGATGCTCGGCCTATGACTCGCCTTCAATCCTGGGATAACATTCTGAAAGACTAATGGATGACATTTCGAGTTAGGAACCGTGTTTCGAACATGTTCAGCGGTCGACCCTCATTTGTTATCCCCATTTTCAGCTAACGCAATAAGGATACTGTGTTTTGACCATGGTCAATAGTTGTCCTTCATTTTCACGCCATCCCTATAATGTTCTGAATCTTGGATATTGCGATTCACATTTTCCACTCCCCTATGTTTAGATTAATTCCAATGCCTCTGGAATTACCCCGCTCATGCACTAGAGCACATTGTGAAAATGGCAATTCGATTGATCAGAGACCTTCATTCTCCATTCAGGCCTCTCCCTTTCTTCCCGGAAATCTGGATTGGATGTTCAAACCCTGAATTCCAGAATCTTGGTTTGCACTCTTATATTTGGATGGAATAACAATGTGGTCATCCCTTGTTTCTCACATCTAGCCTGACACACATGAGCTTAGTGACTGATCGTCGAATGTTCCATAAATGTAACGGCCATGCAATAGAAAAATAATGAATAACAGAACTCTTTCATGCATCTTGCATAAATAATAAAATCATGAAAGTGTGTTCAAAAGTTACATGCATAACATTACCCAAGGATCAACCCCTCCCATGGATGGGTTGACCCCATCGAAAGATCTATGTAGCTCTGCCACCCTCTAGATTTTGGCGTCTAGTATTAGTTTTCACCTGTTCAATTCCCACTCCTCCTCGGCAGAAATGGGGCACAGTTCATCAGACACAATCTAGGACCACTCCCCATCACTCCGGACGATAGCCATCTTTGTGGTGGCTTGCTTAATATTCTCTTCAGCCTCTACAAGCTGAGCTTTCACCTATGATATGAGCTCTTATTGCACGGTTAAGAAAGAGGAATGCTCATATGCCTGGAAGTGTAGCCGTTGAATCTCATTTTCATCCTCCTAGAGCCTGTTGATGTTCACCGCTTTTATCCGCTGACAACCCACTCCAAGGTCGTGGTCATATTTCCAGATATTCTCTGCTATGAGATCCTGGATAATCATGTGAATACGTTGATCATCTACTCCCCCAGCGCATAGTTTGTGCAGACAGGACCAAAGCCTCCCCATCTAGTCTATCCATTGTGCTTGAGGGGTGTCATCGATGAAGCGCTTGATCATCCTCCTTGACCAGCGATAGACTATTTTGAAATCCTATTCATTAGTGGTCATCTCATTTGATTATATTGGGTTGGAAGGCTCATATTTGGGGAAATCCCCTAAGAACTCGTTAGCAGGGTCTGCATCTGGTGGTTGATCGGGTATGGTAAGACTTATTCTGTCTGATCGATCTTCATCGTCGGATCCCACATCAATAATCTTAGGCTCTTCCCTACTAACTGTCCCACCAGTTATTAGGAGTGCCTCATCTTGGTCATTTTGGGCACATTCTTCCATGACCACCAGTATTCCTAGGGAAAGGCACTGCCAGGAACTCCGACCAACCTTGCCAAGGCAGCCCACACCATTCGAAAATCTGTGCATAAAAAAAAGGTGCACAGACATTAGTTAACCTAATTAATGGGTGGCAGTCATAAGTTCCATAAAAGAGACTTACAGAGATTAAATAGTTGGTCTCACTCATGGGTTGTTTCCATTGGGACCCCAAGTCATGGCCCTTCGTATATTGTCGGTAAGCCTGAAATCTCTGTAAGAACCACCTCGGGTGGCCTAGACCTACTGGACACGGTAATCGCCATATCCGTGGGCATTGGTCCTAAAGTACCCACATCTGCATCTATTGATGGGTGGGAATTAGTTTTGCATTTGAGGCCCTCCTGCAAAATTCATATATTAGTCAGGAGTCCAAGTAACCTGGAAGCGGATCCCAGGTAAGGGACTTAGGGTTTAACTTCATGGGCCTCCACAAACTCTTCATGTTCAGGGTCTAAATCTCCAACTTCGCCATCCTCTAGATGGCTCCCTCTACCTATCTCCACCCCTAAGGATGATTCGTCCGATTCTTCCTACAGAGGGAAGCACTCCCTCAATTCCATAGCTGATAATTATGGAGGGTCTATTTGATCTATCAATACTTTTACCTGATATGTCATTGGATGTGGGGCACCTCAGGAATGTAGAGAGTCCTCCAACTTCGCCAGGTATTGCTCTTCCTCTTCTGGGGGTACTATAAATCCGACCCTAATAGGGCCAATTCCTGGAAAATCCATCCTGAGATGGCTTAGGTGATACCACATCTCAGATGGGTGAGGAATTTCTAGTTGACATCCTAGATGTCCCAAGCTTCTGAGAAGACAGTGTTCCTCAGCATGTCAATATGGAAGCCGCTTCCCTAGAGCCCGAGTGGATATCCTGCGAAACCCCCGTGGTAGCCTCCCTTTCGAATGACTATGCTCCTCTGGGAATGCCAGGTCTACCGCCACCACTGGATCTGATGCTACCTCCCCATCGACTGGTGCGAGCCTCACTGCCACTGCAGCCCCACCACCACAAGATGACCTTGCAGCCTTTTGGCAACAACCTCAAGGTTGGGGAGGCACCCCATCGCTGGCCCGAATGGTTGGTTTCTTTAGCATCTCCCTAGGGTAGGCCGCCTCCCAGCTTTTTGTGTACTCCTTCACTAGTCCAAAGATGGTCATGGGCCAAGGCAGCTCATTCCGCATCCTCTCATCTTCACGTGTGAACATGATTTACATCTACCTCCTCACACATGGGCGGTCCTCCTAGCGCACCCCCAAATAGACCTGTGGGGTCAGTCACTGCATGAACCAAAATTTCCTTGCAAATCAGTGTGGGGTGTATGGCTCACAGAGGGACTTGCGGTCCACCCATGCTACCAGGACTCCACCTCGAAATTATAGTATATAGGATCGATGTTGATCTATTCCCTGGCCATCATAAGTGAACATACCTATTGGCAACGAGAATGGGTGTAAATTGAACTCATATGCCTTCTAAACCCAGTTCAGTACTGCCTGCATGATCATCTTGGCCAGAAATCTCCCTACAACATTCATAATGGACTAGAAGAAGTTTGATCCTAGAGGGGAAAAGGGGTTTGGATATTCATATATCCCCCTAACATGCGCCACTATCCACCCATATAGGTGGCGGAATGGGCCACATATTCATCTGTGGCTTCTTACCCTCACTGATATTCCACAGCATCTTGTATATATTGGTGAGCATCAGGATCCCGAGGTTGACCCATCCTCCTGTTTCCAGCATGGAATCCATGATAAACATGCTCGGTCGGACACCCATGTTCGTGTCTCTCACTGGAAGGATCTAACCGCAGATGAGCACTGCAATGAATGCAGCCAACCAGACTACTAGTTGTTGCTTAGTACTAACACTGAACCCCCACATCTTCCACTAACTGTCCTCTAAGATCCTCCAGTACGAGTTCTCCTTGCCTCGTTCATCCCCCTTCAGGAAAGACTGAGGCCTCACAGGGCACTGCATATTTTCTGGGAAGTTCAAGAACTGCTTGAACCATGATTTGAAGTGGACATCCCTCACCGACTGCATTTCCTCTCCCAGCACTAGGTTCATCAATGCCATCACTAGTGGTGGCATCTGCTCCAGATCCTCCCACACACCCATAACATAGAGGAATGAATCATACATCGCTCCCAGTATTGGAACCCCTGATATTTGATGCAGGTCCAATAAATTGATGCCAACATCTCCATGGTTCAAATAGAAGGTATTAGTACCTGACGACCCAGAAACTCTGGTATTAGCTGCTTTGGTGGATAAATATAGAAATGGGAGGCCCAAGATGCCTCATATAGGCCCAATATTCTCATCTCTACCCTTAATTCCTCGCACGAGGCACCTACCCAATAGGCCTAGGCCCAGTCATCTGTGAAGTTTCTTCCCTGGCGCAAGTCCCACTCGTCGGACCACCCCTTCTCCGAGTTCCTCAGGGATTCCATCAAGATAGTATGGTACTTCGGGGGATATGTCTCTAGTTGTGGTTTCTTCCCACTGATTTTGTTCAAATTATTGTACAAACAATCAGCATTGAAAGGTTTGAAGTCCTCCCGGGCATGGTCGTCCGCCGCCCTAAACAATAGGCGCTCACATGGCATTCTCCTAATCCAGTAAGCTGACTCATCCCTGCTCGCTTCAGGGATGAAGACGTCATCCCTTAGGCCAAATCCCTATAGAGGCATCCTTCTGCACGATGGGTAGACCTTACGGCTTTCCGACAGTAGTTCCACTAGCGAATTATGGTCAGAATGCCTACATACAAACTCCCCAATACACAAGTTATCCATCATTTCCTCTATCCAAGACGCATCCAAAAGGACCCTCCTGATAGCTTCTTGGTTAGCCATTCAGTCTTTGGAACTTGGATTTTTTTGGTTCTGCTTCATGGAGTATGATCATGAAGATCATTCACGGAGCTCAGTCCCAACAAAAAATTACAGAGCCCTGCCCTGACCTTCAGTCACAAGCTGCAGAGCACACCGTCATGGAGTCAAAGACTCATTGTACACCGTGAAGAAAAAAGCCTGATTCGCATAGAGTAATCACGGAGTATGTGGATCTTTGAAAATTGAGGGAGCTATGTTCCAAAACATAGATGTGAGAAAGGATAAAAGAGAGGTCAGCCTACCCTATTTATAGGCGATGACACCTATGCTTTGTGGCGCATCTGATCGCGGTGAGCTTCGCGGTGTACTCATCTCGTGCGTCTCCTCTCCACCTCACGAGCCTCCTTTGTGAGTCTTCTTCGCTATTGACTGAGGAATTTTGGTGATTTTCCCTCATAAATTGAACCTAGTTTTCTCCTCAACTCCAAGTCGAGGAGGGCATTTTTTGGTGCCAAAATTTGGGAAGAGGAAGAAAAAATGGACATCCATTGGGGATGCCTCATGAAGCTCGCCCACGGATCCCCGTAGCTCCACGGCCGGTGCAAAGCTCCCCCTTTGTTAAGCTTCTATGGATCGAGGAGGAGGGAGACTCCGCGAGCCTGATTGAATTTTGAGAAGCCACAACGGATCAAGGAGGCGGGAGGCTCCGCGAGCTAAATTGACGTTTGCAAAGCCGCCGCGGAGAGAGGAGGCAGGAGGCTCTGTGAGTCGGATTTACATTTGCAAAGATTCCATGGAGTGAGGAGGCGGGAGGCCTTTCAAGCTAGATTGACATTTTTGAATCCACCTCGGAGCAAGGAGGCAGGAGGCTCCGCGATTTTGACAAAGTTCCACGTGTCTTCATGCCCAACAAGCTCTAATTCACGGTGCCTCTTTCCTATAAATATTGGACTCCCCTTTAGCCCAAAGGATAGATCCTCTGACCTTTCACCTTCTAAGCTCTCAAATCATGATTTGAATTTTTCTTTGTGAACCATGATCTCTTCAAGGTACTTTAGCATTCTGAATTTCCTTTCCCTTTGCTTGAGTCCAACCCCTCTTCAAAGAGGGATTCCCTTCATGGAGCCCACGGGCCTCCATGACGGAAGGGGATCCCCAAGGGGACTCGGGTCATTGAGAAGAACTAATGCTTCGTGAAGGACCCTCCATGAACATGTAACCCACATGCTAAGGCAGGGTCACTATGATTCATGAATCACATTTATTAGAAATGCTATGCTTCACAGGGAACCCTTGCTTCGCGAATCACTGCTCCAAGAATGCATTACCACTTCGCAAAGAACCTTCTATATGCACTTATTCCCTACGCCTTGGCTAGGAAAATTCACTTTTCAAAGAATATCCCTTTGTGAAGCCCCTCCAATACATAGATCACCAGAGCTTCATGAGGCTTCTACCAGTGAACCCCTTTTCTCTACAACTCCTCTTCCCATGCGACCCTCTAGGTTTGCACGAAGTGATTTCAATTTCTATTGGGCGATGATTCCCATTGTGTTGCTTATAATTATGATTATTCTAATAGGCACGCTAATGGATATTACTTATTTGCATAGCCACACTAATGTGGTCCCCTCATTGGATCGCTCCACGACACCCACTCACTATGGCATTGCTGATTCCTTCCCTTCCGCAAGGGTGGGTGGGTATCTATTCTATAAGTCCTAGGGGTGCGGAGTGAAGCCCCCTCGTCCATGCTGCAAGATGCTAAATTTCCAAGCTCTGTCATCCTTAGTACATGATGTTAAACTATGTCCCCACCTCATACATCATACATGGGGTGCCTCATCTCAAACATTATCTACGCCAACTGTTCTCCACGGGGGGAAATATTCCTCACATAGAATGAGATCCTCTTTGTTGGGGCGACGTCTGTCCACGAGGAAAGGGCTACCACCTTGGTGTAAGACCCTAACCTTTCTTGTGGGAGAAAGCATCCCTGCTCCTCCTATCTTCTTTTTGGACAAAGACCAGAGCGGGTGGATGGGCACTAGAACACTCCTCTCTTCTGTGCCAAATCTCTCTCCCACTGGGCTTTGTCGCCACCCAGGCCTCCATCCTGGAGTAAGTCTGAAACTTCATCCTCTTTGGATTGTGAACTACGTATGAGCCCATGTTTAATTTTTGGCCCACTAACCACGTGTAAGCCCCACTCTACTTCCCACGGATGCACCTTTCATGACGTGATCATCAGGTTCTTTGCTGCCTCTTGTTTCTCACACCACGAACGACTCACATGGGCTTAGAGTAAACATCAACCATGACATCTTCTATGGGCCTCCTTAGCGTGTAATCCCCAACCCATACTAAACTACATGGACTTTGATCCTTTCCAAGGTAGGGTATGTAGGAAGAATTCCATAGGTTCAAGCCCAACACCTATTGGTCCCAACCCCCTTCACGTTTGGTTACAAACACCATCCCGAACTATGTGGACTTTGATCCTTGCCAAGGTAGGGTACATAGGAAGCCTCCCAGAGGTTCATTCCCAACACCCATTGGTCATGAATAATCCACGTCGGTCCACCCATGTCCTTCATGATGTTAAACTATGCGCCCCTTTTGTCTCGCATGACACTAAACTATCCCATATGCAGTTGTAATCCATTTTCTACCCCATGAAGAGTTAAGTCATTGTCAACCCCAACCCAGCGGTATGTTGTTGTCGTACCTTTATTTGGGACCCACAACTCTGGTCCATCATAGCGGTGTCAGACCGACCTCAGGATGCCAACCATGTGAAATCCTTAATATATCATTGGGTTGTTGTCTTCTGCGCACACCCCGATTCTATATCCCATTTTGAACTACGTGGACTTTGATTATTTCCAAGGGAGGGTATGTAGGATGCCTCACTGAGGTTCAATACCAACACCTAATGGTCCTGACCACTTCACGTCGGTTCACCACACCATCTCGAACTACGTGGACTTTGATCCTTACCAAGGAAAGGTACATAGGACACCTCCTTAAGGTTCAAGACCATCACCCATGTCTCATCCTGGTCTTTCCCTCAATCATATGTGTTGACGGAAGATCATGCCCCAAACCAGCGTTTCTACTCCCTTCGGGTCCCCTCTATTCAAGTCACCTCCTTAGGTGTCCCATCACCTCACCAAACTACGAAAACATTGATTACCTTCCATGGGGATACGTAGGAAGTCTCTTCGAGGCTCGAAGCCAACATCATTGTTTCCCTTGCGTCGGCTCTATTTCATTCCCCCACCACTTCATTCAACTCTCCATCTTCTATCCTGATTCTTACCCAGGCCGCCACATCTCGGTGAGATCGTTCCAATTCACCTCTTCATTGATATCAGAAAAAACCGGGAAACTAACCATGCATCAGTCCCAACATCAGTGTTCCTTCCAAGGTTTACACTCATCTGATCCACTCCAGTCAGTGTTCCGATCAATGTTCCATCATCCAGACACACCAGTGATGTCCAACGTGACTACTCCCCTGAACGATGGTTTATACCTGGACCAGACCCCTTGGAATGTCCTGATAGAAGCATTTTAATTAACTAGCATCCATATAGATATGGAACTGGGAAGAGTTTCCCGAACAATGTCTTAAGCCTATAAGGGAGACCCCGAATAGGTAACGAGTTCCAAGGATGAATCCGCAGAAGGAGGAACCAAACATCCCATCATCCCGTTTCAATCAAGGATCAAACATCCCTGAACAAGCGACGAATGTCACCTGCTTATGGAAAGCGGGAATGCGGGGAAACAAACAGCACATCCTCATCCTTCGAAACAAAGAGATGTGCACGCCCCAACGAAGCCATCAGAAACAATATCTTTCTAAACAAGGCATTTTTCTAACCTTTTTACTATGAAAAAGGAATGTTATTTTTTCTTGTATGACATGTATGTATTTACCCATCATCATTCCTTCAAATCCTCCTTTTCATTTTTAAAAGGTTAATTTTAAAAGAAAATATTTTAATATGTTATTTTCAATGAAATTGTTTTTAAAATGGTTTTTTATAATAAAAGGATATTTTCTTCATGAATTTTTTAAAATATCTTCTTACAATATTTATATTCATAAATGATAACATCCCTTTATTTTACATTACATTGGATATTATGTATTGATACCATACTTATTACTCATTTGGGTGGTTTAGGATTGATTAAGAAATGTAATGTATTCACATTAACTTTCATGAATTTTTTATTATTCCCCTTGAAATATTAAATCCCGAGTGATCATTGAACATTGAATTTCCCAAAAATTATCCATTTCATTTATCATGGATATTAATATTTCTGAAATCATATACCATTTTACATACAGTGTCTACAATGACAGTTATTTGATTATTTTGGGAAATATTGATAATTATGTATTCTTTATTCAATATAGATATTTGATAAGGTATATTATTTATTTCAATAGTTTTATATGAGGAATTCATTGGATATTATATAATGAGAGGATCATAAAATTTATATAGATTCTTGATGCATCAATAGCTTCCCATGGGAAAAATAAGATGAAAAAATTAAACAGGTTTCTATCATTAGTTTTAACCATCTTGTGAAAGGTCATGATGGTATAGGTTTTCATGTACATCAGACATGATTTTAATTAAGAAATAATTTCCCTCAATTAATTTTAGTTAATATTTATCATTGAGATTTTTCTTTAACATATCTATGGATAAATTTTATTTTCAATTCATTGATTAAATAGCATGTAATTCAGTTTTCTTACCTTTCCATATTTATTTTTCCTTAACTAATTATTTTTATGGTATGTGTTTCTAGTTATTACCTTTCCATATTATTTATGCACTTCCATTAAATTCATTGATTACATGTCATGTGTGTTCAGTTTTTTAGCTTTCCATATTGACTATTCTCATTGATTCATTATTTATTCCACTATATTTTTACCTAACTGATCGTTTGATCTCACCCTTATTATGTTTCTTTCCCTAGGAATCCAAGAAGTGTACTATGAAAGAAATTCGGATATTTACTAGATGTATTACATTTATCTTCAAAGTTATTTATTTATAATGAATAAAAAAAATTATGTTCTAATTAGTGTATTCATTTGTAATAGAAGTCTCATTTATGTATCTGGTATAAAAATTATACTAAACACTTTGGTTCATAATGATTTGATTCCTTAAAATAATACCAATTTAATAGTATCAGAACTCATCTATAGGATATCTAGTGTCATGGTGCTACAGTTGGTCTCAAAGGTAGTTTAGTATCCACCATGGGAACTAGATTTAGGAAACTATAGGTTAGAGAAAATATCACAATGGTATAATTTGAGAATATGTATATAAGAACATCCTAGAATTTTTTTAAGTTAGATATTATTTTGGTGTTCCTAGAAATAGATCTCTATATGGACACTAGAATTGGATGTGGTTCGGGAATTGATGTACCTAAGGGTAATAACTCTAAAATGGTGTTTTGGGCATGACTCGGGGTAACATGGTACCCAACAATGGGCCTTACTGCACAACTGGTTTGACACTCCTGAGGTATATTATTAGGATAATTCACATTTTCATTATAAACCATTATGAAAGATTTGAATAGATAATTAAAATGATTAAACTAGGTAAAACCTAAGATGTTTTAGATTGAAGATAAGGTTTCATGGTTTAGAAATACTACAAATGATATTACTAATAATCATTAGACCAAGGAAGATCCTTTGTAAAAATAAATGTATGGAGTATATATGTATTAGAGATGTATTGAAAACATTTTTTAAATGGATATTTAGTAATAAACCTTATTTCAAGTATATCCATCATATTTAATTTTGAAAATATATTAAATTGGTTTTATAAAAGGAAAACCTATAAGTGGGGTGATAACCAATCAATTCTAGAAAGGCCATGGGTCTTGAACCCATAACCAAAGGATAATAATATTTTGATTCCAACCATAGACCTACCCAGTGTCCTGGTTGATTTTTCATTGTTATTAGTTAAACAATTTGATGAATAAATGATAATAATAAAACATTAGTGTAACTTTGAGGATTAGAGATTAATCTATTAACCATATTGGTTTTGGAAGATATTTTGGGACAAAAATATAGACTTGTCACTCTTTTACAGGACTTATGATCCTTTAAATGTATATTTTTGTTCTTTTGGAAATAAAAAATAATAATTCATTATTTTTAATTATTATTTTTGGATAAATGGGATGAATTAGAATTTGAACAAAATAGAGCCAAAAGATAAGATTGTTCATATGAATTTTAAATCTATCGAGTAAGAATATTTCAATATTTACTTGTTCAGTAAAATAATTACCCGGCATTTGGAAAATGAATTAGATTCAAAAAAAATTCCTAATAACTTAGTTTTTATTAAACCGGGGGGCTTCTAAACTGTCAATGATTTTTAGCATTTGAAGCCCCAAACTTTCTATTGATGATTAAATTTCTTATGATTGATTACCTCAATCACTCCAAATATAAATTTATTAATTCCTCCTAGTATGAAACTTTACTTTCCACTAATGATCGCATACTTATAAACATAGATACTTGGTAGCCCATGTGACTTTGGAACTTCTCATTCTCTCTTTTTTAGAGAATTGATTATAAACCCTTCTCACGGTGTGGGGTTTTGACATAAGAAATATCAAAAAAATATTTTACCAAGATTGAGTTTAAATTTCTAGGATGAAATTCAATTACGGTGTGGATAATATAACACCCCGAAATTCCAAAGTATGAACCTTGTATTCAAAAGTTTTCCTGACAAGCGACACCCAATGTGTAAAGGAATATAATTTAAAGATAATTTATAATATATTTACTATTTAAAATAGATTCTACATATTTCAATGCATGAATGAATGAGTTATATTTCATTACATACAAGAGCGACCTTCCTCATTATCTTGTGTTACACGCAATAGCTACCTTCTTTGATACATTGAGTTACACGCAATAAAGTGTTTCACCAAATAACAATGTATCATTAAAATATTTTTTTTAATATAATATGATATATCCTAGACGTTATGTTAGAAGATATGAATAGTATTAAATAATGTATGAGAATTTATGTTTTATATAAATATAAAATGAATTCATTGGATACCTATTAATGAGAAACGGACATAAGAACCAATTAGATATAAAAATGAAACATTTTTATTTTTATTCATCCAAATGAGTATTTTATTAAAAAAATTAATTGACATTCATTATTGATTTCAATGAAATTTATATTTTATATATTCAATAAAATATTTTTAAAATTCATCCATTTGGTATGAGTGGAATTAGATAAGAATAATATCTATATTAAACTTAAAAACCTATATTTTTATGAAGGTAATTTTATCACCTGATAATGGGGAACTAATTTTATGTATAAATTTTTAAACATTATTTGATTTCATATGTAAAAAATAAATGTTATATTTTAAATAGAAACATAATAATTACATTAGGTTTAATTTTTTTATTTTTTGGAAACATATCATTTTTAATGAATAGTTAAAATATAGAATTATAATTCAATACTTCTTTTCATATAATTTATTTATAAGGTTAAATAATAATTTTAATTAGTGTAAAAGTTTAATTAGATTATATTTTTAGTATATAATACAATTTATCTCATTGGAATCCATTTCAATTTGAAATTGATAAAAATAACATACCAAACTCTCAAACATCTGTACTTTAAAAACTCGTATTGTCGTACTGTTTATGGGAATAAATTTAAATCAATTTTCACCACTTCTGTCATTGGAATTTGTAAAAATGGAATCCATATTTTGAGTCATAATTATTTATAATTTCTAATATTACCAACATTTTCTTTACCAAAAAAATTGTGAAATTAATTAAAATAAATTACAATTATTAAGGTAAAATTAATCTTAATAAAGAAATAAACCTTCAATTTAAGGGCCCAAAAGAACAATTCACTTGTTCAACACCAATTTCCTAGGCATAATTCGTCCTTTAACCTTCCATTATTGAGTTTGGTTGGTTTTTTTATGAATTTGTTTATCTAAAAACGTGGTAACACCTAACTTATTTTCAAAAATACCACTGGAGTCCTTTTTCTCCCCTAAAAAGGACAACACCTCTTTCACTTCCTCAAACCTATCAAAACATGTTGGCTCATCCAAATTATAACCAAATAGTATCCAAATATCCCTAAACTATAACCTTAATCCTTAATTTGGGAATAAATCTATATATGTAATCATTTTGGTACAAACTAAATGGAGTTACCCGATTTAGAGGTAACATCTTTTATTAAGATATTTAGTTTAATTTTTATTCTCCAACCCATCAAATATTTTTATTCCATTATTATATATAAAAACCATTATAATAAATATAAGATGATTTTTTTAATTAATGGTTCTACCTACACTAACACACACTTCTTTATTATGGGTAACGAACATATAGTTTCTATCTACGACGAACAACTACCTCACAAAATGATGATTGTTCATTTTCCCTTTAATAGTTTTCATGGATGAAACTTATGATGGACAGACTATTTATATCTGAAATATATTATATTTATTATTTATTTATACTTATTTAATCATTTTTTAACACATACCTTTAATACATTCCATTTTGTGCTAATACGATAATATCGTTTGTGGTTGTGTGGACTACCGCCCCCACAAAGCAATGTAATTCATACACACGATACATGGATTGTATAAAATATTTTTATAATTAATCATATGAGATATAAAAATTATCAATATGATATTATGAAATAATTACCTTTAAATATATATATATATATATATATTAGTCCCTTTATTACTTTATCACACACTAAAAAAGTGGTAACCTTATTCTTGGAGGTGTGGATTATCACCTCCTCGACATGATGTGATTACTTTTTTATAACAAGAATTATATATATAAGTATATATGAATAAATAAGATGGTATTTAGGATATAATGATAATTATTTAATGATATGGGTTTACTTACCTTCTTTCCATAACAATCATTGAAAAATAAGAACGTTACTTGTGCGTACATCCGGCCTACCATCTCTAAGATTATAACATTGATTAGTTTTTCATAACTATATGAAATGATTGTTTTAAAAAGTTTATTTTATGTAAAAATATGATAATTATTTCATGATTATTATTCTTTATATGTTATATAATGACCCTTAGACCATATTTTACCTACCAAAAGTTGTTTTCGACACTTAAACTGAATTTGGTCTGGACACCCGATGTAAACAGAATTGTTTATGTAGTTGTATATAACATAGTAAAAAGTGAAATAAGAGTAATTATAATAATAAAAAATGTTATAAATTATTTATAAAGTTAACATAAGTTTTTCATATAGGTTTTTAACGTATTTTCTCCTGAATAGAAACTCAAGGTAATAGATTTCATCTCAATTTACATTCTAATGAGACTTTTTTGTTTCTATGAACCTATTTTATTTTATAGAGTGAATTTACTGATATTTTACATTAGATATCATTAATCACATTACTCTAATGATATTATAAATTTCATTTAATTTTTTTCCTTCATGATTCTTTGGATTTAAAATGTTTCAAATTGGTATGGGACACTTTGGAATGTTTGAAGATTAATTTCCTAAAGAATAATATTAATGATATTTCGAAGGAATTTTGATTCAAGGAAATTATATTAACATTGTAGATTAAAAACATTAAATTTACTCTCATATGGTTATTTAGGACCTTTTTCAAGTATTTGTAACATATTTCCACTTTTTGGTACTAAAAATATTTTTCCGAAAACCAGACTTTATTTCACTCTTTAGTCTGAAAACCTGTTTTCTTATAAAAATCGTGTTTTATTAAAATTTATTCCAAAATGCTTTCACATTTATTTGGTAAATATATTTTAACCCATTTTTTTCTTTTACCAATGTTTTCAATGGAATATTCTTGTCACCTTTCAAAAAACGTTGTTTTATATCCTTTTTACCTTATACGATAGGTATGAATTTACCCTCTTTCATTACTTCTAAGATTTATTTGTAAGATTAAAAGGTTAATTTTTAGTGAAAATGTTTTTTAAAAGTTATTTTCATTGAAATTTTTTCTCAAAATGTTTTTTCAAAATAAAATAAAATTTTCACCAAGAAATATTTTAAAAGACCATTTTATAATATTTTTATTAATCATTGACAACAACCATATATTTTAATCCATATGGGATATATTGTATTGATATCATCCTTATTATTCTTCTAGACATTTTATGAATTATTTGGATATGTATAATATTCATATTCACTTCTTTGATTTATTTTTTAGTCCCCTTGAAATATTAATTCTATTATGATCATTGAACGTTGAATTTCCCCTAAATTATTCATTTCATATATGATAGATTTTACAATTTATTAATCATATACCATTTTACATTTGGTGTTTAATTTGATAGTTATTTTATTATTGGGGGATATATTTATAATTACATATTCTTAATTTAATATGGATATTTTATAATGCATATTATTTATTTCGATTATTCTATATGAGTAATGAGTTGGACATGTACTGATGGTAGGATCTCAAACATTATATAGCTTCTCGATGCATCGATAGGTTCCCATGATACAAATAAGTCTCTAAAATTATGTGGGTCTATATCCATAGATTTAACCATCTTCTGAAAGGTTTTGGTGGTATAGGATTTCATGTTCCTCATACATGACATCCATTAAAAAAACATTGACCTCATTTAGTTTCACTCAATATTCATCCATGATATTTTTTGTCAAAATGTATGTAACATCACATTGTATTATATATGGAAATTCCCTTTTTATATTTATTTCATAAAATAACATGAAATCACAACATAATGAATAAGTACTATGTGACCTTTAAAAAATATATTTTCACTTCTGTGATTATAATTTTGAAACTATGACATACACAGTTGCAATCAGTAAGATGTTTGGAGTCTGATAAGACAAAAATAATTTTTTTTTGAATAGTAACTGACCCTTTTTTATAGTAATATTACCCTTATGAATATTAATATTCCCTTTATGAATATTAAATCTTCCAAAAAAATATTAACCACACCCATGATTGTATAACTAAAATTGGGGCATCTTATAAGTGATAATATAACCCTAGTAAAAGTATTGTAATTATTGTAAGTCATAAATAATTAATTAATATTAATTTAATATTTTAAAATATAATTTATTTACATAAAATTTGTTCATAAAGTATCCATTTTATATCATATTTTTTTAATATAATTTTATAATACCTTATGTAATTTTTGAAAGCATTATAAAATCAGTTATAGTTTTAAAATCTTTATTTTTCAAGTGACATGTGATTTTCATTAAAAATTAAATTAATATTATTTGGAATATTATTTTTTAAAAATGGATCTTATTTTTGGATTATACACATTTAAAAATGGTTAGGGTGAATTTTTGGGATGTTTCTAAAATACATGAATTTTTTATAAATAGTAAAATACATTAATTTACGATAGATGCTAAAACCTGAATTTCAACATCATGCTTGAGTCATAGATGATGTAAAAGTCCTTTTGTTCTAACTCACATAAACATATTATTTTTTTCCAATAATAATCATTACTATTTATTGAATTATGATAAAATAATAAAGTGATGATTAAATTATTAAGAAAACCCTCCCCCCCCCACTATAAAAATCACCCACACTCCCGCTCTTCTCTTCACGCATCTCAAGCATTGTATCTTCCTTAATATCTGCCAAAATATCTACCCAAGATATTCCCCAATATCAAAGAGACCTTGGTCTCAACAAAATTCCAAATCATCTCCCCTTAAGAGGCTCTGAAGGAAGATTAAATCCAGAGGTAAATTCCACTTTTCTTTTATTTCTTTTTCATTTAATGTTCCTTTGTTCTATTTTCATTCCTAACCTATCCTCAACAAAATTGTATGACATATATCATACCCTAAATTTACTTTATTTTTATTATTCTACATCTATAATTCATTATCTTCTCTCCTTTACCCTTATTTTATACGAAATAAATGAAAACATCATTTGATATGTGTTAATTTATCACATTCAAGGATGGCGGGTTATGAATTTCTATTACCATAATCAATTATAGTCATGAAACCATTTTTATGTTTTAACCAAAATATTACATATTTATTTTATCTTATTTAATTTTCTATAATCCTTTTTCACACATGATGTAAAATAATAATACAAAAAAAGTTAATTATGAGAAAAATTTCCAAATTAATCCATGCATTTATCATTAATATTTTATATAATGATTCACCTTAACTAAAAATATAAAAATGAATTTTATCACCATGTAATATTTTCTATGTTAAGTAATTTTATATAACTTCAATTCTAGACAACCATTCTCATCATACAAGTTTATCTAAAAATGAATATAAGTGAAACGATCATTAAAACAAAGGAAGCAAACACTCCCAAACATTGCAATTGAACCTCTTAACTCATCAAAAAGGACATGAATGAACTTAATAAGGTTATAATAAATCAATAACTTGTAGTGGAGGTTATGAAATTTTTAATTAATGAAACTAATTTTGTTATTCTGGTCATTAAGATCAAGCGAAGAACACCATCATACTTAAGGTAAGGGATCCTCTCTTTCTCACATTTATTCAAGAATATACTCTATGTTATGTCCTTTTATGTGTAGTTCATAATGATGGGGTATGATTTTAAACCTCCCTCGTACTCCTATAATGATTTATAAATGAAGATAATCCCCCTTTCTTTCTCATTAAGCCCTTTTATTTACACCCAGCATCATGCTGACATTCCGTGTGGGATTCTACCCGAACCTTCATTATTCATTTGGGTTTCTCTATATTTATTTCTACCCAAAATAAGTTATCTATTATTTTTTTTAGATATTATAAATTCTTTTACATGATCCAAAATCAAGTAACAAGGTCCAATAATAATTCTATTTTAGGTATATATTAGTTTTTAAGTGGTTCCCTCCTCAATGCTTCCCAAAAATAAAACCCCTTTAATGGAACTTTCTGAATTTGTAACCATTATCAACTACACTATACCATAAGATTTAGGAAGCCTATATTTTTATAAAACCAATGTTTTTATTTTTAAAACATTCTTGTATCACTTATGTTTGTATATAAAATATTATACCCCTTTCTATTTTAAATACTCGTGAGTATTTTCTTTAAAACCGCACTAAAATGTTTTAATGCTAAAATTACTTAAATACTCTTATTTCATGTTATCCATTATTTTTGGAATCACATACCATGATATATTATTATTTAACATTATTAATGTCCATATATTTTTCTAATTATTTTATTTCATTGACACTTGTATGATTCTATCATTCATTATTCTTTATGACATGATTATGCATTTTTTTTCATGGGCACCCTTATGTTCATGTATGATTGATTAAGTATGATATTTAATGTGGAAAACATATTAATGAATATTTTAAGATGGGTGTTCCTATATAGAGCTACAATTTATTGGGTAAATTTGAGTCTCATGAGACATTATGTGGAATGGTCTTGGCTGTTAGCCTTGACTCATGCTACCAAGTGGAACAGTTTTCGTGGTTAACCTTGAATTGTTCTCCTCTATGTGAAACAGGCCTTCACTAGTGATAAATTCATGTTTTATGTTTCTACCACAATATTATGACTCCAATTTTCTATGATTCCATGTTTATATGTTATGATTCCATGTGTTTTATGCCTTTTATTTTCATTATTCCATGCCTTCTGACCCTTGTGCTAAAGATTTATTACAATTCTTTTTCCATTAATGGGCATTTATCTCATCCCATTATTCATGTTATCCCAAGGTTACCCTATGAATATGTATGGGCACAATATTAGTTAATAGATCCTTATGAATATTAAATAAATAAATGTTTTATTTAGTCCCATGTTTTATGTTTTATGTACCTAGTCGTCCAAGACACTAGACATTATGATCCTTCGATTGTAATATGATTTATTATTATTCTTAAAATAATGTAATTTTATGTCTAAAATGATGGGGTTGCAATAGTTGGTATCATAGGATGGTCTAGTTATTTTTTGAGATCAGGAATAGAGAACTTTAGTATTAACCATAAGGATGATACTATATATAAGAAAACATCCTTATATTTTTGTAAGTATAGAGTAATTGGTTTATCAAGAATATATATCCCTATCTAGATACAAACAGGTCGAGGTGGTTCTGGAATAGATGAATCTAGTGGTAAAACCTGAAACACCTCTTTGAGCTAGACTCTAACGGGAACTGGTGCATGAAAACGAGCCTTGTTTCACTTTTGGTTTGACACACCTGAGGGATATGCCTTGGTAAATTCAGGAGTTTAGTACATACCATTATTAAGAGAATAAAACATCCCATAAGAATATAAGTTATGAAATAGATCTAGGATAACCTAGATTGAAACAAAAGTAATCACAAGTTAAGATATACTTATTCTTTACATGTTTATCCTCTAATGTTCAATGTTTCATTTTTATTCTTAATATCTAAGTATTCAAGCCCTCTAATTGTATGTTCATTTTCTTAGTTAATGGTGGGAAATAGAAGAACACATGCCAATAATAAATGTGATATAGAATGTGAATATTTCCATAATGATATGCCTGGTATGATGGGAATGGGTGCTAAAAACATCATGATAGTACTTGCCCAGCAGAATCAAGTTATGAATAATAACTTGAATCATGTTGAACACCCACCTCCTCCAAGGTAATAGCATGTTTCCATTGAATCCTTCATACAAAAAAGGGCTCCTATGTCTAGTGGATCTTCTAATACAACCCCCCTCACGTAACAGTGTATTGAGTCAATTGAAAATATATTCTTGGTCTTCCGGTTCTCAGAATAAGAGAAATTTGTACTCGCGGTATATCATTTTGATGGAGAAGATGATCAGTGGTGGACACATATCAAAAATACAAATCCCTAGGATGCAATTGATTCCATGGGTTGTGAGGAATTCAAAATATAGTTTTTCAATAAATATTTTCCAAAAAACCTCCATCCTAAGATAGAAATAGAGTTCATCAGACTCATGCAGAAGGAAGATGAGTCAATCGAGGCGTATGAAGCAGACTTTACAAGGATTTAAAGGTATGGCTATGGATTTGGCATGAACATCGAAATTAATGTGGATCACTTCTTTAGTAGACTAAAGGTGAGTCTATGAAATGTTTTGGAAATTTGAGACATCGACAACTATGATGAGATTGTCTGTTGTTCCTTTAAGGTTGAAATGGATATCAGAGACTCTCATTGGTGTCATTGGCCTGATGAAAAATAAAGTAAAAATGTAATATAATATGGGCAGTTCCACAAATAAATTCCATGATGGATATAATCCCAATCGTCCCACAAATAAAAATTGAGGGAAGAAGCATCATGGGAACTTTCTATAGGGAACTAGAAATTTCATCAAATGTGGAATGTTGGGACATCTGTCTAAAAACTATAGATAGGATATGAAAAATCCTACTAATGTGGAAGAAGAAAAGATGTTTTAGATAGACGCTCATCCATTAGTACAATGTTACAACTATAAGGATCATGGGCATTATGTGAACAATTTCTCTGAGTCGAGGGTTATTGGAGGTAATCAACAACAACCTCCAAGGTAATATAGAATGGCTTATGCTATCACAACTATATAAGTGGACCCAAAAAATGATGTGGTGAAAGTTATGCATGTTATTCATTCAAAAATAGCGAATGTACTATTTGATTATAGTCCAATACATTCTTTCATATATTAAAATATTAGTAAAACTATTCCAACACTACCTCAAATTTGGAGGATAAGTTATCTGTGAGAATGGAGAATGAGGAAATTATTGCATCCATGGTTTATAACTCATCCTTGGTTAATGATTTTATATTAATATTTTTAGAAAATCTCTGCATTCTTCCTTTAGGGAAGTTTGATGCTATCTTGGGCATGGATTGTCTATCTTTATAGAAATCCAACATTAACTGTCGGTAATGGGAGATCACTCTTCTCATCCCAAAGCATCCTCTAATTCTTTACATGTGTAAGGAGGTAGATGAATCTATTTTAGAATCATTGTCTCAAGTGTGGATATTAATTCCTTATGATAAAACATGTCTATTAGAAATGATTGAGACAAAGGAGATAATCATACTTGAAGACATTCCCATCGTGAGGGATTACACTGATGTATTCCCTAACGAGTTTCCTGGTCTTCCTCCTGATTTGTAGATTGATTTCATAATTGAACTTTTTCTAGGATACCTACCTATAGAAAAGACACCTTTTAGAATGGCCATCGTAGATCTAGAAGAGGTGAGGAAGAAGTTACATGAAATATATAGAAGTGTTTTATATGCCCGAGTGCTTCGCCAAGGGGTGTGCCAGTCCTCTTCATCAAGAAGAATGATGGATCAGTTCACCTATGCATTGATTATTGTGAGCTCCATAAAATCATGATAAAGAACAAGTATCCCCTCCCATGGATAGATGACTTGTTCGATCAGCTTTTTGGTGCTAGTTATTTCTCTAAGGTGGACCTTCGGTTGAGATATCTCCAACTAAAGGCCAAGAAGGAAAATATTTATAGGACTGCCTTTTGAGCAGGTTATGGACATAATGAGTTCATAGTGATTCCATATGGACTCACTAATTCTCCAACAATTTTCATGGATTTAATGAATAGAGTATTTAGATATTACCTCAAAAAAATTGGTAGTCCTTATTTGGGATATTTTGATATACATCAAGAGCAAAGAGGAACAAGAGAATAATTTGAATACTATGTTAAAGATGTTAAAAAGGAGAAGCTATATGAAATGTAAATTAAATGTGAGTTCTCTATGGAGGAAGTATAATTATTGGGGAATGTTATCACCAATAGAGGGATATCTATGGACCCTTCCAAGACAATGTAGATTGAAGAGTGGACAAGGACAACACCTGTAATAGAGATCCAAAGCAACCTAGGTCTATCTGGGTATTATTAATGATTTTTGAAGAAAATTTCACTATTTTCAAACCCAATGAAAAAGATGAAATAGAAGGGAGTAAACTTTTTCTAGACTCCGGAATGTGTATACTATTTTAAGGAGTTGAAAAAGTGGTAAATCACTATGCCAGTAGTTACACACCCAACATGTGGAGGTATATTTATAGTATATAGTGATGCTTAAAATAATGGATTTTGTTGTGTGTTAATGAAAAATGAAAAAGTGATATCATATGCCTCGTGGCAGCTGAAAATCCATGAGGAAACCAATTATACACATGATATGGACATGGCGGTTGTGATATATGATTTAAAAATATGTTGGCATTATCTATATGGGGAGAAGTGTTAGATATATACTAATCACAAGATTCTGAAGTATATATTCACACAAAAAGAGCCTAATTTACGCCAGTGATGCTGGATAGAGCTCATTAAGGATTATAACGTCTAAATCCACTACCATCCAAGTAAGGAAAATAAGTTGGCAGATGCTCTGAGTAGGAGGGATCTTGCAACATTATCAATGATGAGAATTGAAAAGGATCCAATATTCATATATTTTACGGGATGGAAATTTGAATCGTTATGGGAGGAAAATCATCAATCCTTTCTCAAATGATTTCTCAATCATACCTCATGAAAAAAATAAAGGATGCTCAAATAAAAGATGTGTAAATTCATAAAAGGGTGGAAGACATTAAAAATGTGAAATCCTATGAGTTCATGATTGATGAGGAAGGAGTTGTATGCTTTGAGTCGTGATAATGGGTACTATCTGATTCAAAGATAAATAAGGAACTTTTTAATGACGCACATAGCTCAACCTTCTCTATTCACCTAGGGAACAAAAATATGTATTGAGATCTCCGGGATAACTTTTGGTGGGATAATATGAATAAGCAGATTGTTGAATATACATCAAAGTGGTAGGTATGTAAACAAGTGACGACTAAAAGTAAAAAGTCTAAAGGAGTGTTTCAACCACTACACATACCAACATTGAAGTGGGATAACATTAACATGGACTTTGTCACTAGAATTCCAAGATAATCCAGATAAAACAATTCTATATAGATCATTGTGGATTGTCTTACAAAGATAGCTCACTTTATTATGATTCGAGAGGACTTATCTTTGGAAAAAATTTCACTGATATATATCAATGAAGTGGTAAGGCTTCATGGAATACCATTTTCTATTTTATCCGATTGAGATCCAATATTCACCTCGATGTTCTGGAAATGTCTCCAACATTCTATAAGCACTGAACTGAACTTCAGTACGGCCTATCATCGTCACACTAATGTCCAATCTGATCAAACTAGTTAGACACTAGAAAATAAGTTGATAGAATATTTTTTGAACATCAAAGTAGGATGGGACCAACATCTTCCATGAGAATAATTCTTTTAAAACAATAGTTTCCACTCGAGCATCTGAATGGAACCATACGAAGCCCTTTATGGGAAAAGGTGAAGAACATCGACATGTTGTGATGAAGTTGGGGAGCGTAAGATGATAGGACCTGAAATGGTCGAAGAAATAGTGGAGAAGGTGAAAAGCATTCAACATCACATCAAGGAATCCCAAAGATGACAAAGTAGTTATTAAGAAAATCACTGATGAGACCTTGAGTTCAATGTTGGAGACATTATATTTCTATGCATATCTCCATGGAATAAGGTAAAGAGGTTTGTGTAGAAAGTAAATTTAAGTCCTAGGTACATCATCCCCTTTAATATTAATCATCGTGTCAGGGATATGGACTATCAACTAGCACTTCCACCTACCATTTTCAAAGTACACGATGAATTTCATGTATCCCTCTTATGGGAGTACATACCAAACCCTTCACATGTACTCTCTTTAGAGGTGGTAGAGTTGGAGAATGATCTTCCTTGCAAGGGGCAGCCAGTGAAGCTCTTTGATTATAGAGATAAAGTTCTATGTAACAAGACTAATCACCTATTTAAATTACTATATTTGAACTATAAGTATGATGAGGAAACATGGGAACAAGAGGAGGAAATGAATGAAAAGTACCTTCACCTATTTATGGATTAGAATGTAAAATGAAATTTTGAGGGAAAAGTTTCATAAGGGGGGATAATGTAATGATCCATTTTTTTATAAATAGAAATTACCTTCTTATAATTAGGTAATATAATCACAGGAAATCACAATACAATTAACTAATAAGTACTATGTGACCATTAAACATAATATTTTCACTTTTGGGATTTTAATTTTGAAAATATGACATACACAGTTGCCTGCCTGCAAGTCATTTTTTTCCATTTTAAAAACCAGTTTATGGGTTGCCGGTACCCATACAATAGAAACCAGGTACCACAAATCACAAATAGTTTGAAATTTCAAAATTCAAAAACACCGCCATCATTGCCTCGATCCGCGATCCTGACACCTCGAGCCACGAGCCTACACCAGGTCTGACACTCCATGATCTTTAGACAAATCCACCACATCGGATCACCGGCGAGCTTCCCCGGTGTCTATCGTCACCTTCAACATCAGCACCAGCAAGATCCCGTCATCTCCGTCGCAAATCAAGTATCCACAAAAAACATCACCCGCACCACAGACAATCACAAAACCAAAAATTGAAACGCAACTCATGCACATCACGAACCAAATCAACTAGAAAACAAGAAAACTGCAGCGATTCACAAACATCACAGAACCACAAAGAAAGCAACCATGTCAATTTCCAAAGCCACCAACCCAACCGCTGGAAAAGACCTCATAAGACCCTCAAACCACTCAACCACTGAGGGACAAGAGACGACCTTCAAATGCTGATAAATTCACCACAGGACCAACGAGCTGTCGAGAATAAAACCAAGAGCGCTCTGAACATTATGTCGGCGACAAGGCGAAATGTCGCAACTCGGTCTTACACTGGTAGATCTGAATCAGCAACCACAGAAGCCTATAGCGCAAATACACAGCATGAGAGGAAGCCACAAAACCACTGTATTGAGCACAAGAAGGATCTGTAGAAAAACCACCACCAGTGGGAGGCACCTGTGGGAAAACCCTACTGCAACCTTCTTAACAAGCACTCAGCCAAAGACATCTGAGAGGGAACCTTCAAACCATTAAGAACATCACAAGTAAAAAAGGAAGTGAAGACCTCCCCTCCCTAGACCAGACCAGCTCCGTCGTCAGACATCAAAGGGACACCGACGTGTTTAGACTAGCCACGCAGTTCCATCACCCAGCCGCCGAGGCGAACCAGATAAAGAATAGTCGAGATAAGGCAGCCAGAGAGGGAAGGAATACGAGGGTTTTTTGTGAATAGTAACTGACCCATATGAATAGTAATGTTATATTTATGAATAGTAATATGACCCTTATGAATATTAAATCATACAAAAGAATAGTAACGTCACTGATTATTGTATAAATAAAATTTAGGTATCTTATAAGTGATAATATGACTATAATAAAAGTATTGGTATTTTTGTAAGTCATAACTAATTAATTACAATAAATTAAGTAATTTAATTGAAAATTTATTTCCTTAAATTTTTTCATAAATTTAAAATTTTATGTCTTCTAGTTTTACGATAATTTTATAAGACCTTATGTAATGTTCAAAATCATTATAAAATCAGTTGTAGTTTTAAAATATGCATTTTTCAAGTAAATTGTAATTTTAATAAAAAATTAAATTAATCCTATTTAGAAATTTATTTTTTAAAAATGGATCCTATTGATGGATTATAAATGTTGAAAAATGGTTAGGGAGAATTTTTGGGAGTTTTCTAAACTACATGAATTTTTTATGAATAGTAAAATACGATAATTGAAGATAAATGCTAAAACATGAATTGTTTCATCATGCTTGAGTCATGGATGTTGTAAATGGGCATTTTTTCGAACTCAAATGTACATATTACTTTCTGTTTCCACAATAATCATTACTACTACCTGTCTTATGAAAAATTAATAAACTAATTATTAGAATATTAAGAAAACCCTCCTCCCCTCCACTATAATAACAATTGATACTCCCCTCTTCTTTTCACTCCACTCAAGCCTTGTTACTTCCTTACATTCTTAAAAAATCTCTCCCCAATCTCCTTAAACACGTCAATCATCACATGGTTTCCTCAAAAGTCCAAATCCTCTCCCCTTACGAGGCTCTGAAGGAAGATTAAATCAAGAGCTAAATTCCTCTTTTCTTTTCTTTAATTTTCTTTTCAGGTTCTTTTGTTATCTTTTCATTACTAACCTCTCTACAAACAAATGTTATGAAAAATCTAGTAAAAAAATATACTAGAATGGTTTTATGATAATGGGATAATTCATTATCATCTCACCTTTTCCCATATTTTATATGAAAGAAAATAAAACACCGTCTTAGATGTGTTTATTTATCACATTCAAGGATGACGGGTTATCAATTTCTATTAACATATTCAATTATAGTCATGAAACCATTTTTATGGTTGAAATAGACTATAAAATATGTATTTTATCTTATTTTATGTTCTGTAATCCTTTTTCAAACATGATGTAAAATAATAATACAAAACAAGTGAATTATGAGCAAAATCGTAAAAATTAATCCAAGTATCTATCATTAATATTTTATATAATGAACCACCTTCACTCCAAATAACAAAATAAATTTTATAAAAATTTGATATTCTTTATGTTCACTAATTTCATATAACTTCAATTCTGGACCTCCATTCTCATCATAAATGTTTATCAAAACAGGAATATAAGTGAATTGATCATTAAAACCAAGGAAGAAAATGCTCCCAAACAATTAAATTGAACCTATTAACTCATAAAAAATGACATTAATGAACATTAAAAGGTTATAATAACTCAATAAAATGTATTTAAGGTTCTGGAATTATAAATTAATTAAACTAATTTAATTATTCAGGTCATTAACATCAGGTGAAGAACACCATCAAACTTAAGGTATGGGATCCTCTCTTTCTCACATTTATTCAAGAATCTCCTCTATGTTATGTCTATCTATGTCTAGTTCCAAATGATGGGGTATGATTTCACACCTCCCCCATACTTCCCTCATGATGTATAAAAGAAGATAAACCCCATTTCTCTCTTATTAATCCCTCCCAAGTACACCTGGTACCATACTAATATTCTATAAGGAATTTTACCCGAACCTCCATTATTCATTCAGGTTTCTCTATCTTTCTTTTTACCCACATGAAGATATATATTATTTTTATGTACATCTTTTAAATTATGTTTACATGCTCCGGACTCATGTAAAAATTTCCAATCATAATTCTATTTTGGGTATATACATGTTTTTAAGTGGTTGCCTTCTCAATGTTTCCCAAAAAGAAAACCTCATTAAGTGAACTTCCTGAATTCATACCTAATATCAAGTGCACTATACCATATTTTTTTAGCAACCTATGTTTTTCTAAAACCAATTTTTTTATTATTAAAGCATTCATAGATCAGTTCTGATTTTATATAAAATAATATTCCCTTTTCAATTTTAAATGTTCATTAGTATTTTCCATAAAACTGCACTAAAATGTTTTAATTCTAAAATTCCTTAAATAGTCTTCTATCATGTTGTCAATTATGTTTAACATAACTTACCATGATATATAGTTATTTTACCTTATTAATGTACATGTATTTTTTTAAGTCCTTTCTTTCATGGACACTGGTATTATATGCCCATTCATTATACTTTATGAAATGATTATTATACACATTTCTTTCTATGGGCACCCTTATGTTTTTGTATGATTGACTGTGTATGATACATAATGTAAAAAACATATTAATGATCATGTTAATATGGTTTCACCTAGATATCTCTCCAATTAATTGGGGAATGTTGAGTTTCATGAGACATTATATGCAACGGTCTTGGTAGTTTTACATGACTTGCGCTACCATGTGAAACCATCTTGGTTGATAAACATGACTTGTGCTCCTCTATGTGCAATGAGCCACAACTCGTGATAATTTTGGGTTTTGGGTTTCTTTAAAATTACTATGACTCCATGTTTATATGATCGCATGTATATATGTTATGATTACATGTGTTACGTGCCTTTTATTTCCATTATGCCATGCCTTCTGACCCATGTTCTAAAGATTTATTAATATTTTCCCCCTTAATAGGCTTTTATCTTGTCCCTGTTTTCATGTTATCCCTAGGTTAACCTATGAATATGTATGATCATAATGAAATTTAGGAGATATTTATGAATATTAAATAAATAAATGTTTTATTTAGTCCCATGTTTTATATTTTACGTACTTATTCTTCCATGACCCAATATTTTACGGTCCTTGGCTTGTAATGTGATTTTAATTATGCTTAAAATAATTTAATGTTATATGTAAATGGCTAGGGTTGCTATAAAATCTATGGATACATTTAATTTTCAATACATTAATTAAATTTCATGTGATTCAGTTTTCTTACCTTTCCATATTTATTTTTCCTTATATGGTTATTTGAATTGTATGTGTTTCTAGTTATTACCTTTCCATATTATTTACACACTCCCATTCAGTTTTTTTGATTACATGGAATTTTTGATCAATTATTTACCTTTCCATGTCGAATATTTTCATTGATTCATTATTTCTTCAACTATTTTTTTCTCTTACTGATCATATGAGATCAGCCATATTATGTTTATTTACCCATGAATGAAAGAATCGTACTATGAATGATATCAATAGATTTACTAGATGGATTTGTTAGGTCCACAAGGTTGAATACCCTGAGAGGGGGGGTGAATCGGGGTATGACTAATTAAAAATTATAGCCCGTTCTGATCTTGTTTCGTTGTTAAGAAAAACACTCTTCTCTCTCTTTCCCGCTGCACAATATAAATAGAAAGTAAAATAGGCACAGGACACAACAATTTTTACTTGGTTCACCCTCACTGGGCTATGTCCAAGGAGCATACAACGGCGATAAGCCGATGTACCAAATTCACTAAATCACACTTTTGTTTACAAAGTTCGGGCTAGATCACTTCTATGCCCAGGCTCACTACCTTTACAAGATTTAGGGTCAGCTCACTGCTTTCCCAAGGGTCACTCCCTGTCTCTCTCTCTCTCTGGCTCATTGCCGGTGGAGAGGATCACCTTCTTCCTCTTCCTTTTCTCACTGCTTTGCAAAGGATCCACTCACAGTTTATAGACATGTAGGTCTCTTCACTTGCATGAAGAAATGCATCTTTCTCTTTATGTAGATGCTCTGTTGAAGCCAAACTTTCACCCATAGATTAATTTTCACTTTGCACCGAAGGTATCGGGAAATCTTCCAGCTTCCACATGGCCTGAAAATAAGGCCAAAAATCAACCTTACTTGGTTCCCTTCTCTAAGGTGGCGCGCAAGTCTCAGCGCGCAAGCCAACATTGGCGCGCAATTATTTCTTAACGCTTGCGCAACTCAAGCTTAAGCTTCTCCAAACTTGCACGACACACTTCCTTTGCTACCCAAACCACCTTAGGCACGCAACAAACACTTGGCGCACAACTTCCAACACTGGCGCACAAGTCCCACTAGCGCGACACACCGCCACTTGCGCGACCACCACACCTGCACGACGGGAGCTCTGAATCTTCTAAGTGTTTAACTCTATTAGAAATGAGGAGGGGTGTTCCAGTATTTATAGGCATTTGAACTACCTGCACGACAGCGCGCAAGTCCCCCTCCAGTGCGCAACTCAACCGCCCTGACCTCTGTCGCGCTACTCACTTGCGCGACCAAACCAATACTTGCATGACCCAACTTCTTTTTCTATATTTTGAAGTTTTAATCCCAAAAAACAATAGGCGCGGAAGTTCCCAAGCTTCCAAGCCATCGGCGCACAAGTCTCTTCATGGCACGCAAGTACTTGCGTGACCAAACACAGTACTTGCGCAACCCTTCTTCCTTTGCCATTTTTGGATGTTCTGATCTTGAAACACATATGGCGCGCAAGTTTCTTCTCCTCCAAGACCTTGGAACGCATGTCCCTTTTCCAAAATCACTCTTCTTCATTTTTGGATTTTGAGGCCCTAAAATTTGGAAAACACTGGAAAACGGTGCCACCTTGTAGTTGTTCTTTTTTTACCGCCACCAGATCATCCATTCCTTTGTAGAAGTTCATGAATCAAACATGGATCGTTGAATACAACTCTTGAACTCGACATTCCATTATGAAATCCTCTTTGTCAACAAACTTGTACGTCGTTGTTTGCTTTTTCAACAATCACGGCACAGATGTCCACTTTTTCAACAAACACAATCACCTCAAAAATTCTTCAATGATACCTTGAGGGATTTTTTCCCAACAATATACCCCTTTGGTTTTGTTGAAAACTCTTCCATAAAACGATATATCATTAATTCTTCAGACACCATTCGCCTATTGTGATTCTGATAGCGATCAATCATTTACTCAACACATACTCTAATCCCACATGAGCAATGATCGGCGTCATAAACAAGAGTAAATGAAAATTTCATCAATGAATCACTTCATCTCTTACACCCATTGTTGACACCAAACTGATACCAATTTTCACCAAACTGATACCAATTTTTACCAAACTGATACCAATTTTTGGAATACCAATTTGTTGGAAATATTCTAACTGCATTCCAACACAAATCTTCTGCACCACTCTTCTACTTTTATCACGATCCTCAGCTATCATGATATCTTGTCTTTGATCGATCACTTCTAGCATCGTCAGATTTAAAATTCTCCCCCTTTCTCATTTCTCCCCCTTTATCGCTGCTTTACTTTCCAGATTCTCCTAATATCAACCATGATTTCTCAAATAGCAACATTGTATCCCCTTTAAACAAACACTATTTTCTCCCCCTTTGTCAATGAACTCAAAGGTCAATCCTTTGAAGTCTGTAACAGAGTAGAGAACACATATCAGCACATTTGGGAAAAACACATTATACCTCGGGGAGACGGGGGGTTCCGAATCCACACTATTTCAAGTGAGGGGAGTTGACTAAACTCTCAGAGCCAGTCGATGTCTCTAAAATTCTTCCTTGGGTAAGGCCTTTGTCAGAATATCTGCAACCTGTAACTCTGTAGGCACATACTCCAACTTCACAAGCCCTTGCTCCACTTTCTCCTTGATAAAATGATATTTGATCTCAATGTGATTTGTACTTGAGTGATGAACTGGATTTTTGCTAAGATTTATAGCACTTGAGTTATCACACTAGATTCCGATTGGAGACTTCACTTCAACTCCCATATCTTCAAGATGTTGTTTCATCCATAATAACTGTGTGCATTCTTGAGTAGCCATAATATACTCAGCTTCTGTGGTGCTTAATGAAATGAAATCCTTCTTCTTTCTTAACCAAGAAATACATAGTCCACCAAGATAGAATGCACCTCTAGATGTTGATTACCTGTCATCCACTGAACCGGCCAAATCGGCATCAGTATATCCCAATAACTATGTCTGAGATTTGTCATTATATGTCAAGTTGAATTCCACCATGCCCTTAATATACCGAAGTATTCTTTTCACTACAAGCATGTGGCTTTCCTTGGTATTACTTTGATATCTTGCTACTTGGAAAGTATCAAAAACAATATCAAGACTTGTCGCGGTCAAGTACAACAAGCTTCCAATAATTTGTCTATATTCTCTGATATTAACTACTTTTCCACCCTCATCTTTTGATAATTTCATCTGGGTAGAAACCGAAGTCTTCATCTCCTTTGAATTCTCCATTCCAAACCTTCTTAGAACCTCATTTTCATATTTGGATTGAGAAATGAATGTTCCATTCCTTCCTTGAGTCACCTGTAGACCCAAGAAAAACGTTATCTCTCCAATCATTGACATCTCAAACTCATTTTTTATGAATTCAGAAAACTGTCTACAGTGAGCTTCATCTGATCCTCTAAAAATTATGTCGTTGACATAAACCTACACCATAATCCTTTGATAATTGTCATTACTGAAATAAAGATTGTAATCAACTCCACCACGCTAGAAACCAAACTTCTTCAAATACTGGTCAAGCCTTGAGTACGATGATCTTGGTGCTTGTTTCAGCCCATACAACGCCTTCTTCAGCTGACAATCTTTACTTTTATCTTCATGAATGAGAAAACCATCTGGATACTCAATATATACTTCTTCTTCCAGAACCCCATTCAGAAATGCATATTTTACATCCATCTGGAAGTCTTTGAACTTCCATTGCACTACAATGGCCAAAAATAATCAGATTTTCTCCATCCTTGCAATCGGTGAAAATGTATCATCAACATTTATTCCCTCAATCTGGGAGTATCCCTTGCACACTAGTCGTGATTTGTTCCGAATCACTGTTCCATCTTCATTCATCTTGTTGTGATAGACCCATTTAGTCCCGATGACATTATTATCTGATGGCCTCGAAACAATCTCCAATGTATGGTTCTTCTCAATCTGATCAAGCTCTTCATTCATACCCTGAACCTAGTTTTCATCTTTAGCTGCATCAGAAATTTTTTTTGGCTCCACCGGAGATAAAAAAGATGTTTTCTGTAATGATTTCATTCTTAGAGTCTGAACTGGAGTTGTCTGATCACCAATGATATTCTACCTATCAATTTCAGCTCGACTCTTTGGCTTTCTTGTAGACACAGACTTGACACTTTCTTGTTCATCATTAGTATCTTCTTCTGAATCAGCCTCTGCCACTTCTTCTCCCCCTGTGTTTCTTATCTCCTCATCACTTTCATCCAGAAACTGGTCACTGGGTCGTTGAGTATTCTATGCATTTTCAACTATGGTGACATCATTGCTCTCAACAATTTTTCTTAGCCTTTTGTTGAAGCATTTATACGCTTTTCTTTTCCCTGAGTAGCCAAGGAATATCCCCTCATCTCCTCATGCCTCAAAAATCCTGTTATTTTATTTGTTGAGAATGAAACACCTACTTCTAAAGATTAGAAAGTATTTCAACGTTGGATTCTTTCCGTACCACAGTTCATTCGGAGTCTTCCTTTTCTTCAGACACAACAGAGACCTGTTCGAAACATAGACCGATGTCAAAACTGCTTCCTTCCAAAACTTCTCTGATAGGTCCTTATCAATAAGCATTGTTCTGTATATGTTGTTGATGATCCTATTTCTCCTTTCAACCACTCCATTCTATTGGGGAGATCTTACTGATGAAACTTGATGCCTTATCCCGTGTTTCTCGAGATACTCTTCAACTTGACTGTTTGTGAATTCTGTACCATTATCAGTACGCACTACTGGAAAACTAACTTTTACCAATGGTTTGGAACCGTTGGTATATGCCTCCAAACCGTTGTTATAGCCTATACCAACGGTTTGGAGAACCGTAGCCAAGTAAGCCATTGGGATAGGTCTATACCAACGGTTTTCCAAAAACCGTTGGTATAGGTAATATGAAATCTATATCAACGGTAATGGAACCGTTGGTATATAAATTCCAAAAATAAAACACCCGGTGGGATTGGATCCCAGGACCTCTAGTTTATAACTCAAATACTTAACCACTAACCTAACATGACTTTTGTTTACATAATTCCATAAAAATATATATGTATTGTTCTAAATATTTTAAATTTTGATATATATAATGTTCTCCGTAGGATGATTCCAAAAAAAACACTAGACTTTTCCCAACAGTTCTGAAAACCGTTGGGAAAAGTCTAGTGTTTTTTTTTGGAAAGTTTGGCCGAAGGTTGAATTGTGGAGGCCCTTTGCCAACGGTTTTGGCAAACCGTTGGGATAGGCTTTCCCAACGGTTTTGCCAAACCATTGGGAAAGGGTACCTATACCAACGGTTTGACAAACCGTTGGTATAGAAGCGTTGGGAAAAATCATTTTTCCAGTAGTGACGAAACTTTTGAATTCTCTACCCAAACATCTTTTCTGATTCCATCCTATACTGCTTTATGCAACTGAACACCTCTATCTTATGGGTAATAAAAAATACCCAGGATATTCTGCTATAATCATCAATGAAAAGAACATAGTACCTTTTCCCATTTATAGCTCGTGGTGAGATAGGTCCACATACATCAGCATGCACCAATTCAAGCACTCTAGTTGATTTCTGTTCCTTTGGCCTGTATGCCTTTCTAATGATATTCCCTTGTTGGAAAGCATCACACGTATGAGTGTGATCACATGAGAGTTTGGGAAGGTCTCTAGCAGTATCACACTTTACCAAATCTTCCATATATGGTTGGCATAGATGAACAAGTCGTTTATGCCACAACTAGTTTTCTTCCTCTCTGGATTAGAGGCACATATCTTCTTCTCCACTTACAAGGTAGAGATTTCCTTTTGTCCTTTTTCCCTGCAGAACAACTGCTCCATCTTTTCCTTTCACAACACACATCTTCTTGGTAAATCGGATAGAATGGCCAGAGTCACATAGTTGACTGACACTGAGAAAGTTATGACTGAGACCCTCTACTACCAAGACATCATCACGTCTCATTTCTTTGCCCCCAATCTTGGCTTTCCCTGAGCCAACAATCTTTATGCCTTCATCGTTTCCAAATTTAAAAACTCCTTCTTTGTCATATTTTATGCTTGTAAAAAGATCCTTATTACCCGTCATGTGAGATGTGCGCCCACTATCAAGGATCCAGACACCAGAGCGATCTGATGCTTTAAGGGAAATCTCTGCCACCACGGCCTTCTCATTTTTCTTCTTCTTAGTCCATACTTTTTCCTTCACACTCGACAAGGAATGAGACTTCTGTTCTTTCTCAGAGTATGATGGACACGCTTCATCTTGCAAAGCCAAAAATCTATTTTGCATTTTTAACTCACCTGTAGGTTTATTGATCTGCTGCTTGTGAACGCTTTGATTCTGCTTTGGCACATTTCTTTGAATGGTTGAAGTGCAGTACCTGGCCATCTGCCCAAATCCTCCACACCAAAAACATTTTCCTTCTAAATATGTTCTATAAAACCGTTTTCTGTTTGGTTGGCACCTCTGTTCTTGTTCCCTTCGATATCTCTTGGCTATGGAACACACATACTGCGAATTTCCCATCTTCCCACAACAATAATACCTGATATAAGGTGCATTCCTTCATGGTACTTAAGCACTACGAGTTTACCCTTGGGATATCTAACTATTCTGATTATTATTTGTGACCAAATCAATCTTCAATCTTGGGACTGGTGCTTGTGGTCTAAATTCAATTGTCACAGACCTTTGTTTCTACTTAATCCACAAATCATCCTTAACATCTGAGTTCAATTTCTGCTTCTTTCCTGCTAAACTACTAGGATCCTCTTTGATCTTTTCAGTCTTTGAAATGACCTGCTTTCCCAATAATGTGTTGGGAATCAAGGGTTTGTCATGGTCTTTAACCTTTCTCCGCAAACCGACAAATTCTTCTTCAAGATCTTTGATACGCTTGACATGATCTTTCACTCTTCTGTTTAAGCCATCGATCTCCCTTTTCTGTTCTTCAATCTTGAGCTTATACTCACTTACTGATTCTGAGTTCTCTGGTGTTCATAACTTGAGTTTTTCAATTTCTTCCATCAACTCAGACTTTTCTTCATCCTGTTGTTTCATATAGAGTTTGGTATCACGAACCACTTTATTGGATTTCTTTGTTTTGGCTCTCCAAATGTCTATCTCCTCAAGGGATACTTCCAATTCGGCTTTCATGTCAACTATCCCTTCAATTTATTCTTCTTCTTCATTAGCGTAGGTTTTTTCCTTTTCTTGAGAACTACCGACAACAGCCACCATTGCATTTTGTCCACAATCTTTGCAACTTTCAATCTCCTCCACCTCTTCATCCTCAGACTCATCTGAGCTATTTATTTCTTGTGAAAGAAGATTATTCTTTTTGAAGAAATTTCTCTTGAATTGCTTCTTTCCTTTCACATAGTCTGAAGATCTCTTCTTTGGAATTTCAACTTCATCTTCAACCTTTTCTTCTTGAAACTTTTTGGGGAACCTTGCAGCAAGATGTCCAACTTTTACACATTTAAAGCAAGAAAGTGGAAGTTTCCCTTTGAACTTTACTTTTCCTCTTTGTAGGTTTGAGGAGAGGATTGACATTACCTCATCTGTCTCTTCTTCTTCCTGAGAGTCTTCAATGAAGAGCTTCTTCATGGCCTTGAATTCCACCTATTTAGATTTCCCCTTTTCCATAGTCTTGTTATTATCGTTCCTCATTTTATATGCAACCATGGTACTGTGCAAATTGTTCAATGTCAGCTCTTTTGGATCTTTATCTTCTAGAACTGAAACTTTCGGATTGAACCAAGGTGGAAGTTTCCTCAAGATACGCTTAACAATTTTTATGTCTTCAATGACTTCACCAAGACCTCTCATATCTTCCACAACAACATTTACTCTATCGAAAAAAGCTTCAACAGATTCATTCGGGCTCATTCTCAGATCTTCATACTTGTTCCACAGAACTTGCAGCTTTGCCTCTCTGACTTTTGTATCCCCTTCATATATATTCAAAAGATTTTCCCCCATAGCATGTGACGTTTCACATGACATCACCTTTGTATAGATAGCATTTTAAAGAGCTCCACCTGAAGCATTAATACCCTTCATGTCAGCATCTAACTCCCTTCTTTCAGCTTCTGATAATGCTTCACTGTTGATGTCAGCTGAGATACCATGCATACCTGTTGAAAACACATCCATTCCCAAAGATAGGAAATAGTGTTGCATTCGATTCTTCCATATCTGAAAATTACTTCCGTCGAAGATCAGAATCCCTTTATGATTAGTGACCTCCATTAAGAGAGTAATTAATTTTAACCTTTCCCTTTGATACCAATTGTTAGGTCCACATGGCCGAATAGCCTGAGAAGGGGGGTGAATCAGTGTATGACTAATTAAAAACTATAGCCCATTCTGATCTTTTTTCGTTGCTAAGAAAAACACTCTTCTCTCTCTTTCCCACTCCACAATATAAATAGAAAGTAAAACACACACAAGATACAGTAATTTTTACTTGGTTCACCCTCACTGGGCTACGTCCAAGGAGCATACAACGGTGATAAGCTGATGTACCAAATTCACTAAAGCACACTGCTATTTACAAAGTTCGGGCTAGATCACTTCTATGCCTAGGCTCAATGCCTTTACAAGATTTAGGGTCAGCTCACTACTTTCCCAAGGGTCACTCCCTGTCTCTCTCTCTCTAACTCACTGCCGGTGGAGAGGATCACCTTCTTCCTCTTCCTTTTCTCACTGCTTCGGAAAGGGTCCACTCACAGTTTATAGACCTGTAGGTCTCTTCACTTGCATGAAGTAATGCATCTTTATCTTTATGTATATGCTCTTTTGAAGCCAAAATTTCACCCATAGATGAATTTTCACTTTACACCGAAGGTATCGAGAAATCTTTCATCTTCCACGCGGCCCGAAAATAAAGCTGGGAATCAACCTTACTTGGCGCCCTTCCCTAACGCGGCGCGTAAGTCTCAGTGCGCAAGTCAACACTGGCGCGCAAGTATTTCTTAACACTTGTGCGACTCAAGATTAAGCTTCTCCAAACTTGTGTGGCGCACTTCCTTTTCTTCCCAAACCACCTTAGGCGTGCAACAAACACTTGGCACACAACTTCCAATACTGGGGCGCAAGTCCCACTAGCGCGACACCCCACCACTTGCGCGACCACCACACCTGTGCGATGGGAGCTCTGAATCTTCTAAGTGTTGAACTCTATTAGAAATGAAGAGGGGTGGTCTAGTATTTATAGGCATTTGAACTACATGTGTGATGGCGCAAAAGTCTCCATCCAGCGCGCAAGTCTCGGTGTGCAGCTCAACCGCCCTGACCTATGTCGCGCTACTCACTTGCGCGACCGAACCAATACTTGTGTGGCCCACCTTCCTTTTCTATATTTTGAAGTTCTGATCTTGAAAAACAACTAGCGCGCAAGTTCCCAAGCTTCCAAGGCATCGGCGCACAAGTACTTGCGCGACCAAACACAGTACTTGCGTGACCCTTCTTCCTTTTCCATTTTTGGATATTCTGATCTTGAAACATATATGGCGCACAAGTTTCTTCTCCTTCAAGACCTTGGAGCGCAATTCCCTTTTCCAAAATCACTCTTCTTCATTTGTTGATTTTGAGGCCCTAAAATTTGGCAAACACTGGAAAATAGTGTCACCTTGTATCTGTTCTTTTTGTACCGCCTCCAGATCATCCATTCCTTTGTCGAAGTTCTTGAATCAAACATGGATCGTTGACCGAAACTGTTAAACTCGACATTCCATTATGAAATCCTCTTTGTCAACAAACTTGTACGTCGTTGTTTTCTTTGTCAACAATCACGGCACAGATGTCCACTTTGTCAACAAACACAATCACCTAAAAAATGCTTCAATGATACCTTGAGGGATTTTTTCCCAATAGGATTAGTGTTACCCTTGATTTTAATTATTTATAAATAAGAAAAAAGTATTTTTTTAGTTAGTGTTTTCATTTTTAATAAAAGTATCTTTTATGTATCCGGTTTACCAAGGCTACTAAACTCTTATGTCCTGTAGGATTTTCTTTTTTTTAATCATGCCAATGTAATAGTAGTAGACACCAACTCTAGGAAATCTAATGATAGAGAGATATAATTTATATAATATATTTATATGAATTATAATAATAAATAATCTTTGGAAGATTTTGGTAAGTAAATTATCCTAACTTTGAGAGACCTCATTTAGCATACACCTTATGCCTTATTAAGATACTATTAGTGTAAGAAAGGGATCTCATTAATGAAGGTAAGGAATATATAAATGTGTTTTGGTTGTTATTATCCAAGATAGATGACTCAAAATATTTTAATAAGGGAAGATAAAATGTTCCCATTTAAAATTGAGGTGAGGGACACACATGGAATTTTAAAAATGAAACAAATAATATAATGTCACTATCATGTGGCAGTTTTTCCATGAATTTGAGAATTATATGTTATGTTTAGATAAGTTCTATATATCATTGAACAATATAATTCAGATATTTTTGTGTGTCATTTTTACCCTTATATCATATTTTACACCCTAGTAACACATTTTTATCTCTAACTGTAATACCCCAAAATTCTAAAAGAATAATATTTTATTCAATATCATATATGAAAAAAATAACCTAGAATAGAATATAATATAACTCATCAAAAATTTAAAATATATACATTTTTGAATAAATTTAGTTTCTTTGATAACTTCTGTTACAAACAACATTGTGTTTCTTCGATAACTTTCTTTATATGAAAGACTAAGTTTTACCAAACAAAAATATACTATTAATTTGTTTATTTAAAATGATAATTTTTTCCTAGATGTTAGAATAAAGGATATTAATAGGAATAAATAACATATGAAAATATATATTTCACACATGTTTTTAATTATTTTTTTATTAGTAATACAATAAGTCTCATTTAAATGAAAAAGAATTGTTTTTTGAAAAATTGAATTTTTTTCTAAAAGATAGATCTGTCACTCATTATGAACATACTCAAAAATTAATTTTAGCCACTTTAAAATATTTATTTTAAAAAATAAACATAATTTTATAAATCATATTATCTATATTAAATTATGGTTACTTTTATAGATTTTCCTTAGTAGTTTCATTTTTAAATGAATAGTGAATAATACTAAATTGTAATTGGAATCTACCTTTTCAATTAAATAAATTATAAGTCTGATTTATATTAATAATTATATTAAAAAAAATTAAACCAATTTTATATAAATTAATCCAGTTTAGGTCATTGGAATCATTTTCACATTTAGTTTAGATATTAAAATGTTGTAAACATTTGAACAATTTCACATTAAAACCCCGCTTTCTCACCCCACCTAAGGAATTAATTTTAAACTAAATTTTGTGACATCAATGAATTGAATTTATAAAATTGGATTCCATACATTGAGTCACCATAAATTTTTAATTTCTAATAATATCAACTTATTTTTTTAACAAAATAAGTAGTGAATGAAATAAAAATTAATTACCATTGTTAAGGTAAAAATGTGATTTCTAGGGGATTACACTAAAAGGATAAGGGAAACAATTTCTTATTAACATATATAAAAACCTATTTTATGGATATTTTAATACTATTTAATCACTAAGGATCTATAATGGCCCATTTTTTTCCATTTTTACATATGAAAATCATTGGAGCACTCAATTATTTTAAGAAATACAAAGTGTTTCTTCTCTCCCACTTATAAAAGGTCACCCTGATCCAATCTTATTCACACCTTCAAATCACTTTGTATCATCTAAGAACATACCAAATCACATCCCAACATACCTCTACTCATCTTGGAAGTGTTATTTTTTTCCTAAATCCATACTAGGAATCCATTAGTGAAAACCAAATGATGATACCTAAAGAAGAGGTAGTGTTCTTCAACGAGCATCTCTATTTTATTTCCTTTTCTAACACCTTAAATTATTATAAAAATAAGTTAATATAATATAATAATAGTATTTTATATACTTGGATTTTGTTTAAAATAATTTAACTTCATAAAACCTTCTCCGCATCCATCAAATTGTTAATGTAATCATTGTTCGTGTGTACGGAGGACCACCGCCTCCCGAACCGATGTCATTCGTTATTCCATTACCACATTTAAAGGTTGGGTATGATGATGTATATAAAATATATATTTGATTTTAATAACATAATTATATATCTGGGGTCATTTTTTCATATATATCATTTTATATTTCATTCCATTTGTGACATGGTAACGTCACTCTTGTGTACAACGGACTACTGTCTCCTGAAGCAATGTGAATTTTGTTTCACTAACACTTCACATGGAATGTTATATGGTCAAAAAAATGACTAAATGTAATATAAATGACATTATTATAGTATTCATGAAATATTTATCATTCTTGAATGATAGTATATATCATTTTATTTCTTACCTTTTCACTCTCTTCAAGATAATAACATCGTTCATGTATAAGTGGACTACCACTTTCACGATGCAATGTGACTCTATATTCAACACCACACCACATGGATGATATATATATATAAGAATATTTAAATAATTAATATGGTATACATGATATTATGATGATCCCTGAAATATAAAATATTACTTACCCCATTTTTGTAATGATCATTGAAAAATGTAAGTGCTACTCTTGCATAGGTATTATCTATCGTCTTTATGATCATAAAAAACTTCATTTTTCATAAACATCATTCATGATTTATTTTTCAAATATGATATAAAAATTTGATAATTATTTCATTATTATTATTACTTATATGTTATAACTTAATAATATGTTCAAATCCAACATCTTTCATAATGAAACATAAATGATAAAATAAGGAAATTAACACATGAAATAATTAAAATAATGAACTATTTTTAATGAATGGTTAATAATATGATATAAAAGGATCATATTTGATAAATATTAATATGTTTATATAATATGTTAATAAAATTTTCGAAACCATTATATATGAAGTTAAATAACTCTTAACCAAAATGAAGTGTATGGTAAGAGATTTCATCTCAATTTCATTTCACTAAGGAATATTGTAATTTTTTTAACCAAATTTTTTTTATCTTGTGTATATAATACCCCATTGTAGTGTAATATCATTAATAGATAAATTTTCATTTAATTTTAAATTTAAATTTGAATTATTTCATCATAGGTAATTTAAATTAGATGATGCCAATAGTTAAATAATTTCACAACTCAATTCTTTTCAATTGGATTATATTATATATTTTTTGTTATTGGTATTATAAAATAATGTGTATAATGACTTATTATTTTATTTAGATTTATTTATACTTTTTTATTTGGATTTACTATTTATATACAGTATCAATTAATTTTTTATTCTCACTTAAACATTATAATCTTCGTAATGGTTAATATCACAGTCTCATATTAATAGATATTATTTATAAATGAATTTCACCTAAAAGATATTATTTGATTATTGTTTAATATACTATATAATTATCTTATCATCTTGTTTTCATGAAATTTTCATGTAATAATATCATTTTCCTAATCATTGTTTCTTAACATAATTGATAAAATGTTTTTAAGAAAATTTGACTTCAATTCTCTCTTCAGTCAAAAATTTGTTTTCCTCCAAAACTATGTTTTCTAAAAATATTTTCCAAAATGTTTTTAACCATTTAATAAATGTTTTAAAAATGAAAATTTTCCCATTTTTACTCTTTGAAAAATCTTTTCAAGGTAATCTTATGTAATTTTCAATATAATTCCCATTTTTTCTTTTACCGAAAATATTGATGGAATCTTCTTGTCATTTTCCAAAAAAGGCACTTTCTCAACCTTTTATAGTGAAAAAAGAATATTATTTTTAACTTTTATGAAATGTATATAATTACCTGACGTCATGAAAATAATTTATTTCAAGCATCCATTTCAATTTTACAAGTATCAATTTAAATAATATTTTTAATGTTATTTTCAATAAAAAGGATTTTCAAAATACTTTTCAAAATTAAAATGATACATTCCTCGTGAAATATTTTAATAGTGTGTTAATGGTATTTCTACTAATAAATGAAAAAATCCCTCTATTGTTACTCTAATGGGTATAAATTGTGTTGTTACCATACTTATTCTATCTTTGGATGGTTTATGTGATTTTTAAAAATGAACATATTGACATTCAATTCACTGATTAATTTTTGTAGTCAATAACATTCCCATGAAATGTTCACTTTATAATTACATTAGGACATTAAATTTACCATAAATTTACATATTATTTATCATGGATATGTGTATTAATTAAACCATATATCATATCAATATATGGTCTACTAAGTTGATAGTTATTTTATATCTAGGTAATTTTTCTAAATATGTATCATTTTCTAAATATTGATAATTTATGATAAGGAAAATTGTTTATGAATTAAAATTATTATTTGATATTTAAGGAATGGTTTTTAAATGAAATATACTAGTTGGGGACCATTTATATAAATCCTTTTAATGCATCGATAGTCTCACAAAAAAACATTTGTCCAAAACCTATACATTTTTAACTAGTATGTTTTAAACTATCTTATCCAAAGTATTGATAGTAGAGATATATTTGGGAAAAACAAATTCGTTTGTAAATAGTATGTTGTAAATCGACTTGGGAAAGGTCTTCATGGTAAAGGATTCATTTTCTTGTGAAACATGACATCTGGTAATTAAGAATTTCTTTTCTTCAAATTTAGTTATAATTATCCAAGATATTTTCTCTATAAAATTATCTATGGATTCATTTCATTATTAGTTTATATATTATAAGAAATGAGGGTTTAGTTATTTACCATTCCTCATTTATTATTCCTTATATATTCATAAAGTCATTTTTTATAAATTTAATGCGTGTTTACTTATTTACCTTTCTATATTGTTAATCTATATTTATTCATGATAGATTTTGATGTACTTAACCCTTACTAAGCAGTTGAGCTCATATTTATTTTTTTCTTTTATCAATAATCCATGACATGTATTATATTTCATATGTAGATATATTCTATATGTAATAATGTTACTCTCTCAAAAAAATTATTTTTTAAATTTGAGTTTTCATTAGTAATATGGTAATCGTGTATGTATCTAGTTTACCAATACTACTAAACTGTTCAGACATCTAGGATTCAATTCCTCATATATTATGCTAATATGATTAATAGGACCCTGAATGCAGGCTATTGGGGTCAGGGTCACTAATGTTTTTTTCATTATAAATTTTATCGAAACCTTTAGAACTAGACTTATGAATACATATATTAGGGATCACAAACAAATGATAAACTTTGAGGATAAGTATAAAAGAACAAACTAATATTTTTCTATATTGGATATTATGTGTATTTTCTTAGAAATATATCCTTATCTCAATACTATAAGTGTACATGGTTCTAGAATATATATTCTTCAATGTCATTACTCAAAAAAGGCCACATTGGCCTTGACATAATCATCACCTAGTGTGTGATATAGGGCCTCATGATGCACCTAGTTTTACACTCCTAATGGATATGATTCGGATAATTAATATTTTCATTACAAAATATTATGATGGTTTGGAATAGAGAATTATAATGAATGGCCTAGGTTAACTATTATACCATGGGATAACCAATTTTCAAATAAAAAGGATAAAGTATTTAGGAATTTGTATATCATAATTTATCTTTAGATGTATTTTACCAATGCCATTTCTATTATAAGAATAATTTAATATCAAGGGTTTATGATAAATATAATAAGAACATTTTTATTCATTAACTTATGGGTTAGGGTTAACATAATGAGTTAATGAGTGAAATATTGATCCTAAATTGAAATATATAAATTCATCTTCTTAGGTTTTATGTGATGAGAGGCTATTATGATTAAAGGAATTTTGGAGAAATTTATATCATGTATATGTTTTTTTTAATTTATTTGTGGTATAATTCCATTACATTCATTATACATAATATTAATGGTATTTATACCCTTCAGGTTTGATATGATAATTAATGAAATTGTAAAAATAGTCAGATAATATTTTTATAGTTTTGGGAAAAAAATAATATGTTGTGAAAACCTTAGTAAAAATATTAATTTATGATTAATTTTATTTCAATGATGTCCATCATATTTTTTTGTGAATATTATAAAAATTATATAAATATAGTTTTATAAAAAGGAATACCCACATGATGGGTGAAAAATAGTTACACCTAGAAAGGTGGTGGGGTTGAACCCATGATTGATGGATGATAAGGGTTTTGTGCTTACCACTGGCCTACACAATGTCCTGGATAATATATCATTGACTTCAGCTAAAGGATTTGAAAAATAAATATTAATGATGAACATGTAGTGTTACTATTGAGTTTTATATATTAATTTATTAAATTTTATGATTTGTTCTAACCATATTGGTATTGGAAGATAGTTAGAGATCGACCTAAACACTTGTTTTATAGATCTTACAATCAGTTAAATGTTAATTTTTTCACTTTAAGAAAACAAAATCACTTTTGTATATTAATTTCATGGAGTAAGGGATGATTTTGAAATAGATTGAACCACAAAAATGGATGCAATTGTGTTTATGAAGTGTAAATATACCAATAATGTATATTCCCTTATATTCATTGACAATAAAATAATTCATCAAATTTAGGAAAATTTTCTTAAAAAACAAGGTTATCATATTAAATTCGTATATGATGAATCATATGGACATTTAGTTAGCCACAGATTTATGGTTTTGTGGATCTTAAATTTCAATTGAAATTTTTGTTTCTTTTGATCAATTAACTTAGTCACTCTCTAAAATTATATTTTATTTTCCTCCAAGTCCATGTCTTCACGTTCCACCAATGTTCTCAAACATTGAAACCTAGTTAGGTGATATTCCTTGTGACCTTTATACAGCAGTATCTCTCTTATTAAGATTAAATTTACTAAACATTTTACAAATTGTGTTTTTTATGAAAATAGTTATCAAATAAGAAACCCTTGATTTCCATGATCAAGTTTAAATTGAAAGAATACTATTTATTTAAGGTGGGGAAAATTTAACACCCCAAAATTCTAAAAGAATTTTATTTTATTCAATAGAGTATGTGACATGAGACATATCTCTTAGAAGATAATATAAAGACCTAATACATTAAAATATATCCATTTTAGAATAAATTTAATTTCATCGATAGCTTATGATAATTGAAAAACTTTGTTTCATCATTAGCTTGTGTTACACACAAGATAGAGTTTTACCGAACTACAATATGCTATTAATATTATTATTAATTTAGATATTTTTTCCTATAAATTTGAAAGGTGGTTTGGAATAGTATATACTAAATTATGAAAATATATATTTAACACATGTTTATTAATTATCTATTGATTAGTAATAAATTAATTCTTATATAAAAGGAAAAGAATTTTTTTCTAAAAAACTATTTATTTTTTTAAAAGAAAGATTAGTCATTCTTTTCACACTTAATATAAATATAATTTTACCACTTATATAAAATTAATTTGAAAAAACCTTCATTTTTGAAATTGGAATATCGAAATTATCTTAGGGGTAATTGTTTGTATTTTTCTAAGATTTCCCATTTTTTGATAAATAGTGAAAAATATTAAATTTTAATAGAAACCTTCCTTTTCATTTAAATAATTTATAATGTTAAATTTATATTTTAAATTATTTTTAATGTTATCATAGTTCATATTTATATTAATTAATCATTTTTAGGTAAATTAAATCATTTAAATATTGATTTTAGAGATAAAATATTAATAATATTTTGAACATTTTCACTTTAAAAGTCCAGTTATCTCATCAGGTTTAGAAAATTCATTTTCTTTTATATTTTGAGACTTTGATAATTGAATTTGGAAATATTTATGACATATTTAGAATCTAAAAAATAATATTTTATAATATTTTCAACAAAATATTTATCTAAAATGGATAATTAATATGGTAAAAAATAATTACCGTGATTAAGGTAAAAATCGGTCTATAAGGGGATTAAACTAAAAAGATAATTGAAAATGATCTATAATGATTCTTAAAATCTATCATATGGAAATATTTATACCATTACAAATATAAGGGTTATAAATGGACCGTTTTCCTTCTTGAAATTTGAAAAACATGGGATCACTCAATTCATTACAAAATACAAATATTATCACCTACCCCACTTATAAAACTACACCCCTCTCCACCTTTACATATAAATTCAAACCACTATGGTTCAGATAATACCATCCCAAATCACATTCAAACTTCCCTCAGCACAAAATAAAAGCCGTATTTTGGTCATAAATTTAACTTGGTATGGATTTAGTTAAAACCTAATGAGGATACCCAAATAAGAGGTAATTTCCTTCAATGAGAATCTTTATTTTATTTAATTATCCACCACCTTAAATTTATATTAAAACATAACAATATAAGAAACTATGTGTAATATATATAATATTATTTTATTTATAATAAGGGTTTGGTCTTTAACCATCTCCACTTCCATTAAATGGGTTAATAAATCATCATTCAAGCGTACGTAGGACTACCGCCTCGCGAACTGATGTCATTCGTTCTTCCATTTCCATAGTTCACGATTTGGTATGATGATGGATGTAGAATATATATATGATATTTATAAAATAATAATATATTGGGAGCCATTATATCATATATATATATATATATATTTTACTTTCATTCAGTAGGGGATGTGATAAAGTTGAACATGTCTACAGTGGACTATCGCCTCGTGAAGTAATGTGATTCGTTTTTCACTAACGCTTCACATGGAACGTGATAAAGTTACGGTTGTGAAATATATGTGATAGATATGAAATAATTAGTATTTTAATTAAATATTTATCATTCTAGAGAGATAATATATATCATTTTATATCTTACCTTTTCACTCACATAAATATGATAACATCATTCATGTATGTGTGGACAACTGTCATCACAAAGTGATGATACGCTTTTTCCTATGCAAACCACATGGATGATATATATATATATATATATATTAATACATAAAGAAATAATATGTTATATATGATATTATAATCATTTTTTAGACATAAAATATTACATACCTCTTTTCTATAACGATCATTGAAGAATTGTTATGTTACTTATGCGTATGTAGGACCTAACTTCTCAATAATCATAACGTACATCAATTTTCATAATCATCATTCAGGATTGGTTTTAAAATTAAAATTGATGAATAAACATGATGGTTTTTTCATTATTATTACTAATTATATGATATTGCTCTATAATATGTGCAATAACCAGATTTTTTAGGGTGAAACATGCATGAGAAAACAAGGAAATTAACGCCCGAAACATTGAAAATAATTATATATTATTAATTAATGGTTAATAAGATTATATAAAAGGATTATATATGGTAAATATTAATATCATTCTTTAATAATTTAATAACATATTTAATATCACTCTACATCATGTTAAAAAATGTTGAACCAAGTAGGAGCGTACAGTTCGGTATTTCATATCAATTTTATTTGTTTAAGGGACATTGTAATTTTATGCACTTAATTTGATTTATATGGTGTATATAATTCCAATATTACATGTAATATAATGTAAAATTCATTAATAATTTTATTTTAATTTATAATTTGAATTATTTTAAATAAGGGGATTTTAGTTTAATGTTTCAATGTGGTAAATTATTTAATAACTAAATTACTTTTCATATAGTTATATTACTTAATCATTACCATTGATATTATAAGATTATATTTATATTTAATTTTTATAATTATATGTTTTATTTAAGTTTTTTATGTTAATTTAAAGTTGATACACATAATTTATTCATTGATTTATTTTCACCTCAACGTTTCGATCATTGCAGGGGTTTACTTCACAATTTAATTTTAATTGAGTTTTTTTATTCATAAATTTAAACTATAAAATATTTTTTATCACAGTTTGATAGAACCTTTAATTTTATTCTCCTCTATATATTAATGATATTTTAAACTAATAAAAAAATATTCCCAATCTGTGTTGCATAAAAGAAAAGAATTTTTTTCGTGTGAAAATCCAACATCATTTCTCTCTTCGATCATAAATCTGTTTTCATCAAAACCATTTTTTCTATATTTGTCATCAAAAATATTATTAACCCATTTAAAATAATTTAATAAATTAATTTTTACCCATTTTTACTCTTTGATTTTTTTAATGGAATATTATGTAATTTTAAAAACAATTCATGTTTTTATTTAAATGAAAATTTTATATGAATATTTGTTTCGTTTTCCAAAAAAGTTTTTTCCAAACATTTTTATAGTGAAAAAATGTTATTTTCATTTTTATGGCATGCACAGAATTTCCCACTATCATTAATTTAATTTCTGTAAAGATTATTTTCTAATTTTACAATGATCTTTTTAAATAAAATGTTTTTCTAATTGATTTTTAAGGAAGAAGATTTTCAAACAAAATTATAATGAAAGTTATATTTTCATAAATATTTCATCGAAAGATATTTCAATAGTATATTTATTCATCTATTACAAAAACCATTTATTCTAACTATAATGGGTATAAATTGTTTTAATACCACCTTTGGATGGTTTATAACTATTTTGACCTAGGAAATTATTGACATCCAGTTCATTGATTCATTTTTGAACTCAATAATATTCCATTGAAATGTTAACTTTTCTATAATTAGGGGATGTTAAATTCCCCGTCAATATGAATATTATTTAACATGGATATTATTATTTCTTAAACTATTTATCATTAATACAAATGGTGTAATATATTTAAAGCTATTTTATATTTGGTAAAATACCAAAAAATCTATATCATTTAATAAATATAGATAATTTAGTATAAGACATATTGTTTATGGATTAAATATATTATTTGATATATGGGGAATTCATTGGTTCTAAAATACATAGGTAGAGAACTATTTATAGAAATCCCCTTAATGTATTAGTAGTCTCATAAGACAAAATCATCTTTCCAAACCCTATGTGTTTGTAACCAGTCTGCTTTTAAAATATCTTAAGAAAGGTATTTATAGTAGATATATATTTGTAAAAACTGAATTTATTTGTAACTACTATGTTTTAAACCATATTTTTAAAGGTGTTGACAAAAATTTATTCATTTTATTGGAAATAATGGCATCCAATAATTAAGAATTACCTTCATTCAGATTCAGTTGTCATTATTTATGATATGTTAACGATGATATTATTGATGGATGCATTTCATTATTATATTAATGACAATGTGGAAAGTTCATTTAGTTATTTTACTTTAAAAATTTGTTACTACTTTTCTATTCATGCGGCATAGTTATTTTAATGGAATGTTTTTTCAGTTATTGACCATTCCATGTTGTTTATGATTAATGATTCATGATATCTTCTAATTTCCTCAACCCTTACTGATCATTTGACCTCACCCTTATTTTTTTATTTATCAAGAATCCATAAAGTTTATTGTATTTAATATGCAGAGATGTTATATAGGGTTTAATGTTATTCTCTCATAAAAAAATTATGTTATAATCTGTGTTTTTAATTATAATATGGGAATCATGTATGTATCTAATATACCAAAAGTACAAAATTACTCACTACTTTATTATGTAATTCCTTGTATATTATACTATTATAATAAATCAATAACTGTCTCTGCACTACTGGGGTCGGGCTTTATATAATAACTGTAATATTTTTTTAATGTTTTACAATTCATTGTATTCAAAAAACGAATCTTACCTCACTAACATAATTGGAAATTATTATTCCAAATACAATGTATATTTTACATGTTCTACTTTTTATAATTGGAAAAATCAATCAAAAATACATATAAAAAAAGTAATAAAAATTATTAAAAACTGTGTTTAAACTGTTTTTACATTCATTAGATTTCTATTAAAAAGGTATTGGATGAATGGGAATATATTTGACTGAATATATTATTTAAATATTTAATAAAATTATTTATAAATAATGATTAATATAATCTTTTAATATTAAAAACATTTCATGTATTAAAATATGTTTTTTCTAGAAAAACATATCTTGTTACCTTAAAGTGTTTTTGTATTCATTTCTATCTAATTTATAACCAATGAATTCATTTTATAAATAATTAAAAATTACTTATTCATAATTTACTCACTCTTATTCATATACTCTAATCCAATGGGTAGGTGATAAATTACACATTAAATAATAATATTTTAGTACCATATCATGATTCATTTAAAAATGGGTTTCCAAATAAAGATAAATATCAAATATGAAGAATTCATATTGATAAAAAAATATCTCAAAATATTAGGGTGTTATAAAGAAAAAATTTGAGTACCCTCAGTTCCTTGATATTTTTATGTGGTATTATTTAAATGATTTCCTAGGTCCCTTAAGGGTCAATGATGATATTGTGGTGGCATAAAATGGTGCTTAATAATTTTTCTAATGATACAAAAAAATCACATATCAAGGGGTTAATCTTCATATAGTGTTTCCAGAGTCTATTTAAAACTATCTCAAAATCACCAAGATTTTTACATTGTAATTAAAACATTATCATAAAATCATTAACAAATCATTAAACAATATTAACTTATAGGAGGATTAAGATATTAAATATTTCATGCTAAAATTTGGAACCATCATTTTTTAAGATAAATGGAGTTGGTTTCTAGAAATAGAACCATTAGGTTTCCCTGAAGGAAGATTCATCCTCATTATTAAGAGATATTACTATTTAGTTATAGACAATATATATGTTTATAGGGAATAGGTTTTAGAATCCTTATATTCCATTGGTGACCTACACTATAGTTTTGATAGGTAAATCATCCTATTGGAAATGGTAGTTGAGATCATTGAGGTTTTGGGATACCCAAATCTACCCATTATAATTAATCTGGGGGAAATTTCATTACATATTAGGAGTTGTAATTATTGATTTAATTTTTCATTAATAAGATCATAAAATTTTTCTTCGTCCATGGAAACATGCGTAGGACGCATTGGTATGACTACATGCTTATAACCAAAGTAGTCATCTGGTAGACTTAAATTATGGGTTACCACACCAATTTCTAATTTAGGAATTTTTTAATAGTTTTAGTTAGAGATATATCAATTTTACTATTGAAATTTGATAGACTCTTCCTATTCATCATGTTTTATAGTTGATATAAATAGAATCATTTGGGTTTATTCTTTGATATGTATATTATAATGATTGAGATAAAAACACTATGGTAGATATTCATTCCTAAAATTCTAGGGTGGCATGAAAAATATCTAATTCTTCTTCTTCAATATTATAATGGGTAGAATATACACATATATCTTACTATTCAAGAGATGATGTGGACTTTTTGAATCTTTAGATGACAAGGATGAATCATTAGATATTGGAGATGGTGGTGCAAGGGAATTGTAAAAACCCATAATATCATTATATTTTTAAAATAATAAATCAGGTTTTAGAGGGACTATATAGGATAATGACCAAATAATACCAGTGATAACATCTATAAATATTATGGGGAGATAGAAAACAAAGAATGATGTACACATACGGATAATATCCACAGGCTCAAGTTCTCCCATTAAATTAAATGCCTAAAAATATAGTGAAAATCATTTGATAAATGATATAAAATATCAATGGAAATGTATATACTTTGTAAGTGACTTAGTAAATAGTGATTTATTAAAATGGTATAGTATAAGTTGTTTGTATTAGAAAATGAAATCATTGGGATCATATCTTTACATGATCATCACAAAGTGATTGATATATGACCATTGGGCATATAGACCATTCAGAATTATGAGTATAATTAATATATATATTATATATATAATTATGGAGTTATTTTTTATTATGTAATTAATATAAAAAATTGATGTATAAGGGAGGAATGATCGCCTCAACAAGTAGTATCATTCCTTATGAATCTAATTAATCCATGCTTGGGAGGGAGGTAGCATCATAGGGATTATCCCTTGACCAAGACCAGATAATGTATCAATGAGTGAAGCTTGAAAATAAACAACTATATGAGCATGTACTATTACTGTTTAACAAAACCAGATTAATTTTAGGTAAACCACCAATTGAATGTTCCAACATTCCATAAATTACACATTAGGATTATAATTGTGTTATAAAGGGTTTTGTTTCTTGACTTTAAATAATATTAAGGTGTATGTTAAGACAGAAATGAAATAGTTGTTATACTAATCTTAATTTTTTATTTACTATATCAACTTTATATTAATGATAAAATTAAAAATATAAGGGGATTAACATGATAAAAAATATTTTTAATACGGGGAATCCATAATTTTGTTTTTGAAAATTATTCATGTCTAGTTTTTAAAAAAATTATAATATCAAAAAATAATAAATTTAAAAAATATTTTTATTTTAATAATAGGGTTTTCAATAGTACTATTTATTTATATATAAATAATAATAAATTTTTACGCCATTATATATACTTTTTTAATGGTTACAAATATGGCCATGTAGTACAATTTTTAACTTTAAATTATATAAGTATATTATTTAATAAATAATTATTTAATATTTATATTATTTGATAAATTAGTTTTAAATATTGAAATAACCATGAAAATTTTATTCAATGTTGATTTTTGAATAATTTTATTACATATATTATTTTTTAGGTAAAATATAAAACACTATATAAATAAAAAAATATTACTACGTAATGATGACATAAAATGATATAATAATTATCATCAAGGATTTTATGACCATAAATGGGAGTTCCCATTAATATAATGTACTTTAAATTAATAAAAGTAAATATCCAACCTATAAATAATCATAGAAAACATAAAGAATATTTTATGATTTTAAAACATTAATTTTGAATATGAATCTCTTATACATTGAAAGTAATATTATTTAAATAAAATTGGTTCCTAAAAATTAAAATACTAAACACAAGTACCTGAATGTTAAAAATAGTGGGTGAAATATACGGTATGGATAATGGTTTTACATTTTTGAAAACCTAGATGTCCAAGGATAATGTTTTGAAAATAATAAACAATTCACCCACATTTTCAATAAATACTCACCCATTTTTCTGTCCCTCTACACTAAAAATCCATTGAGGTTTATATTTATCTCATTATCACTCTCTATAGTCTCTCCACAGAGTTTCTAGGGTTATATGGTGATATTTTTGAGAACTAAGATGTATTGTTTAATTGTAATGGTTCTCTAGAACATTCCTCTTATACATTCGTCAAATTCCTTTTCAATATTCCTTTTAGTTCCTAATTTATTATTTTTTAATTACTTTATAATCATTCTCATACTATCAAATTATGTTCTATTAAAAAGTGACATTATTTTACTCTCATAAATCCTTTCAATATATGTTATGTATACAAGTTATGCATCTCAAATAAATATTTTATTTTCATGTAATATGTATTTTTTAAAAATACCCAAATTTATAGTCATTCTAGAAAATTCATGTAGATATAACTATAATTACATTATTATGGTATTACTTTTTTTAAACCCATATTTCATACTCATGGGTTAAAATGATGAAATAATATCTTAGGATATATGATTTATATAGAGAACATAAAGTTAGTCATATCAATGGTGTTCCCTAATAGTAATAATACTCATTAGGTAATTAATTAATCTATAAAAATGACATGTTTATTATACATTTGGCTCACACACGGTAATAATTCATTATAATGTTATGAACAACCTTGTTAATATGATTTATGACACCTGAGTGATGAAACTTTGTGATATTTTTATGAGTTTCACATTTTTATGATGTAGACACATTTCTATGTTATATATCATATACTCATGATTATTAAATTATTTTATGCCTTATGTTATCTATAATGATCAATTATGTTAAATTTTAATAGTTTATACACTACCTCAGATTTGATATCACCCTTTTCTTCTGATGGATGTCCCCAAGAAATCATTTGATGTTAGTTAGCCTATGATGAAATATTATATGAGTCTTTAAAGTGGATTAAATAAATTTTATGTGTTTTCAGATCTATATATTTAATGTATAATGTACCATGTTTCAAAGACTATAAAAATAAAAATAACCTTTTATTTTATTAAAATAATATTTTGGTTTGTAATTATGTTAAAAATCATGTATAAAAAATAAGTGTAGTCATATTTAATATCAATGCATGTTTTTGGTTATATGTGGAAATTATCATATGAAAATATTGTTAAAATCCCTACGATAATTCCAGATATCTTAAAACAACCTAAATTCTAGTAAGGTATTGATAGTGTGGTTTTGTATAAATAAAATCCCACTATAGATACAAATAAGTAGATGCATTATCTTTCATTGATGCACCTATGATTAATGACACTGATAAAATTTGGTTTAGTATAAACTAAATTATGTTCTCACAATGAGAAATTTCCAAACTAATTTATCAAATCACCCTGCTCTCTCTCATTCATAGGTTTCTTTGTTTAATTTTCATATAAAATCACATAATCACATAATTTAGATACACATTATTCAGAAATAATTCTCACTAAATTAACATTTAAACTACCTTTTATATACCACATTAAATTTATCATGATTAAATATCTTTTGTGATATTTTTAATTAATAATAATTCACCCATACACATCATAATATAAAATTAATTATTAATTTAATTTATCAATTGAATTCCATAATTATTTTTATCATTAGAGAGTATTATATTTTTTTCACATACAAACTAAATATTTATTTTTATTTTTTTTTAATTCCATAACTCTCCTAGTATTACATTTTATAAAGGATATTCACCCTCACTTTCCATCTTATCTATGACTAAAATTTTGTAACAAATGGAAATATTTTTTTCTTTCAAAAATTTAACTGTTTTAAACAATTAGTTTAAATTTTCAATTCCTAAATAGATTTCCATGATTTATATAGTTAACATGGAATCTTTTCATACACCTATAGTGGTCCCTAAGTACACACTATGGGACATGCATCCTTTTTTTATTAGATTTGTCTATATTTACAGGTAAAATCACATGTCCACCACTCTTTTTAGTGTAGTGTATACTAATTTGACATATGGTATGCATAGATTTACACATTCTAATGAATTTTAGGAGAAATAAAATCTTGGTGAAATAAATACCATTTAACATAATAACAAACCAATGAATTATTTACATTATTGTTTAGATTATAAAGTGTTTATTCAAATTTCAACTTTTATGGATGCGTAGTAAATATTAAAATTTATACAAGTAACTCATGATGGAATAAATAATGTAAATGATACCTAGAATAACATGTTTCGAAATTTTTATGAAGAAATATTAAGTATCCAAATGAATCTATTAGTGATATGTTTGGTTTTTGATTGACATATTTAATGGGAGTAAATATATTAGTGATGTAAATTCCATATAGAAATGAGTGAAAATATTATCTAGGAATTACTTAGCTATTTGGATTCTAGAGTAACAGCTATACTAGAATAAATATATTTTAAAAATATTCCACCTAAAGGGTTTATCAAATCCCTCATGACATATGATATCATGGTGAAATTTAAATCTAAAAAAGAAGATAAATAAGCAATTGAAGGAAAAAAATCTAAAAGAACAATTTAATTCAATGATGTTGCAGATGATGAATCATTTGATGATGATACCAAGATAAAACATATGATTAAGAAATTTAACAAATAAAAAAGGAATAAAAATACTTTTTCAATTCTAGAAATGAAAATAAAATTGGTGACACTGATGTTTTGTACTACGATTTTAATATATAGAGTCATATCTGGCCGGACCTCCCCATTTAAAATGAGAAGGTAAAAAATAAAAAACATGGTTAGAAGTAAATTAAGGTTTTGACCTAGACTATTAGTGATGAATCCCTAGACTCCACTTCCTCATCCTACTCAAGTGAATCAAGTTATAATTTCCTCATAGAACATATCATTTTAGGTCATATGATTAGTTCTCTTATTCTTGGTTCTTCCTCTCTCCCTCTTTATCAATCCTCCACATCTTTCCATTCATTTTATTCCTTTTTCTATTATAGTCTATAAAATTATCCTTGTAATTTATTTGAAGAACTCATTTATAAATAAAAATTTAATAAAAATAAATACAATAATGTTATGAATGAAAAGGATAAACATTTTAATGAATTGAAAATTCCCTCTATAGAAATGAAAGAGTAGGTTTTTAAAATAAATGGTGAACCTGTCATTAATAATTAAAAAATATCAAATCAATGAGATCTTAAATACTATGTATAATTCCACATATGGTGATATATATAGAAATATAATTTTGGGTTCCCCACATCTTACCAAATGTAACACCTTAATTTTTTTCAAAGTATAGTAGTTTTTCTCAAACCCCCACTTTTGTAAAGTGATGTTCCAAAAAAATATGGTTATTATTCCTAAGAATTAGAAATTTAATTTATGGGTGACATTGAAAAAATTGATGATATGGGATTCAAATATATATATATATAATTATAATTTAAAATATCATTATAAACATATATTGGTTTCTAAATCCATACTTGCCTTCATTTATAGACCAAATATAATTTATGAATCATATTGATTGTTAGTTGTCATAGTTAGAATTGGGATAACATGTGTATAAAAATACCCTATAATTATTTTTTTATAATATTATTTACTGCTAAAAATCATGGAAATATAATATTTTTATTTCTCATCAAATTTATAAATATACTCTAGTTTTTTTAGGATAATCAATTAATCATAAATGTGTTTCATTTCAATTTATAGTTTTTAAATTAAATGACAAATAATAAATATTTTTTATAGGGGGAGTAATATAATAATTATTATATTTATTATCCTTATTTATTACTTATTTAATATTGTATATTTTAATAATTTATATTTTTAATAGTTCATTAATAAGATTACAACTTTTGGTGTAAGAAAAGAGAAATACCTTCATTATATTATCATTTTTGATATATGATTTAATCAAAAATTATGCACATGAATGTCTTACCTTAGGGAATGGTTTAAAATATTATAAGATTATAATTATTTTAAATTATAACATGAAACCACTCTTTTATTTTTTTGGTGAGTTTACATTAAAAAAATTATACTTTTCTTAAATTGTAATGTTTTATTCATTAGTGATTTTTAATTTTCCAATTGAATAATTTTGAAAATATTATAAATTATCCTAAATTAATTGATATAAATAATATTTTTACTTTAATTCTTTGTGAATATTCCAATTCCTATTTGAATTCACCATTTAAAGGGGACCTTTCTTCATTATCATCTGGTGTAGTTTGCACTGATCTAATTTCAATATAAGGTTTTACTTTCTTTTATGTATTAAACAGTCATTATATATCAATATTTAGTAATAGACCTCTACTCTCTCCCTTTTAAAATTATGTTTTCTTATTCATTATAGTGGTTAAAATAGTTTTTAATATTTATAATTTTAAAGTCTTTTTATTTTTTCTTTTTTATCATTTGATTTAAAAATATTTAAAATTCAATTTTAAGCTTAATTTAATAATATTATTTTTAAATACCATTTTATGTCCCTTTTAAATATTTAATTTAAATTCAGTCCTTTTCTATAAATTTTTGGAATTTATTTTTCATTTTATCATGAACATCATCAAATTCATTTGTATTTAACATACCTTGTTTAATTTTTGATAATAAGAATGGGGAGAAGTTTTTAGATTATCTAAGATGGTTAAATTGTTGAATATATATTTAAATTTGGGGAATATTTTTCTTATTTTATATTTTTAATAGAAATATGCTTCACTATTTCATAAGGGGGATTATTTCATGATTTACTCTTATTAGGTTTATTTCTTGATCATATTTTATATCATGATATGAATATATTTATTACATTGTTCTATGATTGAATTATGATTCTCACATGATATATTATTTTATACTATTATTTTTATCATAAAGATGTTTTGGATTATTGTACCTATATCTCTCTAATATTGTTTTATTTATCCCAAGAACCCAATTGTTTATCTAATAATTTCATTTAAGTGATATTAAATTTTTATGTTTCATGTAAATCCATGGTTTTCTGATAGAAATAAAAGGATTACAAGGATCCTTATTGCAGGAATGAAAATGATTTTTGGAATGAAATTGAAGATCCTTTGATGTTTGAATAGATGTTTTGATATCATGTAATGATGTTCTAGGTCATATTTAATACTTTGATGGAATATTGAAGAGAAAATGTTATTTATGGGTAATTTTAGGATAAAATATCTATAAGGTGACATATAGGAATAATTTCCGTGGTTATAGGTTGGACACTTAGTTTTTATTTCTTGTCAGTGGCCAATTGGTGGTACTTAGGAAAAAAATTATGATCTATATGAGTCTCACTAGAAAGTCCATGGCACCATCCCAGAAATCCAATAGAGTTCCAAAAAAACTATTGTTTTTATTTTTTAAATAGACTCTACTATGTTCAATTGGTATTTGAAAAAGCTAAATGACTCCATTAAATTCTATAATTCTTCAATATTATTTAGGGATTATAAATATAAAACCATAGAGTCTTAGAAAATAAATTCTCAAGTTTATTAAAAAATTGAATTAGATCAAGATTACAAGGAATAAAATTGATTATATCCACAACTCTAAAATCCACTCAAGATCTATATGAAATTATCAATATTTTAGGATCTATTCAACACTTTATGTCTATATCTATTCTTATATGTACTATCCATTTTTAAGGTAAGGTATTTATAATAGATTTTTTATAATAAAATATCTATCATCTGACCTCCACTTTTGTGAAGGTTGGATAAAATAATAATATATGGTACTTGTGCTAATAATTGATAATGTGAGGGAGATTTCATTCTTGATTTATCTCTAAAAAGGAAATGGTCTTGTTTTCATGCTACATCCACTAAAATTAATGGGATAAATTTGGTTCTTTATCACTTCTAAAATCATAGGAGTAATGTAAAAATTTATCCACCAGATGGGTGGATACATTGGGGCTCACATTGATATATTACCAAACTCATTTATCAAATTGCATACACACTCTATCTATCCCTTATTTATTTATTTCATCATTTTATTTTCATATCAAATATCAAAGTTGCTTAATTTTTATACTCCATATTCAAAAAATATTCTCACTTAACAATATTCAAAATAATATTTTCTCCATCATATTGAAATTATCATGATAAAATATATTTCATAATATATATTATTGATACTTGTTCTCACACACTCATTATAATCACAATTTAATTATTGATCACATTCATCAATTTAATTACATCATTGATTTATCATTAAATAATATTTTATTATCACTGCTCAGACACTATATATATTTTTTATTTTTTATTTTTTTATGTACATCAGTCTTCTTTTTGTAAATTCTATAAAGTAAATTAACCTTCCTCTAAATATATTATTTTCAACCAACATTATATTAGTCTTAAATCAGTGCACTACTAGTAGGCCTAACATCACACTCAATCTGCCTCCCTTGGTGGATATTCCTATGTTAATAAATTTCTATTCACAAATTATTATGAAAGATATAAAGATCATGAAATTATTATGATATAATATTATCATATTTATCTATCCTTAATAATTATTTTTGTAATATTTTTAAAAATTAGAATTCTCTAAGTTATGTATTTTTAACAAAAATTGAAGGTAATTGAATGTCCCATATAAGTAATAAATGAAATGGAAAATGAAATATAGACCTTATTGGTGCTAGGGAGTAAAAATTAAAAACATTATAATTATATTGAATCTGTTATCTTATGTTATAAATAATAAGATAAATCTATAAAAAAAGAAATGGGTTTGAGGGGGTGATAAAAGATATGGTCCAATTTTCTTAGGTGGAGATAGCATCCACACTGGACCCTTTACCTTGGGAGAGGTAGGTATATGTGTCAACCATTAAGGGGGTTCTTCAACATTATTTCCCCTTTCTCAAGACCTGGTTCCATTTCCCTTTCCCTAAAAAAATTTTTATCACTAAAGATCTATAACTTTTTTATGGCTTCACACAACTCATGATCTCAACTGTGAAGTTCTTCGATACCCCATCCCTTCAGAATCTGACACTAGTTTCATGATTTATGAATTTCCCTCTATTCGTGGAAAATTTTGATAGGTTTGTTTTGGGATCATGGGACATATAGGAATTCTTAATAGATTCCCTTCTTGAAAGTAGTCACATCATGATTCACATTTCATCATTGAGAAATTTGATCCAAGATTGTTCTATAGCCTCCTCTATTTGAAAAGAATCTTGTTTCTACTTATTATTGGGCCTTATGAATTCCAAATAATATGAAATACCCCCACCAAGATGACCTAGGTTAGTGTTCATGAACTCCCTCTTCAATTTAATAATCCTTCTATTATTTTAATGTTATGTAAATTATTTATTAGATATATTTGTTATAATAGTAGTATATATAAAAATCGGGCCATGATGATAGCATAGAGACATTACCTTAACAAGTTTTTCAGGTAACGATCTGTTAGGTACCACTACTTTCCCCACAGTCATGTGGTCCCCTTTTTAGGGACCACTCACTTTCTCTGAATGGGTTATTTGACTAATAATTTCCCCCATAGAACAAAACATGCACCTTCTATTGTTATTTTTCCTCAATCTCACACACCTTAAGAAATATCATAGAATTTCTCTTATACTAATCAATAATCGGGGACATGCACACTTAACTATCGAGTTCTAATCAGGTAGGTTCTCAAAAATAAAGGTGTAATTTGTTGACATGAGTCATATCACTAATTTATTTAACCCTTTATCATTTTGGGGTGATACATTAAACCCCCCTCCCCTTCATTAGAGAAAAAACTCCTCATTGTGGACCATACAACCCAAGTCGGGTTGTTTCACTGCACTTGAGGCTTGGTAATGCTCTAATATCAATATAACAAAGAGACCATCCTAATAGCAACAAAACACTTCCTTATCATGGTATTCAGGTACTGATCTTCCAAGTACAACATATTTCCACTTAGACACGTGGTCCCCTCTCTAGGGACCACCCATATGCCCTGGAAAGGTCATTTAACTACTGAATATCCCCACATGCCAACACTTGTTCTTTCCAATTTACTTTTTCCTCACTTGTACACACCTTGGGAAACATACCATAAGGTCATCCATCTTGATCACTACTCCAATCCAAGCATGCTTAACTATGGATTTCTAATCAGGTAGCAAAAATAGTTTTTAGGGATAATCATGATTCATGGATAGTGAAAAGTTTGCAAAAGTGGTTCACGGGGTGGCATGAGTTACACGGAAGGCCTATAGGACATAGGATAGCTTGTCTTTCATGTATATAGGGGAGAAGAGGTCCATGAAGGAATACAGTTCACAAAAGTTTAAGTAGTCAATGGAGATGTAATTTGAGAAGCATACCCTCTACACAGTACACAGAGGAAGCAATGAGGTTTGTAGAGGACTCAAGGAAGCTTGAAAAAGCACTAAAATAGTTCACAGAATCAATTTCCACTAACCAAATAGTATGAAGAAAAGTAGAATTCATCTATTTGTGAAATAGGAATTTCAATAGAGCATATACCTGTAGATAATTATTAATTATTTAGTGAGAATAAAGTAACCTATAAATCCATAAACTATGATTGTATCCCTTCCAAGAGGAGTGAGAAAATGAAGAGGAAAATAGTGATCCTTCCCACCGGTAGTGATACAGAGGAAGAAACATAATGAGTGACCCCTGGGAATGTAGTGAGAAGATTAAAAATCTTCCAAATGAAGTTATCTTGGAAATAGAATTCATTTTTCATGAACCTTGTAATTGGTAGTGAGATTTTGTGGAATTGGAACATCGGCAAAGCATGTTTGTATGATCTTTATATATAGACCAGTGAGGTTGGACCAATTATGATCATTGTGTCATGTGCATGATTTCAATTCTATTCATACAATACTATGGTATAAAGATAGAATTTTTTTTAACAAAGAAATAAGACATAAAGTTGTGTTAGTTTTAATCTATCATACTCTGATTCACCCCCCTCTCTAAGTATTTGAACTAGTGAACCTAACAAGTCATCTAACCAATTATTATTCTATATTTTTATGTAACTCGTGCATTTTTTCACCCCATTTTCCCACATATTTGTGTTGAAGTTGATTATTCAATAATTCCAATGGAGTATGTTTGAATCGCGATTGTGGAAGAGTTCCCATATAAGAAAAATATAGTGTTTTGGAGGTGGGTTTATTTAAATTACTTATAAAATATACGAGGTCAATATTTGGATATGTGTAGGTGTAGGCTCATGTGTCGCTACTAAAACATGGATGCTAGTTTGGGTTAGGTATTAGCGGTAAGGGTTTCTTGTTTGTGTTTGATATAGGTATAAATGAATAGTTTGGTTATTCACTGAATCGAAGCATTATCAAACATTATTATTCTTCTTATTAGGTGATAGCGTTCCCTATAGATGATCCTATACAAGAAGTTATGATAAAATCAACAAGGTAGGAAGGTTCTTTTATCTTATTTTCTTATGGAATATCACCATTGGTAGCTGACCAATTTGGCTCAAATTAAACATAAAATGATGAGCCCATCTAGATAATATCACTCATTAAATCATGTTTTAAAGGTATTAGATATCAATTGAAGAATTGGTAGTTATTTGGTTATTTATAATTTAGTGGTTCAGTCCCTATTAAGGTTAGAGGGTACTGAAGGGGTCGTTACAATATGGTAGTGGTATCTGATCAATGCATCAAAGGTCACATCAAATGAGTACGTAGTTTGAACTAGAAATGAAGCTAACTATAAATAGGGGTTAAAAGTGGTAGGTGTGAAAAGTGAAAAGGATTTTCCAATCTTGAATGTAGCATTATCTCGGAGGTGGGGGTTGTCTGGTCAATGAGACTCTTCAAGGCCAAATCATTTTTAAAACAATTTCTCAACCATGAATAGAAATACAAAGGATAATGTTTACCCTCGTTAATGTTGAACATATATTCTATGATGGAAAAGAAATTAGTTTGGGGAAATTCATTTTAGGGGTATCCAGCTGAGTGATGATAAAATATATTATCATCCAATGATTGAAAAAGAATAGAAACTCAAATAAGTTATGACAATTTATGATATAGACCCCAGTGAGGCCATTATTGTTCTGTATGACTCGAGGAATGGAAATCAAGGTAATATTATTTCTATGAACTTTTTAGTTTAAGTGGGGGGAGAAATAAAAAATATTATTCAAATTTACCAAAAACTATTGTTACCAGATCTTAAGGTAAGGAAAAGAAAAAAGGGGACATAATTAAGGCTAGTTTAATTAATAATTATTGATGGTATAAATTAGAATACATGTATGGCTGGTGGGAAGGATAAAAGTGAGGCCAAAAAGACATCTAAATACACTATGATGGATGAAGAATTATTTCCTACAAATATCCTGAATAGTTTTTCAAAGAAGTTGGAAAAAAAAGAAAAAAATTTGGATCTCATTCTTTGCTATAATGAAGAAATTTTAGAATTAGTAATCCAAATAAATTCATTAATGGGGGTTCTCAACCAAATAATGGAGAGAATTGTTAGATTGTATATTAATTAGGATCAAGGGGTGTGGATAAACAAATAAAATCACATTTTTTTGCTTTGATTCAATGAAAGGATGATCAATTTAGAGGAATATATCTAGACATGGGACAATATGGACGATCATTTTGATGATCTTATCAAGGAAGATCAAGAAATTTTGGTACACAAACATCAATGGGGGTGAAAATGGGTGAATGATTCAGATAGTCATTGTTTTTTTTAATGATTTTGTGAGTTACTTCTGTGTTTAACACACTAAAGTTTTGACATGTTTTGTTTCACACATTTTCTTCAGAATGAATTGTTAATAAAATTTTAATTTTACTTCAGTTTTCACTTAAACCATGTGGAGAATTTAGATTCTCTATGGAAGGAAATAAAGATAGTTGAATCATTAATGATCCAAATGACTACCTTTTTTTAATGTAACCATAAAACTCTTGATTGTAGAATAATGTATTATAACTATATAAAAACATTATTCAACATTGATTAATGTACTATAAAGATAATTTTGTATTGTATCACTTAGATGAAGAATCCAACCAATGATGGACATTATTTAGAACATGAATCCAATTCTCCAACGTGTGAAGAGTTCAAAAAATAATCCTTAAATAATAATTTTCATTATAACCATTGAATAAAAATGGAATTGAATTCCATGATAGGAAGAAAAATAAGAGGTAATTAGTGGTAATATATGATATTAACATTAATTTTTTTCAAAATATGATTCATTATTCTTCATTGATTATGATGGAAGGAAGGATATATTATTTATTCAGCTAAGACATCAATTTCAAAAGGAAATATAAATCCTAAAATAGAGTAATTATTTTATGTTAGTGTGGTGTACTCTAAAAGGGGAGACAGAGTTTTGATATTCATATTAGTATCATAGATTTAATGTAAATAAGTATAAAATAGACCAAAAATTTGGAATAAATTTTATCAAGAAAGTGGTGTGAAGAAACTTTAACAACATATATGGAAAAAAATTATGAATCATTCGAGGAATTTTCTGCAAGGATTTGGAAAGTATTACAAGTATATAAATGATGTTCATATAACTCAAAAAAATCAAGGAAATGTAAATACTTAATATAAATATGGAAATTTTATTGGTAGGATAGTGAAATCACATTATAAAGTATAATTATTCATGTGTGGAGTGAATTGAAACTTTTTAAATAAATTTATAAATCACAAAATAATGGTGGAAACTTCCATCAACCTTAGAAGAGGACTAGAGAAAATTTCAATGATCTTTTATCACGACATATGAAAAAAATCCTCCAGAACATATTGCACTAGGTAAACACATTATGGAATCAAATGTAACTAGTCAATTGTATAATTATGGTTCTATATATTTTAATATTTCAATATTGTTTGAAAGAAACATCATATTGAAACCTAAACCTCTAGAATTCAATTTTCTAGATAAAAAAATTTTGGGATATATTTAAGAGTCATGTGTATTAATTTTTTCCTATATTATATTTTCTATATAATATTATCACAACCCAAATAGTCATTTAGATGGTGGAATTTGAAATTATATACAAGATGGATTGTCTCTCAATGTATAATGAAAATATAAATTGTTAAGCATGGAAATTTTAATTAGCTGGAATGGTTAGAATATTATTATTTTTAAAATAGAGATATCATTGTCCAAGAATTATTAAGACCCCCTACAACAGCCTTCATTTTGGAAATGATTCATGAAGAAAAAGAAGATTTTGATTGTAAAAATGGTATGAAATATATATTTTTTTTATGAATTCAATTATTATTTTTTGAATAATTACCAAGACATCTCCTCGATAGAGAGATGTAAATTTATCATTTGAATTCATGAATGGATCTAAGACAATATCGAAAACTCTATATATAATGGAATACTTTTAGTTAGAATAGTTTAAGAAACAACTAAAAGATATTATGGAGAATAATTTTCTTTGATCTAGTTTTCCTCTATAGTGAGAAATTTTTCTATTTATAAAGAATAAGAATGGATTTTATGCATATGAATTAATTATTAGGAATTCAATGTGATTGCAAAAAAATAAATTCCATGTTCTAGGGATAGATTATCTATTTTACTAGTTTTATGAGGCTCAGTTTTTTTACAAGACTGTCCAATAATAGTATTATAATTTTATGTGGGTAAAGAGAGTGTAAATCCAAAAATATTTATTTCTAAAAATATTATATAAATTAGGTGTTTATTTTTATTCCCATTGACATGAAAAATTATCTTTCTATATTTATTAATGTGATGAATAATATCTATATGGACAACCACCATAAATTTTTTGTGGACATTATTAATGATAGTATGATATTTCACCAAAGTAATGAGGTGGGTAAGGATCATCTAATGGTATTGTTAGTTACTCTAAAGATGGAGAATATATTTTTAAATTTTGTATATGTAATTTCTATTTACCATAAGTATGATTGATGGAACACATTATAAGAAGTGAAGGATTTTTTAAGGATTAGGTTAAGAAACTTGCAGATAATAGCCTCATCCTTCAACATTGAATGTCATTAGTGTTTTAATTATTCTTGTAGGATAATATAGAAGGGTTGTGAAAACTATTTCATAGATCCTTGATTTAGTGCAAATGTTAACATGAAAGATAGTTATATATATCTGGATAAAGGAGTGTGGAAAAATATTTTATTAATTGAAGAAGTGGTTGGTTAGTGAACAATTTCTAACATTAATATCTAATGGAGAAACATTTTTTCAAATTTAGTAATGAATCCATAAAAGGGTTTGGATGTTTACTCATACCAAATGATGTGGTAATTTCCAATACATATCCATAGATTAATCCTCATGAGAAAATTATCCTACCCATGATTTGGAGGTAGTTGTAGTTATCATTTCCATAATTATATGAAGACGTTATCTTTGTGTGGATAAGTATGATATATAAAACCAAACAAAGAGTTTGAATTACATATTAATAGAAAAATAACTGATATTGAGATAAATTATATTTTAAAATATTTTTAAGGACTACAATAGTTCTATTCATTAGTCACATTGAAAACCATTCATGGATTTATTACGTTAGAAATGCACTATGTTTATTCTAGTGATGATGATTGAAATAGCTCCATTATTCAGGGAAATTTTTAGGATAGATATAGAAGTAATAAGTGAATGGTAATCATCTATCATATCCTAAATTATTTAAAAATCATCCTTTCTAGGGAAAATCAAGATTTATAAAAAATATGACCCTATTAAATAAAATAAGAGTCATTTTGTGAAAAATATAATTTTTTTGCAGATCAATCTTGATGAAAAGAAGGAGATGTGTTTTCATTAAATTATATGAATCTTATTTTTTCTAGATTGTGAGAAAATCTGATAGATGATGTTGATCGTTCCACATTCATTATACATATTGATAAAACTAAACTAAATAGTGATCTGTGCAATCATCATTGGTGGTTTACTCTGAAGAGAGATATTTTTTAAAAAAATTTTATTTTTGGAATATCAGTAAGAGGCAATGGATTGAAATTTTTTTAAATTAGTGATGCATCTACTACCCATATATATATTTATATGGGACAATATCACCATATAATGTTTTATCAGACTTCTTAAGAAATTCAAGGGAATAAATTAATATGGGTAATCACTAATATATTAACAATATCTTCTCCTTTTACCACTATATGAGAGGTTATATCCCAGAAATTTTTGTCTTATATGTATATTTAAGACATGGTTAAACATCATGTTGTTCAACTATCAATTTTTTCTTACCAAAATCTATGATTTACTTATATGTTCCGAAGGATCCATCAAATGGGAATGAATACTGAAGTAAACCGAATTATATCCTATCATATTAAAGTTAATGGGATGTATAATTAGACAACTAAAATATTGGGAGATATTTTATGGGATAACTCACATGGTTTTAAATGGAGTTTGGGCCAAAATCTTATACACATTGAATACTTATATGAAAACATTTTCCACTCAATTATTCAAATTTCCTATTATGAATCACTATATATAAAATTTTTATGAGATAAAACATACTAGGATATAGTTAGAGAATTAAAATTATTGGTATTAGAAATTTTTTTGGATACTAGATAGATGATAAATGTGATTTTGAAACATATCATGGATGCTCAAAGTTGAAAAATGTGTTATGGTAAAAATCAAATTGTGGGAACAAAATTTCATGTTGGGGATCATGTATTCCTAAAAATATAATTATAGAAGGGAATCATTTGATTTTTAATGAATTTGAAACTATATGAAATGTGCATAAGTCAATTAGAGGTTCTAGAGAAAATTAGATTAGTTGAATATCTAATAACACTACCTATAAATAATTAAAATGTGAACTACATATTCTATGTATCCATATTAAAAAATATTATATCAAAACCAACAAATAAACTTGACATATAATGTTTGAAATTGGTACCACAACTATCTTATTTAAAATTAATGATCTATATTATTGATAAATGTAGCTAGTGTTGAGTAAAAATACAAAAAGGCTTGTAGATGTTTACTATAGAAATAACATGTTCAAAGATGAAAATTGGGAACTTGAAAAATAGATGATGGAAAAAATATCTCTATTTACATTAATGTATGAAATCAAATGTGATGGTGAAATTTCTTTTAAAGAGGGGGAGGGGAGAATTATAAAGCCTATAATTAAATTTAATTATTAATATAAGAACTCATGATTTATGATGAATATTTTATTATGTATTACAATATGAGTATATAAAAAGTACAATATATTACACAGGGTAGGTAAACATCATGTAAAAATATTAATTATTGCAACTATGAAGAGTATAGAGAGATAAAAACCACTGAAAAATTTATACATAAGGTTAAATACCATATATTCAAATTCAATCATGAAGTTTACTATAGATAATAATTGGAAGAATAAAAATGAATCTTTAAGAATATGATAAATATTATCAAGGGAATCGTAGAACTGTTGTATGTGAAGTAATGAACAATGATGTATGAGAATGTGGGATTATGTATATTCTATAAAAATAAAAGAGATCATTATTATTTAACATTTAATTTTATTTTTTATTGAGACCAATACATGACTATTGCACATTAGGACCCTTGGGATTTGTGACCATTGGTAATATATTCATTATAACATGACTATTTAACTTATTTTATATTAATAATACTGAGGGTATAAAATTTATGTTGATAGGAGGGTAAATTACCACATCTAATAAGATCAATCCATTTGAATACAATTTTCCACACCTCTATAGGGATATGGAATCAATGGAGTTCACCCTTGACCAAGCCTAGGAAGATATTCTACAAGTGAGGCTTAAGAAAAATTTATTATGTGAGAAGTTCTTGTGTGTGAAGATTGCTGGTTAATCCACACCATAAATGTATAAATATCACACACATTAACCTTAGGGATAATTCTAGCTTAATAAGTGTTTATGTATCCAGACATTATTTAGTATTAATGTGTATGTTATTTTTGAAATTAAATAGTGGGTACGTTGATCCAGTATTTTTTAGTGTATCAACATTAAATTAAAGAAAAATTCCACATGATTAGAGGATGAATATGATAAAATATATTTTTAATACAAATAAATAGTTGTTGGAATTTTTTAATGTATACATGTCTTATTTTTATTAAAATACATTAAGTTGATAAAATTAAAAAAAATTAATAAATGTTTTTAATTAAATGGTTATAAATAGAAATATTTATTCATATATAAACAATATGATAATTTTATGGAATAATATAAATGTTTTATAAGGGAAGGAATTTTTATTGTGTGGTAAATATTGGTATTTCTAAATAAATAAGTATTTTATTTAAAATATTAAATTTCTCAAATTTAAATAATTTCTTTTATAAAATAGAAGACTTTATTGACATAAGCGCTTCAAAATTGGTCAGTACTGAATTCTTCCAAATATTCGTTGACTGCCAAATTTATGAATACAAAGTAAAATACAGTATAAATATACAATACGTATTAATACTTAATAATGACCGTAAAATAATGTAATATATATTAAAAGGGGTTTATCTACCAAAATTGGTTTTATAATTAAAATAATTTTTTTTAATAATAAAAAAAATTACAAGACTTTAAATATATTTCAAAAACTAAAATATATTATGTGTTTTCTTTATTCTTTATTGATTAAGAATCTATTTCAACTCTAAATTAATATATTATTAAGAATATGGTTTCTTATACATTATAATACTAAAAAATATCCCATACATCTCTAAACCCATGGTCTAAAACCATATTAAGGACAGTAGTTTTAAATTCTTTATAACCTGTATGTTCAAAGACAATGTTGAGAAATTAATAAAAAATACACCTCATTTACTAGAAATACCATTCCATTATTCCATTATTATTACCTCCAATTCCTTTTTTACATTTTTTTCATCTTATTTTCTCTCCATATATTATCTCCATGTAGTTTCAAAGGTTAGTATCTTTACTTTTGATTATATATAAATCTACCTATCATGGTAAGGGTTTACACCCTCTTCCCTCTTCTACAGTAAAGTGATTACATTATAATAATTATTTTAATTTAAGTATGACCTTGTATTTATGTGTATATAATCTTTATTTTATTTTATTATAGAATCCATTTCAAATGGATACTTACATTATCTTTCATTAATAACATTATATATATGTTATATGTTCGAGTTTTGCAGCAAAAATTATTCTTTAATTTTTTTCAAGGAAAATTTTCCAATTGTAAATACCCAAAATTAATTTAATTTCTTAGTATAAATATATATATACTCTAATTATTTTATTTGATACTTCTCTATAGAATTACAACATTCAAAAATAGTATGTTAAAATTATTACATGTTTTTTTATGATATATGATATATGTGAAATATAAAAAGTTACATATGAATGGTGCACCCAAATAGTGATACAATGCATTAGTTAAGGAATAAATCTATTGAAATGGAATTTTTAGGATTGATTATCATAATTCTTGTATTATATTTGTTGATACCATAGTGAAAAACCTTGGTAAAATGTTTTATGAAACCTTAGTGATGAACCATAGTAATATACATATGAGTTACTTATTTTAATATTATATCCATAATTCCATGTTATGTTTTATATACTCATAATTATATTATGTATTGATGCATTATGTTATGTATGATGATCACTTACAATACATTTACAATTTATATACCCTTATTTGGAATTATTCTCATAGCCTAAATTTAATTTATATCTCTAGGAAATAATTCATAGTGAGGTGACCTATACGGGAATAATAAATGACTATTATAAGAGGACAAAATAATGTTTATGTATTTTTTTAACTATGTACATTATATATTTCACACCATGTTTCTAAGTAACTAAACCTAAAAATATCCTTGGACAATATTAATGAAATATTTTATTATGGAATTATATTAAAAATAATTTTGAAAATTATATTTCATCATAGTTATTATTATCATAGAATTCCTAGATTTTTTATCCTTACACGTCATTATCATCAAGGGTAGAAGATAAGATACTGTCAAGACATATATATATATATATATATATATAATGTGGGAATTTAATAATCATATGCATTGTATATTTTCAAAGACCAAATCCCTGCTCCACAAGGTTGGATTCGGATGATGTATCCAATATACAGAGGATAGAGAGAAATACACTCATGCCCCATTCCCACCAACTTATCAAATGTTTTAGGTTTATTTGATTTAGAATACTTGGATTTATGTATTTTATATTAGTTAGTTAAGAAATAATGGAATGTTTATGTCAATAAGAAATGTTCTGTAAGGATGGAGTGGTAGGCATTACTATGGTTGGTCAGGGATACTCAGTGGGTAAATATTTTATACCCTCGTTTGATTGGAAGGTGATCAGATTGATTTACATATCAAATAGACATGACATTGTGATATCCATGTTCATAATTTATCACATCAATTATATTTATTTGAAACACAAAATCATTATTGAGGGAACTCCATAGACTTATAGTGTCATCCTCGAGAGCATTTAGGGAATTTATTAAATGGGATTTATCAAACATAAAATGTTCTCTTATTATTTTTTAATAATCTATCTCTATATATTGGCATTTATAAGAATGAATGTTGGAAATATCACCATATAACACCTTAAATTTCCCAATAACATATTACCGCTAACAATGATCATTTGATGATGGGATTTCAATAAGAATGTTGATCTATGGAATTCCTAAAAAATGAATGAATGAAATATCCAAAAAATAACCAAAAACTCTGATTTAAAGTAGAGATTGCCGATATAGTTTATGAGTTTATTTGTCATAAGATATTTCTTCCCACTCAAATCATAAACATGGATTTTGAGCATAGATTTATGGAAGTTGACTTCACTATAGCCCTAGTATGAGAGGTTCCGGGTTGGAATCACGTTAATTATTTATCCATTATTGGTTAAATGGTTACAAATGTCAATATCATTAGGAATCAAAAAAAATATAAGAATCTAATTATCCAATGTATGACTACTTCACATTATTTCTTCATGTGTAAAATGAACATAAAAAACCCAATATAATCATTATTCATGTAATATTACACAACTATAACATATTTTTCCTTTAAATATAAATGGATCAAAATGGCCTCTATAGGGGATTTTTAAAGAAATTTGGAGGGATAGTGAGATTCCACAAGTGAGTGTTTGAATGGGATCAAAATTAATTATTCCATGATATCATATTTATAGACTATGGATATTTTATTTTTCATAAGAGGGTGATACATGGATGGATGTCCTCATGTTTAAGTTGAATGTTCAGAAAACTCATTTCTCATGTAAAAATTTATGGGGGGGGGGGGTTATGTGTCTGTTAAAAATGGGCTTCCCACATTCATATTATGAGTAGAAATTTTACTTTTTCTAGTTGATCTCCTAATATGATTTGATCAGAATAATCCTGATAGGATTCAAGATCTAATAAATTCTCACATTGATCAAGATAAAGTTATTTTCATTTATATTTTGTAGTGTGTATTTCCTTAGTAGAAATTATACTTAATTAATTGGGTCTAATTTGGCGCCATCATCCATGAACTCGCAAGTCTCTATGACATATCCTCTAATTATTTGAATGGAACAAGGGTTAATATGTTTTTTATTCCTTAAAAGGGGGTCTATAAAATTAATTACATTGACATGTACATATTTTTACTCTCCATAGGTTTAGAATTTAGTTTGGTGGGTTGGTTCCCAATTTCCCATTTGGTGGGATAGTTCTTGTTTTCCTAGAGATAGGGAAATGGTGTTTTAGTGGTTTTGAACATTTTAGGAAGTTGTAAGTGCTCTTCATATTTTTCAGTGATGATTGAATTCACTAATGGAATATTTAAATGATGTATTATTCATCCTATATATTTTATGGGGATCTTGGGTTATGAATAATTGCTTTAGTTGATCCCTGAGTATGGTGTGTTCCAAAAATACCAATTACAAATTTATCCATTCATTTAACATTTATGAAGCTCTTCTTGAATCTTCTTACCATTGTTATCCCTCTATAGGTGCGATAGATTCTATATAAATCACCTATGTGAGGATATTATCCCATTTATCTTTTACAGAATAAAATTTATTTTTATGGCTATATTTGAAGACCAATAAATTATATATTTTGAATTCCAATGTATGATAGACATGGTAGTAATCAAGGATGATATTTATACTAAATTCTTCATATTTTTGACATATTAAAACATTTGTAAGTAGTTACCTGGTATCTAATTGAATTACATAGTGAAATTATATCTATATAATATTAAAAATTTAATTCTTTTTATTCTAAAAAATTTAATAACGCTATACCTTTAAACCATTCTAACCATTTTATTATTACAACTACCATTATTTATGTAGGGGAATTGTGTGATACTAAGTGAGATTAGGTGTTAGATATGGTTATAATGAGGTATTGATCTTGATGAATGTTTTCTCAAATATATGATATATCATTCCATGTGATGATGGTTATATCTGAGACATATCATGAGGCTATCTTATAAAATCCTATAAAAACTATCATGTAGTTTTAAATTTTGAAAATCAACTAGGATGTTTTCAAGGAATTAATGGAATCTATCAATGATAATGGTGGTACCCAAAATAGTTCTCTATAAAATATCTTTGTGAGAGTTAAATATTAATGGAACATGTTATCTCTTTATTTCTAGGGATGATTTTTTAGATCCTATGTTTATTGGATTTTTTTTTGTTACTAGACAGTGAGTGTTAAAATTATGTTTTTTTTAGAAAGTACATGAAGTGGTATGAAGATACCATGAATGATTATAATTATTATGAGCCTCTATTATAATACATTAAAATTATGTAACATTTATGGAATACTTAAAACATTATACAAATAGATTCCCAAAGACCATACTAGTCTAGCACCTTTGGAAACATGGAAAACAATAACACTGGCACATTAATGAGCTACATTATATCCCACTAGGTTCTTCTTGACTAATACACTTCTTAGAAACATCAAACATAATACATATCATTATAAACTAAGGAAAGAAACATGAAAATGGGTTCTTTTAAATGTTCATTAAGGGTAAAAAATAGAGATTTGTAATCATAATCATAAGCATAAGGGTATAAGAACATGATCAGGAAAATATAATATCATACACAACATATCAAAATTGTATACGTGAATCATGGAATAAATATTGGAAGTTCATAATATATAAATCATAAGTAAATAAATAACATAATCCCTAAAATCATAACATAGGAATAAAACATGGAGTTTTGGAAGACACATAAGCTTATAATATGGTTTCCATAGTAACCAAGGCATCACTACCATGACTATCGTGGTAGTATATTTTCACTACCCATACCATCTTGGTAGTCATGGTTCACTCCCATGGTTGTCTTAGTATCATGAGTCAAATCCTTATACCATATTGATAGTCAGTGTTTACTCCCATTACCATATTATTAGTAAAGGTTCATTCCCAATACCATCTTAGTCTATCTCATTAGATATAAATATTTACCCAGTACATTAAAGAGATATATTGGCCCCACCCATCTCATGATTAAATCATACATGTTCCACGAGATAAAAAATAATCATATCATAACCCATGAAATGAAGTGGGTATTATAAACATGTAACCGTAACATAACCTGTGGGAAGAGATATTTTTCATAATCACTTCATCACAAACATAACCTGTGAAAAGAAGTAGGTTCAAAAGCATATAACCAGTGAAATAGAAAGAGGTTTCATCAATATAATTCCATCAAAAAATAATACATTAAGAGAAATAATATGAATGAAACCATTGAATAATTTCCACAAAAATGAATGAGTAACACCAACAGATGTTATCTTATATAGTAAATAATTTTCAAAGAACATTTAAAAACAATTCTTGAGGAAAATAACCATTCTTCGATGAAATCTCTTTTAGAAACATAAAACCTTTTTGAAACAATTTTTGTTTTAAAATAGATTTTAAACCTTATGAATGAAGCATTGAAAACCATATAACACTTTCGAAACCCTTTTTCCTTGAAAATTGGATTAAAATATCTTTTTACAACATTTTTAAAACATGGTTTTTAAATGCAATAATTTTCCAACCAAAGAGAGAGACAATCATATTTTACATAGAAACGTTATATTAAGTAGCAAATAGTGGAAAATTGGAACTGATACATGGATATATAATGAATAAATAGAGTAGAATGAAATTCATGAGATTTATTGAGATATGAATCATAATATTTCATCAAATTAAGAATAAACATAAAAAGTCTTCAAAATCAATGAGATTGTTTCAATAAACTCTTATAATTTGGTAACATAGTATCATACTCTCCCTGTAAGAAAATTAAATTAATTGATTCCTAAAATATCATTAAATTAATTAAATTTGTTATATAACATGTAAAATAGAATTATATACACCTCTAAAAATGATTTTTGTGCATAAAAAACAAGACTCTCAATGTAGAAAAATTGAGGCAAAAGTATTTTACCGATTTGGTGACATTTGAAAATTAAACCCCATGAAATAAATATCATAAAATGGAAATGTTAATACCCATAAATTTATTTATTATATACATATAATAAAATCATGGGAATTAAATACACCACAAAAAATTAAAAAGTGGAAAACATTTCATTTATCTCAGAGAAATAAAAAGTGAGATGAAATCCACTTACGTTGTTTCTTGACTCCCGTCGGGTTTCTTCAAAACACCTGTATAATAAAAATAGATTTATTAGAAATATTTTACATAAACGTATTCATATATCTATTACTATATTTTTTTATTACAAACTTATATTAATCTCTTGTTAACCATACTTTATTATGGTTTCACTTCAAATAATATATGATTTATTCACCAACGATCATGTACCCTAGTGGTTTAGGCTCCTACTTGGCATCCAAAAGACCCAGGATCAAATACGATCAGGGTGAAATTCCTGAGTACTATAGCAGGGTACTGTAGCAGTACTGTAGCAGCGGCGACTATAGCAGCAGCAGCACTGTAGCGGCGGAGGGACTGTAGTAGGGTACTATAGCGGTGGCGGTACTATAGCAGGTACTGTAGCTGTGCGGGTACTGTAGCAGTACTATTCACTGAGGGGTCCTTTGGGCCAAAAAATGGGCTTTCTAGCCCTGTATGCAGGCCACTTGGCCTTGGGCCTTTGGGCTATATAATGGGTCACCCTCTACCCAGTCTAAAGAGGTCTTTTCTTTAATAATAAATTGAGGCTTCGGCCCCAACCATTAAAAAATATATATATGTGTGATTTATTCTTTGTATGTGTATTACTTTTGTATATTATTGGTAATTATATTTTTATCATGATTACAGAATGTAAACAATTATATAAATAAAATTTATATACATTATATTTGTATTATAATATTCTAAATAATAAATAAGTAAAAAAATTAATACACCATTCATGGAGAAGGTAAGCTTTAGGTAGGCATGAACTTTGTTTCTTTTTTTATTATAGTATTAAAAGAAAGAAGGTAAATGACATATATATATATATGTATATATATATATATAATTATTAAATTTTAATTATTATATAATATATATCATATAAGTTAACTAAACTCATCCTTAAAACATTCCATGAAGTGTGTGAATGAATCGCATCGCTTTGAGGAGGTGGTAGTCCACACTTCCTCAAACAAAATTATCATATTAACACCAAATGGAAAGTAAAAAAAATATTTCATATAAAATTAATAAAGAAGAATTATGAAATAATAAATTTAATATATGACATATATAAATATATTTACCTTTATAATATACACCATGAGAGGTAATAATGAAAACTGAACAATCATCGATTAGTGAGGTGGTTGTTCGTCATTCACATAAATGGTATGTTTGTTACCCATTAGATAGAGGTGTGTGTAAGTGTGGGATAAAACCATAGAATAAAAAACCTGATATATTTAGGATATTGTTTTTTAAATAATTTAATAATGAGATTTTAGGGGTTGGAGAAGGAAAATAAAAAGAAAGGACTTGAGAGAAGATGTTACATATTAACCAGGTAACTCCTTTTGGTTTTGCCAAAATGCTATCTTAGATTGCATTATTCCAAAATTAATTCTCAAAAGATGAATTTAGGGGTGTTGGGAAGTATATTGGGAAGATATTATCCAATATTAAGAAGGTTTATATGTGTGAATAAGTGAGAGAGGTGTTTTCCTTTTATAGGGAATAAAAAGGACTCACTTGGAATATTTGAAAAAAGTTAGGTGTACACAAGTTCTTACCTAAAAAAAGTCTTACAAAACAATAATATATCAATAATGTAACGTTTTTGGATGAATAATAGCTATAAAAGTTGTTTTGGAAAGCAGATAGATCATTTGGGCCCCTAAGATTAATGTTTAGTCCCTAATTAAGCTTAATTTACCATAATCACTGTGATTAATTTCAATCACTTTTACTAATTATTTTTTTTTAAAAAGTTCATCTTATTAGACAATAAATATTATACTTATTAAAATGGTGTATTTTGTTTTTTTGATATTCAATTCTTAGAAGTATAAAAATACAGATTAATGTTAATCTTGTAGACGGGATGAAAAAAGGGTTTTAAAATATAAAAATGTTTGATGGTTATTTATGTATTTATATTAAATTTTAAAGTGAAATTTTTTATAATTCCATAAATTTTATTAATAGATGAATAATTGATCTAATTTGGACATAAAAAAATGATAGTATAAATTAACATTAGGAAAATATTAACTAAGAAGCAGTATTTTTCACTATTCATCAAAAAATGAAGTTTCTCACAAATAATCAAAGATTCACCCTAAGATAATTTTAGAATTATAAATTAAAAAATGAAATTTATTATATCATTTTATATTTCTAATTTTGTATAAAATTAATTTTTTTTATTTTTCAGAGAAGAAAATTAAAGTAACTTCGTTCGAGAAAATAGTATTTTTAAACATAAAAGGACATTGCCACAAAAATAAAATAAATAATTATCAATATATTTTATTTATATAAAAAAAATTAGAAAAAATAATTTAAGATTATTTATTTCTATTTGTGTTACTAATTTTAATGGCTATGTAATAGTTATCTTGATTAAATAATTAAAACAATAAAATGATTTTTCATAGAAACTTCGTTTTTGTGTGTAATGTATGCTTAGTCAATGTTCCATGTAATGTACACAAAGTCGATGTTCTGTGTATTGTACACGAAGTATATGGTGTGTGAAATGAATTTTTTCTTATTGGATTTCATGAAATAAATGAAATTTTAACTTATTGGGAAAAAAGGTCTTTAAAAACTCGGGGTGTTACATTCTACACCCCATAAATAAAATTCTCCCTCGAAATTTGTCACTCAGATAAAAAATGAGGATAATTTTTCATTATTATATACCCCAAGTTCCAACATATCTTCCTCTACCGGGTGATTTCTCCACAAAACATTTACGAGGTGAGTGGTCTTGTTCTGTAGGACTTTCTATGGTCGGTCCTAAATTCCAAATGGTTGTTCATCATAAGATATATCCTGATCTAGCTGTATGACCTCTAAGATCATTACATGTGATGGGTCAGGTATATACTTCCTCATGAGAGATACATGAAACACATTACAGACTTGAAATAGATTTTGGGGAAGTTCCAAGTGATAGGATATCATCTTGATACGATCAAGAAACTCAATGAGACTAATATACCAAGGTATTAGTTTTCATTTTTTCATGAATCTTCTTACTTTCATCCATGGTGAAATTTGTAGAAACACCTTTTCACCAACTTTAAATTCTTGTCCATTTTGGTGGTTATTAGCATAAAATTTCTTTAAATTGGATCTTCCTTGATATGCTACTAAATGGTTCTAACCTTATCGACCATTTCTTCAATAATCTCATGTCCCAATAGATTTTTTTATCCAACTCCATCATAGAATATTGGAGCTCTAAATTTATTTTCATAGAGGGATTCATACAGTTTTGTATAAATGCTTGAGTGAAATATATTATTGTTATAAAACTAAACTAGATTAATGTATCGATCCCTTCCACATTTTAAATCCATATAACAAGATCTCAATATATCCTCTAGGGTTTGAATTTTTCTTTTAGACTGACCATCTGTCTGATTATGATCAGCAATGATGAAACTCAATTATGTATCAAGTACTTGCTGATGACTTCACTAGAACATTGAGGTAGTCCTCAGATCTTGATCTGATATAATTAAATTTGGTACTCCATGAAACCTTTCTGCTTATTTAATGTACATCATGCCAAATTGATCCATATATAAGTTCTCTATGATAGCATTGGTGTGTGATAACTTAGTAAGGTGATTGAATACCACCCATATAGATGTAAACTGTTCAGAGGTTTTGGGTAGTCCCATGGAAAATCCATAGCTTTGTTCTCCCATTTCTATTCTAGTATGGGTAATGGATGCAACATCCCCTTTGACTTTTTACATTCAACCCTAACTTTTTGGCATTCCAATCATGGAGATACAAACTCTATGATACCTCTCTTCATGCCATCCCACCAGAAGTATTCATTCCATTCTCTATACATATTCTTACTTCCATGATGAATAGAAAATAAATAACTATGAGATTATTTCAATATATCCTTCTTCAAATCTAGTATGGAAGGAACGCATACATGTTTCTTGAACCTTATCATTCCATCGTGATCAAGGTTAAACTCAGAAACAATTATAGAATTATTTTTATCTATTCATCTTCCTTCTATGCCTCTTTAATATTCACTTTGGTAGAGATTTGAACATTAATTTTAGAAAGATAATATTTTTCCAATTCAATTAAGTTTCCCATATCCATCCTTTGAAAATAAATAAATATTGGATATTTTGTGATCCTCATCAGGGATAAGCGAGCATGATCCTTACAAATCAATGCATTGGCCACATATTTCACATTACTTGGGTGGTTATTTATCGAGCATTCAAAATCTATTAGTAAATATAACCATCTTATATGGTGCATGTTTAACTAATTTTATGTGAATATATATATTTAATACTTTTATGATCAGTATATATATCAAACTTTTCTCCATAAATATAATGACTCTATATATTTAATGAAAAAAGTACTGATGCTAACTCAAAATCATGAGTTGGTAAATTTCACACATGAATCTTCAACTACCAGGAGGCATAATTGATAACCATGTTATTATTAATAAGAACAAATACGAATACCATATTGGTTTCATCACTATATATAACAAACCCTTTACCACTATAGGGTAGTGTAAGCATAGGTGCACTAACTAACCTTATTTTTTGTTCCTTAATCATTTCCTCACATTCATATGTCCTGAGGAACTTCACACCCTTCCAAGTTAACTTGGTTAGAGGATTATATAGTCAGGATATATTCTTCATAAACTATAAATACTATCTAGATAAACCAAGAAATCTATGGATCTTTTTCACCATTGATAGTCTAGGCCAGTATTCAATAGCCTTCGTCTTTGATGGATCTACTGTTATAAAATATTTTGAGATTATGTGTCCCAAAAATGAAACCTTTTGTAGCCAAAATTCACACTCTGTAAACATTTCATATAGATTCTCCTTCCTTAGGGTCTTTAGTTTAATTTTCAAGTTATCTTCGTGCACTTCCTTTCTCTTTGAATATATAATAATTTCATCTATAAATACTTCCAAAAACTGATTGAGGTAATCTATCCAGAATCTATTCATTAAATCCATGAAGATATTAGGGGCATTAGTAAGACCAAAATTCAACACTATATATTCACAGTGTCTATCCCTTTTATGGAATTCTGTCACAGGTATATCCTATTTCTTTCCCCTCAATTGATTATATCCTTAATGAAGGTTAATATTCAAAAACTATTGTGCTCCACGTAGTTGATCAAACAAGCCATCAATATGGGGAAGAGGATAATTATTCTTGTTTGTGATCTTGTTTAAATATTGATAATCAATTTAGAGTCGCATTGATCCATCTTTCTTTTTCACCTTAAGAATAGGTTCTCCTAATGGTGACACATTAGGCTGAATTAATCCTTTATCATGGATTTCCTGGAGTTTATTATTCAATTCTTGAAACTCAATTAAATCCATTCTATAAGGAGTGTGGGAAATATTGTGTGGAACTAGGTATGAGTTATATAGAGAAATCAACTTTTCATTTTGGTCTATGACTAGGAATCTCTTCTAGAAAGACATCCACCAATTCTTGAATAACTGGTGTATCATTGATGTCATTTTTCTCCCCAACAATTTGATATTAACAACCATTTTGAATGGTAATTAATTCACACACACTGGATATAATATATACTAGAATTTCATAATTATCATCACATGGATGGATGATCATAGGATGGTTTGAAATATCAAAAGTTACTTCCCTTACTTGAAAATTGATGTGGGATTTATGCAATGAAATCCAATCCATGACTAAGATGACATCAAATTCAACCAAATGAATAATTAAAATAATTTTAGGATCCACATTCCCAAAAACATCAATCAGATAGGAATCATAGACTTGAGATATAATCATCATACCATTAGGGGTTTTCACTGCTAATTCCACATCTAATTATTTTGGTGGAATCCTAACACGCTTAGAAAATTATTTAGATATGAAAGAGTGGTTAGATAAAGAATCCAATATTATAATAGAATTTCTAGATTAGATGGTATGTGTACCTTTAATCAAGTCTATTTAAGACCCCTCATTGGAAAAAAAGATTGTATGCAATTTCCCCTTGTCCATCAGCGTAATAGGTTGTTGACTTCGATCATCATCATCAGTCCCTGGGTTTTGGTAGTGGTTATCATAATACTCGTTCTCCTAACCCATTTACCACTGAATCATGGGAGGTTAATTATGTGCAGCGTTTTATCCAATATATTTTTGAGCTAGCTTCTTCCAATCATTTAGATAATACATTGCTTTATGACCTTCCTTTCAACACTTAAAACATTTACTGGACCACTTAAAAAAATTCTTCCAAGCTTCTTCCCACATTTAGAGAATAAATGAAAAATCATCTTATTTTCTCCATTTTTTTTTGAGTTTCCATATAATTCCATCTTCATTTTCTTATAAAACCCATGTGGTCGATATGTGACTCCAACATCCATTTCAACCTTGATTACAAAACACACAATCTCTTCATGGATACTAAAGTATCTTATGGTGAACTCCCTTCAGAGACTTGGCTTTAAGAAACTAACAAACCTATGAACTTTACTTTTTGGTTGGATAATCATTCCTAAATCATACCTTAGATGTCTCATTAAATTACCCTCATAGGTAATAATTAATTTATATTCCCATTTCTTCAACTATAGGAAATATTTTTCCATCATGGTATGAAGAATTTGAGGAAATTACAAATTGAAAAATAAGTTCCATTACTCATCCCAGTCCATTGATTCAATCTCATCTTGTTTCCTCGTATTCTTGATTAGAGTCCACTACGGGTCTGTTTCACACTTTAACTAAAAGACATCCAGAATGAATTTCACACGCTTCAAATTCCACAGAATATATAATTTCTATTTAGTAGTATTGATCTATTTCTCATAAACAAGTGGATCTAAAGACCCTCTTAAAGAAAATGTATCTTTCCTTATGAAAGACTCAATAGAATGTTGTTCCCTCCATTTCTCATTTGTAATTCCAGCATGATTCGTAGCTTGATAAAGCTGTATGAGCATAGAAATTAGCTTTTTAATTCCATATCCCATATAATATGGTTTCTCATGGGGACAATAAATTCATTTTCTATCATAATCATCATTAATGTGGTTCCTTCAGGTTTTAGAAATTGACTAAAACCAAAAGCAGCGAGTTAGAAATAGATATCATATTATAGAACCACATAATCCTTAAAAGTAAATTATAGGATGTCTAAATTATGAAACCGTACTTAATCTATGACACCTTATTTTTATCATATTCTATTCATATGAAACTTATTTTTAAATCCTTCATGATAGTTCATTAAGAGTTTACCAAAAAAGAAGCAACAATTGAGGCAAAAGAATTTTTTTTATTTAGTAAATTTTGAAAAATAAACCACAATAAATAAAGATCATTAAATGGATATGTGAATAACCATAAATTTAAGTATAATATAAATATAATACCATTATGGTAAGTACATACACCATAAAAATGGAAATATTGGAAAACATAAAATGTATCTCAGGGAAATAAAAAGTGATATGAAATTCCATTACCTTGTATCTTGACTCTCATCATACTCGTTCAAACCACTTGTATAATAAATATAAATTTATTATAAATATTTTCAATAAACATATTATTATATCTATAATATTATATATTTTTTTATGACTTTATATTACCCTATTGTTCCTATGTTAAGGTTTCACGTCGGATGATATACACTTTATTCTTTGCATGTGTCTTAATTTGTTGTATCGTTTGTCCTTATAATTATATCATGATTACAGAAGGTTTACCATGATATAAATAAAATTAATATCCATTATATTTTTATTATAATAATCTATATACTATATAAGTAAAAAATAGAATACACCATTGATGGAGACGGTAAGTTGTACGTATGCATGAACGATATTTCCATGTTTATTGTCGTATTGAAAGAAAGAAGGTAGCTAACATATATATATATAAGTATAAGTATATATATATCATTATTACAGTATAATTATTATATCATATATATCATATAAGTTCATAAAACCCATCCTTAATATTTTCTATGTAGTTTTTGAACGAATAACATCACATTGAGGGGGTGGTAGTCCACACTTCCTCATGTAAAATTAGCATATTAACAAGAAATGGAAAGTACAAAAAATGTGTTTTAAAATGAATAAATAGGTATAGATATATAATAAATATAATATATGAAATATATAAACATATTTACCATCTTAATGTTCACTATGAGAGGTGTTAAAGAAAATTTTACAATCATCATTTAGTGATGCGGTAGTTCATTGTACACGTAAACAGTATGTTCGTTACCCATTATATAGAGGTGTGTGTAATTTTATAATTAAAACCTTTAATTAAAACATCCTAGTAAATTTATAATTATTATTTTTTACAATAATTTAATAAATATAGATGATTTGAGTGAGAAATAAAATCAAATAAATGACTTGAGAGAATACTTTACCTATTAATTGGGTAACTCCTTCTGGTTTAGGCCAAATGGATTTCATGGATTTCCTTATGATAATGGGACTAATTATAGGAATAAGGGAGGTATTTTGGGAATTATATTGATTAAATATTTTCCAAACATAATAGGTTTTATAGGTGAGAATAAGTGGGAGAGGTGGTGTCCATCTATAGGGAAGGAAAAAGAGATCACATGGAATTTTTTAAAGAAAATTATGTGTACACATGTTATTACAAAAAAGTAATAAGAAACCTGCATAAATAAATAATTTAAGTTTTATGGCCTAATAAAATAATTAAAAAGGGTTTTTGAAATATTTCTAGGTTATCTGGGGACCTAATATTATGGTTTAGCCCCAAATTAATCTTAATTTGACCTTAATAATTTTGATTAATTTTAATCACTTTTACAAATCTTTTTGGAAAATAATTAAGTTTATATTATTATAATCAAAAATATTACTCTAATTAAAATGGTGTATGTCTATTTTTTAAAATTCAATTGATAGAAGCTGAAAATTAAAATTAATTCCAATCCTGCAAATGGGGCAAAATAACGGGTTTTTAAAGTATAAAAATGTCCAAATGTTTGTTAAGTTTTTATATTCAATTTCGAATTGAAATTGTTTATAATGAACTAAATTTTTTTAATATATGTATAACTGATCTATTTTTACCTTCAAACAAATTTAAATTATAATTTATCATTAATAATTAATTAAACAAAAATGTTGTTTTAATTAAAATGAATTATTTTTCTCTATTCATCAAAAATCCCAAAAATTTACCCAAATATAATATAATATTTATAAATTAAAAAAAATTATTTTATCATATCATATTTCTAAATTTCTATAAAATAAATATTATTATTTTTCATATAATGACATTAAATGTAGTTCATTCAAGAAAACTGTGTTTTTGAACATAAAACGACTTTACCAAAAAATTCATATCCTTCATTACCGATATGTTTTATTTATATATAAAAATTATAAAAATTATTTGAAAAGTAGTTATTACTATTTATATTACTTAGCTTAACGACTAGGTTATAATTATCTAGTTTAAATAATTATAATAAAAAATGATGTTTCCTTGAAACATCATTGTTGCATGTAATGTGTGCCAAGTTGATGTTATGTTTAATCTATGACAATTAAATGATCCATGTAATGTACACCAAGTCCATTCCTTTTGAAAGTAATTTTTGACTTACTGCATTGTAATAAAAAAATGAAAATTTATTTTATTCGAATAAAAGGTCCATAAAAACTCGGGTGTTAAAATAATGAGTCGGATGTTCCCGTAAAATAATTCAGTGATCCATTCTATTATAAAAATATATAATAAATACACTTGAGTTATTGGGATTCATTCTCTTATAGAAATTATGATTTCATTATTTTGTTTAATAAACTTATAAAAGGTTTATTTAGATATAATAGGAGTATTTTTAATGGAATTTGAGTTTTTTATAACTATTAAAATAACTAAATGTGACTTATTATATTTTTTCCATTAGATTTGAAAATTTAGTCAACTTTTATGGGTTATTTAGCTAAATTTTAAGAGCATATAGTTTTTTGGAATTTTGGAAAATCCTGGAGGCTCAAATGAAATCAAAAGGTGTTTTTATTTATTTATGAGTTTCTATTATTTGGAAAAGTGAAATTCAAATGACATATAGAATAAATTCTATGTTTTTTAATTTGGATTGACTATATAAGTAAGAGAAAAATATTTTCCAAATCTTGGATAGATCAATCATCCATGCTGCCATTCCATAATAGGAAGTTATCTAAAAATAATGCTAGGATCCAACTAATAGAAACTAGAGAGTTCATAGCATGAACAGGTCAGTATAGGTGTGAGGGTTTGTGTTGAAATATATAGGTTTATATAGGGTTCTTACCATTCACAAGTGTAGGTCGACACTATGAGTGGGGGTGGAAAACCAATTCCCAGTAGAGTTCTTTAGGATTATGTTGGGGTGCAATAGATAATAAGGTAGTATGATTCTAACATAGACTCTAATGTCAGATGGCTATTTTATGAACTATTCATCCATTTAAATTATCACACTAGTTAGAATGAGTGTGAAACTTTTTTATTATTTCTTCTACCTCACACAATGGAACTGATGCTTTTCTATGATTTCATCTTCTCCTATAGTGTATGTAATTGTATTTCATATGATTTTTATAATGAAAATTTAATTGTGATAATACAGTGCATATCACATCATCACAGCGATGATAGTCCCACTCTATCGCAATATGAATAAAAATGAAAAATAATGAATGGTGAATGATTTTGTAATATTTTAAATGAGAAACATCATCATAATGAATACTTGTATAATAGTATCTACATTTTAGTTATAGAGGTAGTGTGTTCTTTATCACAGGGTGAACTGGCACATCACAATCTACATTGATAAATTTATAAGTTGAATATAAAAAAGATAAACAAGAAATGAGTATATTATATGATGTTATAAAAACCATGGGGATAATGGTGTTTTAAAAATAAAATTGAAATGGTGACTACACCTATTGATTATTGTGGTGTGATTGTAAATTATTTTGGAGAAACTAGGTTTAATTATCCACTCAAACATGTTCTTATAGTGTTAGAAAAGTCATATACGAGCATATGAATTTAATTTTTATATTACTTTGGAAAATAATATATTATTTGTTCAATCACATTACGTGAAATTGAATGAAATTGATCATAATACAAAGTCATATGAATTTTTTTATATATAATTGATTCAGTTTTATTAATATGATATCAAATTCTTATGATATACTTCATTGTTCTATAATTATTAAACAATCATGAAGATATGAAATATATGTGATCCAAGAAATGTAGAAATTGAAAAAAAATACTAATGGATGAAAATGAAGAGGATATTTATGGGGAAATATTTTATGATAAAGGGGAACTCTTCATTGAAAATTGTGGAGCCAGAACCTTGATAGTATTATGAATAATTTACATGGAAAATTGATTCATTTAAAGATGATTCTATGAATAAAGTTATTGAAGAATTATTTTACAGTATTTAGGGATGTTAAGTTGAAAATATGATAAATTCAGAGTTTGGGAAATTAATTATTTAGTAAGACTATAGAATAAATAGAATTTATATTTATATTTTCTAAGATTCAATGCATGAGAATTATATGGAACATTATTTTCACAATATACTAAATAAATGTGGGGAGAAAAAAATAAGAAAAAGGTGAGATGAGACTTTATTTTATATGAATTTTCATTTTATAAAAATCAAAATAAATGATGAATGTATGGATATAATACTACACTATATAATAAATTTAGGTATACTATAGAGACATTGCTAGTGTTTCTTAAAGAGAAATTTCCTTATTCCATAAAGAATAAAAAGTTATAAAACCCCTTATAAAGAATATAATTATATTATAATAATGAGTAAAAAATTAAGTGAGTGAGTTCAATTATGATTTAGTATACTACACACAAGATGATAAGGTGATAGGTCCAACCTATAACATTACATTGTAGAATCCTAAAAAACAATGTTGAATCCCATTTGATTGGTCCATGTGAGGAAACAAAATCTTCCACATTATCCAAGAGGGACACTAGAGGCCCACTACTAATATACATCGCAATGAGAATGCTAAATACTATATTCTCTTGAGAGATAATGTAATTAATATATGGCTTTCATAACATGTAGTGGGTTTTTGTAAAACATGTCCAATTTCATAACCTCACTCGTTATCTCTTTTATAGTAAGAAGGAAATTGTGAATGTAGTATAATAACTAAAACATACTATGGATATAGTTATCCCAAAAAGTATTCAAACCTCTTAAGAACCCTGGTGTTATCTTGTGCTACATTAGCCTTTAATATCTAGATACAATCTTAAGGAAAGAAAAATAAATTGATATTCACTCAAAAAATACATTATGAGGTGATAAAGGAACAAACATGAAATTAGATTTTAATTTTTTCAAATGTAATTTACCACTTAATGTATTATCAAAAATACCAATGTGATCATAATGACTAGTATTGGATCTAAAATCGTAACTCTTTTGGAATATTATTTATTTTAATTTATTTATTTGTGAATTTCTCTTAAAATGAAACATTGAGAAAAAACTTTGAGGTATTAAAACAACTATTAATCAAATTTAAACCTCTTACAACACTCTAAGGAATAAAATAAATGAGTATAAATAAATAAAGGAGACTTATCTATAATATTAATCGGATGAAAAAATCAATTTTATAATTGTACATTCATTCTAACAACCAAATATTCGAGAATATTGATCAATTATTTTATATATATAATTTATATAAGTTGGATAATTCTTTTACCATTAGTGAAAAATAATTCTTCTATAAGGATGATGTATTTATAAATTCTTATCATGATAGCTCCTCTGATTAGTGATGAAACATTAATGAGGAACGTATTTCTAAAGAACTGTTTGATGAGTAATATGTTGATTCATGTGATTACATTGACTAAATAATAAAATATTTCACAATTATAATTTATATTTCCTTTTTATACCTCATAAATAATTGTAGGAAGATTTTAATCAATAAAAATGGAATTAGATATGTACAATAAGTATTTTCCCAAATAATAGTTTGAATAAAAAAATTTAAAATCCAATTGAGAAAAATATCCCAAGGAATTTGGATATTTAAGGAATGTACTTTGGACTTATTTTGGATATACAAAAAAAATCCCAGATATTGAATAATCCTTGAAAATGTTAGAAGAAAGGAACCATACATGTGAATAAGTTTTTTCTATCAATAATACTCAACAGGAGTTCAAATGATATATAATTAAATATCAAGACCATATTCTATATGCAAAAATATATATATATAGTTAAATTTGATAAAATAAAAATGATAGTGAAGATAAGGTAAAAATAGTTGAGGAAGAGAGAAATAGTATCAATATAAAATTATTACTACATGAGGCTAAACTTTAAAATCTATAATTAACTTAATTGATCCCTTTATAATATATCATAATATGTCCTGATATCACATATTTTTCTGTGGGAGAAACTTGGGAAAATATATCTCTAACTAGTGAAAAATGTACCTTGTTATCTTTCAATGATCAATATATAGAATCCCCAAATGATAACAAACCATCCATTTTAGTTACCATTTTTTGAATCTATTTCCATAAATAAAAAACTATACACAATAGATGTTAAAATACAATAGAACCTAACAATAATAGAATGATGGAATATTACATGATATAGAAAGTGCCTTCCCAAATATAATCCCCACATCAAGTTAATAAATCACCAAGAACACATGAGAAATCTTATATAGGTCTATATTCAAAACAAAATATTATTATCTCTATGAAATAGTTATTTTTATAATATATATTAACTAGGAAAAGATTATTATTGTCATAGTTTGTTTACTAGTAGAAGAATAGATATTTATACATTAAGAGGGGTCATGCATGATATTAGGTAACAACCATGGGTGAAAGAGAATAAATTTTATGATCCAAATAATTAATTAATTAAAAAACATTATAGTCTATGCAATATAAATGGCCACATATGTGATACATTTCAATCTAATCATGTATCATATCCAAATGAAGATAAAGTATCACATAATCCAATAATGAAATGATATAAATCCATCATAATGAAGATTATGGAGAATGAAAATGATAATATTCCCATTAATATTTTAATTAAGTAAATATGTATGTTTTCCTTAAAATCCATGTACAAAATATATTCATGATTTCCCAAGAACATCAAGAAGGGTGTCAATCCAAAAGGAATAATTTGGTTCCATTAGGGGTGAATATATCATATCATGAAACATTATAAACAAACCAAGAGTATCAATACAAATTTAAATGATATAAAACAAAAATGAAATTATTCTAGAGTAAGAATAATAGGTTTTGTTTGTTAAAATAAATACATTATAAGTCAAATTAAATGTCAAAGAATTTTGAGATCATAAAAAATTGATCATCTAGTTATATGTCCAGCTGATCTTGAGATATTAATGAAAATTGAGTAAGAAAAAGGAAAATAATGTTCTAAAAGGAATAAAATTATTCCATATAAATTTGATTATAATATTCATGAATGTATAAAAATAGATGACATACTTTGATCTTTGGAATAACTGTTTGGGATGTGAAAGCTAGCTGTACACAATTCAAATATTTGTATAACATGTATTCTATCACAATAAAAATTACTAAAGAACATGAAATTTGAAACATGTGATACATGTACCATGGTGTTTCAAAATAAAATTACAATTACACATAATGAAATTAGTATACACTTCATGCTCCCCCAAAATTAAATGAAATCCTGAAAAGAAATCATGAAAAACTCTTATAAAATTAGTGATAATAAATAAATACTTTCATGGTAGAGAATAGATTATCATTATTAGTTCTTACACTATGTAAAATAAATGTTACATATTATTCACCTTTAATTTGTGTTATATTTTAATGATAACTATTCAGGGAATTGATGGTGATTCTAGTTCTCAAATAAATAACTAATAATGCCAAGTAAACAAGAATAATTTTTCCAAATTTGGTAATTTTTCCATTTTTATTTGATTTTCTAATTGGTATTCTAAATAACATGTTAATACAGGGTCTACCTTGATGAAGTGGAGTTATAGATAATCATTGTGGCTGAATTCATCTCGTAGAGGTACTCAATTAATCTAATTTATATAAAACTAGATTTTCAAGAATCATAAAGAAAAAATCCTTAATAAGGTATGTATGTATATTCTCTAATACCTATTTGTACAATAATATTTTGATATTTTTAGGTATAAATTAATTTTATCAATTCCAATTAAAAATTTATTATTGAAAAAGGTTCTTGGGATGACTTCTAAAACCTATTACACGAACATGAATGTTTTAATCATGTATGTTGACATGAGTATAGGATCATGTGCTAATATTCAAAAAGTAACAAGTTATCAATTTAAATTATTTAGATTTAGCCTAAGTATATATTGGATACCATTATAATATTTTTTGGTAATTAGATAGTGTTTGTATCAAATTCAATATGATATCGGAAATTTTTTGTCTGATTAAAACCCAAATTGTTTATACATTGATCATGGATCATATAAAATATGAGTGGGATAATCAATTAAACTTTTCACAAGATTTAATTTATACCATATAAATGAAAAACAATTAGCTATTTTAAATAATGAGAGAATAGAATATGCTCAGTGCATAATTAATAGAATTTAATGACATAAAAGTTTCATGTTGGAATAGCAAAAATATAAAGGGGGAGAATGATGATCTCAATTTTTAGTTTCTATTTTCTATTTTAAATTGTCATGAAGTTTTATCATGATGTAAATATGTCGTTAGAATTACCTAGATGACGTTTTCAGCTCCAAAGTATAATTATAATGAGTTGGGATTTTCTATGAATATAATAGGATGACATTCACTTATAAACATGTAGAAATAAATGACATTAGGGTTCTTGGGATTTATTCATTTATTGAATGATTATACCATACTTATGCTTTATAGGATTAATATACTTCTTATTTTGAATTATTTTTAATTCTATAAAATGGATTTGAGTTATTTATGACATTATAATGAATTTTTTTTGTCTTCTGAGTTTGATTGTATGATATTTTAAAAAATACACATTTGTTGGGGATCTATTTATGACTTTTTTTAGAGTAAATTTATTTGAATTTTATAAACCTATGAGTATATTATGACCTTGGAATTAAATTCATTTGAATTTTGAGAGTTTTTGGTTTGGAAATGTTAATTCTATATGAATTCTAGGATGAATGATGAGTTTTTTTATGGTTTCGCTATGTAACTGAGAGTAATAAATTGGCACATTTCTGTCTTGATCAACTAGCCATGTAACATGATTATCACTTTTAGCCACCCAAAACTTGATCCAAGAGAAAATTTATAATATTATGGGGGTTTATAGCTCACTTGGTTCGATTCATGTTTTATTTTTTTAGTCTATGTGGTATAGAACAAGTATGTTTCTTAAAATCCACATGTTTAGGTCAATACAATGGATGGTGGAAGATAAATGAATCCAATTGGACTTCATCAGTCTATTATTGGAGAATGGGTTGTTATATGGTAGTTCACATAAAACATGGAGTCAAATGTGTGAATTATTTTATGTATCTCATTCTTCCATTTTAAAATTATCGTCATTAATAATGTTGAAGATATCATTTTACTTATTCTTTAACCATTCATAGAACGACTTATTTCATGTCATTATCTCGATGTATTCAACATTAGATGTATTTTTATGTTAGATTATATTTATAATATAAACTATGTATGATTATTTTATTCTGATCATATAATTACAATGTTGATACTTCCATTGTTACTCAAGCTATAGAGAATTCGAGAGTATCAAATGTTGATAGATTCTGTAAAATAAAAAATGTGCTACATCAGTGTAATGGTGATCTGTGAAAAGTTATATACTCCTATGTTACAAATGAAATTAGTTATGCATTGTAATGTACACTGATATATTATAGGATTACATGGGAAGTGTAGTAGAATAGTAGGAATGAATAAAAACATGAAATTTATGGAGGATATTGTGTTCTAGAAATAAAATTCAGAATCAGTTTTTAAAAAATTATTTAAAATTTTATTATGTTATAGAGATATTTATTATGAAATTATAAATTATTATTCATAAATAAGGATCATTTATCCACATTATATAGGAACACATGGTTGTGGAAAAGCAATATATGATCGTAAAATGTTTATGATCATATGAATTTGATGAAGAATATTATATATTATTGATCATATGACTTGAAAGAGTATGAATTTGATTGTAAGGAATGGTTGTATGATATGATTGTGTTAATTTGAGGAAGGGATATTCATATGTCTTGAAAATCATACAATACTAAAACTGATGATGCTTTAATGTTTTATAAAGAAGTTAATGTAACTTTGGTATTAAAAATATATGATACAAGTTGTGTTAATATAGATAAAAATAAATGATATGCGGATGAAAATATGGAGGGTTATCTCATCTTAAAATTATATGAATAAGGAGACATTCATAAGGAAAAATAATTATGTACATCCATAATATAAATATACATAATTTATATTAATATATGCCTTCATTGGGTCATTTTTTTAGAAGATATTAGTGAATAATTATGTGACATGTATTTAATGTTATTAAATGTAATCTATGGGAATATAATATTTTGAGAATATAGAGTCTTTCATATGAATGAAAAAGAATGAAACTTGATATCTTGTATTTAAGAAGATTAAAATTTAGATAATTAAGAGTTATTATATTCATGAAATATAGTGAATAAATATGATAAGAAATGGGGAAAAATAAATAGTGTCTCCATTATATACATTTATGAATTTTTATGAAAACTGGAAGAACTCAAGAAATGTGGGAGTTGATATTGTACTCATTGAATAATTGTGTTATTAAGGAAGTAGAGAGAGGTAGAACTAATTCTACATTAATTTAATTTTCTTTATACACTATAGAATAATAATTTTTCAAGTGATGAATATAGAATATACTTCTTGTCTGTATATGGAGAATCAGTGAATGAAGTGAGTTCAACAATGATTTATTATATTATAAAAAAAATTAGAAAGTGAGATGTCTATTTAACAACACTTATATGCTATAGAAATTTGTAGAACATTGAGAAGACTTTTTGTTGTAATAAGTGAGAAAAAATACCATCCATACTATCCACAAGAGACACTATAGTTTCACTTCTGATATAATTCATATGTAACATGTGAAATACAATATTAAATTGAGATATCAGAATACAAATCTATTTCTATCATTATACACAGTTGCTTCCAAACATCAAGTTCACGTCTATATCATTTCTCATGATTTCCATGATAATACGGTGTAAGAAATTTTTGCGAGACAATAACCATGATGTAGAAGAGATGTATTCATCCAAAAAAATAAGTGAACCATATCAATAATCCCTCATGTTCTCTAGTGGTTATTTATACTTATATATAAGTATAAAAACTATATAATTTAAAAAGAAAGAGAGAACTTCTGACTAAATAAGTGATGTGGTGATATAGGCTTAAAGGTAAAATTGGATTTTAATAATACCAAAACTATTTTACAATTTCAATCTCAATGTTTAACATAAAAAAAATCTCATTTTAACACATACTACAATTGGATAGATCAAGGAAAATCATATTTCTATGATTGGACATAAATTTATAGAGTAACCTACTATAAAGAGCTTCTTGTTTTGAAAAGGCCTGGTTGATGTATTGTTATCCCAGATAAATGTGGGATCCTCTAGAGTTTACATGGTTAATCAAATATTTTCTTGTACTAGTTTTTAATAGATCCCATTATTGTAATATACTAAGATAAAAAGTGAATGAAGTTATAATACACCACTCCATGCTATTAGAGGTATAGATAGTAAAATCCATGTATTTGGGTGGGGGTGTTGAATCCATAGGCTCATGCTATGGATTTTTCTCTAGATGTATTTGTATGAATCGTCACTCTATGTATCTAATATGAGTATAAAGTGGTTTGATGTAGTTAAAGAGTTCTATTGGAACTTCAATCTAAGAAGGAACTCTAATAAATTTTAGGATTAGAATCTGATATGGATTCCTACTTATGTCTCCTACTGAAATCTAGTTTCAATTGGACTAAGTTATCATGATTAAAATTTTTGTGGTTGATTACTTATAGTTCAAATTCAAAATAGTTTTATATCACCATTTTTTTATAAACCAACAATCACATCATGAAGTTAGTTAACTAGAATAAATTTGGTAATTTGGAATGAGCATGTCTTTTTTGTTATATATAAACCATAAGAGAGACATTATATTCTTGTTATTACTTGTATCCACTAGGGATATTTTTCACTAATAATCTCAACATTGATTCACCTAAGTTCTAGCATATTTCCTTCATATTGAAAAAAATCCTCTATTTAAAGGGGGATATGTTCCATGGGTAGTAGGTGGGTTATTGATAGACCCTCACATTTATATTCTCATTGAATAGTGATTTATTTAGAGGTTGTATCTGATTATTCAGAGTAACTCTTTGATTTTTAATTTCCCTGTGATATTTGGTTTATAAACCCATTTTGGTGGGTTTGGTGTAGACCATGTTTCAAGTGGATGTATTCTTTTCATGCTATTCCATGTCATGGTCATGCTTTGGGTTATCAAAAATGCTGACACCAAAAATATTAACACAAATGAAATGTATAGTTTAAATAAAATTCTTATTCATGTTTAAAATAGAGTTTTCTACCTCTAAATATACATCGGAAGAAAAATAATTATCCTCCTTGACATTATCCTTATTTATTGAGAATTTTTTCTTACACCCCTTATTTAGCTTCATCACCACTCTTCAGTGAATTATGATCTTGAGAGAATCTTTGGAATAATTTACTTAGTGTGCTCTTAATAGAGGAGGACACTGAAGAGAGAGGAAATGAGATGATGGTTCTTATTTAGTTGACCCAACTCTTAAGATAATTGAAAAAAATAGAGAGGGATGGGGTAATAATGCCCCAATCTATTGAATATAATTATTTTTTGGTTCCACCACCATCATTTCATTGAGAAATTTCATATTTGATGATTCATATTATGGTTGTAGTTTTAAAAATTAACTTATCCCTCTTGGTTGTATTTTTTCCATTAACAATAATTATTTTGTTATTATTGAGGGATTTTTCACATTTTATGCATTTATCTGGTAACGAGATGGATGTGATTCCTTTTAGGGAAAGAATTTTATTACTCTTGAGGGGTTCTATTTGGTCACAATCTCAGTTTGATATAAAAAAGATTCCTATTTGAACTACATAGTTGTATGATGGAGTAAACTATTAGTGAATCTCTCTCACCAATAATAGTTATTTAGGGATCTAGGAGAAGTATTATTTCACTCAACAAAATAGTGTTCATATGTGGATCATCAAACTAAATCCTCTTATGAGATAATGATATTTCATATTCCCACCATCAAAGGATTATATGATAAATTTGATAGTGTAAATTGTGATACCTTGCATTATTAGGGTCATGATGTATAGAGGAGGTAGTGAAATTGATATATTGTAAGTGGGTTCTCATTACATTGATGATATTAATATACTCCCCATAATAATTTTTATGAGGTGATGGTGCTTTTTACAAAGAAATTTTCAAATTTAATGTCTGTATTTGTCTTTTACTAATTCTAAAATTTCATACCAAACTGTAGAAAGGGTCTAGAACATGATCATTTTAATATCCTCATCCATTTACTTCAAATTGATCATGAAATATACCCTATCATTATAGAGGAGTTACTATACCTGATCATACAATATTGATAATTTTCAGATATTTTATTACATGGAATAAGATGAGTAGTCATCTAATAAGTTACATCAAAGTGATAAGGTTCTATAGGAGGTAAAGATGATGACCATCATCTCAGGCTGTACTAGTTACTGATTAAGTATATGGTGCAATTTTTTTTAATTATCATGTTTCACTCAGTATGATGGAACAATAATACTTTTTTCTACATGTGTTGGATCATCATGAGGAGATGAGATGTTATTATGGTGGGGGGTTATAATGTCTAAGAATGGTAGGCCCTCTATAGTGATTATCTTTTATTTCATAGTGAGAACCTTTTTAGCTACCTTAGTGGATAGGTAAATTGATATCCTTACTATCTATTAATCTACCGATTGTGGGTGACACATTCAAATCATTCAATATTTTGAGTACCCTCATGGTAAATATTCATATTTCATTATAGAATACATGCATGGATTATACTATAGGATGTAACACTAGAGTTTCCGTCTATTGAATCAATGGGAGAAACTTTATAGATATTATTTTCTCTATAATATATGTAGATTCAATATATTATTTGGATTTGATTTAAATATGTTGAAGGGACTAAAGAATGATTATGTTAACTAGTGAATGAATATGATTCTTCTTGTGGTTCATATGATTCCCATAGTGAGACCATTGATATATTTTAAGGAAAATGACCATTTTCACATCAACTATCAAGATTATATTCATGTTTTGTGTAAAACAAACCTCATGTATGTGAATACTATAAGACGGCCTCCTTTATCATAAATGTTAAATATTTATTATCATGGAAAAGTAGGACCTCATAAAAAGTAAAAACAATGTGAAAGAGACAAGGATGTCTTAGCTTTAGGTAGGCCAAAAATAGTGAATCCCAAGGGAATCATAAACAATGAGATTAACCCCCTTTACCGATATATAATTCATGCTAGGGAAGCAGTGGATTCATGGACCATGATTCTACTTTGATGAAAGGTAGTCAACCACATTATTTCCCTCTCTAAAAGGGGGTTGAACTCTCAACTCATTACTAATAAGACCCCTTCACCTTTTAATTATGTATGTAATTGACAAAGGTATGTTACCCAGACCCTATAGTGAGTTGTAAAGTGTTACTAAATCTATTTCAATCCCAGTTAGGATGAAATTATTTTAATTGAGTAGAAGGATCCCTATAATCATCGTCATTTCTCCTTCTTGAAGAGAGTCCCTGATTCCAAAATAAACTTTGAATATAACATTGATAGACCCCCAATGATCCTGAACCGCACCTTCTCCTCTCATAATCCCCATGATAAAGGATCTATCCATGTTGAGTTTTTCACCCAAGAGGAGGGATTCAAGTGGACTAAGTAACCCTGATTAAGATTGGAGGAATGTACAAATAATATACCATTAACGAGCAATATTAGAGTAGGCACATCCTTCTATTTTTTAATGACACGGTCCATATCTACTAGAATTTTTTTAGTTCTTAAGAAAATATACCATCCTAGGATTAAAGTATCGTTAACCCGAGCGGTATTCCAAGCCTTTCAAAGGTTCAAGGAGCCATCAAATAAGACCTGAAAACATGACTTTTTCCCCAATACCTCTATTCTTGCACTTTGGAACCAATGATCCTGAATGTTAGAACCCTGAACGCCTTCATAGGATATTATCATGAAATCCACAAACACAGACCACACCCAGCGTGCTTTGGATCCTTCGAAGAATAGGTGAAGCGTACTCTCCTCCCTCCTGTTCCTATTTCATAGTAGTCTAGGCATAATTTTAATAACATTATGTTTAATATTCCCAATATTTGGTAGGGCCTGATTCTTCATTCTCAATTTTTGAAAGTTATACTTCATTAGAATCTCCTTGCACCAAAACACCTCACCACCACTATCCCCATGATCATGTTTCACTGTCACCCTTATGAAATCATTCACTATGAAGGCTCATGATGAGGATCTATTAAAGATACACATGTATGGTTCATTATTGATCTCTATAAGACCAAAGAAATGTTATTATTGACTTTATAGGATGGCCTTGATGAAGCATTGATGCTGAAAATCACTTCTAAAGGAAATATCTGAAACCGGGCATCCAGGAAACCAAATTTTGGATCCAACCCAGTTATGTTGCCGAAAACAAATATCAACCCTTCCCACAATACAGAGGGTATGACCATGGAGATTTGGGATATGAGGATGAATAATAGACCATAATGAATATGTGCTACCTCCCACCACATACATGTTTCCATTGTGCTTCTTTTCAATGAAACTCCATAAGGGGTATTGTCCTCAAGAACCTACCATGCCAACTTCACATGCATAGATTGGAGAATATCCTTAAGGTTTTTTACATCTATTACCACTCCTTTGTGGTTATATCCATCTCTCCTAAGGAGGACTTGTGATATTTTCCTTCCCAGTGTGCATCCCAAATAAACAAGCCTATAATATTATCAATAAAAGAGATGACCCCTTTAGGATAATTAGTATCTGATAGAGAAAGGTTCATAATAGAGGAGAGAATGTTGTTAACCAGAGTTGTTATTACAAAAAATGATAAGAAGTAGTTTTTCCAGTTCAAACTCTATTAGTGATCTTTTAAATAATTTTATCAAAATGGTGAATGCAGGGAATTCCTAGAAAAATTGAATCCCTGGGGAAATACATTGGGAATGATCTCATTTTCATGTCTTAATAATTATAAAAAATAGTGATCCTCCCATCGGAGAACCTAGTAAAGATATAGAAGATGATTTTTGGAATGTTTAATCATCTATCCACTCTATTTTAAATAGTATTCAAGGATTGCATTATCTCGCTAGAATGATCTCTTGATCACATTATTAAAAATTATAGTATCATATGAAAACATGAGGTGGTAAATGGTACATGAGTGTTTCCAACATTGATAGGTAAGAGCCTCTTCTCACAGGACACTCTTATTAATGAGGTTGCTAAGAAAATCATCAGTAATGATGAAAATAGTTTAGATAGAGGATCTACTTATCTCAAACCATGGATATCTTGAAAAAACTATAGTTCATCTCCAAGAAGGATACCATGATCCAAGAGGAACTAATACACTTGTACATGAGGTTTGTGGCCTATGAGGAGAAGCCCATTCAATCTAGTGCCTTTATGATGAAATTTTAATCTATTTGGTCCTATTCTTTTCCCATGTCTAGTTTTATTTCTATGTTAGAGCCAAGAACATTTTGGTTGATTTCACAGTTAATTTCTTGATCCAGATAAATTTCCACTTGGATTATCCTCCCTGATCGATAATGCTGAAGAGATGAAGGGTCTTTGATCTTGGGAAATAACACTAAACTGGTAAAAAAGGTACATAAGAAATATTTTATCCCCTATAGAAGTTATAAACTACATTAAACATGTCCCCTTTTATGAGATTAAATAATCCCATGTAGAAGGATCCAAGGATTCCATCTGGTCCGCATGCGATCTCTGTATTAATCTCTTTCATTGCCTAAAACTTGTCCTCCTCCCTATGTATAGTTTTAAAGAATAAATTATCATAGGTAGTAATGACATGATGCACTAAATCTAGAAAATAACCACAGCCCTCAGGTGTCCCCCTTTCATTAATGGTTTCAAACCTATGAACACTAATTTAAAATGGGATTCTTCCATACCTCTGACCACCATTTTATCATCTATAAATAACCATCCTCTAACCTAATATTCAGCCTAATGAACCCCATCTTCTCTATGATTTATTCATGAAATAAATTCATATTCTATTCACCCTCACAAATCCATTTAACTATTGAATTATCATGATCCATTGGATCCTACATCATAAAAATATCCACCAAAGTGACCTTCTTTTTAGTCAACTAAGAGAATATGGCCTCATACGAAATCCTTTCCAAGATTTATTCTAGTCATTCAACATCCACCTTGGACTCATAAATGTTTTAATAGTGGGGTTAATTAAAAACATAGGACTATAACCCATCTTTGAGAATGAAAATTTTATTATGAAGCCCTATCCAAGCATTACTGTAGGAAAGCTTGTTCCACGAGTCACACACTGCTTCATAAAAACAATATATTCCAAACCATTAATGGGATAAAGAGGAATGAATACCACTATAAATTCTATATAACCCATGTTAATAATCCCACAATTATTCATGAGGGAAACAAACTCATAGATATACTTCAATGGGAAATTTCCTCTCACTTTATTTTAATTCGTGTCTACTACTATATTGAAATCACTGCCAAAACCCATAGGGAACATCTCAGATTGAAGGATATGAGATCCTACCATAAAGACTCTATAATTTTATCATCACAACTCCCATAAAAATGTGAAAAATATGTAACTATCACCTACAATTATTTTTGTTGTAACATACTGTTCTAAGGCACCAAAAAGTTCTACAAATATATCAGAGTTCTAGAGGATCCTACTGGTTTTGAGGATTCACATATAGGTAATGACACAACCTGACTCTACATAAAAATGAATCTATTTTGTAGAAACCTGATTTGGGTTCTAATTCTATAACTAGTGATATTTTCCTTGCATGAACTTCATTACCTATGTAGTCTGTCTTGACTAGAGAACCTAGGCCCCGGGTATTCCACACAAGAGAAGATATCATGGAAATAGTTCATAACTGGTAATGGACCCATGTATCTTGGTACCCTAATACTAGGAGTATTATAGATATTTAGAGTGTTTCAAATGAGCCCTTATACACATTACCATGGATTTAAAAGAGAGGGAAAATTCCTTGGGAGAGGAATGATCCTGAGATCAGCTTGATCCCTCCTCATTACCCTGGAATGTGGAATGGGAAAAGAAGATCTAGACGAAATCTTGGACTATAATTGCATGCATTGGATAAATGAATCTCCTTCCTATGAGACCTTTGGTTGGGTAGAATCCTCTAACAACTCCTTTTGATAATTCATGTTAGATGAAAGTGGGCCCTATTGGATATTGGAAGTATAACTAGATCAGGGATACTAGGGAGCTTGTGCATGAACAGAGGGATCGTGATTGTAGGGAAGGACAATAATGGGAGAGAATTAGATGTATGATAAAGATTTTATGTGATCCATTTAATGGTGAAGAATCAGTTTGACCATGGGAGAGTCTTTAAGAGTAGATGGGGTGATTGGGGGCCTAAAAAACTATTTCCAAGAAAAGGGGATCCTTTCATTATATAGAATTATTAGGACGCTATTGAGCACCTAACTAAGGTTGCATACTAATTGAGGGACACAATTGTATAGAAAATGAAACCATAGACCCATGAGATACCTCCAAAAGAGTTCATTTTCACTGACCCAGGCCACAATCATTGGACAAATTCTACGATCTTTGATGAAAATCCACTGGATGGTCTGTATTGGACATGAAAGAGTGGTGCCTCCTAAAAATGGGCAAGGAGTTCCCCTATATATGACAGAAGTAGTAGAAAATATTTGGGGAGGGGTATATAAGAAGTTGTGAACAATCAAACAAGTCTTAAACACGCAGCTGAATCTGATATAGAATAGGCTGAGATACATCAATATCAATTCATATCTTTTCTATTGATGTCTCTGTGAAGTGAAGTGTCTATTCCACCACATAATGAAAACCCCTTAATGAATATCTAATGGATTAATGGATAGATTAGTTTTGAAAGGGTAAGGGGAGACCTAGTAGATCAATCCACATCGGTAAATGAGAAGATTCTCTTCCATAGTGAGTATCCAGCATCCTCTATGAGAGGGTGAAACATGATCGTCCAAGGTATTTGAGGATATTGAACCTTCCCTAATATAAATATTCCCATGACTCTATCAAAACTAAAAATTATTTTTGTTTAAGATAATAAATATGCAGCAGAAATTTTATCCCCCAAGAACCCACAATGTTCTGGTAGATGTGAATCTATAGAATGACCATAAAAAATATAGCAACTAAGGTCCAAATGGAAAGATATGAAGCTTCTTAAAAAATTAAGGCTGGAATATCCAAAACTAGACTATGACCTGAATAGGTCGAAGCTGGAATCTTCTCATAGAACTCCAAAAAGTACTGAGAACCACAAGAGGGGTGGGGAAGAGAATCTTGAAAGGGAAAAGGGGTCAAGAGGACCATAGCTGATATGATGGGACTTAGAAGATTCTGTAAGTTTGAGAAATGATCTGATGGATGCTCCAATGTTTTGAGAGGGATCCATATCTACCATTGTGGGGATCTCCAACGGGAGGGGGATGAAATACTAAGGAGAACTGGTTGAATGAGATTGAACTCGCAGCTGCGTGTAGGGGGCATTCTGAGAAGCGAGACATGAAACCATTTCCAATTTTACATCTTTATATTCATAAAAATATTACGATTGAACGTTTAAAAGGATTATATAATATGTTAGTCTTCTTTACGTGTACCAATTTGAATGGGAATATGAGATAGAATATTTTCATTATCCATTATCAAAAATCATGGATACTATCCATGATGGTGATAATTATAAAATGAAATTCCACAATCAGTCTCCCTAGGATATGTCGATGGTATTTTTACCCATAATCATAAAAATAATAATCACAATTAAATGATTTTAGAAAATTCTTCCAAAATACATTGGAAAGATAATGGATATAATCTTACTCTAATGTAATTTCCAAATATAAAAATAGCTCCTTTATATTGGTTAACATAATAGTCAGTCCTAAAATGGATGCTAAGATATAAATATAAACTTTCATAGAAGATGGTATATAATCCCTCCAATAATATTAATTAATAATAGAGGTAAACCGAGTATCCATCAAAATGGGAGTCAGAATATAATCCCACCCATGAGTGGTTTCTATAATATTCTAATGAACTATCATGAAATTGGAAGTATTAGTAATTTAAGCCTATCCATTAGTGGATCCTAAAATACATTGATTAAAATATTTTTCCATACCAAGATATGCTAGAATGCATGGAATTTATAAGAAGAAATGTGAAAACTATATTCATCTATCACCAGAATATGATGTTGGGATTCCTCAAATGAAAAAAAAATACTCCAAACCCCACGATTATTATATATGTTTCTCTATGTGGGGACTCCTTCTAGATGTCATGTTCTGAGGGACTATGATTCAGATCACATCGGAGGAATCCTTTGAATGTTCTTAAAGAGTTAGGATCATGTGACATTGGCAGGGAAAAACACTTAATTAGATCCCTATTATGTATTTACTTAATTCTAGTGGGTATGTGGGTGATATCCTCTTTGAGCTCCCAGTGTAATGGGAGATACACATTATAACACTCTGAGGAAAGACTTATAAAAACTAAAGTAGGGGCCATACATTTCTCTGTATCCGGTCATTGATTGGAGTGTTGGTGGGGATTTACCTCCTATAGTATCTCATGAGATTATTCTAATGTTGGAATGAATCCATTAAGATTAAACTCTATTAATAGTTATTTTATTTTATTTTAGAGGAGTAATTTTATAAATGGATTCAACCCAAGTGATATGGCTATAAACTTCCCCACACTTAAGTAATATGAAAAGTTCCTTATATGATGAGTAGAAATAACCTATAAAGGCCTACAATGAACATTAGTTTATAATGGAAGGATATAAATAGATTATTCATGTACTGATGTGGAAATTTGGATCAAATTGAGCTTTGCTGAATTTATTGATGGTGGTGGGTGGGGTCAAAAACCAGAAATAATAAACTTATCAATACAAAATCATAAGCATAAGAATGGTTGATTGATCACTCACACATGTAAAATATTCAAGTGGGGTGAATGTTGTTTTTCTAACTTATAAGGACCATTAGATATTTTTTTGACAATATAGAACTATTTTTTAAAGATAGATGGTCACTAGGGCTTCTTCAGTGAAATTTTCTCTTCTGATTTGGTTGAGAAGATGGGGTTATTTTCTCCTCAAACCCCAATCATAGGAATTATTTCAGAATCTATAAAACACTTATATATAAAATATATGATCATTAATCCTTCCCAAATCCCAGTGTTGGACCAATAGCCTCTCGGCTAGTGATTTATCGAAACTATTCATTGATGTAAATGTTCATGTGTGTTAGATGTTTGGAAATTCCTTGTGATTTGAGCATATATTTTCCTTTAATATAATATTATAGTTAATATATTATTTTTAATGGCATATTGAACTAAAAAACCATGAATAATATTATTGAGATAAAATATTATAAAAAAATAGAAAAATTGATACATTTTGGGAATGCATGATGATAGTATTGGAAAATATTTAATTAAATAAATTGGTTATAAGAAATGTATATGTGTTATGTATTATTATTAATATTACTATTATTTTGAAAATATTTGATGAATTTTATAAATTCAATGAAACGATTCAATACAAAGTTATAAATAATTTTATTTATTATTATTAAACAAGTAATAAATCTTAAAGAATTAAGGATTAAATCATTTTGTGACAAAAAACATTTCGTCAATGAATTATAATTTTACTATATATAGTTTAATTTGAAACTAATTTTTTTACCTTGAATAATGTGTAATATATTAATATCATATTCTAAAAAATATTGAAATTTTCATATTTTCATTTGGAATGGAATATGAATAAATGTTTTTTTTAAATAATTTTTTTTTAAAAACATTGTGTCATATGTTCTTATATGAAAAAAAAATTATAAATTTAGAATTGATTATAATAAAGTAGTTAAAATATTATTAATCATCATTTATAATTTTTGAAAATATTTTATTTTTTATTTTAATATAAAAATTGGTAACCAAATCTACCATGATAAAATAGTATTTTTCAAAGAAATCATTTTATAAACATTGTGTAATTTTTATCCAAATAATATTTATTATTCCAATTAAATTTGTGAATCTAATATTATGTTTCAAAATATAAAAAACAAAAAAAAAGTTTAATTTTAAATTAATAGGAAAGAAGAATAAAAACACTTAATCATTAAAATTTTATTTTCCTAATAAATATTTTTTTGAGATGTCATATATTTTAATTTTAATAAAAAAAATTATATTTATGAAATTAAATAGATTAAATCGAATCATAATTCAAAAAACACACATCTATATTTGGTGATATAGTTCCTTTTATTTTTTTAGTAAAATAATTAATTACCATAGATTTTTTAATTAATGGTTATTGTGGGTTAAAAATTAATAACTTATATAGCTCAAATTTTATTAAGAATACATGACATATAGACATTGTAGAATTTATTTATTAGGTTGGAAATTAATACCTGAATTTCTTATTAACATTTCCCCACCGAACACTTTTAACTCTCTTGTAATTATTTTCTCACCCCTTACCCACACTCCTAGTTTAAAATACCATTGAATATCATCATATTTTACCCATCCTATAATACCTCTCCATGTTAGAAATCACATTGTAAAATTAATTTCTCTAATTTATATAATTCAAAGAAGTATTTTAATAGAAGATTAAAATCATTAATGTGAGTATAGTCTACAGCTTAGTTTTAATTTATTATTAACATCCATTATCATATAAACCTATATTTTCCACTATAATATAATTGAACTAGTATTATTTATATACTAATTTTATTATATGATAATGGTATAATCATTCTATTTACCCACCCTTATAAAATTTAAATTATTGTCCATAGATAAGTAAAGACTACCAACTCCATGTGAAACATGATACATTTTTCCAAAATGGCTAACATGGCCAGTTGAATGGGGAATTGAAATAATAAAAATGATATTTATACACTACTGGAAATCTGACCTTTCCCAACGCTTCTATACCAATAGTTCGTAAAAACCGTTGGTATAGGTTCCCTTTCCCAACGGTTTGGCAAAACCATTGGGAAATCCCACTTTGAGGCCACCTTTCCCAACAGTTTAGGAAAACTGTTGGGATAGGTACACCCTTTCCCAAAGGTTTTCCCAAACCATTGGGAAAATTCCACTGTGTGGACACCTTTCCCAACGGTTTGGCCAAACCGTTGGGAAAGGGTTACTTATCTATCCCAATGGTTTTCCAAAACCGTTGGGAAAGGTCCCCCACAATTAAACCTTCCATCCAGAGTCAAAATCCAGAATCAAAATCTATGCCAACGGTTTTGACAACCATTGGTATAGGTCTATACCAACGGTTTTGACAACCATTGGTATAGATCCTTTTATTTTTTATCATTTCTTCTTACCCAGAACATTATATAAAAAAAACTTAAAATAATTATGAGAATACATATATATATTTATGTAATTATATTCACAAAAGTCATGTTAGGTTAGTGGTTAAGTCGTTCAATAATAAACTAGGGGTCCTGGGATGAAATCCTAGCAGATGTTTTTTTTTAAATACATATACTAACGGTTCCATAACCGTTGGTATAGATTTTCATATTAATTATACCAACGGTTTCCAAAACCGTTGGGATAGGTCTATACCAACGGTTTTGGGAAAACCGTTGCTATATACCTATCCCAACGGCTTACTTGGAAACAGTTCTCCAAACCATTGGTATAGGCTATACCAACGGTTTGGAGGCCTATACCAATAGTTCCAAACCATTGGTATAGGTTAGTTTTCTAGTAGTGATAATATTTTTATGATTCTAGAATGTTAAACTATTTTATACATTTATTCTATTATATAGAAAAGAAAAACATTTTCAATATGTATTTTCATACTATTTCCTCCATATGGAGAGGTGTGTCTATTTTTCATCACTTCACTACATAGATGGTTTTAAAATATATTTTATGAGAATATATGATATTCATGAGTATTTAATTTCATAAATATTTTTCAGAATGGATGAAAAAGAATTAGTGGTCCTTATAAACTAATTAGTTAATATATTTAAATTCCCTAAAATAAGTTTATAATGTATTCCTTTCTCATGACCCATGATCATAGTTTCCATAAATTTAACATGGGGATAAAAAAATAATTGATAAAAAATAATTTAAAGAACTTTTATAATCATTTAATGATGAACCTTTTTTCAAAGAATGATGTCCAATGTCACTATTATGAATCTCAAGTGAAACAATTGAAATTAATAACATCTGATGATGGAAATAACAATAAAATAAAAAATACTTATGTTTTGATTGATAATAATTCAGGGATATAAATTCATATATGTATGTATATAGTTATAAAATAATTTATTAATATTTTTATCACTATCATGCCAAAAGATAAAGTGCATTCATAAAAGTCAAGAGTTATGGTAAAGTTTTTTCTTATCTTAATTTTTTTTTCATTGAGACTTTTTCAATATCCATCAATTGTTTAATTATTTATTGTGTTTATACAACCCATGGATTTATTTTTAATCATAAATCTAATGAGTATAAAAGGTTTTATATATTCATAATGTGTATTATCTTCCAAGTTCTTGTATTTCATGGGTTACTAAATTTGTAAGGGTTTCATTTCAATTTCAATTCCATGATACATATTATGGGACCCAATCATAACATACATATACATTACACCATTTTTTCAGAATATTTACTACATTACACAAACACATGATTGAGGACCAGTATATTTTAGTGACATTGGATACTTAGAAACATAATCAATGGTCAATAAGTGAGATATGTCATCTCATGCTATGTTTTTTCAAACTAGAACCATTCATAGTCATATCATACAAAATACAGATCTTTATAAAATGGGGATAGTAAAATATGAAATGGTGGGCTAAGAAGCTCGGTAATGGTAAACAAGGGAGATACATATGCATAACATAAAAATAAGGGTATGAGAACATCATCCTAACATTTGAAAATCATACCTTGTATATTGAATATTACAATCATGACTTATGGAATAAATATTAAAAGATCATAAGACATGAATCATAAATAAATCAAATAACATGAACCATGAAATCATAACATTTTAATGAGGCAAATAATTTTTTTCATACACATAAGCATTGAAAATCATTTCCATATGGTTTAAGGGTCACTGTCAAGTCCACCAAAGAAGATAGATTCCATTGTTATATTGAATTTAGTCCTCATTCTAGACCTGCATTACTAAACTGGGTTCACTCACCATTCAAGCCCTATCTTACATTACCGTGTTCACTCTTTGTTCCAGCCATACCTATCTCTTTAGATATATAAATCTTTACCTAATGAATTCGAGGAAGATATAGGTACCACTATCTAATAATTAAAACCATATTTATGTGTGTCATAGGATCATTAAAATTCATCATATCATAACCCATGAAATGAAATGGGTCTTATATACATTTCATCATATCATAAACTATGAAAAAGATACAGGTACCATAATTATTTCATCATAGAATTCCCCATGAAAATGAATAGGTTTTATAAGTATTTCCTCATGTTATAACTCGTGGAAGATAAATTGATTTCATAGACACGGTTAAATTAAAACATAAACCATTAGGAGAATGATTATAAATGGTATCACTGAAACATATCACTAGTATGGAATAGGTAACACCAACAGATATCATCTTAGATAGGAAATAATTTTGAATGATCATTTAAAATATTTTTCGAAGAAAATATACTTTCCTATTTCAAAACATTTTTTTAAACCCAAAAACAAATTGAAAACCATTTTATTGGAAAAAAAAGTAAAATATATAATATAATATTTGAATAAATCAGTGGTCATAGAATTATAAATTTCCATTAATGTTGTACACATTAAAAAAGAAACTTCATTTCACATTTTTGGTAAATGAAAAACATGCATTATTTTAGAAAATGACATCAATATTTTTAAAAACATTTTTAAAAAAAATTTATACATGGTTAAGTGTATTTAAAAAAATAAAAAGTGAGTAATAAAACATTTTTTAAATTATTTTTAGAAAACATGGGTTTGAATGAAAATAGATTTACGACCAAAGATAAAAATAAAGTCAGAATTTATGTAAAACATTTTCTTAATTATATTAAGTTTCAATGAGTGAAAGCATGGAACCATTACATAAAGATATCATGAACCACTAATGTGAATAATATTCAATATAATTATTAAGAGTTAGATTATCATATTTCAACTATTGTTACTTGATCATAAATAATTATGATCAATGATAAGATTGTGACATAAAATCATTACCACATTGGGAACATAGAATCAAAAACCCATGATGTAAGAACATAAAATTAAATATAAAATATCATTAATAAAAATAAAATAATGGTATTCTATATCAATGGGTCTTTATATACACCTCAGTAATTAATATAGGTATAAAACATATCGTGCATCACAATAAAGGAAATATTGATTCAAAAAATCACTTACCACATGAGGACCTTTTGAATAAAAATTCCCATGAAATAATAAAGTAAATAGGGAAATTAATAATCATTAAATGAGGTAGATTCATGATATATCATATCATAGGTATGTTTATACATGAAACAAAATAACCAAGTAGTGAATATGGACTAAGTCTCCCAGAAATAAAAGTTAGACTATATATCATCAATCCATATGTATTGAATTCCATCATACTAGTTCAATCATCCAGTATAATAAGAAAATTATTAATATACATCTATAATAGAAAAATATTTTTATATAAATTTCCATATATTATTTCTTATGACTTTATATTACTCATTTATTAAAAATTCCATGTTAATGTTATGTTTTGGGTAATAACTGCTTTGTTTTTCATATATGTTCTGAATTATTATTCTTCATACACTAAATTTTATTATTATTTTATTATCTATAGAATTTAAACCATGATATTAATATAATATATATTATTTATATATTTATTTATATTAATCTATATAATTTATTGAAAGGAAATAAAATGACCATTCATGGAGACGATTGGTCGTATGTACACATGAACGTCATTTTTCATTTTCCTACCAGTTTAAAATAACCAAATATAAAAGATATATATTCAGTTAAAAATAATTTTTATTCTATATATATTAAATTTTTTTATTAAACTCATTCATAATACATTCCATGTAAATCTGGAGTTAATCACATTGTTTCGTGAGGCTATAGTCTTCTGTACAATCGAACAACGTTATTGTATTCCCACAAAATGGAAAGAATGAATGTATGTGTGATATAAAAATTACAGATTAATAATAATATCATTAGTGTCATAAAAATAATATGTAAATAGTATTCCCATCATTATTACTAATATTGAGGGGTTGTAATGGAAAAGTTGACGGCATCGATTCATGAGGCGGTTGTCTGCCGTAGACATGAATGATGATTTGATAAACCATTTGATTGAAGTGTTCATGATTATAGGTAATAACCTTAACATAAAAATATATATGTATGTATTATATGTACATTTTTAAATAATCATGAAATATAAATAAATAAAGGGTTTTGAGGAATTAATAAAACAAAAAAAAATTATTGAACAACATTACCACTTTTTCAGGTATTTTCCTTAGGTTTTCAAAAAAACATTAATGGGATGGAATTAAATAAACATTAATTCTATAGTATGTGAGTTTGGAAATTTATTTGGGAATTTATTTGATGAACAAAATCAATTTGAAGGTTTTTGGAAGGGAGCATAGGGCTGGGATTTTATAAGTGGGGTGAATGGAAAACTTGTAAATGTTTGAAAGAGAGAATTCCATCCTTGTTTTTCAAATGAAAAAACAGTAAAAATTTAAAAATAATGTAAATAAGAGTTATAATGGTCTAAATATAGAAATATAATGGTTTTTATACAAGTTTAAATCTTTATTTTAGAATTATAATTTTATTTTAACTCCCCCCCCCGGTAATCCCATTTTTAACATACCTGTGATAATTAATTTTTACTACATTCATAGTTAATTTTTGTCCAAAATTTAGTTTTCCCTATTATAAATTATAAATTATTCTGATTTTAAATAATTAATTAATTTTTAAAAAATTTAATCATATAGTTGGTAAAAATTAATTTAAATTTCATCTTGTAGATGTTATGAGAAAACGAGTTTTTGAAGCAAAAATGATCAAAATATTGAAAATATTTTATATTAAATTTCAATATGAAATTGATTAAAATGAACTAAGTTGGAAAAATATATTTATAATTGAAATAATTTGACTTTTAAAAAATATATATAATTTAACATTATAAATAAATTAATTAAAAAGGTAGTTTTAAATTAAAACTCATTATTTTTTAATATTAAAAAAAGAATATTTCTAGAAAAAATACAAAAAATCAACCTAAGGTAATTTTAAAATTCAGATTTCAAAAATGAATTTAATTTTATCAATTTCATTTTATAAAAGTGTTAAAAAAATAAATTTTATTATTGTGCAAAAAATAAATAAAAATAATTTTTTTGAGAAAATAGTATTTTTAAAACATAGAGTCATTACCAAAGCTTTTTTACATTATTATCATTATGTTTTCTTTATCTAAATTCACTACACATAATAATTAAAAATTATTTATCACTATTCATATTACCATGTTTAATATATATTTTCATAACTGTCATATTTAAATATATAAATTAACAATATATCATTGTTCTGTTAAAACTCATTGTTGTGTGTAACTCAACATAATCAATTGTTGTGTGTAGCATAAGATTAACGTGATGTAACATTTAATTGAAAATTAAATTGATATAGTTTTTAATTTATGATATCATTGAAATTTAATAGTTTTAAAAAAACATTAGGTTTCATAGTCTACCCCACAAGAAAATGAATTTCACACTCGAAATTCATCACTCTAATACAAAGAAATGAGGATAATTTTGGCTCATCATATCCACATGTTCTGATATAGCTTTCTCAAACTTATAGTTTCACCACAAAACATTGAACAAGTGAGTGTCCGTTTTTCATAGAAATTTATTAGTATGATCCAAAATATTCACTAGTCATTCCTTATAAAAAAGATCATGATCCATCGGTATGACCTCTGAGTTTAATACATGTAAAGGTCGGGTATGTACTACCTCAGGAGAGATACATAGACCACATCATAGACTTAAGAGAGGTTTTTTGGAAGCACCATGTGATATTATACTATCCCAATATGAACAATAAATTCATAGTGAAATATATACCTAAGGATTAGTTTCTTTTTCTTCCCTAATCTCACAACCTTCTTCCATAGAGAAATTTTTTGAAACACTTTATCACCAGCATCAAATTCTACATCATGTCCTTGGTTTTCAGCATATGTTTTACCATCTCTGAGATTTTATGATATTCTTCTCAATGTTTCTAAAAATCTCTTCTATTTCATCGGCTATCTTAGGTCCTAATATCATTCTTTATGAAACTTAATTACAACACATTAGAGCTCTACATTTCTTTGCATACAAGGATTTATAAATATCCATCTTAATTCTTCAATGAAATATATTATTGTAATAAATATAAACTAGAGGAAGGTTTTGATACCAACCACATTTTAAATGAAAATTATAAGATCTTAACATATCCTATAAGGTTTGAATTTTTATGTCAAACTGGTCATATATGTTAGGATGATACAAAGTGCTGAAACACAACAATGTATCACCATTTTGTTGAAGACATTGCTAGAACATTGAGGTAAAACTCAAATTCTGATTTTATACAATGGAATGTGGTACTCAATGAAATATTAATAATTACTTAATGAATATATTTTCACGATGATGCATATATAATTATTCATGGACAGCGGTGAGGTGTTCTTACTTAGTAAGGTGGTTGACTACCAACCATATAGCATATTTTCCTTTTGAGGATTTGGGGAGTCCAATGACATAATTCATGTTGATGTATTACCATTTCCATTATGATATGGGAAATGGTTGAAAAATACCAATACGCTTACATCTTAATATGATTGAATACCAAGCATCAAGATACACACTCTATGATATCTCTCTTCATGATATCCCATAAGAATTATTATTTTAAATATCTATACATCTTCATACATCCACTATTAAGAGAGAATAAATAACTATAAGTTCCCTCCAACAACTCTTTCATAAAATACTATATAGATGGTATACGTATACAGTTCCAGAACCATATCATTTCTTCATGATCAAGTTTAAACTCAATAAAATTTATAACCTTCTTGTGGATCTCTTCTTCTTTATTCTACACCTCTTTAATCATCACTTGGATATATGGTTGCACATTCAATTGATAAAGATAATAGTTTTCCCCTTCCACATTATTTATAGATCCAACCTTTGGAAATCTAAAAATATCAATTATTTTTTAATCCTCATCATGGATAATCTAGGATGATCCTTTAGAATAAAAGAATTGGCCACCTTGGTCACTTTTTCAGGGTCGTAATTTATGGAGTAGTGATAATCCTTAACCAGCTCTAACATTCTTCTCTAGTTCATGTTAAACTTCATCAGCATGAATATATAATTTTAAATTTTATGATAAATATATATTAAACTTTTCACCATATTAAAAATTCCTACATGTCATTAATTAAAATTTACTCCAACAAAATGTAAATCGTTATTTGGGTAATTTTGATCATGAATCGTCAATTTTTGTGAGGCATAATCTATAACCATTTCATTCTCCATAAGAACACATCCCAATCCCTTTGTGAATACATCACAATAGATTAAAACCTATTCTCCACTATTGGGTAATGTACACATAGGTTCACCAAAAAATAATCTTCTTCAGTACATTAAATGTTTCCTCACCTTCATCATTCTAGAGGAAGATGGCTCCCATTAGAATTATCCTAGTCATATGAATGAATATTAATGATAAAATCATCACAAAACGTCTATAATATCTTGTTAAACCAATAAAACCATGGATCTCAGTCACCGTGGTTAGTCTAGGACAGCATTCAATAGGCTCAATCTTTGAAAGATCTAATGATATACCCTCTCTTGATATTTAATGGACCAAAAAAGAAATTTTTTTAAATCCAAAATTCCAACATTGTTAATTTTTCATATATATTATCCTTTCTTAGGGTCTTAGGTAAAATTATCAAGTGATATTAAAACTCTTCCTTCATCTTTAAATATATAATAATATAATTTATAAGGTCTAATACAAACTAATAGAGGTAATATCTAATGAATCTATTCTATAAATCCATGAAGATGGCAGAGAAATTAGTAATGCCAAAAAGCATCACTATATATTCATAGTTTATATGCCTTTTATGGAATTTCTTCATGGGTATATAATCCTTCTTAAACTTTAATTCATAATATCTAGAATGAAGGAAAATAATGGAAAAGTATTCATCTCCATGCAATCAATCAAAAAACTCCTCAATATAGGGAAGATGATACTAGTTATTAATAGTGATTTTGTTTACATCCTAATAATAAATGAAGAGTCACATTGATCCATCATTATTTTTTTACATAGAGAAGTTGTTAACCCCATGGTAACACGGTTGGATGATCCATTTTGAAGGTTTCATTAGAGTTTCTTTTTTGATTACTGGAACATAACTATGGCCATTTTGTTGGGATTAATTAAAATTTGTATGTCACAAAATATGAGTTCTATTGAAAACTAAACTTCTAATATTGGTGGAAGGTTAGAACATTCTCCCAAAAATACATTAAAAAATTCATGTGCAATAATAATATCATCGATATTGGATTTATCCCTAATAATTTGACAAAAAAACCTCTTCTAAATGGGAATTATGACCCATATAATGGATGTGATCTCCATCAGAAGATCATACTTATCGTCACATTGAATGATAATCATATGTTGGTTTGGAATATAAAATTTGAATTCCCTTACTTGACAATTTATGTGGGATTTATTTATATAAATCCAATCCATGAAAAATATGACATCAAATTCAACCATATGAACAATGAAATGATTTGCGAGAAGCACATTCCTACCAATGTCAACTGGGGAGAAATATTATACTCGACATGTGATCATCATACCAGTATAGGTTTTAACTATTAATTCTATATCTAATTTTTAGGGTGGAATCATTATATCCATAAAAACATTATATATGAAAGAATGAGTATATACAGTGTCAAATAATACATTAATCGTTCTAGAGTTGTGGTAAGGGTACCTTTCACCACATCATTATCCCACCCCTCAACAGAAATAGTGATTTCATGAGATTTATCCTTTTCAATTATCATAGGAGGTTGCATAAGTTAATAATTGTCATTTACCCCTGGGTTTGTTCATTTGTTATCTTAATTACCATTCTCCATACACTTGAATAACTGAAGTGTGGGAGGTTCTTATTGTGAATCTTTCTCTCTATTCGTATCATTAGCTAACTTTTTCCCATTACTTTTTCAATCCAATTCTCGATGAACTTCCCTTACACACTTAAATCATTTAGTATTCTCCTAAAAACATTTCTCCACAATTCTTCCTAAAATTCTAGAATTAAGTAATGATCATATTATTCTTGTTATGTTTTTTAGATTTTCCATTGAACTTCATCTTCCATTTCTTATCAAAATTATGATATTGATATGTAACTATAACTTCCATTTCCACTATGATATCACATTGGAAAATATATTTAATGATACTTATGTATATTATGTATACCAACCTTTATATACTTGGTTATAAGCCACTGAAGAATATATCAACCTTAATTTTTGTTTGGATACTAATACCATAATTATACCATACAATTCTTATGAAATAAGTCTCATAAGTAAAAAAAAAATTTATTATCCTTTTCCTTTAACTTAAGGAAATTATTCTCCATATTTTTACAAAGGTCATGAGGAAAGTAATTATTAAAAAATATTCTCTTGAAATCATCCCAATCAATAAAGTCAATTTCATCTTGTTGCCACATATTCTAGATAAAGGACCACCACTAAACTACAACACCTTCTAAATAGTAGGAAGACAAAATAAATTATTCAAATTCTAAACAAAGGATAGTGGAAATTATAATTTTTTTTGTTCTCATCCATTTTTCATCAACTAGAATATCAGCGGTTACACTGAACAAAGCTGGAATTTTCCTCATGATGGACTCAACAAAACTATGTTCCCTTATTTTCTCATTTAGAAGTTAATCATGATTCATATTCTGATAAAGTTATGTAAGCATAGCAATAATATTTTTCATTTAATCACCAATAACATTTTGATTCATTGGAGGAAAATAATTTCATTTCTATCATACTAAGCATTAACATGGTTCCTTTGGGTTACCCCCATTGACTAGCACCAAAAGGAATAGTGTAAAAAATAGTAATCATACTGGGAACCACATAATATTAAAAAATAACTTATATGAAGTATAAATAATGAATTATTCTTTAATATATGACACCATATGTTTATCCTAGTCCATTTATAATCATATTATATTTAAATACTTCATGATGGTTCATAAATATTTTGTAAATTTCCAAATCATATCCTCCAAGAGTTTCAAACTAGTTTTGCATTAAAAATATTCTTCGTGAATTAGTTCACTATCAAGTCAAGATCAATACAGTTTTTTTGGGGTGTTATGTGTATTCATATATGTTCCAAAACCTCATGAAATTATAGTATTCATATATAGATGTAATTTAATGGAAACCACATACTCTATCCTTTACCAAAATTCTAGGATATTTTTATAGAATTTAAATCATCCTTAGATTTATCTTTAGAAATATCCTTAGGGAACTCACTATGGATTTATCATCATAGTTTTCAAATGTTAAAAAAAATATCCTATGATACAAAATAGAGAAAACCAGGATTAACATACATATACATTACATCCTTTTTTCAAAATATTTAGTACATTACATAAATACACTCTTAAGGACTATACTAGTTTACTATATTTGGAATCTTAAAAAAATAAAAAATGGTCCATAAGTGAGATACATCATCTCACACTATGCTCTTCACATGTAGAACCCATATTACACATATCATTAATAATACATTCTTCAAAACATGGGAAAATGAAATATAAGAAATTGTTTCTCATTTTCTCCATAAGGGTTGTCATGGGAGATAAATAAGCACAACATGAACATAAGGTTATGAGAACTTAAGAATAACATTGGAAAAGATTACTATAAATATCAAAGATCTTAATCTTGAAAAATAGAATACATATTTGATGTTTATAATGTAGTAATAATAATTTTATCAAATAGCATGATCCATGAGACCATATCATTGGAATAAGGGATGGAATTTTTAGTATTAACAGAAACAAATAAAATCATCTTTATATTGGTCAAGGGTAACTACCAAGTCCATCACTATAATGAAGGCACTCCTTATTTAAGCCCTTTCTTAATAAACCTATTTCATTACCCATACCATCCATTTCTTAATGTATCAAATTCACTTCCCATCACATCCATGTCTATCTCATGAGATATAAAAATCATCTCCTAATTCATTGGAGGGAGAAATAGGTCCCACAAATCTCATAATGAAAATCTTATTTATGTGTTCCATGAGTACCTAAATATTAATCATATAATAACTCATGAAATTAAATGGGTATCACAACCATTTCATAATATCATCACCAATAGAAAAAAGAGGCAGGTTCCATAATCATTTGATCATACAATAACTGGTGAAAAGGAGTGGGTTTCCTAAGAATTTACTCTTGGTATAACACATGGAAGAGAAAAGGGTTTCATAAACATCTTGAAAAAAACATAAACATTTTAGAGAAATAATTCAAATGGTATCCTAGGATCATATCCCCAATAATTCATAGGTAACACCAACATATTCGATCTTAGATGGAAAAAATTTAATAGAACATTTTTAACATTTCCTGATGAAAACATACATTAAGATTTGGAAAACAATTTTTTTAACATAAATAATTTTGAAAAAAATTATATTAGATAATAAATTCAAAATAATATAATGGAAACTTTGAATTAATGATTTTTAGGGAATTAGAAAATTTTATTCAAGTCGTACATGTTAAAACAAACATTCCTTTAACATTTTCTATGAAATAAAAATAGGGATTGTTTTGGAAAATGACAAGAAGAATAATTTCAAAATAAAATTTTCAAATGTAATACATCTGTAAAAATACCTTTTAAAAATAATATGAGAGTAATAAAATATATCTTGAAACATTTTTTCAAAACATGGTTTTTAATGAAAACATATTTCTGACCTAATGGAGAAATAAAGTTGTATATTCATAAAGAAATATTATTAATTATATTAAATACAATTATATGAAGATATCATAAAAACCAAAATTAAAATAAAATACATGATAAATATTGATTTTTATGTCATAATATTCCAACATTGGATACATTTTCATAAATAATCTCGATAATGGATGACATTGTGACAAAATATAATTACCACATTTCTAACCTTAAATAATAAACCCATGTAGTAGATAAAATGAAACATAAAAACTATTTATGATTAATAACTTCATTATATTCCATGTCAATGGTGTTATATATACAATTCTTGAAAGAATATAGGTTCATAGCATCAGACACATCTCAGAAATGGAAAATTGTGACAAAACAATTCTTACTAAAAAAGTACCTTTTGAATGATAATCCCGGTGAAAGAATATAATTAAAGGAAAAATTAATAATAATTAAATGAGTTAGATTAATGATATATCATTTCATATGGTAATATATTCTCCACACAAAAGAAACAAGTGGTGATTATGGAATAAGTCTCTCAAAAATAAAAGTGAGACTACAAATACCCTTACATTTAGTATTGAATTAAGTCATACTCATTAAAAAATCATATATAATAAATATAAGTTTATTATACATATATCCCATTAAAATATTCATATATATCAAACAAAATTTGATTTTATTAAGTAATTATATTACAAGTTAAATAATAATTCCTTTTTAATGTTATGTTTCAATTAATAACAGTTGTGTTTTTCATATATGTTTTGAATTCTTATTATTGGTCATCCTAAAGTGATAATTATTTAATAATATAGATAATTTAAATAATTTAAAAAATATAATATATATATTCAGTATATATGAATTAATATAATCCATAAACTTTAGTGATAGGAAATGAAATAAACTGGTCATGGTGACGGTTGGACATACATATAGATGAACTTTGTTCTTTATTTTCTTGTTCATATTAAATAATGAAAAGTAAATGATATATTATCATTCTGTAATAATTTTTATTTCATATATATCACATAATTTAGTAAACCCATTATTAATACATTCCATGTAAAAGTGTGAACAAATCACATCGATTCACGAGGTTATACTTCATCATACACAAGAACGACATTATCTTATTCCCACAAAATGAAAAGCATGAAGGTATGAGTTATATAAAAATTAAAGAATAATATTAATAAAATTAATATCATAAATATTATATCTAAATTGTATATCTATCATTATGTTGAATATTGAGAGGTGGTAATGTAAAAATGGACGACATCATTTTGTGAGGTTGTAGTCCATCGTACACACAAATGGTGATTTGATAACACATTTAATGGAAGTGTGTGTAGATTTATATCATACCCATAACATTAAAACATATATGTATATTTAAAAAATTATGTTGTTATATAATCAAAATATGAAATTAATTTAATGGTTTTGAGGTTGAAATATAACAAAAATGTTCATTGATGAACATTACATCTTCTTCAGGTATCCTCCATAATGTTTCACTACGAGACATCCTTCGATGGATTTATGTCTAAAATAAGGATTCTAGGATGGTTGGATTGAAGTTTATAATTGATATGTCCAGGTATTGGCTGAACCAAATAAGTTTGAATGTGTGAGGATTAGAGGAGAGGGGGTTTCCTTTTATAAGTGAGGTGAGTGGAAAACTTGTAAACATTTTAAAGAGAGAAATCCACCAACGTTTTTCATAAGTAAAAAAGGGTTAAAATGATCTATTTCTGAAGATAAGTGGTTTAAATGACGAAATAAGTCCATAAAATGGTTTTTAGACATGTTTATAGGTTATTTTTACCCTTATCTTTTTATTTTAACACCTGGTAAACCCATTTTCACTTTACCTATGGTAAATAATTTTTACTTCATTCAATATTAATTTTGGTAAAAAATTATATTATAATTTTTAGATATTATAAATTATTATGATTACAAATAAGGAATAATTTTTTCCAAAATCAAATCACATAAGTGGTAAAAAAAATAATTTAAAATTATTCTCACAGACGTGATGCGAAAGCAGGGTTTTAAAGTGAGAAGAATCAATAGTTTACAAAGTTTTTATATTAAATTTTAATATAAAATTGATTAAAATGTCCTAATAATTATTAATACAAGTATAGTTAAAGGAAATAAACTTTAAAATATAATTAAAATATAATTTTACATTATAAATATATTAAAAAAATACTTTTTTCAATTAAAACTCAATATATTCATTATTCATCAAAATAATGAATCTTTTTGGAAAACAAATAAAATATTTCACACTAAGAACATTTTTAAATTGTTATTCAAACAAAAAAAATTATTTTATCCAGGCATTTTTCTAAAATTATAAAAAAAATATTATTTTTCATAAAAGTCATAACAAGTTTGTTTTGGGAAAAATTATATTTTCAAAACATATAAGGAATTTAATAAAAATAATATATTCTACTAAAAATTGTTTCTTTATATAAAATTTTAAAATTAATATTTTAAAATTATTTATTACTATTTATATTACTGTGTTTAATAGTTTGTTTTATAATGGTCGCATTTAAATAAGTAAATTTATAGTATATCCTTGTTGTATTAAAAGGTTTTGTTGTGTGTAACACAAGATAAAAAATTGTTACTTCTAGTAAAAAATAACTCTATATATCGTATAATGAAATAATAGGTCGGGTTGAGTGAAATTAAATAAATCAAATAATGATAAAAATTCATAAAAAGCACAGTGTGTTACACATATTTTGAATTATTCACCAATTTTAATATATATGGTGTATATTTTGGCTCTATAACATATTATATCATAATTCACCCTTTATATAATGGTATTTAAAGAAAAACTTCATGTTCACTGTCTCATGACATTTTGATTCAATTTTTAAAAGTCATAGAGTTTTTTTATCATCTCAACTTTACTTCATTGACAATATTACCATATCCACCGCTTGTTTTATTTTCTTTTTGTTTATACACTACCAATTTAGTTTTTGTATCATAATTATCATACTATTTATTTTATTTAAAGATCCCTAATATTTTTTCTCATTCAAAGTCCTTTGGATCAAATGTTTTTAATTTTGTAGGGATTTCTTTCTAGTCTGGTTTTAAAAAAACATTATTTTTAATGAATTTCCTTCTGGGGAAAAAATAAGAAAAATAAATTTATAATACACCAACCTATTTCTTCTTATATTATTATTATTTTTGTCTACAATTTGTTTTTATAATTTTATTGTCGTTGCGGAATAATTTACCTGACTTCGTCCATGTGAGTGAAACCAACACCACCTCTTCTTTATAGTTTGGAATCATCATCCTTTATGTCACTATTAATTTTATGGTTGTCTTTATGAGTGATAGAATAATTTATTAGTTTATTTTATGAAATTTTTAATTTTAATTCAAATTTTTTGAAAAAAATATTTTAATAATTTCAATTTTTGATTTACATAATAAATTTTTTTAAAGTTTTTCTATTTGAACACATCATTTCACTATTACGGTAATTCTTCATTAAAAATCATAATTTAAATGTTTATAAAAATTAAATTTTTTATTCTTAATCATTTTTATATATTAAGGTAAGGTTTTATATTTTTAAAAAAAAATCCTCAATATAAAATGATATTTTAATATTTTTTTATTAAATAAGTTTTTGGTTTGTTTATTCTTCCTCAAGGAAAATTTTTCAATGAATCATTCTTTTATTATATTTTTTTTTAAACCACATTTTTTGTTTCAGAGATTAATTTTTAAAATTTTATATCATATTTAAATTAATTTTTTTAAAATATGAAAATTTTATAGTTTTTCAAGAATTTCAAAAAGAAATATTTCTTTTTTATCCTCCAATACATAGTTCTAAAAATAAATAGTATTTAAATTTAAAGGCTATATTATTTTTATATCCTTCAATGTGGTATTTTAAAATGTGTTTCATTTTTTCTTGAGAATAAATTTTTAAGGTGGCTTGTAACATCTTCTTTTAAAAAAATGGATAAATGTTTTTAATAAATTTATTTCAATTTTTTACTTCAATTTTCATTATTTTTTATAAAATATCTATCTCAATTAGAGTAATATTTCATTAATCCCACTATCATTTCCTTTATTAATTACTATTATTTTGTATGATTTTATTATTAGTATCAACTGGTCTAACTCTTTAGGTCATATTATATCATGTAATTTCAAAACATTATGAACCCCATTTTGATTCCTTGGGTTATTATTCATATTATGTCTTTTGTGGAACAAATGTGATTTTATTTTCAATATGAGATGAGTGGGGTTCATTATGGAAATCAAAATAATTCGTTAATGTTTTAAATCTCATGATCTAAAAAAGGGTGCATGGGTAGTATCCCAGGATTAAGAGGGTAAATGTGTTATTTTCCAAATCACAAGAGGGTACCTAGGTTATTATAACAATACCAAGATGGCACGATAGTTCTTAAAACATTCCCAAGAGGGTACACAAGTTATTTTCCCTTCTGTAATAGGGTAAATGGGTTTTTAGAACATCCCCAAGAGGGTACATTGAATGATATCCTAATCCCAAGAGGGTACATGGGTGATTATCCCAAGACCAATATGTTATGTGAATCTGGTAATGATTTCTGCTCAACCATGATTTGGAAAATTTGTAGAGATTACTACTCTATGATGTTATTATTTATATGCTTAGTTTTTTTACAAATTTTTTTCTTATGTCATATTTATATTATGATGTATTATATATGATATATTGCTTAAATCCATATTCCATGTTTTACTTTTTAGGATCCATATTAATTTTTTTATATCCTTTCAATTTAATTTTCACGGACCATGAGTATTATATCATACCCATATACTTGTATTATTCTCACTTATGATCATAAGTTGTTATATATTATGTTAAAATTTAATGAGAAATTAGGAAAATTGTTTCCTATATTTCCTTTTCCTAGAATATAAATATGGGTATAACCTAGGCAATGTATTGAAGCTGATCTTATGTTGTGATATTATAGAGAAGTGATGACAATAAGTTTTCTTTAAAGATATTCTCAAAAGACACTAAAAATTCAGTTCTTTTGGATTTAAGATTTATTATTATATTTAAAGTTTAAATTATAGATAATATTGTGAAATATTTTCATTTTTATCATAGATCATATCATGTTTTATCCTATCCTATTATTAACGAATGTATTTTAGCACCATATTTGAGAGTGTGAGCCCAGGGTTTCTCATCTAGTATCAAATACTGGTTTAGATATTTTTGAAAGTTGTTTTAGTTATTAATAGCATTTAGAATGAGGAAACATTAGTGAAAATCCAAGGGCTAAGTCAAAGTATTATATTACATTCAATTTTTTTATTAATTTGGGATTATTTAGTTTCATATTAATGGAATCCCTATCTGGATATAAATATGTGGATGTTGTCACTACCATAGATATACCAAGAAGTAATAACCCTAAAAAGGGTGGATGGAAATAACTCGGTCTTAATGTGGGTAATGATATAGATATTTAAATGAAAATGTGTTTTAACATTCTAGATGACTATGCTTTAGTAAAATTTCATTTTCTCAATGAAGCATTATGAGGTATATGAATATATTTAGGTAACATAAAATAATAGGAAATGATCATATAAATCATCAATTATAACATAGTGATTCATAAGCAATGGAATATTTTAAATATCATTTTCTTGTAGAGATAATGGGCGTATTTATTATTGATATAATATATTTAATCAATTTTTGGATTTAAAGTATTTTAAATATGTTAATGATAATTGTTTTGTTATAGTTTTCAAAATTATGTCATGAATTAAAATGAAACCCAACATACATAAAACAAGAATGATTCGAAATTATCATAATCTATGAAAATGTTCTCATAAGAGAAGACAATATATGATAACATTATCATATTAATATTAGGGTTTATTTTCATAAGATATTATCATGATGAACATTTTTGTATTAGTGTTTTTTTTTTAAATTGAATCATCAAAATAAAGCTATGAATGATATGTCTCCTGAAATAACAATGACTTATAGCTAGTTAAGAAATCATATTCGGAACAAATGGTTGTCAAAAATGAAAATTTAGACATATTTTTAATAAGAAGTAAAATTTTAACTTTTGATTCCATCCTATGATAGTGACATGGATATATCATTAGAATTTATATCTTGAGTTCTATTTATTTTATAGATACCCTTATATTTAATCAATACAAGATAATTAAAAATATTTAGACATGGTTTATTTAAGTGGGGATAATCTAATACCCCAATATTTTGGTACATATTTTTATATAATTAAATTGTATTTGGATTAAACAATTTCACACAATACACCAAATTAAAAAATATTTTTTTTATTAAAAAAATCAAACAATATATGGAAAAATTGATACATTATGAGTATGGAATATATAAAAAAAAGATAATGTTTTATTAAAAAAATTATTAAAAAACATATATGTGTTTTACATATTATTATATTAATTATTATAAGTTTAAAATATTTTTGTTTACATATAAAACAAAGATAAATTTTATTTCAAAATTAATAACAAATTTTTCTTATTCTTACTAAACTAATAATATATATTAATGAATTAGTAATTAAATAATTTGTGATAAAAATACATTCTTTCAATGATTTATAATTTTTATATACATTGTATATTTTTAATATAATTGATATCTATTGAATAATGGGGAATATATTAATAAAATATATAAACATATAATTTAATGTTTATATTTACACTTGGCCTAGAATATGAAAAAATATTTACTATGGTAAAAAACCAATTTATAAAAATAATATTTTATTTATTTTTCATGATTATACCAAAATTAATTTTTAATAATCATATCTATAATTATTAATATATTTATTATTATTTTTAAGATTATAATATTATTCCAAAGTTATAATGGTAAACTAATTATTTTTTTAAGGATTTGTTTTCTTAAAAATTTCCTTCTGTTTATCTAAATATATTAAATTAATATATTTTAAAAGATGGATCCAATATTAAATTTAATATTTTAAATAAACATATTAACACTCATTTATTTACCAATTTATAGTAAATATGAATACAAATGCTTACTATATAAAATAAATTTTTCTACAAAATCAAACTTTTAGTTATGATATATTTTGACTTAAAGGGTTATTTTATCATAATTTGATATATAATTAGAATAATTGTTGTGAAAATTATGAATAATCATATTAAAATTAGGTATAATGGGTCAATGAATATTTTTATTAAAATAATAATAACCATACATAGTTTTTAATCAGTGAGATTAAGAGTTAAAAATCAATAATATAATTGGATAGATTTTCATTACGTTTACATAAACATAGAACATCTAGAACATCCTTTTTATTTTGGAAAGTTATAAATATATCTCTCTCTAACCATTACTCACATAACTCACCGATATCTCAAGAAATTCTATTTGTTTCCTTCAACAACCATTCAAATCCATAGAAAAGTCATTTATTCATTTATAAAAAGAATCTGCATACACCCATATTAAGAGAGACTACTTGTTCTATATTCCCATATAAATATTACCATTTTACCATCTATATAATCCATAATTAAATTTTATATACTTTGGTAACGTTAAATTTCCCTATGTCTTCCACCTCTAATAAGTCTTTCAATATAAGAATCTAATCATTAACGTGATTATTTTCCACCCATTAGTCTTCTATTTTTTATCATTCTAATCCATTATCATAAACAATTTATGAATTATAATATAGTGACACAGTTATTATTCATATACTGAAATTGTTTTATTATAATTTCCTAAACATTATCTACCTCCCCCCTTCCTTATAAAAACAAAAAATTCATCCATGTGTTCATACAGTCTAGAACCTATATGAGGAATGTATTCCATTTTTTGTATCTTCATTTATTTAATGTTTAAAGTTGTTTTTGACTGAACAAATATTATTTCTGTATAATTTTTAATATTATATATTGCTAATTTATTTTTTATTATCTCTTTTTTCATTAGAAAAAATGAATGTCGTCTCTTTGTACATGAAAACTACTGCCTCCATGGAGCGACACATACCATTTTTCATTGAAACCCTATATGGATGGATATAAAATATATTTTATGATTATATAAAATATTAATGATTATTATATTTCATTATTATGTTTCTTATTGGATAAAACATAAATTTATAGTCCTTATAAAGTAATCCATTAATGTTGGTAAATTTCTCAAGACACATTAATCATGTATCACATTCTCTAAAAACATGACCAATGATTCCATAAATTAAACGTGGTGATGCATGAATAATTTAAAAATATATATAAGTATATTTCATAGTCTTTTAATGATCATAATCATATCAAATATAGGTTTTCAAAATCCTTATTACAAAACATGCACCAAAAAATCAAAATTACTAACATCTGATGATGGAAATAAAAATTAATGAACTAATATATTCAAAGTGAGTGATTAAAATTAAGGAATATAAAAAGAAAAATATATGGATAATTTAAAATTTTACCTTTTTAATATATTTTTTTATTTTGGTTTGTAAATTTCATTCACAAAATTCAAACGTTAACATAGGTATCTCTCATATAAATTTTTTTCTTTGAGACTTTTTCAAACATCCAAAACTTGTTTTGTATTGTGTAACATATAATTCTAATAGATTATTTTTTTCAAAATTTTAATGATTATAAAATAGATTATAGATCATAATTATTATTATCTTAGATCAGTTTTCAGTTTAATGGTTATAGTTTTCTAAATGGTTTTTTCTTAATTTCACTTCCTTGAGACATGTTTTGTATTATGTACCAATATTATTTTTTATGGTTTGTAAACTACCACATTGACATATTATAACATGATTTAATATTTAATTTCTATTATTTAATGTTAAATTTCATGTTCTAACTTGGAATTTCATTTGATTGAATTGATATACAATTCATAAGTGTTTCTTCTCATACTGATTTTCATTCATTGAGAATTATTCCATATACAAAACTTATTTTCATTTTTTGTATAAATACTACCCATTTATGTTTTTATGTCATAAATATTATGAAATTAAAGGTATTGGTATATCCATTTATTTTTCCTTATCCAAAGTCTTTTGAATCAATGTTTACTGAGGTCATAAGGGTTTCTTCTAAATCTTGTTTCCAAATTTAGACTATTACAAATGAATTTCCACCTGGGAGGAATTGTGAGAAAAATATCCATAAAACCATATACATTTTCTTTTCATGTAGTTATTTATGAGGATTTTTATTTCCTCTCTAAATTTTATTTGCAATGGTAAATTATATAATCAAGGGGAGGCTTTTTTGTAGAACTTTCCACCCCACATATTTTCTCTCAGGAATTTTCCTTTTATATGTCCATATTTATTTTATATTCTTCCTTATATATTCATAAATTGTTTTTTAAGATCAATTTATACATTATTTATTTTCATTAAATGAGTTATCATAGTTCTTTATCATCTTCAATACATTCTATTTTGAAACATGCATTCATTTTTATAATTTTACACGTGATTTAATTCTTTTATTGTTCTGATATTTTAAATTTATGAATATTTTTTACATTTTTTATAAATAATTAAATTTTATTTTTATTTTTAATTATTTTTTAAATTAAATTCAAATATTGATAGATTTTTCAAATGTAAAATTCTTATTTTCAGAAGAATTTCTTTATTTTCAAATGTTATTTTAATAGATTGTATTTTCATGAAAGATGACATTTGTGTTTTTATTCCCTCCCCTTAAATTTTTATAAATAATATTTATTTAGTAAAATATTTTTCTGAAATACACTTTTTCAATTTTTATGTTAATTTTTTGAAAATTTTTATCATGGTCTATTTATTTAATTTTAATGAAAATATTTTTATATTGTTTTCAAGTAATTCAAAATAGAAATAATTCTTCTTTAATATTCCACTCTACATTTTTGGACTTAAAATTATTTTTTTTAAAGTCTCCAATATTTGTTTTTTCTAAAGTGTTGTTTTAATAAAAAAATAATGTTTTTCCTGAAAATGATTATTAATGGTGATTGGTAACATCATTTTTTACAAAAAAGAAAAAAAAAGTCATTTAATATTTCACTTCATCGTTCCCCTTTTTCTCAAAAATATCCTTCACTTTTTCATTATTTTTAAATGAATCACTTAGAAAATATATTTTTGAAATAATTTATATGGGTTAATAAATTATGGGTATCAACCAATCTTTTTATTGAGGCAATTTTATTGAATATTAATTTCAAATTTAGTGAAACCTATTTTATTTCCACGGATTTATCAAGATATGATAGATTTTGTGTGGCACACTTGTGTATTGATATTATTTAAGGGATGAGTGGGGTTCTATATTGGCCTCCTATTCTTTGGTTTTTGTTTCATTTCTCATGATCTCAATATGGGTACACATCTTTTATCACATTTCCAATAGGGTATATCATTGGTTATCATGAACCCAAGATGGTATACAAGTTGTATCCCAAACTATGGAGGGTACATAGATTATTATACTAAGACCATGAATGTATATGGTTTTTTAAACCAATCCCAAGAGTCTTAATTAATTATTATCCCATAAACTATTCTTTACATTAATTATTTTCAAAATCCCACTATTTTTTGGGAATCAAATAGTTATTTCAATGTTAGGATTATATTCAGATGACCACAGTGAGTACTGGGATGAATCAGTGTGAGATGAATTTTTATCACTATAAAAATTTTATATCTTTTAATTATTATATCACTTATTCGTTGAATGTTTCCCCTATATTATTAACATATAATTAGAAGGAATGTATACAAAATAATAAAGAGCAAAAAAATCGGGATGTGTTAACAAGGTTTTCCTTTAATGTGGATGACTATATCATCAGTGTATAGTGGTTATTATCCCACATAAACACCTCTTACATTTTATTATCAAATAAATCATGGGCATAGGTATTATATTAGACACATTTTCTACGAACCAACTACATAAAATTAAATCTTTTTCTTTAAACCACAATTATATACGATGTCGGTCTATCCATCATGAAGAGATAGATAGTTTAATATAATTCTGCTTAAATGAAAAAAATAATTATTATTAATAAAATCTTTTATGTGAAGAAATGTATTGTGTTTCCTCAACATCAAAGTAATCAAAGAAAAATATCAAAAATGTAGTACTCAATAACTAACTCTTATTTTTATTCTTCATTAATAATAATATAAATATTTAGTAGACTGAAAAAAATTTGAATTCCTACACCCAAATTATAACCAACAAATAACATCTTGGTCAAAATTACTTCTTATGATTTTCCTATATGAAAAAAAAAATATGATATATAAAATTTTATATTTATACTCTGAATATATCTTCATGAAATCATGTCATATGTTGGAGAAATGGAAACTCAACAACATCTCATGGATGTAAAATATGTTTCATTCTTGGAATACACCAACCCACATTATATCTTTATAGTACAATACACAATGTTTTGAATGCTCATTATTTTTTTGGATATATCCAATACAATTTAATTGTTCATAAATGGGTAAATTCATTCACGGATTCACTCAAGAGTGTTTCAGAAACTTTTAATATTTTAATCATTATTTCATGTTGAAAGGACTTCTAAAATAATCATGCATGATCGGAACCTTGAAAGACATTTTCTTTTTATCTCCTTCAGGCTAAAATAAGCCTAGGGTATCTCAGAACATCCACTACATGAAATTGATATATGTTTATATGACCTCAAGATTTATTCTTGTATACTTAGACGTATATTTATTACTTATTTTATAGAATAGGGATCATAGAAGAAAATTATTCATGTATTCTCACTACCATAAAAACATGATGTTATTCATGGGATCTCCTACATCTTGTTCTAATAATGATTGAGTTTTGTGTGATCCATCATCATGTGAATGGGGAATATGAATTCTCTTTCTCCTATTAATGAACAATATGTGTAGTTTTCATCACTGTCATGTGAACCTTGCACATGACATTATTCTCCTTCATGTAGCCGAGTGGCTCATGAAATCTATGCCCTTGTGAGAAGGGATAATTTAGACACTTTGGTTACTTCTATTCAAATAATATCTCAAAAATATATTGAATGAAAGATACTCCCTCTTAGATTGGAGTCTTGGTATTAATAGAATAGTTCTTCTACCCTATTATAGATTTCATGTGGAGTCAAAATATTCATAAATTCCTGATGAAATTAGTATATCTCAAGGATTTTGAAATTCAAACATACTGAGATACTTTATGATTAGGAGACACATGAGTGGAAACATGATCCCATTATCTAATCATACGACACCTCGATTGAAATATAGTCACTAATACTGAAAAATTCATGTGATGAAGGATTCCTATGAAATACCCTTCATGTATACAATATTTATCACATGATGGATTCACATGAACAAGTATTTTCATGTGGTTCATGCTCCTTAGTATTTCTATTGATCACAGTTTTAAAATCATCACATGCATGATATTCAATGATTGCATGAATTGTCTCATATTGATAAATAATATCTCAATCTCTTATCTTGATAAAATGTTTTTGCTTATAAATGATTGTATTAGGAATTCATGAATATCCCTCATTGGGAGGTAGGAGATGATGAATAGTTTTAATCAGAAAATTTAGATCTAATTGATTGATCTACTAATGTTCTATGCGTGTCATTTTAATGGATGAATAGTTACCATACTCTATGAGTCACACATTGATCACAAAATCTATCTTGCACTACATAAAAATACTCTCCGCACAATCAGCCTCTCAAGACAACTCCAAGGTCAGCATGTGGATACCATAGAGACATGGCCTCACATGGGCCAGGCCACAACACTGTGCAGTCCATCAAGCATTCAAAAATCCACCTAGTGTTCACATTCATGTGCTTCATGTGGGTGATATTCACAAACACTCTCATAAAACATGTAACATGTGACTGCCTAGGTCAACCTTCTCCTACAAAGTTGATCTTGAGGTCCCATATGTGTGGTTTAGGGGGTCCTCTAATGTCCAAGGGGTAGACTATATTTTTAATAATGCCCGCTGAAATACATATAAGGATTCTATGTATAGTATTCTTATCAAAATATCCTTCATGAAAAATAAAAATAAATCTTTCATGGACATCATGCCTTAATTGAATTCTTACACTTCTAAAATCCTAAAATAATTTATCAAAACATATCAAAGAGTAATAAGGATATTGTATGGCCTTCTATATTAATATTTTTAAAGTATGTTATACCATACTAGAACATGTTCTTGAATCAATGAAGATAATCATATTAACCATCAAAATTAAATTTACTTAATCCAAAATATAATATATGAGCTTCAAAAATCATTAGGATAGTTCTTATTAAAAACAACAACATATATTATTTTTTAGTGAAAACCTAGATCCTCATAAAAGTACTCACAAGGAACTACTCATAATTCTTTAGGAACATGAATCTTCAAACATTACCAATCTTAGGAACATCAAAATATACTACCAAGAAAGTTTCATCTACAATATATATTAACATAAAGTGTTTCATATAATAATGACTTAATTAAAATACTAAAAGACAAACCCAAAGTAGGGTCATCAATATCCCCCATTTTATTTTTTAAAATAGAAATATCTAAAATGGGATATCAATATGGTTTCTTTATTTCTTATCTCTTTTCATTATCTTATCTTCCCCTTTCTGATAACAAATACATGGTACACGAGAGAGGATGATATCATTTATTTCTAAATATATCTCCCATCAATTATTACACTCTCAGTATATATGAGCTATGATCATTGTATAAAACAAGGGTGTCTAATTTAGACATAAATCTTATCAATTATAAATTCAAGATATGATACCAAAATATATATCACAACTTGTATCCTCATTAAATACTATTGAACTATTTTTATGTTGATAGTAATTTATTGATTCTAATAGATAAATTAAAAATGTAACTTATATGATACAACTTGTAAGGAAAATTGTAAATATAAATTCAACTAAAAATTATTTCACTCATCTCAAATTGAATATAATAAATGATCCAATATAATAGGAAGGTAATATTCAAGAAATCATTCCAGGAACATCTTTAATATTTTTTTCATTTCATTGATTAAATTACATTCTACCCTTTAAGATAAGACTTAATTTCAATTTTTTTGAATAATTTTAGGTGGTTGGTCCCACAAACCACATACATGGGTTATTGAACAAGAACCTTTAAGAGATATTAGTTTTAAATTCAAAATAATGCTTTGTGAACTTCTTTAGATACCCCCATCAAGGGAATGTCTCGACATTCACATAATCATGATTGATATTTTCATTATTCATTATTATAAATTCCAATTGATGTGATTACAAATTTTGTGATCTCATTCATGATAGAGACTTTGAATTTTTTTATTGAAAATGGTAGCATGGTCATCTTCATCAAGGTCCATCATTGAAATTTCAAAATAAATAATATGAAAGATTACGGTGGATAGATCAAACTAGGATATTTTCTTCCACTGTGATTGGAATAAATATTGTATATTGTAGATACAACAACATAATCATCATCAACTCATTTATACCCCTAAGTATATAGACCACATTCAATTCATTACAAATAAACATTAAACATAATGTGGGTGATAATAAGGTGGATCTCTATTAATTTTTATTGAGATTAAAAAAATTAGAATTATTTATCAACAATTAAACACCTTTATTTTCTACACTATCTAAGGTTGAATCATTATTGTTTACATTACATGTTTCCATAGCAGAATTGGGATGCATGGAATCATTATATTCATATATACAATATTCTAGTAGAATTTTCTTCATAACACTAGACATCAAGGATCATTTATCACTTTATGTTCTCTAGAACATTTTCCACATATCTTCATTCATATATTATCATGAAAAAATAATTTTATAAGATATGCTCATCCTTTTACACATTTCTCACATTACTTTTGAAACCTTTTGGTCATCATTTATTGATAACCTCTTAGTAAATTATTTTTATTTCTATTTAATAGTATTTTTCTTTATCATCTATATTCATCTATACTTCTTCTAATTTTATGGCTCTTTCAAAACCTGTTATCCATGTATCCAGTATATAATTTTTGAATATATAAACAAATATTGGTGATTTCATAATGTCACTCAGGTGTTCCCTTTTCCACTTTAGTCCTCTTATTTTTTTTCTGGACTATTCTTCCACTTTGATTCCTAATCATTATTTCATTTTTTGTGATTTCAATTTCCTCCTTACAATGATACATGATGTGAATTATCCTTCCAAAAAATATATAGACTATTGTATTTAGTGTAACAATCATGTTAAACTTCCTTGGTTTTTTGCTAATAATCGGTCTTCTTTGGAATTTTACCCAAGGAAGTCTTGTCAATATTATTTGAAAACCTCTTATAAATGTTCTTTTTAATTATTTTGTCTTAGATATTTAAAAATTTAGGATTATTTCCATTCTGTAGACTGTTAATTTATTTTGAATTTTTTTATTGTCATTATTGAATGCTTTTTACTTAATACCACTTTATTATGACCATTGTTATTAAAATTACTCCAAAATTTCTTCAACTAATAAAATTATTTTAAAAAAGTAGATTATTCCTTTAATTCCCTAGACATTTCTTCATCAGTCCTTTTATCCCCCTTAATATATTATTTATTTCATTTTTAGATGATTACATATGAGAAAAATGATGAAATTCTATATGAAATAAACTCTCCCAACACTGATAATATCAAACAAATATTTATCTTTTATTTTGATTAATGGTATTTCCTAATTGATATGCTTTCTATTATTCTATCCATTAATTCTCCAACTTGGATTCATTAGGAAAAAAACATATTTCACAATTATATTTATTCACTATAGATTTATTAGTGATAAATTAAATTTATTTCCACATCAACATTTTCATCAGTTATTATTTTGAACATGTATTATTTATTTTGAACAAACACTATTCATAGAACCATAATTAGAAAGAAAATTATTCATAAATGTTGATGATTTTGTTTTTGAGACTTATAGTGATTATAACTAGATGATTTCAATATTTTAATGCCACTAAGTAGATGTCTTTTAGTATTTAAATCATTCATATATTTTTGTGTTGGTGTAGCTCTTATATTAAAAACATATATTTCAGCTTGTTGTGAAGACTCGGATCGAACACATTCAATATCCATTAGTTAAACAAAAAGTTCCACACATTTTATATTAAGGATGAATTTATGAACTTCCACTAATTTTAATATATTATCACATTGTATGTTTATATTTATAAGTTTCATATCATACATTTTATTCTTCTCCTATAAGATGGTGTCAAGATCCAAGTTCGTGTCTGCTATGATCAAATGTTTAGAATTACTGATAAATTGATGGATTTATATTGTTATTATAGTGATTTGTACTTATTTTAAAATTACTTTGAGGAATCCTCTTTCTTGTAAATTTTATTTATACACTAGTATTTAAAACTAGAGTGTATTTATTAAATTTTAAGAAAATATAATTATTAGGATCCAATGTTTTTGGAAAACTTAATATTGTATTCCATGGATTATTCAAAATATTCCTCTGAGTTTTTTTTATTTTATTAAATCTCAGTTATCTCTTCTATAATTACTTTTTATGAGACATAGATAAAAGTGACCATTTCTTCCATACAATTTGGAAAAATCTCATTTAGATATTAATAATTTTAACATTGAATTATTCTAAAAATATATCACTCAAACTAATAATTAGAACATTTTTAGGATTATTTTGACCATATAAATTCATTATACCCTCTTTATAAAGAGATAATAAATTATATGTGGTGAAACCATTGTCCCTATACTTGGTGGTGGTCTGTACCACCAGATCATCTTCTTACATGTTATAATTTTATTTAATTTTATATATATAACATGGGGAAATTGAATCATCACCCATTCCCAAAATATTAATGTCTTCTTCAAATTTCTCAATTATTTTTTCATTAAATTATTTAAGTTCTTTGAGGAATAATATTTCTTAGAGGTATTAGATATTACTCCTATAATTTTTTACACAATTAAAAATGTAGAATATAATTATAATCATTAATAAGATTTAAATAAGAGAGTCCAATTTAATGTGTGACTAGTCTCTCTGATTGCAACTTCATGGTTCACTCTAGGATGACCACTTTGAGAGGGGTGAGGGAGATTCAATGTGGGATGACTTTTTACAACATTATAACATTTATCCCTTTTAATATCTCAATCACCTATTTAGATAATGGTTCTATTATCTTATTCACATTTAATTAATAAGCATGCACATAAATAATTAAGTCCAAAGAGCATGAGGCTTTATTAATTATGTTCACCTCTAATGTGGATGAATTTATCTACAGTGCAGAGTGTTTATTATCACACTCAAACACATCATCATTTTATTATCAATGAATTAAAAGGCGAGGGTATTTCCTTATAACTATTTTTTTACACAAAAAAGGTTTGATGCATGGTTTATCATTAAATCACAATATTATAAGATATTTTCTTGTCCCTCCAGAAGTTATTAGCAGTGTTATACAAGTCTTTTTTAATAGAAAAAGTAATTCTAATCATCTTACTATGTGTGTTGTAATCTATTAGGCTACTAATACGTGAAAATAATAAAAGGGGTGTCTCCAAAATGCATTACTCAATAACAACCTATTATCTATTTTAATTAGTTAGAATAATATGAATCTGTAATGGACTAAAAACCTATAATTTTATGACCCAAATAATAATCAATAAATAATTGCTTGGTCACAGTTAGTTCTTCTTCTATTGATCCTCAACAATCAACATGATATATAAATTTTCATTTTTATATTCTCAATGTATTTTCATGAAATAAGGTTTTTTTGGAATGTATGGACACACAAAAATATCTCATGCATGAAAAATATATATATTTTAAGGAATATTTCACCCAACATCTTTCCCCATTATGCAATTTAAAAAGGCCCACATACTAAATATATTTTTTTGGTATTTTTTTACTATTATGGATTCCTGTATGAAAGGGTTAATTAATACATGGATTTACCCATGGATTTTTCACACAATTTTAATACACAATCAATATTTCAAGTGATTATAAAATCTTAGATAATTTTACATGACTAAAGCCATACAGTTATTTCTCCTTCAATATCCTTCATGAAAAATTTATCCTATGGTATCTTATAAAATCTACATCATGAAAGTAGTATATGTTCTCATTATCTCAAGAGTGATTCATGTTTATAGGGCCCACAATATCTCATTTATTTCATGAAGGAAGGATCACATGAGATAGTTCATCGAGTATCCTCATTGCCTTTGTGAAACTATAAAGTGATTCATTAGATATCCCTCCTCTTCTTAACATAGCCAACGAGTTTCATGGGATCTGTGTTCTCTTTAATAATGAATACATATTCTCATTATGATTATTGTTAAAAATTCACGTGGTTGTATTCTCCTTTTCATGAAAAATTATTTCCTCTATAATCTCATTTGTACAAAAAAGTGGCTTGTGGAATATCATTCTTTACAAGAATAGATCACATGGATAATCTATTTCCTATGAGAAAAATGAGATCTCACAAATATATTTAATGGAATCCACACACTCTCATCTTAGAGGATTGGTATTTATAGATAGGTTTTATATAGTATGTTTCATATTTTATTCAGATAAAAATGTTTCTTAAATTACCAGCGACCTCAAAGTATCTCAAGGATTCTGAAATTTGAAAAACCACGACATATTCATAAACATATTCACTGTAGTAGATAAATTATTTCTTGATCAAATTTCCATGATAATTTGGATCCTTAGTGGATAGGCGATCACCTGATACTGATATATTCACATGAGGAGTTCTGTCCATGACATTCCATTCTTGCATACACTCTTTTCACATAATAGAATTTGGAGAATGAGGATCTTCATGAGGTGAATTATACAAATTATCTATTTTTATCACATTCTTAAAATAATAATATTCCTGAAATATGACACTTTCATGAATGAAAATATATCAATTGATACTTACTTGATCTCTTGAATTGATTATATAAAATGGATGACATTTGGCTTCCTCGTGCTTTCATGTAGATACATTTTTAGGAGGTAGGAGACTAAAAAGTTTCGATTGGATGACTGAGATATAATGCATCAAGTGGCTAATATTACCTAAGTAATATTTTAATGGATAACAGTACTAGTCCATGTAAAATAGAACAACTATCCATAAATCTACCTTGAGCAGCTTAGTAATACTCTCTACATCTTTAACTAATTGAGATGACATCGATGTCAGCACCTAAATACACTTAACACACACCCCACATGGGTTTCACTACTCCATTGTGTGGTCCAATATGTCGTTACCAATTATCTATATTAATAGACTATTACACCATTTATGAGAGCTATGATCCCTCATTATCATTATAGACTTGCCTCTAGCGGTAGTCCAGGATGACCTTTTCCCTCGTAGTTAAACCCTGGGCCCCACATGTGTCGTTAAGGGGGTCCGTTTTTGTCTAAGTTTTGACCCAATTTTTTAATAATACCCATCAAAATACTTTTAATTAGAATATTTATATTATTCTTCTCAAATATCATTCTCAAAAAATATTAATATATTTTTTAGGTCCTTTACAACTTATTTGAATTCTAAATCTTAAAAAATCCTGATATAATTCTTCAAATCCACTTTTACAAAAATAGGGCTATTTTATGGCCTTCTACCTTTCTAATTTTTCATTAATAATATGAGACACATTATCACATATTCTATAATTAGTTAAAACAAGCTCATTGATCAAAAAAAATTATATTTACTTCATCCAAACTATATTTTTTTACCATTGAACTCATTTTAAAATGGATCTTATTCAAAACATCTACTAATTCCATTCTTCTTGATGAAAAAAATTTATCCTCTTAGATACATTGACAAGGACTACACATAATTTCTTAGAATCTAGTATCTTCAAACATTAAAATTATTAGGAACACATAAACATATACCCATGATAGTTTCTTATTTAATATATACTGAAATAAAGTGTTTCAAATCTTAATATCTTACTAACAATAAAAAAACATAAAAAAAGTATGATCATCATTTATCTCTACTATGTTTTATAAAATATATAATGATTAATGCTCTTTAATTTTGATGGTTTCTACACTGATTTCTATGATACATTCATTTTATTATATCCCATCCATTTTATGATGTATTATATCTTATTCCATTCTCGTATCTTTATAAAATGATTTATTATTGATAATGTGTGTTTATTTTGGTATGGTTCTCTTATTTTCATTCATAGATCATGGCTAAGCTCTAATACACACATGATTATATTATTCTTATTTACATTAAAAATTAGTATCTCTTATGATTAGACTTTCTGGGAATTTGAGCTATCCTATTTTTTTCTCTAGATTATAAAGATAAGTATAGCTTAAGAGATGTCTAGATGGGGATCCAAAATGGTTTTACTATGAATAAATATTGAAAAAATATATATATTACTAATTTTAATAGAAACTAATACTTTTGATCTAAGGTTTGTGAGATTTTTTTGATATAATATTTAATTAATGAAAACAATTGTGAAAGGTATTTATGTATTTAATAGGTCAACTAAGTTTTTATCATATCTAGTAATTAAATAATATTTTTATAATTATATATAGAATTTTGGTTTATCAGTTCCGTATGCCCTACATATTCTCTTATCAATTAATGAGGAAACAATTTTAAGTTATAGATGGAGTCTTTAGGTGTTGTAATGACGGTATTTAGCCTATGATAGGGGATTCTTAAATATCATTATGAAAAGAATCCTAATGTGTATAGTTTTGGAGCACCAAATAGGAAATTTTAATTCTTTTATATTCATGTGATATCGACCAATGTGGTGACTTTTATGTTTGTTCATCCATTACCAAGTGGATATTGTTTTATTTTCCTATTTCTATAGTATTTTCATCGGTGTATAACATTATAAGAAATTAATTACTTGAAGAAAGGAGTCTATTGGATGGTATCTATGTCTATTACACATGAGAATCCCTTTCTAGATCTTCTTATCTATTGGTAATTTGATGAGAGATGTTATAATGGGGATTTATGATAACATATCCAATTTAGTAAGAGTTAGATCATATGGAATATTTCTTTTTAATGAAAATTTTAATGGAAAATATATCATTATAAGTATAAGGATTTCATAGTAAATATTTCCCCGTAATTATGGTGTGTTGGATGTTAAGTTTGAAACTGAGGGAACCAACTTGCATATCATAGTCAATAGGCATAAATTCCCATATAGTTTAAGATACAAATATTTTGGGTGTGTGAAAGAACCATACCATGTTGTTTAATTTCACGTGGTATTGGAATTTGAGTCACAAATGGGGAAACATCAAAATATTGAGTTGGTAATATTCATAGTAGACCCCTATATGTTTCACCATCCTCTTCCTATTAATGATTATGATGGGAAGGATAAGTTAATTCATGGGGGATATGGCCTAGTGAGGAAGTAGTGTCCCATAGGAAATATGGTCCATTTTGGAAGGTGGAGTATACTCAAATAAAATATTTCTTACCTGGGAAGGAGATATGACTTCAACTTGATAGGGGTACCATGTCCTTCCATGGGATAAACAACAATATATATGGGTATTATGCATGTTCTAACCATTTATGGACTTACACTTACTATTATTTGGTAACTAAATGAGTAAGGTTGTATTGAATCATGGAGATTGTATGCAATTTAGGAAGGACATGGTATTACACCTAATTGAAGGATCATAGTCATATCTATTACCCATTTATGATTCATAGGGATGATATCATTAAAGGGGGTATTGATAAAATATATACCTATAGAGGAATTCTTTTTATATATGACTCATTGAATGGACTATGGTATCCAACTTAGTAGTTATATGGTAAGTATGGGTAGAATGATTAGGGTAGTATTACCCTATATTTTCATGATAAATATCCTCATTATCAAGGGAATAAATAATCATGATTATATTGAGAACCCCATCAATAAGTGAGAAAAACTAAGGATATGACTTTTAACAGGGGTATGCATGATCTAAGATATCAATATCGATGTTTGTATCCCAATCATGTATCTTAAGAGGTTGTATAATGGGATTGAGTAGGTAGTTTCCTTTATCGGTTACATGGAAGAGGGTGGACTCAACCAAGGAACTTGGGGAGGTTCAATGACCATGTATATGGACTATAATAAATGGGCACCCTAGTGGGGTACCTTGGTGAAGGATCCGACAATCTAAAGGGTGGGAAAATATGGCACCATAATATCAGGTGTCAGTAATGGTTCACCCTATTATGGGTTCTTAGGTTATGTTTCATTCTAATATAAGGTACAAAAATTTTTCTTCCAAATATATTTTAGAGAAATTTTACTTCCTTATTATGGGGTCGGGACACATAGTCATCGTAATGAGAATTTCTTTATGAGGCTTCAACCATGTTTGGTGTTGCGTGCAGTAGTCACCCTACTATAGGGTTGGTTGATGTATTCTCCCTGATATAGGAAAGGGTAATTGTTTCCTCCTAAATATGTGTTAGTTGAAATTTTATAACCTAATTATAAATCCTAGGTGACCAAGGTGAGTAATTCCCTAGTGTAGTAAAATATTAAAAACATACCTAGGAATATAACAATAAAATATGTCTCATAGGATGGGTCCCCTAACCGTAGTAATTGAGGTTGATAGTGTAGGTATAATACAATTTTTTCGGTATTAAATACTTTTTCTGAAACAATTACAAATTAATTTAGTAAATTACATATGGTTGTTGAATTATTAGGCTACCTAAAGGGGATATAGACTTTAGCGTGTGGAATATGGGTCTCTTTAGAATCCTCTATGTGTTTCTCTACAGGTGTCTAGATTAGATTCCAATGAGGAATACTTATAGAAACATATGTGGAATGAGAAACATGAATTATAGTAGTGAGGAATATTTTACATAAGTGGTTCACCTGAAGCAAGCTGAATGAAGTAGGTAGGAACACTTGTGCACTCACACAAGATGATCAACGCATGTTCAACAGGTCATGAAAAAATTCCTACCTGAACTACCCTTGGTGAGTCCCAAATTTCATAGGTGAAGTGATATATATGTTCATAGGACTTTTTCAATTCATTATATAATTTTTTTATCCTTTCATCAAAAAGGTAATTAAAAGTACGTTAGAAATTTAATTCATGTCATTCACATGGAAAATAATCTATGTGGTTGTGGTATTGGAATTTTAAAAATTTCTTGAAGAAAAATAAAATTTTGAATCAATTCATCATTATCCATGAGTGATATGGTGATAATAGAATATGTGTAACTATTAATGTATTTAAAAGTTATATTAATTACTCCAATGGCTTGTATTCTTTCGATGAAATATATATATTAATTTTTAATCCTCAAAAATTGTGTAATGGATTCCATGGTGTATTCATAAAATTTCAAGAAAAATATTTTTATTTCAATCTTTTATTTATAGGTTTTAAGACGACATTATTATCAAATTTTAATGTAAGATTTATTGTATGTAGATTTATGTTACATTCTACCTAAACATTTTCAGATAAAAAAACAAGGATTCCTTCATTTATAATTCAATAAAAAATATCATTATTGAGTCTATAGTGTCACTAAATATATAAATTTGAATTTATATCTTATCATAATAATGAAATATATTATAACCATCATAATGTTTTGATATAATGGCACACATGGTTGTTTATAGGGTTATAGTGACCAGCAATGTGGTCCTTTAATTTATAAATCAATGTGCCCTATTAAACACTTATGAATATTTTTAAAGGGTATATTAAAAATATAAGTCACATAGAGGTATATTATTATGAAGAATATTTTTTTTATAATTATATTTAATTTTATACTAAATACTATTATTATTTATATATGATTTTTCTCCGAAAATTCTCTTCACATCATCCACCTTTTAGGTGATGCAATTTTTGGTCGAGATGTTGTCTCAATAACCATCACTTAGTTGAAGCACACTCTCCTTTATGATCTATATAATATTATTGAAGATGAATCATACGTTTAATATCATAAATTAATTTTTAGTAATTTAAATCCAGTAATGGAAGAAATGTTGATAAAAAACACAATAATAACTTATTATGTGGTTTAAAGAAAAATGTTTAAGTAATTTTATGCGTATATGAATTCAATATTTGAATGGAAGTGATGGATATCCATTCTTTAAAAATGTATAAATTATCTTATAGTGGTAATGGAATTATAAATTATAATTTCTTTAAATAGTAATAATATTAATATAATAAAATTTAAAACAATTGACTTACTATTATGGGAGAAGAGATTAATGTATTTGGAACTTAAGATATAAATATAATTTATAAAAACATGTCATGTGTTGAAATCAAAAATAAATTTGATTTTGATTGTAATAAATTTTAAGTGATGGGTTTTCAATAAAAATAAGTTTATTATAGAAATTATACTAAAGATGATGACATTGGATTCATGAATTTGAATTTCATTAAGGGTACTATTATGATTCAATCATGATATAATAACAGAAAATTTTAGTAGTTTTGAACTAAATCCTAAAAATAATAATTATTATGTTTTCATTTTGATGACTAATACCAATTCATACTCAAATGAAAACTCTTTTAGGATAATCTTATTCATAAATCATAATCATTTCTTGGTTTTTTAATATAGGTGGTTAGTTATATGTATAGGGGATCATAAAGAAGATATTTTTATTCATGATTAATGAATCAAATCCCTTCAAAATTTATGGGGAAAATACCTTAAAAAAATCAATGAAATTGAATAGTTTTTTATATATTGTTTTGCTTCCTATTAATTTTATTTTTTTAATAAATTATATAAATATTTTAAATTATTGTTTTCCATAATTCATAAGATAATAAATTCATCACCCACTAACCTTAAAACATATGTGGGACAACATAACAATAATATTGAATGTAAGTGTATATTATAAGAATGGAAATATATGAAGTAATTAAGTTTCTAAGAAGTAAGAACAATACTATAGGTAAGAAATATGATATTTCTAATCACCCCAATTGATGTTAGTAAGAGGGAAAAAGTAATAAGATCAAAAAATATTTGAATCACATGATAATGTTTTTAACACCCAGACCCGAACAATATAGTATAATCAATGGTACCTCATGAACTCGTGCACACCTCCTCATACAGAAGTGAATTCCAAATAGAAATAAGGTTTTAAATTATTTTAGTGGGGAGACTATAGAACCATATGATTTCCTTGCATGAAATATATTAATAAATAATATAATAATCAGAGTAATAAGTGGTAAAGAAATATAACTTATGTAATATCACATAACACTCGGTTCAAAAAAACATAAATTAGATCCCAATGTGGAAACCCAAACCAGAGTATATATGTTTTAATAAAATAAACAAATTAAACATCAAAATCACCTGGGCTATTCCTGGGGACCAATACCAACATCACGCCCCTTGGCTCAACCATCTTCCATGGGCTCTTTTCCATTTATTGGACCACAATACATATAGTCGGTATGTTCAACAAGAATCTCATGATTGTTATGATTAATAAACCAATTAGGGAACCACTAATTATTACATAAAATTAGTTTACATGATTAAGAGTGTATGTCATGATAATAAATAAATACACACACAAGAAAAAAACAATAATGAGCATTCAAGCACTAACCATGTCGCCACAAACCATGAATATACCTCCTTCATCCCCATGTCAAAAAAACATCTAGTGGTCCAATAAATGTCAAATCATAGGATCTATCATTGATGTTTATAAATAGTTTTATAGGGTCTTAGACTATGTGTCAGACCATAATAATCCATCATACCTAGTTTCTATCTTTTGTGTCAGGTCTCGTAGACTATAATGCCTCACTGCCACCTCACAGGTGAGATCACATAGACCATAATTACCATTGTTCATGTCACAAAGACCATAATGGAATTTTTTCTATCTTGGTCATGAAATAAATTCATTTATAGAATATAATATTTCTTATCCTCTTTGGGAACTGATCTATAATGGTTCCTCCTGCAACCATGGTACCATGAATAGAACAACGACACAACAAATATTAAGCACAACACATGTGAATTGGGAATATCAGATTTATGGGAATACATTTCATATCATGAATGATAAAACAATATATAAGAAACAAGAACATATGTGATCAAAATCAACACGATCTATATCATATCAAAAAAATAACGTGTCATTCTAAAGATCATATACACATCATTTACATGGTATGTAACATTATACCTTAAGGTTATTGACTAAGAAATCTATAGTCTATAATAGTTCTAAGACTTGTAAACATGACACACCCATAGATAATAATATCACATGAATAGTATTCCTAACTCATGTTATGGTTTTTCAAGAAATAGGTTTTCATGGAGATTCAATAAATCACATATATCACAATGTTTGTCAACTTTTCAAAATTCAAGGTATGACGAATGAAGAGTTTGCAAAACGTTGGATTAGTTGAGAGTTATGAATAGATAGTTAATTCTTCAATGATTATATAGGAGGGACTTGATTCTATCTGATGATCATAATTCTCCCAAGAATCTATCATCAATGAAGTTTTACAAAATTAGATTCTAGAAGAAGAATGTCCCATGTTTTTTTATCTAAGTTTACATACTCAGAATCATGCACCGTTTTAGAGAGTTATAACTCTAGTCAAAGTGGGTTTATTATTTAAATAGAGAATACTCCATAAATATACAATGTAATTAATAATATAAAATATATATCATTAATAAATCATCAAAAAGAGGTTTTTAAAGATGATTCATAAACACATGTCGGTTGAATGTTCATTGTCATAGATAGATTTTGATCCAGTCAAGAAATGACATAATCTCACTAAATCTGTCACATATCTATGATGAAAGGGGGAACATGTAATTGTATCATCATAGAATTAATATATCCAACATAGATCTAAAAACATATTTCAAGGAGGAACATGGAATTGGAATTCATATAAATAAAAAGTCTTCATTCTTTCTTTTCTGGATTTGTAAAAGGTTAGAGATGCAAGGGTAGATGAATAGAAGTGTATTAGTACAAGAGGAGATCTCTCAAAATCATATTAGTTACAATATATTTTTAATTATATATAAATTTAAGTGTGATGAGATTTGTAATTAAAAAAATATTATGAATTTAATTTATCCCTTGTATGGGTGCATGAGCTACCTCGTGGGCCTCATCATATAGACAGTGGAACCACTAGGTAGATAGTGTCCCTAATAGAAACATTTTGGTTATTCTGGTGCCAACGGAAGGTTGTTGAATCCCCACTAGTAAGAAGGTGGGGTCTTTATATCTTTATAGTCATATTAGAATCTCATCGATTGGCTGGTGGGTTATACCAGCTAGTCAGTGGTTGTATTCTATCCCCCACATGACCAACCACTTTCTCAACTCTTCCAACTTCAAAAATCGAACCCTTATCAACATTAAACTAACATATAAATATCCCATGATATATATGAATTTAAATATAAAGGATAATTTATAACCTTATTAAATTGAAAATTTAATTAAATTGTGAATGTAAAAATTATATCCCATTGATGTCTTCTCGTGTTTGAGGAGTACATTAAATGGATTGGCTCAAACAATTATAGAAATCAATCCCAAAATCATCTTCCAACTCCCAGGTTCCTTCCTAGATCCATCCATGATGTAGTATAATCTCAAAAAGTGTTATTTTGATCCCTTGAATGAAATTATTGATCTAGTCTACAATCTTCAACATTCATCCTATGTATGATGTGTCATGATCCAACATAACATCCTCATAGTTAGTGACATGCATGGGATCGAGTATATACCTCTAGTTTTGAGATACATGAACCAAATCATGAATACATAGGTATAAAGTAGGATGATAAAGAAGTAATTCCACTATTAAAACCCACATAGTAATCTTGAATGGTCCAAAATAGCACAATTCCAGCTTCTCATACATCCTCAAAGATCGTTGGACTATCGAAGGAGTCACTCTAAAAAATAAGATTCTTCTGATGAAATTAAATGGTATCCTCCTATAGTTATCATAAGACTTATACTTACTTGGAGATATTATTAACCATTTTTTAATCAACTTCACTCTCTCAGAGGTATCATAATCCATACTGAGGCCCATAACTGTTTCCTTACTACCATCATTCCAATTGAGTGGTGAATTACATGGACTACTATAATGGAGATCAAAATGATCCATCTGAATCTAACCCTAGTAACTATTTTTATATTTGAATTAAATAAAATATTTTTGATCATCCTAAGATACACTAATGTCCAATACACATGTTTGGGTCATATCATCTAAAATATGGATCATATTATTTGAGAATCCATTTTTTGGGGGATGGTATGTCATGCTCAACATCAAATAATTCGCAAATTCCTTCTACAATACAAGAAAAATACCACAAAATAAAAAAAATATTTTTATAATATAAAATTATAAAGGTAACACATTTTAATAATACTATATCACGTATATAAAACCTTCCAATCTTTTCTACTAACTGAGTATCATAGATCGACATGTATTGTGGAAATTTTTCCAGCTGATTGACAATGACCTAGTAATTATCTTTGAATCTTCATGTCTTGGGTGACCTCAATAAAAATTACATCAATATGTTCTCTCACATATACATGGGAACTAAAAGTGGGTGGATTATTTTAATAATATGATGATGCTCAAAATTAATCCTCTAGAAGGTATGGAATCAAGAAACAAATCAAGAAGCGCCCCTCTTCATCTCTGGACACCAGAACTATCACCTTATAACATTAAACATATTTGTTTTTATAGGGTGTACCACCCAATTGGAGGTATATAATAATATAATATTTTGTTCCTTGATGGAATATGGGACTAACAATATCCAATGTACAAATATCATATCATCTTGGTTAAAAGAACACCCATATATTGGTTCATGTCCTCCTATCTATTCCCGTATCAAAACTCAATCAAAGATGGATTCTTTACTAGCTATAACTCATTCTACAGGATAATATATAATCACTAGTGGGTAACATGTCATCGTTCTAGGATCCTCAGAAGCATCCAACCTCCAATAAACTGAAATACTCATTAGGCACCATTATTCCACTACAGTTCATTCACCACCTTCCTACTCAACTTGTGTCTTATGGATAAGAGAATGTGAAACAACCTTAACTTTATTTGGTGAATAGGCCATATCAAATTCCAATGTATTCATGTAATCTACCTATTTTCTCTTCCTCATATTTTTGTCTATCTATGTGAAGACATAAGAGAGGCTATTGTGGTATGTGAAGACAAAAATCATGTAACTGAAGAGATAGTGTCACCAACACTTCAAGGTGTATCCCATGATTGACTGTTGTAAGTAAAGGAAATAATAGTTATGATCATGGGTCATAGATGATGCAAACCATAAGATACTACCTACTTCTTCTATATAAGTACTACTCTAAATGTAATGCTTGATGTATAATGGTAAACAACAAACCTGATCTCATTATAAGGGTTGATAAATACGAGAGATATATTCACCCTTCTCATTAGCTTAATAAATTCATCTTCATGCTAGTATAGAATTGGAACATTACGACCTTATTCATTATTTTATTCATGGGTGTTGTTAAATTGGTGAATTCATGGATAAAACATTTAGTTTCATTTTTCTATACCAAAAATCACCCAACAATGAACACATTCTGGGGACATGTCCATTATATCATCGCCCTTACATTATCTAGGTTGATGGATATACCTATCTCAAAAAAAATCATTACCAAATAATATCACCTCATGAATCCAAAAGTTATTATTTAATATTTTTTAATGTATTAAATGTTCACAACATACAGTTTGTAGTATCTCGAGATGTATAACATGTTATTCTAGGGGTAAATATTAGATGAGGATGTCATCAATGAATATAAGGAAGAATGATTCTAGATATAGGTGTAATGTATTTTCCATGTGGTCCATGAACACTTATAGTGTTTTCGTTAATCCATAAGACATCTCCAAGTACTCATATATCCCTTACCTACTATTAAACACCATCAAGGGATTTCCTCCTCTCTAACTCAAAAATGGTGATAGAATAATCAAAGATCAATATTGGAGAACCAACAGAAAACCTATAACTTATTAAAAAGATCAACTATCATGGTAAAATGATATCTCTCTTTAATTTTCACCTGATTAATATTTCTATAATATGTACAGAATCAAAGACTATAGTCAACCTCGTTGTATAAAAAAATTCACCCCATGGTGAAGTACTCAGTCTGATAAATCCATTCTCCTCCAAGTCCTCAACCTACACCTTGATCACCTTCATCTCTATGGTCATCATATGATAAGAGGGTATTAAAAGGGTATACACACCCAGCATGATCTATCTCACAATTTCAATTCAACTGTCAAGAGAGATCTCTATGAAGTAACTCAAAAATATATCCTAATAGTGTTCCAAATCTATAAGAAAATATGGGTAGAAACCACTTATCCTTATAAAAGAAGAAATCCTAAAATATGCAATGTTATTTCCCAATGATAACTGAATTTTAAACCCACTCTACCTGCTCCCAATTCCAATTCTTTGGAGATCAAGAACTTCTTTCTCATGGGAAATATAAATGATACCTATCTCCGATAGAAATCAATGTGAGCTTTGAAACTGGTCTACATGTCCATACCGATAAGTCCCATAGATGTCCATAACTCAAAATGAAAATAGGGAACTCAACATCACATTTTATGTTCTAATTTCATGCCAAATTATGTATTAGTGGAAATTAACTTGGCATAAAACTTGAAAGGTAAGTCATGTATAGAAACAACATGTGCCGATATGGAGGAATGAGTAGAACTGGTATCACACAAATTAGTAGATAATGTAGAAGTGAACATGACCATGCCTACCAAAGTAGATAATCACATACCACCATCCACTAGAGTCTGATCCACTATATAAACCCAGACTTCCTCCGATCCATTTTCCTAACCCCGGTACACATGAATCACCAGATTCTTCACCACCATTGGAACCTATTTCTGAGTATCCTAAACTATTCAAGGCCTCAAAGCCTTAGTCTAACTCAAAACCCCATGATACCATGTATGAAATTCCATTGAGTATAAACACTTCAAATTCCCCATCCTACTACACCCATAACACTTGATATTATTTTTTGTTCTTGATTTATAATAATTCTCCCACTAACCATAGTTATAGATCTAAGGAACCCATTCCAAAAAAAGATGGTGGTAAAGAGAACATGCTCTAATATGGTTGTCTAACACTACTCAAAATTGGGTCATCCATATTCCTATTTATAGTATCACAGGTATCACATTAAATTCTACTGATGGATGGAAAAAAAATAAAGATATATCAATCCTCATCCATGCCCTTATTACTCAACAACACCTTATAAAATACTTGTGTATAATTCATTTGATTTAAGTTTCTAACTTTCCATATCAACTCTTTTTGGAGCCTAATATCAAACATCCTAACATTCTACACATTATCACAATCCAAGCGTGGATAAAATAATAGAAGATTAGTGAAATGGGTATAGTAAGTAGACACTATCAGTATCCCATGAAGAATCACCATACACTCCTATGATCTGACCATCTTCATCATACCTATGTATAAATCCATGAGGAAAAGTTATTTAAATGTAACCCAAGTGAGACCCTAAAAAATTATAGCATGAGTCATAATATCCCCTCAGCATCAAATTGTTCCCTAAAGTATAAAGGTCACAATATTAACCTTTTGATCCTCCGGGGTGTCCACCAATTCTAAAATAATCTTTACAATCTTTATCTAGTGCTCTATATCCTGTGGGCCTCAAGTGTATAATAAATATGGAGGATACTAGAGCTGAAAGTATTTGTATTAGTTGAGAATTGTCTTGGTCACTCCCCCGCCTTAGAATGATACTAGATGGAAAAATCATGGATGAAATGGTCCTTCCACATAAACCAATTGGATGGGTTCAGGTGCATTATCCTACAAAAACTGTGGTAGAACAAGAACATTCTCCCTCATAAGATCATTCTGTCCTACACCATCATTAATTCTATTGAAATGTATTTTATTTTGATTTTTCTATAATATGAAGATAAAATATATAACATTTAAGAGTGGTCATAACTAGTCTATATGATCACATAAAGGATAAACCTGGATTCATCCCTAAATATGAGGTCTACCAACCTTGAACTGACCAATGTTCTCTAACCCATCATGTTAGTCATAGTCACATATCTATATATAAAACATAAAAATCATACTATGTTAAATAAATTGAATTCATCCTAGAAATATCACAACAATAATCAATTTGATATATAAAAACAGCAAGAATATAATCTATCCCAAATAAAAAACAAAAAATGTAATTAAATTAATAAATTGATTTTCAAAACTCTATAAATATATACTTGGAATTTGATCCAACGTGCCTAGTAAATTTGTATAAACACAACCAAAATCTAATAAAAAATTAATAAAAATACCATCAACATTAAGATATGGGTCTGTTAAACATGTGTTTTCCAGGCACATGGAATCTCCCCTACCTAAGTACTACACACCATATCTTCATTGTACCGTGTCCTGAGTTAGTCAAAAATGAATGAATAAAATTATCATTTGATAACATTTTGTAAAAACCCAACCCAAACCACTGGGTCTAAGATAGAGTTCCACATGAACTCATATACCCCTACCCATGCACTAGAGGATACTGACTAGTATCTTGGTTATGAACATCATCAGTGGGTAGACTATATCCTCGATATCAAATACGTACATTAAAAATATTAATAAATAAAATAAAAAACATATTAACACATGGAAAATAGATACTTACAATGTAATATAACATGGAAAAAAGAGATACAAATAAATAAATAGACTCCCAAGGTGGAAATATAAATCAATTTATATAGATTGGAAGTGATTAAATAAATTAAATTACGAAATCCTCAAAATTAAATCTTGGTACTACTCCCTACTCCATGTTTTTCAACTCAAACATCTTCAACAAAACCCTTTCCCTTTCCTGGATCAATATAAATGATGTATTAATACATATTGAGATGGCCATGTATAGTGTTCATAATAAACCTATTTGGACAACACCAATTCATCCTTATCATTTTTTCACATGCATAAGTGTGAAATTCAAGAAAAATAAATAAATGTTCACAGAATAAAACAATTATATCGAACATCCATTTAGTAACTATGCCACCTTGAACCCCGAATATACCTTATTTGGCTCTATCTATAAAAAAATATTTATGGTCATGTGAAATTAAAAAATGTAAGATTCAACATATAAGTTTCTAAATAGATGCACATTCCAAAGGACTGTAATCTAGTCCATAATTGAACTCCATACCTAATTATTATCACACATTTCTGGTCACATTGACTATCATGCATGCTATCACCTCATTGGTATGATCACATTGACCATCATACCCCGAAGTTAGTTTGCATTAACCATCATTACCTTTAATCTATCCTGGTCATATCATTATGGAATATAAAGAATTTAAGAATGGTCCTCCTCTTAGGAGACCAAGCCATGATGATTATTCAGGTATCCTTGTTACAATACATAAAGAAATAGAAAAATAAATAAAAGTAAAACACATGGAAACATGAAATATCATATATATGTGCATATATAGAATATCATGTGGTAGAAGAAATATCCAAAATAAGAACACATGTGATCAAACTTGACATAGTCATATGAAAATCAATACAGAACATTATATTAAGCTAATAATCATATACAAGAGTCTACATTTTATGGAAATTCCTACATCATGGTTTTAGTGAAGAAATCTAATGTTCAACAAGGAATCAATACCAACCCACATCACATGCCAATGGATAATAATCTCGAACACCAAATATTCCTAACAAAGGATTAATTTTTTCAAAAATGTGGTTTAGAATATAAACCCAATAAGAAAACATGTCAATAAGGTGATTTTATAATCACATAAATCATGGTGTCCATCAATGGAGAAAACACCAAGGTATGCCAAAGGAGGAGTTTCAAAAGAACTTGATCAATTTTTTATTCACAAAAAAATTGTTGATTCATTATCTATTATAGAAAATGGACTTGGTTCTAACCAATGATCCTTGATCCACCATCAAAATTTTATCATAGAAGAGTTCCATAATGATATTCACAAAGAATAATATCTAAAGATAATGAATTTAAGATGAATTTCAATTAAATGCCCACTATTATTGAGAGTTCCACCTCTATGACACTGGGGGTTGTTGTGGACATGATGAATCCACCAATAATATATCAAGGAATCCTCAAGATATTAAGGATATATCATCAGTGAACCATAATAAAGATGTTCTAGATTATGATTCAAAAACACATACCCATTAAATGTTATTTGTAATTGGTTTGTCTCAATAAAATCACTAAACTTTGTTAAATTACTAGATTTTCCAATGATATATGATGTAAGTGAGTAAATAACCTTATATATTCATGGAAATTATAAATCCGACATATATTCATGCACACATATCAAGGAGGAATAAGGATTGGGCATGGATCTAAAGAAAAACTCATCTTACATACTTCACTAGACTATTAAATGTTTAGAGAGGAAAGGGGAAAATAATGGGAGTGTATTTATAGAATGTTAGAGCTCTCAATACTGAATTAGTTCCAATATGGTCAAAAGTATTTGTTAAATAATGTGGCTAAACGCGTAGAATTGAAACCGGTGGGGTGAATTTAATTCACCCCGGATATTGTGCACTAGATACATAGTTTACCTCACTATGAGTGTAACACACCAATATTTTATCATATGTATAATCTTAAATAAATTCAATTTCATTGATAGATAACATTACTCATAACACTGAGCTTAAACAAATGATTAAATATTATTTAATTATGATTGTTATCACTTAGTTGTTGGAATGGTACGAATGAATGAGATTAAATAAATTAATAAAATATAGTTTAATATTTATTATAAAATTAATTCTGTAATTCAAAATTAATTATTAATTAAAATAAAATCCAATTGAACATAAAGGAAGGGTTTTTATAAAAAACTATTTTTAGGCCCACGATGAATTTTTAACTTTTTAAATTAAATTAATTACTATTAGTGAAATATGTTAAAGAAATTCATATATTATATATTTAATAATATGTTTTTTAATTCTTTAAATATGTTTTATAGGTTCAATATATGAATAAATCCAAATTTTTAGCATAAAAAGCTATATTTTTCTAAATGGAAGTTTTGCCTCATATTGATGGGGCACCAATATTAAATATAGATTTTACACTTTTATAAGTTATATTTTTGAAAAATAATGTTCATTTTTAAAATAATAATATCAAAATTATCTTAGGGTAATATTTTGATATTTTTCATAGAAGTTTCATATTTCTGATGAATAGTGAAAATACTGAATTTTAACAAAAACCCTCTTTTTATAAATTAATTATATAGTTTAATTATATTATAAATTGGTTTTAAAGTATAATTATATAAATTATATATGAATAAATAAAATTTATATCTTTAGGATCAATATTATATTGAAATTGGATATAAAAATATTTCAAATATTTGACCTTTTCACTATGAAAAACACTCTTTTCGTTGTGTTTGTGGGATTAATTTTAAATCTAAATTTTCCAATTATATTAATTTAATTTGGGAATATTTATTCCATATTTTTAATCATAAGGTCCAAATTAAGTTTTATGTTCATTTTTATTTTTCTTTATAAACAAATTTACCATGGTACAAGAAATATTTACAGTTATATAGGTAAAATAGTGACAATGGTTAATGTTAAAAGGTAAAAGATTAACATTCCGAAAATTTATGAAATTTAATTGATGTTTGAGGTATTTATCCACCCTAAACATAATATAAAATGTTGATTTTCATCCAAATTCGTGGATGTTATTTCCACCTCAATGTGTTTGTATTTAAATATAAAATTATCATTGTATTAATAACTTAAACCCACCTCTCCTCAAGTATAATTACCACCCCTCTCCACCCAATTTCAACCCAAAATCCATGAAGATCCTAAAATATCTACCCCAACCTATAATAATCACTCCCCACATGTAAAAAATGAATAGAGTCTCACGAAAATACACAATCAATGGTCCTCAAGGGGTCCTTCAAGGAGGTAATATTCGAGAGGTAATTTTCTCAAATAACCTATCTTAATTTATTTTCATCATCTAATTTATACTTATATCCTTCATAAATAAAGGTATAATAATTAAAAAATAATTAAAATACTGTAATTTTATGTTTTTAATGGAATATCAAATATCCAACTCTTTTATTACCCCCTATTTTTCAAAGAAATGAAACTATTGTCCAAATTATGTCGATTGGTCGTCTTAGTGAATAATGATTTTTTTCATTTTCCATTACCACCTTCATGTATAGTAATTAATTTTTTTATTATTAAATAATATTTTTATATTTATTTTATAACCTATTTCATGTCCCTAAACTAATATATAATAGGAAGTAAAAGGAAACATGTTCGGTATATTCGTAAAACCGCCAAAATAAACCAAACATTTATCATTAAAATTTATCTACTAAATTATCCTCAAGTAAATATATATATATATATGGGATAATTAATAATATTTTAATTTAATTAATATTATTCTATTAAAAAAATTATTTTTTATCCCATTTTTCATTAACATCCATAATTTTACACAAATGAACTGATCATTAAACATTAAAACGAACACACCAAGAACTGTGAAAATGATGAAATATTATTAATTAATGGGTAATAATTTGTTATAAAATCATCCCATAAGGTATAATAAATATTAATATAGTTATTTAATGAGTTAATAACTTTACTTAAACTATTATACATGAGGTTACAAAAATCTACACTAAAGGAAAGAATGAGGTAAGGGTTTTATCATCTCACTTTTAATCTATGAGATATGCTTCTTAATCACCACTTATATCTTGTGAGTGGTAAATATAATATAACTTGATTTATAATATAATTAATATCATTATATTATAATAATTAAATGCTTAATTTTATAGTTATTACATTTATTGGGCATAATATTCTGTTAATTACATGTAATAAGAGATTTCTTAACTCAACTTTAATTCATTGGGTTAAACATATACTTATTAGTTATGTATTTCTAATATTATGTGAGAAATTATTTATGTTTATCTAATGTTATATTTAAAAAAAATAATGTGTGTTTTCATAAAATACACATAGTCATTTCATCTATATAATGCTCACTTCAATGATATGATATTTCGAAGGGACAATCGTTTAAATATCATCTTCTAAAGTTCCTTTTTCAAAATGAATGTTTTTTACATATATGGAATAAATATGATTTCTTTACTCACTTTTGAATTTATATTTTTAATATTACTTTACATATTTACATGGTTATTTTTAAATATAATATTTTCTTTTATAATTACACCGTTTTTTAAAAATAAATTCTTTTTAAAGGGAAAATGGTAAATTTCAATGATTATAATACAATATTTTCATCTCGGTTGACATCATTTCTTGAATCTTATTATTAATTGAGTTTTATCTATTTGATTCAATATTCTATATTTTATTAAATTTTTATTGATTAGTGTGACTAGGGATATACTATTTTGATATCATTCACTATGTGACTTTGGATGGTTTGTGATTACATTTAATTAATGGGGAAAGGTAATTTACATTTTTTTATAGTTTTAATAAAAATTAATATGTTGGTAATGTTTCAACACTTTCTTATGAGGAATTTATTGGACTTAGTATTTGATGGGTGGGTGTGACAAGTCTCCTAGATGCATTTATAGGTCTCATGATACCAACTAGGTTTAGTTTTGGCAAAAGATGTACCCATTTATTATGTTCTTGGGAAAAAGCCTTGATGATGATAAATTATTGGCATGATGCCTTGATATTATTATATTCATGGTAAGAATCCTAAAAGGTATGTTTTATATGTCTGGAATTATGAATTACATCATTATGGTAATTAGTTGTTGATTTCCATGTGATTATTGGATTAGTAGAATATAAAATATTATATTTTTTAAATCATGTGATTTTTTAGATGTAATATTTAATCATATTTTATTTATACAATATTTTTCTCAAATTATTGATTAAATGGTATATTTTCCAATTATTTACCTTGATATAGTGTTTGTACATTAATTATTTATATCTTTTTTTGTATGATAACCCATACTGAGAATGTTATCACATCCATTTACTATGTTTTATTTTTCCCTAGGATTACAAGAAGATTTTTATCAGTGATATATAGGTTTAATATATGAGATTAATGGTGTTATCAGAGGATTATAAATGTTTTTTTATTTTCAATTTTAATATAATGTTCAAATATATATATATATATATATTCAAAACTATTCAATAGTTTTTTTATTTTGGGTGTTATTCCTTGTATCTTATGAAAATGTAATAAAGTGGCCACTAAAAATGAGATACTTGTGTTAGGGGTGAAAAATTTTGTATCAAAAGAAGTTTAGTAGAAACCTTTGGAAATAGATTTATGAAAGCATAGATTAGGGAGCATGACCCTATGACTGTCTTTCAGGATATGTTTATGTATAGGATAATATTATATTGATTTGGTAAGGACCATGGAAACACCTGGTTAAACCCTAAGACTCATATATTGAGAATAAATTTTCATTTCTCATATATAATTTTTATAATATTATCTCACTCTAAATAGTGTTGTTTTATTATTAAACTTTACTTTTTTTTATTTTTTGTTGGGAACCATAATTAATTAGGTTAACATTGAATGTTAAAGACAATGTATGGATAAGAAACCAGATGTGATGATGACTAAAGTAGATGATATCATGTTTATTCCTAGTTAGTTATCACTATATATGATTAAAAACATACACCTTCACCAACTCTTGGACTCACCAAAGAAGAGAAGAATAGTGTTCATTAAGATCTATGGTGGGGGAGATCATGGAGAAAAGAATAATATGATTCCAATATATGGATAATGTGAGAAGAAACACCCATGTGAAAGTATTAGTGGAACATACATATTTTTTAGGATTGGAAAGAAGGTTATAAATCAAGTAATATATCATGTAAAATGACATGTTTAAAATAATGGTATCCTTAAGATATTATCAATTATTAAATATTTTAAATGTGGAAAAAATGGTCATTATGAAAATTTATTTACTAAGAGGAAAACTCATATGAGTAATGGTCATACTACTAAAAATAAATAGATAAGAAATGACATATGAATGGAAAGAGGTACTATGGAGTAAGATGTTGAAGCACATTTATTTTTTTAATAATGAAGTGGAATGATTAAATTTATTGTGTATTTGGATTCAAGAACTATTTTATCAATTATGCTCTAGTTATGAGAATCATGAGATATATAATTATTGTACTACAGTACTTCTTCTTTACGAATTTGGAGGCCTATGATGAATAGTAAAAGTAACCAAGGGATATTATTTTTTTTATGTTTATATTTTTGAAAAGACATGATTGATGGAATGATAACCCTTCATATGTGATCGATGTTGAGATAATAAATATATTATTATGTGATAACATTAGTGACCATGAAATTGGTTGGTAATATTGATGGTTTATCTTTCCTATATTAAATATTTGGATTTAAGTAATATATTCAACAACCTCATATTTTATCTATGTTTTAATTAAGGTTTTCTGGTGATTACCATGATTTCATAGAATATGTTATCAAAGTATTCACATGTATGGAATGTTTCATTATGATTTTCTTCATGTTATCCAGAGGTAAATGTTTGATCACATTTTTAGATTTGTAATATGGTCAATAATGTTCAGGAATATTTTTAAGGGTAATTACTCATTGAATGGATCAAGTTGATTTTTGGATATTATTGTTTAAGGTTAATGTATGATTTATTATGTTGGATAACATGAGCTAACTATATTTTATTCTGAAAACATTTTAAGGTTGAAGGAATGAATTGTGGAACTTATGATTCATTGAAGCACTTCATGTATGAAATATGAAACTTTAATATACATTTTTTGATGTAAGAGATAAATTAAAATTTGATCGAAGCAGAACCTAAGGATAAGAACATGCTTATGACATAGAAAGAAATAAATTATGTTTATTTTATCAAGTGTATATCTGTATAGAAGACTAATCCCTTAACTCTTGGATAGAAATTTGGAATGAAAAACACAATTCATTTAATTTTCCTACCATATAATCGATGGAATCTTTAACCCATTATATATTTATGATTTTGTGATGATAGTTGTTCTAATGACCATGTTCTCTATCATTTTCAATCAAAACATGATGGTTATATTTCTCTACCATTCCCAGTTGTCACTTCTCATTAATTTTATCCTATTAAAAAACCTAATTTGGTGGTAACCTTCATATTCCCATTTCCCTTATTTTAAGGGGTTGTTTTATTAACCCTATTTATGGTGTTGGTTTCCCACAAGGATGTTTTCAAGTATTATCCTTTGATTTTAGAAGTGAAATCTCAAATTGTGAGGTTAAATTTTATTGAAAGAGGGGATAATGTGACACCTAAATATTTTATAGTATGAATCATCTTAAATAAATTCAATTTCTTTGATAACTTGTTTTATATTGAATACTAAGCTTAATAAATGACTAAATATTATTTAATTATGATATTTATCACCTAGACTTTGGAATGGTGGGAATGAATGAGATTACCTAAATTATAAAAATATATTTTAAAAATTATTATAAAATGAGTTCATTTATTATGAATTAATTATAATGAAAATAAAATTCAATTGAACATAAAGGGGATAATTTTATTAAAAAAATATTTTTATTCCCAAAATGAAATTTAATCATATTAAATTAAATTAATCACTGTTAGTGAAATATATTAATGAAATTTATGTGTTATATAGAGAATATTTTTTTTAAATTCTTTCAATATATTTGTTAGGATTAAGAAAAGAATAAATCCAATTTTAAGAATAAAAACCTATATTTTTCTAAAACGAAATTCGGCCACCTTTTGATGGTGCACCTGTATTAAATATATATTTTTGAAAGTTTTATAGTTTATATGTGAAAAACTAATGTACATTTTGGAATTATTATTATGAAAATTATATTAGGTAAGAGGTTTGGTATTTTTTGGAGAAGATTCACTTTTTAATGAATAGTGAAAAATATTTTATTTTAATTAATTTTTTCATTTTCATTTAATTTATTTATATATTTAAATTTTGTTTTAAATTGGTTTAAAATTATTATTATATCAATTATACATCAATAAATATTATTTTTTTCATTGGTATCAGTTTCACTTTAAAATTTAATAAAAACTTATTTCAAACATTTGAACTTTTCACTTTAAAAAACATGCTTTTCGTTTTGATTATAGGATTAATTTTAAACATAAGTTTTCCAATTTTGTTAATTTAATTTATTAAAATATATTCCTTATCTATAATAATACGTTATAGATTATGTTTTTTGGTTAACTTCATTTTTATTTATAATAAAATTATCATAGTTAAAAAATTATTTACCATAGTATAAGTAAAATAGTGAGAAGAGTTAAAGTTAAAATTTAAAAGCATAACATACCTAAAATTTAAAAAAATTATAGTTTGTTTGAGGTATTTATAAACCTTATAAATTGCCTAAAATATTTTTTTTTCAAATATGGGAAAAGTAATTCCACCGCAATGTGGTTGGCTTTAAATATAAAATAATCATTATTTTAATCACTTAAACCCACCTCTCATCAAGTATAAATACAACCAATCACCAAAAAAATTTGACCCAAAAGTCTTGAAGCTTCTAAATTCTCTAAAAAAACCTATCCTCCCCATTTTCCCCAAGTAAATTTTTTGATGTTATCACCATAATACAAAATCCACAGTCCTCAAATGGTCCTCAAAGGAGGTGAAATTAAAGATATAATTTTCTCAAAAAACATCTCTTATTTTATTTTAGTCTTCTACATTCTCCTAACTTCCCTAGTACACCAATGAATAATAATTAAATAATAATTTCAATATTTCAATTTTTTTATTTAATATCTTATGTCCACCCCTTTTATTACCTCCTTTAATTAAATAAAAAAACTATTGTCCAAATTATTTCAGTTAATCAACTCTGTGAATAATGATTTTGATCATTTTCCATTACTTCCTTCATGGATGGTAAAGAAACTATTTTTATTGGTAAATAACATTTTAATATGTGTATCATAACCTATTTATTATTTTGGAACAAATTTATACTAGTAAATAAAACAAAACTACTTTGGGGTATTCAGAAAAAGCGTCAAAATAAACCAAACATTTATCATTGTTGTTTTATCTAATTAATCATCATAATTTAATAACTAAAAATGATATATGGGACCATTAATACTTATTGAAGTTCATTAATTCTATTCCATTACAATTATGTTGATTCAATCCTTTTTTACAAGAACATAGAAAATTAGGTGAAATTCAATGTTTAATGATCATAGGAAATTAAAATTTTCAAGGGTACTAAAAATGGATTAAGGAAGTGAATGTGAATAAAATCCTTTTCCAAATCAGTCATAAACCTTCAAAAATACTAATAAGTATGGTATAAATATAAAATATCCAAAGTGTAGTAAAAATAATTTTTTTTTGATGAATGGAAATAAAATATAAATTAAAAACATTCTTGAGGAAAATGTCCTTTTCAATTTGAAAAAATAAATTAAAATACTTTTCTTTAAAAATAACATTAGAATAAATTTTCATTAAAAATTAAACTTTTAAACATGAAAAATAATCTTCAAAGAAATAAGTTTTGGTAAATCCATACAGTCTATATGAGGTAAAAAGAACATTCCTTATTCATGGTAAAAGGGTAGAAAATTTCAATGTTCATAAATCAATAAGAATTTTTTGTTGAAAACATTGGGAAAAGTAAAAATGGTAACTAAATAATTCATTTTTGAATGGTGAAAAAAAATTGAAACCCATTTTAGAAAACATGATTTTTAAAATAAAATAGTTTCTTTGACTAAAGGAATAAATGAAGTCAAGTTTTCTTAAATACATTTTCTAAAACATTTTAAGAACCAAAGAGTGGGAAAATGGTATTATTACAAGGAAAAGGTCATAAATGACAAGAGGAGAATAAAATTAAAGTTTTTATTATAAAATTATCAAATAATTTCCTCAAATGGAAATTTAACTTTAAATAATCCTGAAAAAAATGAGATTGTAAAGTAAACCCTCCAAAAGACCATACATTGATGAGAATATCAATCAATGATTATATTATGTGTATCAAATATAAATTCACATAAGAGAAGTGTAAATAAAAAAATATATTGTAAAAATTATTCATACACATAATCATATGATATTAATGACAATTATGATATAATATGATCCAATGAATATCATGTTAATTTTTAACCTGAATCCCCTTATATAATTCAAATTGAAACCCAAAATTTCATGAATAATTAATTAATGATGATATTATATAAAAAAGTGAAATTCTTTACACCAAATATAATAAATTAGGTGAACAATAGTAAATTTATTGTTTCAAAATAATGTTAATAGTCACAAAAGTAAGTGATATTGCAAAGATAATGAGTAAAATGTTCTTGATGAGAATAATCATTAAACATTCCAAAGTATCACATTCAAATTTAAACAATTTGAGTAATAATCTATATGTGATAAATGAAATTAAATTTAAATTAAAATATCATGAGGATAAGTAGATTATTGATATGACATTTAAAAAGGTAGTATATACACTATATAAAAGTTAATTGGTTGATAACAACAAATAGGTTTTAATGGAATGTAAATGGAGATAAAATCCCTTCCCTTGTATTTTCTTTTTATAATAACATCCTTTAAAATGTTTTATAATGGTTTTAAACATTTAAATAACTAATACCCAAACCATAATCATATTTATAATATCTTATGTTAATTTCTTATATTATCTTATTACCTATTTTATAACAATCTTTCATTACTTTCACTTTTTCGTGTGTTAATTTCATAGTTTGTTGCGTATTTTTTAACTTGATATTGGATGTAGATATAATATTTTATTAATATAAAAAATATAAAACTTGATGTAAAAATAATATATATTCAGTATATATGTGTTTATAATTATTCATAATATTTGGAGATAAGAAAAGGAATGCATTGATCATGAACATTGCTTTCATTTCTTTATGGTTTTAAAATAATGAAAGGTAAATGAAATATATGAATATTATATTTCCAATATCATATATATGTAAAATATGTTACATATTTTTATTAAAACCATCTTTTATACATTCCATGTATAGTTTGTAAGAATCGCATCACTTTGAGGGGTGGTAGTCCACACTTCCACAAACGATGTTAACATATTTACAAAAAAATGGAAAGCATAAGGGTTTGTGTTATAAAAGAATTAAATAAGTATAAATTCATTATATATATAATATATAAAATATATAAATATTCTTTCCACCATAATTTCTAATAATGAGTGGTGTTAATGGAAAACAATGAACAATCATCATTTCGTGAGGAGATACATGCACAACCTGTCCCACTTATAATTTTAGGATTCTATTTTCATTATATAATTATGTAATAAGTATATTTAGGATTCTATTTTCATTATATAATTATGTAATAAGTATAATTTAAAAAGTTGAGAATGTAAATAAAACTAAAGAGCTTGAAGAAGAATGTTACCTCTTATTCAGGTAACTCCATTTGGTTTGTACCAAACGGCTTCTATGGATGGATTTCTGAACAAGGTGAGGATTCTAGAAATTGGGTAGGGATTTTGATGAGATATTTTTTGAATATATTGGTTGAGAAAAAGTGTCTTGATAGGTATGATTAAGTGGGAGGATAAGAGGCTTTTTTATAGTGGAGGAGGAGTGGCACGCTTGTAAATTTTGGAAAGGTGAATTACAGCCACGTTTTTTCCATTAAAGGTTGATCCAATTATGGACCTAAGTCTATAAAATTGATTATAGGGTCTAAATATTTCCATAAAATTTATTTTATACTAGTTTATATGTCATTTTGGCCATTAAGTTTAATATTTAATCCCTTTTTAAGCCTAATTTCACCTTAATCATTGTAATTAATTTTAACTAATTTCACTAATATTTTTGGTAAAAAACTAATTTGAACTTATTAAAAATTATAAATTATGGTTATTTAAAAAATTAATGCTTTTTTCAAATTACAATGACTGGATTGGTAGAAATTTATTTAAATTCAATTTCACATATGGGATGACAATGTAGGTTTTTAATGAAAAAACATCCAAAGGATTACTATGTTATATTCAATTTCAAAGTGAAATTGATTCCAATGACCTAAATTGGATTTAATAAAAAAAATCTAATTAATATTTAAACCCAGTTTAAAATATACTTTATCCTTATAAACAAATTAGATTAAATATTATTTTTCTAATTAAAATTCAATATTTTTCACTATTCAGTAAAAAATGAAACATCATAGAAAAAAAATCACCATAAACTAATTTTTATCATTCTATTTAAATGATTAAGTTTATTTCGACATATTATATTTATAAATGTGACAAAATTGTGATTTATAATTCGTTATTTTTTAGAGGTAAAAGTGCCTTTATAAAAAAATATGTTTTTATGTGTAATATTTGGTTTTTTTATATCTTATTTTTATCTAATCTATTGGATGAATATAAAAATTATTTTATTGAATATTATATATATATATATATATATTACATCATTATAACTCAATAATTTTAATTAATTTAACTTAATTAGGGTAAAACATCTTTGTAAGTATACAAATTATTTTCTATATAAATATTATCTTTACATTCAATTGGTTCTTATATTCATTTCAAATTAATTTGTAACCAATGAAATGGTTTTATATTTTTGTAAACCATATATTATCATAAGTATGTTAAAAAATTTATTTCTAATAATTTAACCTATAGGTTGTGTCTTATTATGTTAGATAATAATATTTTCATAATATATTGTTTCTTGGTAAAACATGATCTTTCATGTAATTTTTTTCATTGAATAAACTCATTGCAGTGCGTGACATATGCTAACTAAGTTTTATATGAATTTCAATATATAATGTATATTAATTTTTTTAAATAACAAATATATTATAAATTTGAGATATATTATATTGTCTTATGCCCTTGGTGTTGTGTATCATATATCTTATCAAATATAATGTTCCAACATTATATTTTCTGGGTGTTACAGTAATTTCCACTAGTAATTTTATTATCTTTTTAAAATCCTCAAAAATCATCATCAGGGAAATATACAAATTATAAAAAAGTTAAATGTTGATAACAGTTATGTTTTTATTTACATTTAAATAACTAAAATTCTTTTTGAGATATTTGAGATGAGAATACATTAGATTTGATTGAAAATGAGCATAGAGAAAAAAGTTGAACATGATATCTGATCATTTATAGTAGGGAAAAGTAGAGTAGAAGTCATACTTATGTAAAGGTTTTTATTGATTAGTTTACCAGCTTAATGGAACATAATGTTACAATTTGTAATCATGGGATTTATAATTTCTGTAGGATGATTTATACCAAATAATTTTAAGATTTAATTGGTGTATTTTCCCTATGTTTTTAAAAATACCATGATTTAATTGAGAAATTAGAATACTCAGAATCAATTTGATTTCACCTATAAAACTCATTCCAAATTAATTTTTCATTTAAAAGATGAATTTAAAATATGTAGATTCAAGACTAAAAATAAAATCATACCTTAAATGTAAATTTGAAAATGTAATAAATCTTTTGAGATATATTTTAGAAGATGTTTTGAATCAACTTTTCACATTTTAAAACCATTTTAATGATGATTTTTTGAAATAAATTCATACCAGGCATCGGGTTCTTGTTTTAAACCATAAATAGAATTTTCTAATTTTAAAATATAATTTTCATAAATATGACTTTCCAATCCAAGTGGTTATTCCATACACTACATTTAAAATTATTAAACCATCAAATGAGAAACTTTTTTCTTCAATATGAAATATTTTTAAACTCATATTAGAGGATAATATCAATAATATTATAATGTATTTTAGATGAGTGAAATTTGTAATGGATTCAAAATATTTTATTACTTATTATAGTTTTTATAATTTAGCTTCTAGATGAAATTTTTGTTTTGATATTACAAAATTCAAATAGAATATTAATAATAACCCATTACGATTGTATAATAGGATGGCCATTAGAACATTCCATGAGTGTTTATACATCATTATAATTTTATTTATTTTATACATATTACTTTAAAAGAACCCAATTTTTATCTCTCAGTGTATCATTAAGATGTTGGGGTTTAATGTGAGTGAAAAAGAAAATTTATTCAACCTCATTTTAGACCGATATATGATTATAAGATCTCACTTGAAAGTATATGATATAATTTCCAATATGATGATATGTTGTATTCTTAAAATATTTAGGCAATGTATTTTTAGGGTATTCATGTTTATATTCAACATATGTATATTGAAAATATTGATTTAAAAATAATTTTCAATAATATTTTCAAAAAGATAATTTTGTAAAAATTTATTAGAAAAAACATTGATTGATTATAAATTCAAATTATTACTTTTGTTAAGGAAATATAATTCCTTTTCTGAGTGGTACTAAGACAAAAATAAACCTTCAAAGTATTTAGAATCATATTTAACAATATTTCCATTAGTGATGAAAATATATAATTTTTACAAAAAAATATTGAAAAATTTCACTTTAGGGTATTATGAATCTGTAGTTCATATGAGGTATTTCTACGTTATGTTCTTATAAGAACATGATTAATAATATAGTATGTAGTATTAAGGACCCACCTGAAAAATATTTTGGAAAATTGATATCCTCTAAAAAAATTGATGGACTTATTGGATAGTTTGAATTCACTTCTCTATAACCCGGTTTTGTGGAGTTGTTTTAGGAGAATAAACTTGATGATTATTTCTTTTGTAAAAACAAAAATAATCTAAATCATTATTTTCAAAATCTTCAACAAGATCACATTGAATATTCCCATGTTAACCATGAAAAGTCATAAAAATTATGAGAGTACAGGATTTTCCTCCAAAAAAATTGACTTTAGATGGTCCAAATAAATAAAGATAAATTGTTTCCATATATTTTGAAGAATAAATCCATTTTTTAGATTTAAAATTTGATTTTTATTTTCCATCATCTTGGCATGCTTCACAATCCATGTTATCACTAAAATGATAACTTTTACTATCTCATATTAGGTGATAAAAAATGAGTTTTAAAAGTGAGTTCATGATACAATTATGAAGGTGTTTATGAAAATGACATGAGTTTCTAACTTCTGGGCTCAATAATTTGATGTTTTGGATAACAAGAGATTAAAAATTAAATTTCTAAACTTTTTTAATGGAGAAGTGCCAAATAATAGTTTTCTTATTGAGTAAAATAATAAAAAATATTTTTTAAATGATATTTTATCACTATTTTCATACAATTACCTAATTAATAAGAAATTTTAATTCATTAATTTAAAAAATAAAACATTTTTTAATAGTTTATTTAGGAAAATTAATGGTACCTGCAGACATAATATTACCCCTTGATATACCATCGAATATGATAATACCTCCATCATAATTAACTATTTGATTTAATTTGGAGAGGTTTCCAAATATGTGACATTGGTACCCACTTTCTAGGTACTATCATACATCATGGGTTTTTCTCTTAATACATTTTTTTATAAAATAAATTACCAAAGGTATAGGTTCCCAAACAAACTTGGGTCTGTATATGTTAGTAAATAATTATTTTGGAATCAATATTTTTTGGGATTGATGTTTTTTTTAGAAATATTGTAATAAAGATGAATTGAAATTGGTCTCTCATACCAAGTATTATTTAAATTGTAATCTAAAATTAAATGAGAGATTATTTTTCAATAATTACAAAATTTATCTTGATATAAATCTTTAAAAATAGATTTTCAATTCATTTCTTGAGGTGGATTCATGATTGGAGAAACCAATTTCATCACATTATTTTCCATGTCTTTGGGAACCCAATATTTTATTTAAATTTATCCAACTTAGGTGAATATTAAAATGGAAATTATGAGGTCTTGAATGGTGGATTTTAGTTTTTTTACATTTGGATGCCTTTTAGATTTCATGGATAAATATTATTTTTCATTGAATGAGTAATCCTTATTTTTTGAAGTTGGTCTTTTTCATGAATCACATGCTTAAATTTCTATTCCAATTAATTATATAATTAATTGTGTTTATGAATTAAATTTTCAATTTGATCATAATAATATTTTAGGTTGTTACAATTAAGTTTAATAAAGGAGTTATAATATAAAGAAGAGGGTAGAATTAGGATAAGAAGAGGAAGAGGGGTTAGAAATTTGATGAGGCATATTAACTTTGACATTTTCATGAACATTTTAAATATGTAACATGAAAATTTTTTCCCTTGAAGTTGATGATGAAGTTGAATCCATGGAGCCATTACTTATACTAAAAAAATTGGCATTGAAAACCATATTACATTTTTTTATTAAAGATAATTTTTATAGACATTGTACTCCATCTCGATGTGATATATATTTTTATATTCATATAAAGTCACTTATAGTTTAGAATTTTAAAATACCCTCATTGATATATTATATAATTTCATCTTCTTGATGTAATTTTTCATGTTCTTGAAATTTTTGGCAGAGTCCAGAACTTCACCTCTAGATGAATGGTCGTTAGTATAGTTGAAGTACATTAACTTCATGAATTATTTTAATTAATTGTCATATTTTTAATACTATCCCCTCATTGTTATATTTTGAAAGTATGGTGCCGATGATTTATTTGATTAAAATTGTCATGACCCTTCCTCAGGGCCCGTGTCGTGACTACCCCAAACCCACCTTCCATAGGCCAGGGGCTGGCGACTAGCACCAAAGGTGTAAATCCCTATACTGGGAAGGAATTACCTTTATAAAAGTAAACAAACACAACAAAGTACGCAAATGAAGCAAGCACAAAGTAAAAGTGTTTACAAAAGTAAGTTCTGAAAAGAAAGGGGTTGGAAATACAAGCCCAACAGTAAGTACAGTACAACTGAAAAACTAGTACAACTGTAGTAAAGTAAAATAGCAACCACTGAGTCATCCCACAGGAATCCCAACTGAAGGGTGGGTACAGATGGTCTCCTCAGTACCTCAGGTCCATCCGTCTGTTTCGTTTACGTCTCGCCAAGTGGTCCACCTCCGGGTACCATCCAGCTCTACAAGTCTCTACCTCGATCAGTGATATCTGTCGTCTACATCTAACATAGCGTAGTGTGGGCATAGTCCGTGTAGGGGTGAGTATAATGATACTTAGTAGGGACCCCGAGACCCAAAAGGTCTCATAATATCCACTAAGGATAAACAAGAAGTAAGATACAAAACATGGTGCATAAAGCAACCCTACTTAGGTATATGCCCATACATTTACCAAAGTCATCAATCCTTTTTGGCTCTAAATCTAGAGCCCAAGCACAACTCATTACACACACGAAAGAAGTCAATCACATCAATGATAATGATTTAAAGTCAAGACTCAGATCACACCAGGTATACACAACTTTAAAGAGAGAAAGAGATGATTAGTTGTAGCCATTGAACCATCTTTCACTATCGAACCCACAGAGGATTCAATCTAGTCTCGTTGCTATCGAACCCATGAAGGATTCAGTCCAGTCTCATTGCTGTCGAACCCACAGAGGATTCAGACCAGTCTCGTTGCTATCGAACCCATGCTGGATTAAGTCCAGTCTTATTATTGTCGAACCCACAGAGGATTCAGTCTAGTGTCGTTGTTGTCAAACCCACGGAGGATTCAGTGCAGTCTCATTGTTGTCAAACACACAGAGGATCCAGTCCAGTCTCGTTGCTATCGAACCCACGGAGGATTCAGTCCAGTCTCATTGTTGTCGAACGCACGGAGGATTTAGTCCAGTCTCATTTCTGTCGAACCCACAGAAGATTTCAGAATAGTATCCATCGTTGTCAAACCCATGGAGGATTCCAGTACGGTAGTCGTCGATGTCGCAGCCAGCTCTAGGGTTCCCGCACACAGCACGCTCGATTCCGGGAGGTCCCGCTCCTCGTGTCAAACATTGATACATCAATTATCACTAATTCCTGATTTGATGTATCCAGAAGTTCTGTCTTTTCAAAATAAACCCAACGCGACAGACGGTGCGTCAATCGGACGCCCGGTCTGAGGGTTATTGGCTTTTCCGTTCTAGGGGCCTGATTGGTTTTTAAGCTAAAACCATCCCGAACGTACTCCAACTGCATCTAAACCTCAAGTAGAGTATTCCAAAATTACTTTCTCATCAAAAGGATTCCAACGTAGTTTATGACACGTCAATCAGATGTCCGGTCCTTAAGTTATAAGTGTTTCCGCTCCGAGGGCCTGGTTGGAATCACGCTCGTTCCAAACCCGGCCATTTTCCAAAGTTGTCCAAAATTAACTTAGAGTATTGAAAGAGGACCGATTCTTCGTGAGGGTCCCAGAGCTTCAGACGGTGCGTTGATCGGACGAGTGGTCTTTAAGATATTTCTGTTTAAGTGTAATGGGCTCGGCCCGTCAGGCCCAATAGGTTGGCGGGTCGGCCCGACCCGGTTCGGCGGGTCCGACCCGACTGAGGATCGGCCCAGACCAATGGAGAGAGGCCCAGCCTGGTGGGGCACGGCCTGGCCCACTGGCATGTGGCCCATCCCGGAGGGGCGCGGCCCGGCCCGGTGGTGCATGGCACGGCCTGCGTCTAGCCGAGCGGTGCGGGGGGGGCTGATTTCTCGAACCGGTGGCTCCGAGCGGCGCCACCCCTCATGTCCGGCCGGCCGAAGTTGTCCGATCTCCTAGAGCGCGAGGGGCCTGCACGGGCGGGTCGTGGTCCTCCTGCGCGGTACCTGCGGGTGTCGCGGCTTCTTCAACCCAGCCGGTAGCCAGCCAGCCGGTTCGCCCACCGAAGCGGCCTGCGGAGCGCGGGCCGCGGTTCTCCGCAGTGCGGTTCCCTCATGGCACTGCGGTTCCTTCGACCTGGCTAGCTTTAGCCGGCCGGTTCTTCTTCGGCCGAGTGGCCCGCGGTTATGGTTCGTGGTCTCCCTTCTGCACGGAACCCGATGTCGCGGTCCTCTTCGGGCCGGCGCGCAACCGCCGTTGTAGCCACCGCTTCTGTTCGTTGCCGCCTCTTCCATTATCGCCTCCATGGAGAATAATAACAAGGATCAACAGAGGGTCATCGAGTCATGTTCATTCAGCTCGTGCCCTTCACGTTAGGCGATAGCAGTTGGCCGAAGACATTCCATAGAATTCAACACAAAAGAGATAATTTATTCACTTATAAATTTTACGAAACCCCTACCTCGATTTCAAGAGCGAAGCATATCAACGGGCCGCGGAAGATGATCGTCGCAGAGGTCGGGCGTTTTGGAATACGGACGTCGACTCCATTGACGTCGGGGTGCGTCTGAAGGGAAGCGTCATTAGATAAGTCCTTCGTGTTCTTCGTTGAAGAACGGTGTTCTTCATCGAGAGAGGAACAACTTCTTCTAATTCTCCAGAGGTTTCCCCACTGAAATATTTTCCCGGGTCAATATTAAAATAAGGCTTCCCATTATATTAGAATTTCCATGCAATTCAAAACAATTCTAAAAGAATTGTTGACACCCAAGTTAATTAAAGTAGGCATTAATTATTTGGGTTGGAATAATTTATGAGAGAATAAGAGGTGGCCTCATTAATTCATGGGAATTCCAAGAGTTTCAAAATAAGGGTGAAGAGTTCAAAATTTAAAAGAGAGGAGGTGGAGAGTTCACATTAAATGAAGGGGAGTTAACGGAGATTTTAAGGGAAGTTGAAAGGTTAGGTGCTCATGTGGGCCCCACCTCACATTATCCTCTCATGGGAGGTTATGTGGGTGTGGGCCCCACCTCTAACTTCCCCTTGTAGGAAATAACCACCAACTATAAATAAAATTGTGTACAACAATTTTATTTAATTTATTATAATCCCCAAAAAAAATTAACTTTCAACGCGCATAAAATGCAACTACGGTAAAGGTCCCCTTAATCGAATACAGGTGATGTGAGTTCATCGGTGCCTTCGGATTACAATTCCGAGCACCAGTTCAAAAGATAGAAAATCTCACACGTACGTTTACTGAAATTACCTGAACAAAACTTTAGAAAATGATTTCGGGTACACTGGGCCTCGGAATCAAGTGTCGTCAGAAACTACAGACTCATAAAATTCCAAAGTATTTAAGAAAAAAATTTCCTTGAAATTTTCGAGTCTTTACATTACCCCCACCTCAAAGATTCACATCATCATAAAGCTATAACACACACTAGGGAAATAAATGGGGGTACTGAGCACACATCTGAGCCTCCCGCTCCCATGTGCTCTCCTAGAGGTTCCCGTGCTACCAATGAATGTGCACTAGAGGAATCAACCGTCCACGTTGGACCCGCTCCTGTCAATCCTCGATCTCTACCAGGACCTCCGTGAATCTCTCCCCATCATCGATTTCCACCTCCCTGTGGTTGATGATATGGGACGGGTTGTGCATGTATCTCCTCAGCTGAGATACATGAAAGACGTCGTGCACCTAGTGCAACTGAGGTGGAAGGGCCAGGTGGTAAGCCACCTCGCCTACCCTGCTGAGGACCTGGAACGGCCCGATGAAGCGCGGAGATAACTTGTCACCCTGGTCAAATCTTCGTATACCTCATTGAGGTGATACCTGTAGGAAGAGGTGGTCTCCATCCTCGAACTCCAGTGGTCTCCGTCTCCTATCAGCATAGGACTTCTGTCTGCTCTATTCAGTCTTCATCCGCTCCTGGATGATCTGCAAGGTCGGCCGTAGAGTGCCTCGTAAGGTGTCATCCCGATGGTGTATTGGTAGCTGTTGTTGTACACAAACCCCACCAAGGGTAATTAATCCTCCCAACTACGACCAAAGTCAAGGACACATGCACGGAGCATGTCCTCGAGAGTCTGAATGGTCCTCTCAGTCTGACCATCCATCTGAGGATGGAAGGTGGTGCTTAGACATAGCTGTATCCCAAAAGCCTCATGTAATCCCTTCTATAGCCGGGAAGTGAAACGAGCATCTCGATCGGAGACGATAGTTGATGGAACACCATGAAGCTATACAATATCCTAAATGTATAGGCGTCCCAAGATCTCTACCGATCCCTGCTCTCTGATCGGTAGGAAGTGGGCCGACTTGGTGAGTCGGTCTACGATCACCCAGATAGAGTCGTGACCTCTGGATGTACGTAGAATCCCCATCACGAAATCCATAGATATCCCGTCCCACTTCCACTCTGGGACCTCCAAGGGCTGAACCAATCCTGCTAGAATCTGGTGCTCTGCCTTCACTTGCTGACAAGTGAGGCACCGTGTTACAAACTCTACTACAGCCTTCTTCATACCTGGCCACCAATGCTATCGTCTGAGGTCCTGATACATATTCACCACTCCTGGATGTACCGCTAGAGGGGAAGTGTGAAATTACCTCATAACTTCCTCGTGTAGTGCAACTGGTACCATGGTAGGTCCCCTAAAGAGGATGACGTGCTCCCGTCCAGAAAATCCATCAGGCGCTTGCCCTATCTTGCTGAAGAAGTGGGAAGTGAATGTGAGAGACTGTAGAAAGGATTCTTCATCCCAATACACAAAGAATATCTGCATCTCTAGAGATGTTTGGCTGACTCATGAGTGAATCGACTGCACCCTCTTATGCATGATTCTAACCTGTGCTGCCTAGGTTTTCCTTTTCGCCAACCAAGGAAAACCCCATCTCAACGTTGTAGATAAACCACTACCTTTTTGCCTAATATGGTCAATATGTGTATGAACTGTGGTTGCCCAGTACATACCCAAACTAACGTCGTAAGGCCTTGACGCTGCCACCAAGAGGTTCCAACCAAAACTCTCACCTCAATTTTTAGATCACACCGTTGGTGTATGTGTGATTATCGAGTCTCCTCCCAAAGGTGTCTCCAGATGTGAGGGTTAAGTCAACAGCTTAACGGAAAACTCTAGGTCTGGGACAAGATTCGTGGAAGGAAGGAATGATTCGTATCTATATCTATTGATACAGTAGCTAGTAGTAGACACAGATTGTACCTCAAATCATTCCTAGAGCCCTTGGGTCACACTCCTTGACCGCATGCAGCTATTCCCTTCCCCTGCCCTCCAGCTCCCTGAGCCTAGCGGGGACTATGAAGGTGGGTGGTTGTAAAATACCGAAATGTTCACCACCTCATGTTGCTCTCCTATCTCTACTTCCACGTCTACTTCCCTAAAGATTCATCTATTCTTAACACTTCCTCTTCTCAAAACATTCTACACGCTCAATTCTCTAAGACTGGCGCCAGTCTCATGCTTTCCAACTACTAACATTCACTGGCTGTTTCCGCTCAGCCAATGAATATTTAACCACAAAGGTTCTCTCTATCTCCCTAACATAAATAGGAATGCATAGATGAAAATGTGCTCAATCGGATATCCTTAAACACACCTCACTTAGATGTCCGAGCTCTAAATAACTGATCGTATCATATTCATCGAGTACCAGGAAAGATTGGTATGCCTTGATGAATACTCAGCTACCAACATGTCGTCCTTCCGAAGCTGTATAAGCTCTAGAAAACTCTCATCCACCTACGGAAGTCAGTCCCCAGCTACCTATGGGTCGGGCTCGCCTTGGAGCATGAGGGATATCTGGTGCTGAAACACATGTAAGGCACTAATCCTACAAGTGTCCTCTACTCGTACCGCAGGTAGTGTCTGCTAACCAATGGGCAGTGATATAGTTGGAACACTGCCTGAAGGTACCATCTCGGAAAACAGTCCAAGTACTGAAACCTCATCACTATTTGAACCATCCTCATTGTCACTCACTGAAAAAGATTAGTAACTAAGATCAAAATCTTCTCTACTAGTGTCTCAACTAGGTGGAAAAACTCTAGTAATCGCCTCCATCCAGTCCTCTGTTGCTTGGGAATCTATACCGCCTCGTACCCTCGGAGGCCTATGCCTCTGGAACTCATGCAACACGCTCAGTCAGCGTGCACCATCCTCCAATTCGGCTACTGTAATCTTCTTCCCAATGGGTGGTGTTTCTGTCGGTACACCACCCGAAGGTGCCAACATAGTAAGAGGGTCCCACACCGGAGCCTCGTCGCTCGGTGGGCTATCATCGTGTACTCTCTCGAGAACCCTAGCTGGTTGTCTTCGCAGAATCATCCTGATAAGGAATAGGTGTTCCATAGTCAATAAGTTATACCTGTTAAGCTGACTCAAAGAGACCACAAAGGAAACTCTTGAAACACACATGCAATCAGTTTTTCATGCACTGAGTCGGAAATCAAAGGTTAGGGTCCTGGTGTATGGATACGTCAGTCGCCACACCAACACTAGACTCCCTATACTGAAAACCACACTCAATACTCTTAACACTATTGCTTCACAGTAAGACAAATCAGAGTCCTAATTTCTGCAGTATAACCAACTCCTTTGATACCAATTTGTCACGACCCGTCCTTGGGGCTCGTTCCGTGACTACCCCAAGCCCACCTTCCATAGGCCAGGGGCTGGCGACTACCACCAAAGGCGTAAATTCCTATACTGGGAAGGCATTGCATTTATAAAAGTAAACAAACACAACAGAGTGCACAACTGAATTAATAACTAAGTAATAGTGTTTACGAAAGTATGTGTTGGAAAGAAAGGGGCCAGAAATACAAGCCCAACAGTAAGTACAGTACAAATGAAAAGCTAGTACAACTATAGTAAAGTAAAATAGAAACCACTGAGTCATCCCCTAGGAATCCCACCTAAAGGGTGGGTACAGATGGTCTACTCAGCAACTCGGGTCCATTCGTCTACTCCGTGTATGTCTCGCCAAGTTGTCCACCTCTGGGTACCATCCAGCTCTACAAGTCTATACCTCGATCAGTGATGTCCATCATCTGCATCAAACATAATGTAGTGTGCGCATAGCCCATGCAGGGGTGAGCATAACGATACTCAGTAAATACCCCGAGACCCGCAAGGTCTGACAATATCCACTAAGGATAAACAAGAAGTAAGATACAAAACACGGTGCATCAACCAACCCTACTTAGGTATATTCCCATACATATACCTAAGTCATCAATCCAGTTCGGCTCTAACTCTCAAGCCCAAGCACAACCTAGTCCACCCAAGAAAGAAGTAAATCGCATCAATGATAATGATTGAATTTCAAGACTCATCTCACACCAGGTATACACAACTTTAAAGAGAGCAAGAGATGATTAGTTGTAGCCATTGAACCATCTTTCATTGTCGAACCAACAGAGGATTCAATCCAGTCTCATTGCTGTCGAACCCATGGAGGATTCAGTCCAGTCTTGTTGCTATCAAACCCACAGAGGATTCAGTACAGTCTCGTTTCTATCGAACCCATGGAGGATTCAGTCCAGTATCGTTGTTGTCCAACCCATGGAGGATTCAGTCCAGTCTCGTTGTTGTCGAACCCATGGAGGATTCAGTCCCGTCTAGTTTCTATCAAACCCACAGAGGATTCAGTCCAGTCTCATTGTTGTCGAACCCACTGAGGATTCCAGGATAGTATCCATCATCGTCGAACCCACGGAGGATTCTAGTACGGTTTTCACCGTTGTCGCAGTCAGCTCTAGGGTTCCTGCACATAGCACGCTCGATTCCGGGAGGGTTCGCTCCTCGAGTCAAAGGTCGATACATAAACTATCATGAAGTCCGAAGTTGATGTATCCAGAAGTTATGTCTCGTGAAAAGAAACTCAACGCGACAAACGGCGCGTCAATCGGACGCCCGGTCTAAGAGTTATTGGCTTTTCCGTGCCAGGGGCCCGGTTGGTTTTAAGCTAAAACCATCCCAACCGTACTCCAATTTCATCAAAACCTCAAGTGAAGTATTCAAAAAGTACCGTCTCATCAAAAGGATTCCAACGTAGTTGACGGCACGTCAATCGGACGTTCGGTCCTTAAGTTATAAGTGTTTCCGCTCCGAGGGCCCGATTGGAATCACGCTTGTTCCAAACCCAGTCGTTTCCCAAAGTTGTCCGAAACTCACTTAGAGTATCGGAAGATGACCTCTTCATTGCTAGGGTCCTAGAGCTGTAGACGGCGCGTCGATCGGACGTGAAGTCTTTAAGTTATTCTCGTTTAAGTGTAACGGGCCCGACCCGTCAAGCCTAGTGTGCTGGCGGGTCGGCCAGACCCGGTCCGGCGGGTCCGACCCGGCAGAGGGTCGGCCCGGCCCGGTGGGGCGCCGCCCGGCCTAGTGGCATGCGGCCCGGCCCAGATGTCCGAGCGGTGCGGGGGGGGCGCCCCCCCCCCCCCCCCCACCAGTTTCCCGAACTGGCGGCGCCGCCCCTCCTGTCCGGCCAGTCTCCTCCGGCGCGAGCGGCCTGCACGGGCAAGCCACGGTCCTCCTGCGCAACACCTGTGGGTGTCGCGGCTTCTTCAACCCGGTCGGTTCGCCCGTCGAAGCGGCCCGCGGAGCGCGGGCTGCTGTTCTCCACAGCGCGGCGCCCTCATGGCACCGCGGTTCCTTCGACCTGGCCGTCTTTAGTCAGACGGTTCTTCTTCAGCCGAGCGGGTCGCGGTCTCCCTTCTACGCGGTACCCGGTGTCGCAGTCCTCTTCAGGCTGGAGCGCGACCTCCGTTGTCGCCGCCGCTTCCGTTCGTCACCACCTCTTCTATTACCGCCTCCATCGCGAATAATAACAAGGATCAACGGAGGGTCGTCGGGCCGTGTTCATTCGGCCCGCGCCCTCCATGTTAGGCGATAGCAGTTGGCCGAAGTCATTCCAGAGAATTCAACACAAAAGAGATAATTTATTCACTTATAAATTATATGAAACCCCTACCTCGATTTCAAGAGTGGATCATGTCAACGAGCCGCAAGAAAATGAGTGTCACGGAGGTTCGGCGATGCGGAATACGGATGTCGATTCCATTGACGTCGAGGTGCGTCCAAAGGGAAGCATTGTTGGAGAAGTCCTTCGTGTTCTTCGTTGAAGAACGGTGTTCTTCGTCAAGAGAGTAACACCTTCTTCTAATTCTCCAAAGGTTTCCCCACCGAAATATTTTCCCAGTCCAATATTATAATAAGTCTTCCCATTATATTATAATTGCCATGCAATTCAAAACAATTCAAAAAGAATTGTTGACACCCAATTTAATTAAATTAGGCCATAATTATTTGGGTTGGCATAATTTATGAGAGAAGAGGTGGCATCATTAATTCATGGAAATTCCAAGAGTTTCAAAATGGGGGTGAAGAGTTCAAAATTCAAAATAGGGGAGGTGGAGATTTCGCATTAAATGAAGGGGAGTTAATGGAGAGTTTAAGGAAAGTTGAAAGGTTAGGGGCTCATGTAGGCCCCAACTCACATTATCCTCTCATGGGAGGTTATGTGGGTGTGGGACCCACATATAACTTACCAATGTAGGAAATAACCAACAACTATAAATAAAATTGTGTACAACAATTTTATTTAATTTATTATAATCCCCAAAAAAAATTAACTTTCAACGCGCAAAAAATGAAACTACGGTAAAGGTCCCCATAAGAGAATACTGGTGCTATGAGTTCATCGGTGCCCTCGGATTTCAATTCCGAGCACCGGTTCAAATGATAGAAAATCCCTCACGTACGTTTACTGAACGTACCCGAACAAAACTTCAGAAAATGATTTCGGGTACACCGGGCCTCGGAATCAAGTGCCGTTAGAAACCACAGACTCATAAAATTCCAAATTATTTAAGAAAAAAATTTCCTTGAAATTTTTGAGTCTTTACAAAAATATTCTACAAATACTTTGATTCATGTATGTATATAAATTTGGGAGTCCATGATCTTGGTAAATCCCATATTATTTTCATTATGAGTGTTTATGTGTAAATAATCATTGATGTAATTTATACCATCTTAAATGTTAATAAATCTCAGAAAAATTCTAGTAATATATTAATTTGGATGTGTGGAGAAACATTCAAAATCATGATGATAGATATCTAATCTAGTTTATTTTAGTTTACTCATTACATTGATTGTGACTTATATAAATTTATATATTTCATAATATGTTTTACTATAGGAAGCACAATTAAATTCATTGTGATTAAGGACAAAATATGAAGAATTCATAGATTAATTGTCTAATTCAAGAAACTGAACATCTCAAGGAGTCCATATATCATTAGGTTAGATTATAGGGGTAGAATTATGCGAAACCATTTAACCTGTAGGATATTTAAGCCTTATAATAAAAATTGACATGAGAATTTTTCAATTTAAATAAAATATTCCATAAAATATAACATCATGTAAGTTATAATTAGATCTCATATTAAAAAGATCGATCTTTGAAATGGATTATTCTGTGTTTTATTAATTAACCACATGTTTGGAAAAAATATGAAAATCACTGTAAACATTCATTGATACTAATTATTGGTTTTAGAAATATGGAAAGAGGGGGGTTATTTCCCTTTTTAGAAAAATAAATCAGAAATGAGGGTTATGATATATATCAATTGATAAATGTTTGATATATTAAATCCATGTTATTAAAGAAAATATAAAATTAAATTAAGAATCTAAAGGATCATATCAAATTTATTACTGTATTCAAAATGATTATAAATGATGCAATGTGATACTATAAATAAGTGTGCAATCACAACTTAAAAGGACTTTGAAAATAGATCAATTTTATCCCATATATATCCAAGAATCGACACAACGTTGAAATATTATAAATACTCTGATAAATTAATTAATCAACATACCCATTACTCTTAATAGATATTTGTGAGAAGCCTCTTAATATTAACTGATATACAAGAAATAAAATGAAAATTTTAATGATATGGATGAGGTTTTATTGGTAAAAAAAACTTTTACAATTATTGTAAAAATCTCTTGGAAGGTTGATTAAAAATTAGGAAGATAGATATGAGAGAAAGGGTGAGATCCTTTATGAGATATAGTAAATGAGGAAGTCTCTTTGAGAGGATTTTTATTTAGATACTAATTCAGTGTTGATTTTATCTTGAGGGAATTTATAGTAGGATGTTTTACCTTTTGATATGCCAAGGGTGTACTTTTATATGCTCTAAGAGATATAGAAAACATCAAAAAAATATTCTGGAAGCAATGATTTCATTGAACATAAGATTTAATGATTTTTTAAAAACAATAAATATAATCCAAATTTCATCACAGGATGAATCATATTACACCACACTCTAGTTCAATAACCTTGTCCATTTATTCCTTTAAAATAACGACAACCCCATCTTGAAGCAGATCTAGTTGGTCATTTTGGTATGGTGTCCATCTTTACTACCACCCCCAAGTCCTATATATCCTAGAATAGATCCACCACAACCTGGTACATGTATACCATACCCTGGAACCAGCATTTTTTCCTAGTTTTTCATGGAGTTTCAAAAATAGGCTCATCCACATCTTTTAGATGCCTTCTACGGTTATTCCAACTTATTTACATGGACTTGAAACATAGTAAGAAATATTTCCAAGCCATCCAAAATATCATCATGATTCCTATGAAGAGATTTTATAAAGAATTAAATACATTGTAGAAGTTTAAATTGAGTAGTCTAAAAGATGAAATGAAAACATTAGAGACAAAATATATTGTTTTTTATCATAGAAACAAATAGAGAGAGTGGGTGGGAGAGGATGATAATAGTCACATCAATATTCATAGCATTTATGGAACCATGTGATTATGATAATTTTTCCCCATATAATATGTGTAGTTTCCCTTTTACCATAAGTAATAAAAAAATTGGTTCAATAGGTGTTTCTTTTTATTTTTTAAATATTTCATATAATCTCTATCTCACAGACAACCGGTCCCTTTTCTCATCATACTTGTGATGGGAAAACAATATCCAAAAATATAGACTATTAATAACTAGATATAATAATGAATAAGGGTACATAAGAAAAAAATATATAAATATTAGTTAATTTTATATGAATATTAAATACTTATCACAATAATATAATATTTGGGACCATAAAGGATTAATGTCTTTATTGAATAGATAAGTAGTAAATATATTTATTAAAATATCTCCATCATCACAAAAAAAATTATTCATATTAATAACCTTGTAGAAATATCATACATAGAACCATCCATCAAGAGAATGGAAACATAATAATTGGTGTGCTTATATTGTCAAAAAGGGTAAATATCAGAGATATGAATAGTAGAAGAGAAGAAAATTACAGATTATTAAAGGTGGATTGGGGAATAAGGAAATTTTACCCCTCTCCCCCCATATTTTCATTCTTTTACAATACTCTCTTAGCTAATATATAACACCCCGACCCTAGTTACCCAGAGTCGGTGCATTATTACATAATATTGGCATGATCACAAAAGATCAAGTCTCAAAATACCGATTAGTTTAGTATCCTTGAAATAACTAGATACATTCATAAATTTTACATTACATCATAAAGTGAAAACTACTACAACAACATATTGCCTTCATATCCCCTCATACTATCCCTGCAGGTCATTCATAAATTACTTCTTCACATCCTGGAGAAAATAAAACATTGAAAGGGGTGATCTCAGATGCTCAGTAAGGATAACAATATAGCAGAAACTTTCATAAATAAGCATAAACATTTAAGGTAATTTATAACTAAAACAAAATCATTTTAAACTTGAACTTCATCATAATATGGAAAATATAAAATGAAATAATTCCATTTACTTATTCACATGGATATTCTACTAGTCACATAATCACATGCAATATCAATAACCACTTTTATAATGATGGAATGCATAATTCCAGACTATCATAACCACATAGTTAAGGCCTCATGCCAAGACTACAAATAAGATTTTGTCAAGGCCTTGTGCCAAGACACTAGTTTGTCTCATGAGACCTACCGATGAATCGAGGAGCTATAGCGGGCTCCACCCGTCACATATTATGTCCAATTCATTCCTCATTTAAACAGGTTTAAACATAACATAAACATTCATATTAAAACTAGCATATGAAATGTCAATACTTTCTCCATAAACCATGAATGGTATAAAAATAACACAACCACAGTCAAGAAAATCACAAAACTTTCAATACAATATGGAAGTTTTGTATCATAATAATAAACTTCAAATAAGCTTAAAATCCATCAAAGGATGTTGACATAGATGAAATCAAAACTATTTGAGAGAAATATCTCTTTTTTTGAAATCATTTAAAAGTATAATAATTATAAAATAAAAAATTTACATTAAAAATATTTTTATAATATTTTAAGGTATGCTTAAACTATTTTATAATGGCGGAAAATAGCTACACCCGCCGTATAAGTTAAAAAAGACATTCTTACCTTAATTCTGTTGAAAATGATAAAAAGGACCTTGTTTGGAAAATGATAGAAAGATTCCTTTATAAAATTCTTATAAAAAGTCAAAAAGGGTATAAATGACTTTATCAAATAGTCTTTAAAATAGTAAGAGTGATTTGAAATACATTTTTAAGAAACATGGATGTGGATGATAAAGAGGTCCTAGTAGATAATTACGTATAAACAACCTCAGATAATGAAGAGATTGTAAAATAAACCCTTACCTTATACTTTTCCTTAGTCGATGGTATGTTAAACTCATGTAAAATAGTTAAAAAATTGTTATTAAATTATAAAATAACCATATACATAATTATCATATCATATATGATCTTCTAATAATGCTTTGTCAATAATATTTTAGTATTATCGTCGTTTCGGTTGTTAACTTACTCGTTTTATTTTATATGTTTTGTTACATAAGTCAGGTTTGTTATGTATAGGTTGTATCTTATTCATATCCAGAATTATATAAAGTTCTTAAACATTACTTTTAATCATCAAATGAGAATTATTCTTGAATGGATACGATGGGGAATGAATCTCATCGCGTTCGTGGAGACGGTAGTTCGTACGTACGCACGAGCGACAATATCATTCTTTTGATATTAAAATAATATATAATTGGATGGTATATCATATATACAGAATCATTATCATGTTATATTTATTATTTATATGAATTACACATCATTATTATACCCATCCAAATAATAATATATTGAATCACAATTACACCACGACGTGGAGACGGTAAGTCGTACGTACATACGTATGGTGACATGTCATTAAAAGGATGGATAGAATACTGAATATGGTTGTACCAAATTTTTAATAACATCAAAATATATAGAAGATACTGTAGTTATTATTTTATAATGGAAATAACAAATAAATAAGAAGTTGAAGAAGAAAGGAACTTGAAAGAGGGTGGTGAAAACATTACCTCTTCTTCGGGTTCTTCCTTTTGATTTGATCAAAAGAGATCCTTAGGTTGGATTTATGATTAAACTAAGGCCTCTAGGTCTAAGTGAGGGAAGTTGAGAGAATATTTGGTCATGTTTTGGCCGAGCCAAAAGGCTTTGAAGGTGTAAAATTGAGAGAAGGGGGAGTGCCCTTTTATAAGGGGAGGAGGGGCTCTTTAGGAAAAACTTAAAGTATTATTTTATAATAAATCTATATTTGATTTATAATGGCTCCAAAGTGGATTATTAAATTTATAAGGTGGGTATGGGTCTAAATCCTTTCAACAAATTGATTTTAGACTGGTTTGGGTCATTATATTAACCTTATCTTTTAGTTTTAACTCTTATTTAATTAGTTTGACATTTACCATGTCACATTGTATTTTTATATTATATAGTTAATAAACTTACTATATAAATCCAAGAGACCCCCAAGTGGTCCATTAATGCTACACCTATCATGATATAAGTCCTTTGGTCGAACCTTAGATTTTTATGAATAGAATATCAATTAATAATATAATATTTGTTTTAAAAACCCTTTTATGTCAATTTTGACACTATTGGGTATTTTGTTTTTGATAAATTCATAAAAGAATTATTACGTCGAAAAAATTTTATATAACCAATATTAATATGTCATATTATCCTAGAAAAATAATTTAATTCATGAAAAGTTTCAAATTACATTTATTTGGGTATTTATAATATCAATTATCTTAATATTCATTAATTAGTTAATTACTTCATCACCATTGTGTCATAAATAAATTAAAATATTTAATGTCTAAAAATTATAAATAAAATACCATTATTTAGGAAATCTTTTTATCTTTATAATGAATATTTATTGTACAAAATATGAAATATATAACTCTATGTAGAAATTGTTTTTCCAAAATATATATGCTTATGTCATTTTTGTATTTACTTTAACTTAATTAATATAAAGTGTCATTATCACTTACAAGTGGATCAATGGGGTCCCAAAATCGACCCAAAGATGCCCATTGTCGGACATGTATCAACCAATAGGGTTAGGACACGTTTTACGGTAATTTATTATTATTATAATATTATTTTGTACCCTTATTTACCGGATTTACCCTTTAACCATGGTAAATAAAATATTTACCGAAGTAATTATTCAAAATGTCTAAAAATAAAAGTTACATATTTACACAATTTGGACCTCCTGATTCTAAATATGGAATTCATTTTTCTAAATTCAAAACACAGAAATGGCAGAAATTATTTTAAAATTAATTCCTGTTGTTAAAACAAAAAGCGTGTTTTTAAGAGATAATAACTATCAAAAGATTGACACTTGTTTATGTCCGGCTTAAATGTGAAATTATTTCCAATGACCAAATTTGTATTATATGGTAAAAATATATTCTAAATATACTTTAAAACCACTCAAATTCCTAATTTATCACTATTAATTATTTTGATTAAAAATGTTTTTTTTAATTAAAATTTAGTAATTTTCACTATTCATCAAAATATAAAAGTTATCCGAAAAGTACCAAAATTTCACCCTAGGATAAATTCGATATTTTGAATCCAAAAATGAATTCCATTTTGAGAGATAAAATTGATAAAATTTCAAAAAGTGGGTATTATTATTCATAATAGCTAGTTTGATTGGTCGTGGTGTGTTAGAATCTCGAAGTTACGTACAACACGCGCTACTGTATTATTCAAAGAGAATCGTACTGTGGAAGCTTGGGGTGTTACATTATCCCCTTCTTCAAATAATTTTGACCTCAAAGTTTCTAGAATACTACCACATGAAAAGACTCGGGTGGTTCTTCATCATAAGTTCTGGAGGTTCCCATGTTGCATCTTCCATCTTATGGTTCCTCCATAGAACGTTTACCAGATAAGTCGTCCGGTTTATTAGCACTTGTTCTCTCGTATCAAGAATCCTGATGGGCTCTTCAAAATAAGATATATCAGGTTCCAGTTCTAATTCCTCGTAAGTGAGTACGTGCGTTGGGTCAGGCATGTATTTTCTCAACAATGATACGTGGAACACATCGTGAACTTTGGAGATATTTGGCGACATTGCCAAACAGTAAGCTACATCCCCAATTCTTTCTAGAATTTCGAAAGGTCCGATGTACCTGGGACTCAATTTACCCTTCTCACTGAAACGTATAACTCCCTTCCATGGAGATAACTTCATGAAAACATGATCTCCTACCTGAAATTCCAAATCCTTCTTTCGGTTATCAGCATAGCTCTTCTACCTACTTTGAGCTGATTTGATGTGGTTTTGGATTACCTTCACCTTTTCTATCATTTCCTCCACCAGTTCTGGGACTAAAAGTTTTCTTTCACCAACGTCATCCCAACAGGTTGGTGTGCGACATCTCTTTCCATATAACGCTTCATATGGTGCCATCTGAATACTTGAATGGAAGCTATTTTTATAGGAAAATTCCACCAGAGGTAAATATTGATCCCACATACCCTGAAAGTCAAGTGAGCATGATCTCAACATGTATTCTAAGGTTTGAATAGTCCGTTCTGATTTTCCATCTGTTTGAGGGTGGTAGGCAGTGCTCAAATGAAGTTCAATATCCAAGGCCTTCTGAAGACTCTTCTAGAATCTTGAAGTAAAATGGGGATCACGATCAGGAACAATAGATAGGGGTACTCCATGAAGTTTCACAAATTCATTAATATATAATCTTGCTAGGCGTTCGAGTGGTAAATCTTCCCTTATAGAAAGAAAATGTGTTGACTTGGTAAGACGATCAACAATAACCCATATTGCATTGTTCCTTATAGGATTCTTTGGTATCCCCATGACAAAGTCCATCGTAATATTATCCCATTTCCACTCTGGTATGGGAAGAGGTTGCATGACTCCTCCAGGCTGTTGCCTTCCATCTTTCACTTGTTGAAAAACCATACATCGTGACAAAAAATCGGAAATCTCCCTCTTCATGTTGTCCCACCAAAAATGTTCCTTTAAATCTCTATACATTTTTGTGTTCCCATGGTGTATATAGAAATTGGAACTGTGGGAATCTTCCAACAATTTCCTTTTTAGATTAGGTATATCGAGAACACAAAGTCTCTTCCCAAATATCAAAATTCCAACTTCATACACAAAGTCACTCAACCTCCCATCATTCACAGCTTTAATATTCTTTTGAAATTCTAAATCATTGGTCTGATAACTCTTTATCCTTTCTAGTAAAGATGGTTTGGAAACCATTTGAAAAATCATTGATGTTTCACCTTCCATGGTGATTCCCATATCCAACTTTACTAGATCCATGAAAATTGGATCCCTTTCAATTCTCATCATGTTAAAAACTCCATGATCTTTTCTTCTCAAAGAATCTTCCACCTTATTTTCCTTCCCCAGGTGGTAGTGTATCATGCAATCATAATCCTTGAGTAGTTCAATCCATCTCCTTTGCCTCATGTTGAGTTCTTTCTATGAGAAAATATACTTCAAACTCTTGTGATTAGTATAAATCTCACATTTTTCACCATAGATATAGTATCTCTAAATCTTCAAAGAAAAGATTACAGCTTATAACTCAAGATCATGAGTAGGATAGTTCTTCTCATGGATTTTCAGCTGTCGCGATGCATGGGAAATAACCCTATCATTCTGCATAAGGACACAACCAAGTCTTTTCTTAGATGCATCACTATAAATAATGAACCCATCATTCCCTGATGGTAGATTCAATATAGGGGAATTGACTAATCTTCTCTTCAGTTCTTCAAAACATTCTTCACACTCTTTTGTCCAAAAAAAATTTAACCCCTTTACGTGTGAGCTTTGTTAATGGGTTAGTCAATCGGGAAAAATTATGGACGAAACGTCGATAATAACCTGCTAAACTAATAAAATTGCGTACCTCGGTTATACTCATCGGTGCAATCCATTCTTGGATTGACTTGGTCTTATAAGGATCAACAGATATTCCATATTTAGAGACAATATGGCCAAGAAAAGAAATCTCTTGAATCCAGAATTCACACTTGCTAAACTTCCCATATAATTTATGTCTTCTTAGAGTCTTCAGGATAATTCACAAGTGATTTTCATGATCTTAGTAGCTTTTGGAGTATACAAAGATATCATCAATAAATACCACCACAAAATCATTGATATATTCCTTGAAAACTCTATTCATTAGATCCATGAATACAGAGGGTTCATTAGTCAGCCCAAAAGGCATTACTGTAAACTCGTAATGCATGTACCTGGTTCGAAATGCTGTCTTCAGAATGTCTTCCTTCTTCACACACAACTGATGGTATCCAGATCAAAGGTCAATCTTTGAAAATTATTTATCTCTATGTATTTGATCAAATAAATCATCAACACGAGGTAGGGGATACTTGTTCTTTATTGTTATAGCGTTGATTTCCCTGTAGTCGATACATAACCTCATAGATCCATCTTTCTTCTTAACAAAATGGACAGGGGATCCCCATGGAGAAACACTAGGGAGAATAAATCTCTTATTACTCAATTCCTCTAGTTGTTTATTTAGTTCAACTAATTCCATAGTGGCCATTCTATAAGGGGTATTCGATATAGGCCTTGAACCATGAATTAAATCAATGGAAAACTCAACTTCTCGTTCTGGAGGATGTCCAGGTAAATCTTCCGGAAACACATCTACATATTCTTTCACAATAGGTACATCCTCTATTTGAAAATTCCTTTCCTCACCCATAGTCATTTCATTCTCTTCCTCCTCAATAATTGAATTTAGTTGGGCTACTGGGGGTGGATCTAGATAAGAATTAGTTGGTGACGATTCTGCTCAAAAGATAAGGTGTTCCTTATCATCATCATCAAAAATTGTAACCTCCTTATTCTTACAATAAATCTTCACATCATGGTCTGAAATCCAATCCATATCGAGGATTATATTAAACTCAATCATAGGTATGATGATGAGATCAGCGGATAAAGAACATTTATGTGCTCTAATGGGGACTGATTCACAAAACTTTGTTGCAATGATACTTCCCTTAGGAGTTTTAACTAACAACTCCCTTGTTAAATAAAATTGGAAATATCTAATTTTCTTAGAAAATTGGAAATATATGAAACAATTAAATGATCCAGAATCAAATAATTCATTTTCCAAACTTGAGGAAACCATTAAATTACCTGCCACCACGTCTTTCGGGGCTTCTACCTCACCAGTAGTGATAGCATAATCTTGGCCTTGATCCCTTGGCCTTTTATGAGGTAAGTTCCCCTGAAACTTAGGAAATTAATTTGCATAATGTTCCATCTCCCTGCAGTTGTAGCATTGAACATCAGTAGCTTCTTTTTTTCCCCTTGCAATCACGAGCTTGGTGGCCTTTTTCACCACACTTGTAACAGACTCACATTACCTTCAAGCAAGTACCAGGGTGTTTCTTCCCACATTTACTGCAGGATGGATATTAAATTTTTCCCTTCTTCCTCTTATTTACATTCCCATATTGATCATTATATCTCTTCTTCTATTTCTTTGCTTTAAAGTCATAAGAATTAAAGAATTCCTTTTCTATCTTGATAGCACATGAGACAATTTCTTCATACAACGAGAAGGATTGTGAGACTAATGCTCGATGGAGAAATGGTTTTAACCCATAAAATAATGATGAATATTACTTATTGGGTTATGTATATAATCTCCAGCATACCTTTCTAACCTTGTAAATTTAGCCTCATACTTTGCGATATTCTCATCCTCCTTTTGTCTCAGACTCAGAAATTGCCTTTCCATATCTGCTCGATGGTCATGAGGAAAGTAGTTTTCTAAAAACAGATCTTTGAACTCCCTCCACTCTATATTTGATACTTAATAATCTTCCTTCATGTTTTGAATCAATGACCACCATTGATCAGCATCTTCAGTGAGGTGGTAAACTGCCATGATAACTTTTTCCCTTTCACTAATCCCCAAATCCTGAAATATTTTCTCTAGGAAACTTATCCATTGCTCAGCTACCAATGGATTTTTACTCCCATTGAATGTTGGTGGTTGTTTCCTCATGAATCAATCTAACATTGATCCTCCATGCTGTGGATCAGGGTGCTTCATACGGGTAAGGTTATTATTCATAACCTGAGTGAGTTGTCCCAATAGGGTGATAAGTTGGTCAACACTAGTTTCATCACCAGCTCTACTATAATTATCTTGAGCAGGCGGGCAATCCCTACATGGAGTGCGTGCATTGATGAGGTTTCCATTTCTTCCACTAGGCTCCATTTATAAACAATGGCATAAACTATATCAGTTTATGAATCAAAATACATAATTCCATACTTGTAAAACACTTAACATAAATTGAACTATTTATGGATATAATCCATAATCATAAAAAATGTTTTCTTTGAGGAATTATATACTCATAAACCCTTCATAATGGTTTGTAAAGAAAATGAGAATTATCCTAATCATATCCCCCGGGAGTGTCATAACCAAGAGTGCAGCAAGGCCCGTTGTCGTGCACCAGTTCCTGTTAGAGTCTAGCTCAAAGCGGTGTTTTCGTGTTTTACCCCTAGGTACATCTGTGCCATATCCGCCTCTACCTTCTCGTATCTAGACAGGGATGTATTTCTCAGAAAACTCAAAAAATCTCTACAATACCAAAATTCTAGGAAGTTCTTCTATACTCATCCTCAAAGTATATCTTAGGGCTATGTACTCTAATCAGAGTTTATCTAAATCTAGATTCCAAGGTTTGTACTAAACATTATCTGATACCAATTGTAACACCCCGACCCCAGTTACCCAGAGTCAGTGCATTATTACATAATATTGTCATGATCACAAAAGATCAACTCTCGAAAGACCGATTAGTTTAGTAGCCTTGTAATAACTAGATACATTCATAAAGTTTACATTACATCATAAAGTGAAAACTACTACAAAAAAATCTTGTCTTCATGTCCCCTCATACTATCCCTACAGGTCATTCATAAATTACTTCTTCACATCCTGGGAAAAATAAAACATTGAAAGGGGAGATCTCAGATGCTCATTAAGGATAACAATATAGCGGAAACCTTCATAAATAAGCATAAACATTTAAGGCAATGTACAACTAAAACAAAAGCCTTTTAAACTTGAACTTCAGAATAATATCGTAAAGATAAAATGAAATAATTCCATTTACTTATTCACATGGATATTCTACTAGTCGGATAATCACATGCAATATCAATAACCACTTTCATAATGATGGAATGCATAATGTCATACTATCATAACCACATAGTCAAGCCCTCGTGCCAAGACTACAAATAAGATTTTGTCAAGTCCTTGTGCCAAGACACTAGTTGGTCTCATGAGACCTACTGATGCATTGAGGATCTATAGCGGTCTCTACCCGTCACTTATTAAGTCCAATGCATTCCTCATATGAACAGGTTTAAACATAACATAAACATTTGTATTAAAACTAGCATACGAAATGTCAAAACTTTCTCCATAAACCATGAATGGTATATAAATAACACATCCACAGTCAAACAAATCACAAAACCTTTAATACAATATGGAAGTTTTGTATCATAATAATAAACTTCAAATAAGCTTAAAATCCATCAAAGGATGTTAACATAGATGAAATCAAAACTATTTGAGAGAAATATATCTTTTTTTTAAGTAATTTAAAAATCTAATAATTATAAAATAAAACATTTACTTTGAAAATATTCTTATAATATTGTAAGGGAAGCTTAGACGATTTTATAATGGTGTAAAATAGCCGCACCCTCCATATAAGTTAAAAAAAGACATTCTTACCTTAATTCTTTCGAAAAGATTAAAAAGGACCTTGTTTGGAAAACGACATAAAGATTCCTTTATAAAATTCTTATAAAAAGTAAAAATGGTATAAATTGATTTATCCCATAGTCTTTAAAATAGTAAGAGTGATTTGAAATACATTTTTAAGAAACATGGATGTGGATGATAAAGAGGTCCCAGTAGATAATTACAAATAAACAACCTCAGATAATGAAGATATTGTGAAATAAACCCTTAACTTGTAATTTTCCTTAGTAGATGGTATGTTAACCTCCTATATAATAGTTAAAACATTGTTATTAAATTATAAAATAACCATATACATAATTATGATATCATATATGATCTTATAATAATGCTTTGTTAATAATATTTTAGTATTATCATTGTTTCGGGTGTTAACTTACTCATTTTCTTCTATATGTTTTGTTACATAAGTCTTGTTTTTTATGGATATGTTGTATCTTATTCATATATAGAATGATATAAAGTTCTTAAACATTAATTTTAATCATCAAATGAGAATTAGTCTTGAATGGATACGATGGGGAATGAATCTCATCGCGTTCGTGGAGACGGTAGTCCGTACGTATACACGAGCGACAATATCATTCTTTTGATATTAAAATAATATATAATTGGATGTTATATCATATATACAGAATAATTATAATGTTATATTTATTATTTACATGAATTACACATCATTATTATACCCATCCAAATAATAATATATTGAATCACAATTACACCACGACGTGGAGACGGTAAGCCGTATGTACACACGTATGGTGACATGTCATTCAAAGGATGGATAGAATACTGAATATGGTTGTACCATATTTATAATAATATCACAGTATATAGAAGATACTGGAGTAATTATTTTAGAATGTAAATAACAAATAAAGAAGAAGTTGAAGAAGAAAGGGACTTGAAAGAGGGTGGTGAAAACATTACCTCTTCTTCGGGTTCTTTCTTTTGATTTGATCAAAAGGGATCCATAGGTTGGATTTATGATCAAACTAAGGCCTATAAGTCTAAGTGAGGGAAGTTTATAGAATATATGGGCAGGTTTTGGCCAAGCCAAAAGGCTTTGAAGGTGTGAAATTGAGAGAAGGTTGAGTGCCCTTTTATAAGGGGAGGGGAGGGGCTCTTTAGGAAAAACTTAAAGTATTATTTTATAATAAATTCATATTCGGTTTGTAATGGCTCCAAAGTGGATTATTAAAAGTCTAATGTTGGTATGGGTTGAAATAATTTCAACAAATAGATTTTAGACAGGTTTGGGGCATTATATTAACCTTATCTTTTAGTTTTAACTCTTAGTTAATTAGTTTGACATTTACCATGTCACATTGTATTTTTATATTATATAGTAAATAAACTTACTATATACATCCAAGATACCCCCAAGTGGTTCATTAATGATACACCTACATGATATAAGTCTTTTGGCTGAACCTTAGATTTTTAGGAATATAATATCAATTAATAATATATTATTATTTTTTAAAAACCCTTTTATGTCAATTTTGACACTATTGGGTATTTTGTTTTTGATAAATTTATAACAACATTATTACTTCAAAAAAATTCATATAACCAATATTAATATGTCATATTAGCCTATAAAATTAATTTAATTCATAAAAAGTTTCAAATTAAATTTATTTGGGTATTTATAATATCAATTATCTTAATATTTCATTAATTAGGTAATTATTGCATCACCATTGTGTCATAAATAAATTAAATTATTTAATGTATAAATATTATAAATAAAATAAAATTATTTATTAAATCTTTTTAGCTTTCTAATTAATATTTATAGTCTAAAATATAACATATATAACTCTATGTAAAAATTAGTTTTCAAAAAGATATATGCTTATGTCATTTTTGTATTTGCTTTAACTTAATTAATATAAAGTGTCATTATCACTTACAAGTGGATCCATGGGGTCCCAAAATCGACCCAAAGATGCCCATGGTCGGAAATGTATCAAAAAATAGGTTTAGGACACGTTTTAGGGTAATTTAGTATTATTATAATATTATTTGTTACCCTTATTTACCGGATTTACCCTTTAACCATGGTAAATAAAATATTTACCGAAGTAATTATTCAAAATGTATGAAAATAAAAGTTACCTATTTACACAATTTAGACCTCCAGATTATAAATATGTAATCCATTTTTCTAAATTCAAAACACATAAATGGAAGAAATTAATTTAAAATTAATTCTCGTTGTTAAAACAAAAAGCGTGTTTTTAAGAGATAATAACTATCAAAAGATTGACACTTGTTTATTTCCGGTTTAAATGTGGAATTATGTCCAATGACCAAAATTGTATTATATGGTAAACATATATTTTAAATATACTTTAAAACCACTCAAATTCATAATTTATCACTATTAATTATTTTGATTAAAAAAGTTGTTTTTAATTAAAATTTAGTAATTTTCACTATTCATCAAAATATAAAAGTTATCCGAAAAGTACCAAACTTTAACCCTATGCTAAATTCGATATTCCGAATCCAAAAATGAATTCTATTTTGAGAGATAAAATTTATAAAATTTCAAAAGGTGGGTATTACTATTCAGAATGGCTAGTTTGATTGGTCGCGGTGTGTTAGAATCTCGAAGTTGCGTACAACACACGCTACTGTATTATTCAAAGAGAATAATACCATGGAATCTTAGGGTGTTACATAATACCTAAATAATATAATCAATGAGGGGTGTTTTCATCCATTATTATGTAATAAAAACATCAATGGGGTCTCTCAACTTTACTTTGAGGATTACCTTCTTATTTTCACTAGTGGTAGTAGTAGATTTATTTAAGAGATCAACCATATCCTCAATGAATAATATAGGTGGACTGGATATTTTATTGATAAATGTAAAATTAATTTTTTCATATCATGTTCTTTCTTGAATAATATAGGGAAGATAATTGAAGAAAAATTCAGAGTCTGTAGGATTTCCTTTCCACAAAAATATATTAGGTCCCCAATTTCCAAAAATAGAGTAAGGATTCACTATTATGATATGATTTTTGAAAAAAATATCATCTATGTTGTTATCTTGAAAAATGGTTCCCTCTCTTTTGGGGGTCATATCACCCTTTTAAACATAGTTCATTCTTCTATAACCCTGTCTGTCTTGTCTTCTATGAATGTCTCTAAGGATATGATCTGAAATATTGGGAGCATTATGGTTGGATTTATCTATGATGCACAAGTGGAGGGTATCCATTATTGGAAATTGTGATATAGGATTTCCTATGAAACTAAATATAGAGGTATTAATATTAGAAGTATTTTAGACTCCATTAACATCCTTCAAGCTATGTTTTTTTGGGGATTCATGGAAGGATGATCTCTATGGGGAAACATAATCAAAAAAATGATTTTCCCATCTCGACTTGTGGAGGTAAAAAAGTTTATTTCTATAGGACTCAATCCTTTAAAACCTTCATTCTCTCTAAAAAACATGTGATGGATTGTGGTGTTTGGTTTGATTACCATTTGGGGTGAAAATTATGAAAGGTGTCTGATGGGATTCACATGATGTTTGGTGTTAGAAATTTCATTCACTCAACCTCATAATTTCCCCCTCTCATTAATGATGTTGTAAATTCACAAAAATATGTTATTATTATAAGAATTATGATCACATAAGATTAGGATAAATTAGATTTTACTAACTATTTGATAGGTATATTTTTAGCTAAGGTATAACTGAGTGTTTTTTCTACAGGGTATAATCATGAGGCTGGGGGAGTATTCTATAGTTCCATGATATTCATGAAAAATATAACTTAATTATTTGGATTATTCATAATAAAAATATTCTTAGATATTAGGGGGTGTATCAATAGGGGATAATAATCATCTCTATGTAACACTTCCACAAAAATGAAATGGAGGATTCTTCTTCCCAGATTTTCTTCGAATGTGAGTTGGTGGCCTCATTTTTGCATGGCATGGATTTATAGGGATCTTCAAGTGATGTTTTTCTTCAATCCTATTTTTATAGAGTGGAATAAAGTTATTATGAGCATAAGTAGAGGTCAATGTTTTTTGTGGTTGGATGTTGGAGTATCTGGAATGCATGCCACATGGTTTGGAATGAGGGGATTCCCTAATCAAGTATGGATATGATGGTTTAGAATAGATATCTGATAGAATAATTGATTCAAATCCAAAAATAATTGGATCAATCCTCAACATTTTAGATGTACATGTATAGTCATGTTTTAGTTCCTTCGGCTATTAGATCATCCAGAAAAGGTAAATGGGTGTGATGGATAACTCTAGTATGACAACCCTTAACTTTATTACACAATAATTCATGATTTATTACATAAAATTAAACATAATAGAACCCATATGATCAAGATTTATATTTTATTTGGGAATTATGTACATATCATAACATCGTGAACATGGGATATAACAAAAATATTGAAAACATCCTTAACATGCTTCTAAAATTTTGTGGCTTTCAAATCTGTATGGGATAACCTGGGGATATACATCTGAAATTGGTGATCGATAAATCCCAGTAAGGGAATAAAAATTTCATGAGGTAATAAATGTAAGATAATGGCCATATTAAGGGGGAATAAAAGTAGTGAGAATCATAAAAATGATTAATATGGCATGATATATCTTGATAATATAAAAAAAATGTGAAATGTGGAAACAATATAAAATAATGAATAATAAACATAGGTCAATCATAACATCAATGACATAAATATGGATAAATTACCATAAAGGAATCAGTTTCACTCCCTTTCCCAATATTACGTCTCGTGAGACTAAACATTACCCAATGCATTGGATCTCTATATAATTGTGGGTGCACCCATCATTTTCATTTCGTTCTCACCCTTAAGTGTGCCTAATATATCATACAACATGGATTAATTCATCATCATAATTTATTACATGATAATTTAGTGTGCAATTAATACATTTAAGTCATGTTTTGAATAAGTATTGGTGTATAAAAATTAATACCCTTGATAGGAAATGGGTATGGTATTCACTACAGAATTGTTTTGGCATAGAAAATCACAGTGACAATTCAACAGCATAATGACATCCCTAAAAAATTGATAAAATGGTTTTATGATACAGAAAGGGTTATCTTATCATTTATACATAAGATGGTAAGTAATAGGGACATGGAAATATTAATACCAACATTATGAATTAGTAATAGGAGGCGTAATATAATAAATAATCTTTAATATGGAAGAGAATGAGAGGATCCCTCACTTTAGTGTGTGACTCCAAATGCATGGGAGGGGATTATTGTGTGCTTGTTGGAACCTTTGGAGGACTATAGAGAAATAATGGTAGAGTAAGTACATTCTATAATTATTTTTAGTTAATAGAAAATGGAACTTTTTTTATAATATATATGAAATGAGTGGGTAATTCTTTATTATTTATCAAACCAAGGTTTTGGAAACTATATAATAAAGTAACAAAAACCACAAACTATCCCATGGTTTTTGCCCATGTTTTATAAAAAACCTTATACAGGTTTTAATTGTTTTATAATTAGAAGGGACAAAATTAATAAAATAATGCCCCATCTTATATGGAACTGAGTCATACTCTTAAAGAAATGATTTTAAAACCTTAAAATATATTTATAGTTTTGAAGGATTCACAAAGGATTTATAAAATAAATAAAATAAACATAAAATCACATTATTTTAATGGTAAAAAATAGATCTATCTATGGATTATTTTTATAGTACTTATTACATCAATTTTGTGTCATTAAAATGTCATAATTCACATCGTATATTTATACAGTTTTTTAATTTTTACCCAAAAAATTGACTATCTCAGAAAATTATGAATAAATCACTGTTGGATAATTTTGACATTATTATTACAAAGGTAACATTATTTTTTATAAACAATTTTATAAATATATGAATTTTTTATTTTAAAAAAACATTATACATTTATTATGAAATAATTGATTTTTTTACAATAAAAGGTTTCACACCCTAATAAAAATTACATTTGACTTCATAATAAATATATGATTATTTATATTTAATAATAATATTTTATTAAAAAATATTTATTAAAAATGAATTAATTCATCAAAATAAATGTCTTAATTGAAATTTAAATCTAATTAAAAATACAATTTCTGATTTACTGTATAAAAATAAAAAGAATTTATTAAGTAATAATAATAATATAGTATGAACATTATTATATTGAAAATAAAATATAAATATTCATGTTATTATGGTACTAATACACACAATACTTTTTTTTGTATTATTTGAAAATCCACTTTATGAGTAAGTGGGAACCATACATAGAGCCAGCGTCCGTGCATATTCCACATCCAAAACCACTACGCACTACATTCCACATTCAAATTTCAAAAGGCCAAATTCACTCGCAAGATCCACCTCAAACCATGGGTTAACCTACCTCGAACCACAAACTATCATCCATCACGACCTCGAACTAAGAGAGCTGAAAAAGTCATGTCCATCACGACCTCGAACCAAGAGATCCGAAAAAGTCATGTCGCTGCCATCTGCGATCGGTGACAACAAAATCGTCATTCTCACCGCCAGAGAAGACACTCACCACCATCGGTGTTGTCGAGACCACCGTCGTCGTCACCATTCCAACATTACACCAGTTTCCAGAAATCACCGGAGTCCTTCGAAACCACGATTAAACAACAACACCATGCTGATGCAAACCAGAAACATCCAAGACACCAGCACATTTTGAACTCACTTCAACAAAACGTGAAAAGAAAGAAACCTTAACAGGAAAAACACTATCAAGAACCACCGATGGCTTCTGCCATAACCAAAACAGAGAAAATCAATACCAAAAAACACTATCAAAACCTTCGTCGAGCTGGTCTCGAGTAGATCGACCGCCAAAGAAAAGGAAACAAACAAAGCACCACCGAAAACTGAAACATACCAAGCGAGGCCATCATCATCCGCCAAACCCCACCTCCCAAAACCTTTGAGGAACCACCACTTCAGATATGACTCGGAGAGAAGTAGAAGGGATTGAGGTCAGGGTAGGGATAAGAGAGGCCGAGGTCTCCGAACGATGGCAGCAAGGAAAAACTGAAACCAGAAGCCAACACCAAGGACGGGATGAAACAGAAGCACTTGAAGAAACGACGATTGCAAAACCCCTTAGCCCAAAACCCCCATGTTACCACCACTCCAAATCTGACCTAGAGAGTAGCACTGGAATGCGAGATCAGGGTAGGGTTGTAGCAGCCGGAGGCTTCGATGGCGACTTGACTTCGGTAGAACCAAAGAAAACACCCCAGAAGAAGACAATAAGAAAGCCACACCATCAAGAGAGAGAAAAATTCTGACATCGACCAAATGAAAGGACCATAGAGGAGTAAGGAGACTGAAGGATTCAAAAGAGGAGAAGAAAGGAAGAAACGGAAGTGGTGCTCAGACGTACCTCCAACCCCAGGCGGAGGGTTTCATCGGGAAACCCTAGACGGTCCGAGCAGGATAGGGGGAGAGCCATGAGAGAAGGGTGTCATTGTGAAGGGTAAATTGTTATGGTATTGATAGATATTACTTTAATACACTAGAAAAATACCTCAGGGTATGGTGTGAGATGGTGATATTTTCATGGTGTGGTTTGGCGTACATGGTTTGGGTTGATAACTCAATGAGTTTGAACTTCTCTCATAAAGGGTTTCACTCATGATTATGTTGTTGGATCTTAGATTGGGCTTGTTCAAAGGAAAATAAAATTGATTTTATCTCTCATGGATACTTTAATAAATGAGTTTAATAGGTTATGAATTTACTAGTTGAGGTTATCACTTAATTTTTCTATGTCAAGTGGATTTGTTAAAACCCTAGATTTATACTAATCATGTGATCATTATTCAACGGCTATATTTTCAATGGTAATGATACTTGATTATCTTTTAAATCCAATTGGATAATATAAAACCACTAAATTGAATTTTTTTTCTGTAACCATAATACATAATAATACATTTAATTAAATCATAAGGGTGATTTTATTTATAACAATCTAGGTCGTTACATCTGGGGAGTGGTCTCAAACATAATGTGTTGGTTAATTCTCAAATGGCTAAATGCAGGGGGGTCTTTCTGTGGATTTTTTGACTCTGTATTATTGTAATATAGTTAGTTATTTAGTTGGGGGAATCTATCATTGAAAAACCTCTAGCTATGCTCATGGGATTGGATTTATGATCCTCTTGTTGTATTATTCTGGACCAGGTTAACACCAACTCCTTTATTCTTCTCAAGTAAATTCAGAAGACTATTGATATTCCATGGTTTATAATTTATGTAGTTCAAATATATAAGAGTATTTTCAAAATCCACATGTATTACTCTCACACATGGAATTAGGGTAATAAGGTCACTGATTTCCATGCTACTTAGGTCTATCTAGGTCACCTTTTCACTATATTTATCCAAAGAGGACACCCCCGCCCTCCCCCCGAATGTGTTAGTTTAGTTAAAGATGATTACCTTTGGCTACACTCTTTTGGAACTCCTTGTTATTTTTTTCATCAAACCTTTCATTAAAATAAAATATATCAATGTTGGATGGAAATTATAATATAACCATGTAACTTCTTTCAACTTATGATATTCTTATCATAAAAAGAAAGGATCATAGCGTTAAACCTAGAACATTTTTGGAGATGTCTCGAGCTTCTTTTCAAGAACACATTTGACTCTTTTTTAGTAGATTATGTATTTTTTCATTGATAGAGAGTTTTTAGGTGAATTTTTATAATTTACTAAGAAAGAATGGCAGTGCATGATTGGCGTACAATTTACCCAAAACATGAACCCCAACCTAGGTAACCATGTGAACTGAGGCATAGGGGATTATCATGGATAGAACATGGTTTGGGAAATCATTATCTCTATAATGAGAAACTATACACACCCCTATAATAGCCACATGGTTAAGCTGTACGGTTAGTGGATATCGTGCACCGCAAGGAGCAAACAGTGCGCACAGTTTTAGTTAAAAAAAAAATATATTTTAAAATACCCAAACCCCTATATTAATCCCAAATCAACCACCAATCATCCCCTAATGATTATTCTCGATTTTGGATGCTCGTAGATGATTTCCTAGTGATCCCTTCATATCTTTATGGGGAATCGATGAGCAGATTGAAGATCTGCACCCCCCCCCCCCCCTAAGTAAGTGGTTTCATCTAATTTAGATCTATCTTCCTCTTCTACTCTTATTCCTAGATAAAAGAGGGATGTTTATCCACTATTATATCTACATTTATATCTAGTATTGTTAGATCTTGATTTATTTAAATCTTGGATCTAGGAATTGAATAAAGATCTCATTCTACGTCGATGTTCTGCTGAATTTGGGGATTTCCATTAGTGATCATTTATCATAAATCTTGAGGTGGCGGTTTATAATTAAAATCCCAAGGTATTGATTTTAATTACATGTTTTATTGTATAATTTCTATTAAACATTTAATAATTGACTTTTTGATTAAATTAAATAATTTTGTGAATTAATTAATTGAGGAAACTGTGAGATTTTGGATAATGGGATTATAGATGTTGAATAATTAATTTTTGAATTAATTATGAGGAATTGATAATGTTGAAAATGATTAATTAATTTTTTAATTAATTAATGGGAGTGGTTGGGTTTATGAATTTTTGATTTGGAATAATTAATTATTGGATTAATTCTGGCGAGATTAAGATTGTTGATTAAAATAATTAATTTATGAAGTAATTGGGATATTGAATGGATTGGGATAGAATAATAAATTGTTGAATAAATTGGGATTATTAAATCAGTTAAGTTGGAATAATTAATTGATCAATTAATTATGGGAATTTTTGTGGTTGTTGTTCTCATTAATTAATATTTGGATTAAGAGAAGTAATATGATTTTTTAATTATTAAATTCAATAATATGATTGATGAGGTTAATTAATTGTTGAATTAATTAATGTATTAATGTAATTGTTTAATTTTTTTATTAAATAATGGGATTTATGATATTAATTAATTGATTAATTAATTAATAGAGTAACGTGATTATTTAATTATTTAATTAATTAATGTGATTGATGAGATTAATTAATTGGTTAATTAATTAATGGATTATTTTTATTTTTTAATTGTTTAATTAAATGATGGGATTAATTAATTGATGAATTAATTAATAGAGTGATGTAATTAATTAATTCTTAAATTCAATAATGGGAATGACATGATTAATTAATTTCTGAAATAATTAATTGGAGTAATGTGATTATTTAATTATTGAATTAAATATTGTGATTGATGGGATTAATTAATTGATGAACTAATTAAGGGATTAGTGTAATAATTTAATTTTTTAATTAAATAATTGGATTGATGATATTAATTAATTGATGAATTAATTAGAGGTAGAAATGTAGTTTTTTAATTGTTTAATTAAATAATGGGTTCAATGGGATGAATTAATTGATTGATTAATTAATATGAGTAATGTGATTATTTAATTATTTAATTAAATAAAGTTATTTGTTGGATTAATTAATTTATGAATTGATTAATATAGTAATGTGTTAATTTAATTGTTGAATTAAATAATGGGATTTATGGGATTAATTAATTGATGAATTAATTAGTGTAAGTAATGTTATTATTTAATTTTTGAATTAAATAATGTTATTGATGAGGCTAATTAATTGATGAATTAATTAATGGGATTACCGTGATTATTTAGTTGTAGAATTAAATAATTTGAATGATCGGAGTAATTAATTGATGAATTAATTAATGTAGTAATGTAATTATATAATTTTTGAATTAAAAATTAGAATGATGGGATTAATTAATTAACAGAAGAAATGTTGTTATTTAATTAATGAACTAAATAATGGTATTGATGAGATTAATTAATTAATGAATTAATTAATGGGTGTAATATGATTATTTAACTGTTGAATTAAATAATTTGATTAATGGGATTAATAAATTGATGAATTAATTAATGGAGTCTATATATATATAATTTTTTAATTAAATAATGGTATAGGTGGGATTAATTAATTAATGAATTAATACTCAAATGCTCGTTGTCGATTCGTGTTCCCCTAATGTCACTACCATTCCCTTATAGTAGGATCCTTCACACCAAAACCCCATATTGGATCAACCTAAAAGCACTCTAGTGGTTTGGGTTCCATTTTTGTTGATTCTCAGTGGCTCTCTTGTTGGGTCTAACCCCCATCTCTCCTCTTGTTGACTTTCCCAATATATTTAGCTCTATATGTTTCTAGTATGAAGGTGTTTGTGGTAATTTTGGGATCATGTTAGTTCTAGAATTCAATGTTAAGGGATCCTTTTGGTAGTGTGGCTCTGATGCTGGGTCTTGGTAGTCACAACTCGGGTTGGTTCTCTTATGCTTTTGGGGTTCAGACCCCTTGGTTGGTTGTATTTTGGGCCTTCTTAGCTTTTGTTTGGCCCATCTATCAAGGTGGTAAAGTTTGACCATGAATGTTGTTTGTCTTGGTGATATTTCAGACTAGAATATGGTGTAGCCTACAACAGTTTTCTCTTATTATCAGTTTCTCAATATGTTCTGGATTGTTGATTTTTGGTTTTCAACCTCGTAACATTAGCAGTGTTCGGTGATGGTGTTTCTATTCGAAATTGATGGTGTTTGGGTTTTTATAGCTTGGTTTGTGATGGATGGTGTTTTTTGGGTGACTGAAACTATAGTGGCCACATCAATGGATTTATAGTTTGTAAATAAGGTTTTGGTTTTTCTGGTTCGTCATCCTCTATATTCGCCTTTGGTGGTGCTACTTGGGCTCAATGGTGGACTTTGGTGGTGTTTGGTTCGTATGGTTCTCAGGTGATGTTTTTTACAGGCATGAACATAGTGGTTTTGGTGGTAAGGATGTTCATGTCTTTGGCTAGTGTATCTCAATGGTATTTTGGATGACAATGGGGAACGGGTGCATCACGATTCACGGCTCGAGACAACTCATTTCGCAGTTAATGGACCGAGGAGGTGACGTGGCACATTTTGTTTGAAATTTGAATGTGGTGAGTACCCAATATTTGGCATGTGTTTTTGCTCATTTTTTATGTTGGTTCACAGACTAGGATGGTTTCTTGGCATCTTTAATATGAAATTTGAATTTGGTGAGTTCCTGGCAGTTGGCATGTAACCTTTGCTGGTTTTTTTGAAGTTAGTCTTTGGTATTTTGGCATCATTATTTGGAAATTGTATAGTTTTCACTTAGATATAAAGTGGTTTTTAAGGAACACAAAAAAAAGATTTGTGAAATAAATGTGATTATTTAATTGATTAATTAAATACTGGGATTGAAGGGATTATTTAATTGATGGATTAATTAATATAACAATGTAATTATTTAACTATAGAATTAAATAATGGGGTTGATGGGATTAATTAATTCATGAATTAATTAATGGAAGTAATGTGAATAATTAATTATTTAATTAAATAATGGGATTGATGGGACAATTAATTGGATAATTAATTGAAGTTATTGAATGTGATTAATTAATTGTTAATTAATTAATTGAATTTAACAGGTATAATTAATTTGTAAATTAATTGAAGGGATTTGATGTGATTAATTAATTTTTGAATTAATTAATGCAATTGGTGTGAACAATAAATTGGTTAATTAATTGATCGATGTAATGTTATGATTAATGATTTGGATTAATTAGTTCTTGAATTAATTAATGGATCATTTTGATTATGTAAATAGTGAATTGGATAGCTAATTGTGGAATTAGTTATTGGAGTACTGAAATTGGGGGATTTTAGGGAATAACTAATTGTAGAATTAATTATGGAATTTTGAATTGTGATTTAGATAATTAATTTTTGAGTTAACTATGAGATATTGAGATTTTTTATTTGGAGATAATTAATTGTTGAGTTATTTTTTGGAATATTGAATTGGGATTTTGGGATAATTAATTGTTAAGTTAATTATAAAAATATTGAATTGTGAATTGAATAATTAATTGTTTCATTAATTTTGGTATAATGAGACTGTGAATTGAATAATTAATTTCTGAATTAGTTATGGGATAATGAGATAGTGAATTCAATAAATATTTATTGAATTAATTAGGGGATAAATGATTTGTGATAAAGATAAACTAATTGTATAATTAATTATTGGGATTTATGTTCATAATTGATTTGGGAATTAATTAAGGGAAATAATGTGATGACTAATTGTTGAATGAGTATTGAGGTTGAGATATTTAATTAATTGGTGAATCAGTTAATGGGATTGGTATGTTTGACTAATAGTTTAATTAGTAATTGAATTGATGTGGATAATTAATTATTGAATTAATTATTTGTTGTCAAATGGTATCATAGTCATTAAATTGTGAAGTAATGAATGGTAACGTGGTCATCTAGTTGTGAAATAAAGAATGGAAACATAGTCATTAAATTTTGTAGATTATTAATGGTAACACGGGCATTCAAGTATGAATAATATAATGGGAACATGGGTATTCTATTGTGTGAATTATTAATAGTAAAATGGGAATTCAATTATGAATTAAATAATTTTAATAATAGAATTATGAGGTATGATATCCCACAGGCATACTTTGGGCTCTGGCATGATCCGAAGAAGGTATTGATGTACAAGTGTCTATAGGAATCTAGGGGTTTATGTGGTCAAATAAATATTACTTGATAGTGTGATAACTATTTAATTATAAATTTTAATTATTTATTTATAAAAATACCTACACTATTATTTTATTGGATATTATTTTATACACCATTGGTGGTGGCCTAATTAGTTGTACTGACACCCTACTCAGGCTACCTAGTCAATACCTAAATAGATTACAGGATTGTGGGATATGTTAAGGGAAAAGGCCCTATGTTGGGGGACTGATTTAAGGATAGATCATGGAAGAGGGAATTGGACATGATTCAGGACTCTATTAGGAGTTTTTAGTTTCTTTACTTTTGGGTCTCTATTTTGACACTTGGAACATACATTAGCATGACTTATCTATCATTCAGTTTGATGTTGTATTTCAAGATTTGGTCATCCTGTGATGTTGATATTATTCTGGTTATGTTATATCACATATTTTATTGATTTATTATTTACTTTAGTTTATTAATATAGTGAAGAATATAGGGTGTAGTATCCCCATGATTGATATTAGGCCCTCGCTACTTTTCAGTAGCCTCTGGTGTATGAGGAGGCGCACATGAGGTCATGTGACCGACCAACATGGGGCACTAGTGAGTGACACCTGAGTTGGGATGTTACAAAGTAGTATCAAATGAGGTTTTATTTAATTTTTCATTTCTATTACTATTTGATAATGAAAAATAGGATAATTGGATGATTTAGGCCTTGGTTATGAGCTCGTTCATGGGAGTAGCCTACCTATGTATGGGGGAGTACACAAGTACCCATTGTGGGACTGTTATTGTTCCTATTTTCTATTACTGTTGATTATTATATCTCCTTTAATAACTGACCGTGCTATCGTGACATGTCAAATTGATTATGTTTTTGAGGATGATATATAGTCTAGGGAAGACCCTAGGTCATCTCTCAAGGAGCATTGGTAGGTTTAGAGTGTGTGTTCTTAATAAAAGGGACTAAAAGGGGGGTATTTTTGAAAACAGTTTAAAGAAGATGAATTGATTTAAAGAGTTTAATAATTGAAAAATAAAAGAGGTTTTTTATAATTATGAGATAAAGAAGATCATTTCAAGTTCACTACACAACTTGGATAGTTCATTGTTCTGAAAATATTGACATGTATTTGTTCAATTCTTTGGTTGAGGGTTGTCAAGATCTTGATTCCCCTCTTGCCTCTTAAAATGTTGCACAAAGCACCAACCCTTGACAAAACAATCGTGTTGTCAAGGTTTGGATCTCAATAACAGAGTTAAGGCTACCAAAACATACTGAAATCTTATATATGTGTGATATTAATAGGGTTCTTGTCTTGTCCTATCGGAACAAACCAAGATCCCCACTTGAAATCTCAACCCAATCGGTGTTGAAATAAAAAGTGTTTCACTTAAATTAAACCACACAAATGCATTCAGAAGAGAAGAGCATAGATATTAATCATAATTGAAATATTTAACACACAAATTATACAAAACCAGTGGAAGAACAAGTGTTGGAATTCCCTCCCAAGTAAGTGTAGCTCCCTCGAAATGATCGCCCACCGTTTAGCTCGCCATCGTGAGGAGGAGGAGGTTCGGGTGAAACTCCTTCTTCATCCTTGATCCCCCTATGAGGATAGGAGACTCCAGAACTTCTTGGATGATGAGATTACTCCCTTGGGTCTCCAAAATAATAGATCTTTGCCTCCTGGTCGAACTTCCAAATGAGGAGCCCAAGGTGCCCTTTTATAGGAAATGTGGGAGGTGGTTTTGGGCACACAGATTTACTAAAACCGCTTGGAACATTGTTTTAGCCTACCATAAAGTCTTAACACGTTTTGTGGAAAACTAAAAAGTTGTATCCCCACGTCTTTAATATCTCCACCGAAAGTTTGGCATCATTTAAACAAGTGGAGCGCGATATATGGACATATCACATCACACAACTTTTGACCTCGAGCAGATTGGGTGTGCTGGACAGATCAGGTCGGATGGGCCCCTTAATGGTCGAATCACTCTTGGGTTATTAAATTAAAGTTGTATCCCAATTAGTTTTGGATAAGCCTACAAAATATCAGTCCATTTGGATGCACGGTGGAGTATCAGCATGAATTTGAGTCCACTGAACTTCTTGGATCCTGCGCAGTTTGGCCCATTTTTCAAGGACTTCATCATGGGCCCTCCAAATCACCTCCACCTACATTGTAATTTTCAAAACAGGTATCATTTCCATATTTAACAGTGATAAACACAAAATTATTTAATCAAACATGAAGCACAATTTGATAATATTTTTATAATTTTTAATACAAAATATGTTTAGCACAGTGGTGTAAGGGTGAAAATGAAACAGTGAATCGTGGTACGATCACACCCCCACACCTAAACATTTGCACTCCTGGGAAAATTCATATATTTAAAAATTATGCATATAGATATTCCCAACTTCATGAAGATTTAAAATTCTTGAGAAATTAATTTCTGATAGAATTGTGATCAAAGCACAAATTGCACCGAGGAGTTATTCTCAGTGATCTTGGAAAAAGTCGTCTCAAAAATTGTATCCAAATGAAATTAGAAGAGACTAATGATACCAATCAAATAAAATAATTCAAAAGTTAATCATGTAACCAATTCTCCACGTGTGTGCGTGACAACCATTTCATGCTATTATTTCCACTTTCTATTAAATAAATATAAGTTATTTTAAAATTAGTCTACTGACTTGATTCTTTCCACCAAACCTGCCCTACACCCTTTGCAATCAAATTCCAAGACCCACTCAATTAAGCATTCCCAGAAGTCAAACCTAAAGCTCTCGACCTATATATCCCCATATTCTATACATTTCATCACTCCCCTCAATATTTATTTTTTTCAAAAGTTGCACTTGGAACAAATTTCACACTCTTATCTCAACCCATGTTTGATGTCCTCACGACACTAATTGTAATAGTTATAACAACATCAAAAGTCGAGAAAGGGTGGTTTTTGACCTGCCCAAAATATAACCCCATTTTTTTGTTTTTTTTTAGGGCGTACATCAGTTGGATAACAGGTACACACGCGTAGGTCAATCTGGTACAGTAATGAAATAGATCGGATAAGGAACGAACGTATGTAAAGATCATTTGGAAAGTAGAGAAAAATTAACCTAGCTTATATTTACCTTAAATAAAGTAAGAAATATTCACACTTCATGGTTGGGTGAAAAAAAATTTAGAGAGATTAAATGACACAATTTTCTCTTAAACTATTCACAAAAAAGGGTACCACTCTTCTTAATGGCTTCAAAATGATAAAACCATTCATATCATCAACCAACAACCAATTTTCAAGAGAAATTCACACCACAATATTGAATTCATGCTGAAATGCACATTTCATCAGAATTTTTTTTTTGAATGTTAAACAACTTGAAAATGGGAAATTCCTCATGTATTTTCAATAAATTCAATGATAAAACGGGCATCATTTTCCATGATAGGCATAAAAAATTATCATTTTAGCACAGAAGTGAGGGGGGAAATAGGGGGGAAGTGAAAATACCATGCAACAAGCGAAAAAGAGAAGAAGAAGGAAAGATAATAAAAAAAAATTCCTTACTAACCCAAGAATGTACCCATCCCCCCACACCTAGAGAATGCAGTGTCCTCACTGTAATAAAAGAGGCTATGGGAAGGAAGGATAAAACCTGGTGAGTGTTATTCATAGACCACTTCTTGAACATGGAGTTCCTCCATTGGGGACTCCGGAATGGCTTCATGGAAGTGCTTCAACCGCTGCCCATTGATAGTGAAGGTTTTCTTGGTGTCTTCATTTTGAACGTGGACAACACCAAATGGAGAGACATTAGTAACAATGTAAGGTCCAAACCAATGGGAACGAAGCTTACCAGGGTGCAACTTCAGCCTTGCATTGTAGAGGAGGACCTTCTGCCCGATGTGGAATTGACGATGAAGGATGAGACGGTCATGGGTAGCCTTGGTTCACTCCTTATAAATCCGGTAGTTCTCATATGAATCTCTTCTCATTTCCTCCAACTCCTGAATCTGCAACTTCCTTTGAATACCTGCACCAGAAATATTAGAATTGCATTGTTTAATATCCCAGTAGGCCCGGTGCTCTACCTCAATAGGGAGGTGACAACTCTTCCCAAAAACTAGCCGATATGGTGACATGCCAATTGGAGTTTTGAATGCATTACGGTAAGCCCATAATGAATCATCGATTCTAAGACTCTAGTCTTTTCTGTTTGGATGAACCATTTTCTCAAGAATCTTTTTTACCTCTCTATTTGACACTTCGGCTTGACCATTTTTTTGTGGGTGATAAGCAGTAGACACTCGATGCCCAACTCCATACCTGCGCAAAAGAGATTGCATTGTGCGGTTGCAGAAATGAGAACCCTGATCACTGATGATAAACCTAGGTAATCCAAACCTACAGAATATTTGGGTTCTCAAAAATTTCACAACTATCTTGGAATCATCTGTCCTCATGGCTCGTGCCTCTACCCACTTTGAAACATAATCCACTGCCAGAAGAATGTAAAGGTTCCCAAATGAATTGGGGAATGGTCCCATAAAGTCAATGCCCCAAACATCAAAAATGTCATGGAAGAGCAAGGGTTGTTGGGGTATCTCATTTCTTTTAGATACATTCCCTATTCTTTGACAGCAAGTACAAGATTTAAAATATTCATGGGCATCCCGAAACAATGTGGGCCAAAAGAGACCAGAATCTAAGACCTTGCGAGCAGTCCATTGGGGACCAAAGTGGCCCCCACAAGCAAGTGTGTGGCAGAACCTAAGGACAGACTGAAACTCACTATCGGGAACACAAATCCTAATAACTTGATCACTACGTGTGCACCAGAGGTAGGGGTCATCCCAAATGTACTAACGACACTCATGTTTTAGACGGTCGGCCTAGTTTTTGGTGAAATCAGCAGGAATGCAAGACGCTGCCAAATAATTTACAATTTCAGCATACCAAGGAATAGCATCTTGCACTCGGTACAATTGCTCATCAGGAAACAATTCATTTATGGGAATGCAGGGGGATGAGTCAATGTCCATGGATGGGAGAATCCTACTGATATGGTCATAAACCACATTCTCTGCTCCTTTTTTATCCCTAATTTCTAGATAAAATTCCTGAAGGAGGAGCATCCAGCGAATGAGACGTGGCTTGGCTTCCGGTTTCTTACGGAGATACCGGAGGGCTGCATGGTCTGTGAACACAATGACTTTGGACCCTAGAAGGTATGACCTGAATTTATCCAAGGAAAACACAATGGAAAGAAATTATTTTTCAGTTGTGCTATAGTTTCCTTGGGCAGGGTCCAGAGTACGTAAGGCATAAGCTATGACATGTGGAGCTCGATCGACCCTTTGTGATAAGACTTCCCCAACTGCATAGTTAGAGGCATCACACATGAGCTCAAATGGTAAATCCCACCGAGGTGGTTGGATTATCGGGGGTGACGTGAGACTCCATTTTAACTTATTGAAAGCTTCCTCACATTTTTTATCAAAAAAAAAATCTTTTTCTTTTTGGAGTAATCGGGGGAGGGGGAGTGCAATTTTACTAAAGTCACGAATTAAACGACGATAAAATCCAACATGACCCAGGAAAGATAGCACATCCCGAACATTTTTAGGGAATGGTAGGGAGGAAATGATATCTACTTTTGATTTTTCCACTTGGATACCTTCCCCAGAAATGACATGTCCCAAAACTATGCCTTGTCGCACCATGAAATGGCATTTCTCATAATTTAATACGAGATTCTTTTCAAAACAACAATGTAGGATAGAAGCAAGACTAATCAAAAATTCATCAAAAGAGGATCCATAAACAGTAAAATCATCCATAAAAACTTCCATGAAATTCTCTAGGTAATCCGAAAAAATACTAACCATACATCGTTGGAAATTACCTAGAGCATTGCACAGACCAAATGGCATCCTTCTATAAGAAAATGTACCAAAGGGGAAAGTAAAGGTTGTCTTTTCCTGATCCTCAGGGGTAATATGGATCTGAAAGTATCCAAAATACCCATCAAGGAAACGGTAATGGGACTTCCCTACTAGCCTCTCTAGCATCTGGTCAATGAATGGCAATGGGAAATGGTCCTTCCTAGTGTGTTGGTTTAGTCGACGATAGTCTATACAGACACGCCAACTATTTTGTACATGAGTTGGAACCAATTCATTGTTTTCATTTTTAATTACAGTAAGGCTGGTTTTTTAAGGAACTACTTGAACGGGACTGAACCATTGGCTGTCAGAGACAGGTTAAATGATTCCAGCGGCCAATAGTTTTGTTACTTCCTTTTTAACAACATCAAGTAGTTTTGGGTTCAGTCGACGTTGTGACTGCCTCACTGGTTTAGCCTTATCATTTAATAAAATATGATGTGTACAAATTGATGGGCTAATGCCAGTAATGTCAGCAAGTGTCCATCCCAAATCTTTTTTATACTTCCTCAAAAGATCAATCACTCTCAATTCATGCTCAGGAGGGAGTGAACTAGCAATGATGACCGACAACTTATTTCCATTCTCAAGATATGAGTATTTTAAATCTTGAGGCAATTGTTTCAGTTCCAATTCTGGGGGATTTTGGATTGAAGGAAGTGTGTGTGGAAGTGAGAAGTCATTGATCTCATCTAACTGCTCAATGGTAACATCCTCATATGAGGAATGAGCTTTTACAAGCTTATTAGTATCATCGATGGTCATGTGATCCTCTGTGTTCAAGAAATCATCGATTAACAAACATGCATGGCATTTCTCTAGACCGCTACAACAATCGATGCATGATTCATTACCAAATATTTCAATCAATGAAGAAAACTCAGAAAGGGGATCAGGTGAATGAAAATAAGTTGTTTCATGGGAAGGGAGAACATCAATTGAATTGACAGAGAGAGAGGAGTGTTCTTCTGAGGGGTGATTCATGGCATCAAGGATATTGAAGTGGAAAGTATTACCACCAAACTCCATAGATAATGTACCATTATGGACATTAATTATGGTTTTGGCGGTTTTCAAGAAAGGTCTCCCCAATATAATTGGGGCATGTCCATTCATCCTATCATCTTCCATTTTAAGCACGTAAATGTCAGCAGGAAAAATTAAATTTTGCACCCTCACAAGAACATACTCTAACACACCAGAGGGGTGTGTTGTACTTCGATTTGCTAGCTGAACGACAATACCAGTGGGCTTCAGTTCACTGACCTTCAATGAAGAGTAAATAGAGTGAGGCATCACATTAATAGAAGCACCCAAATCAAGCATAGCGTTGGAACATGAATACTCCCCTATGGTGCATGGAATCAAGAATGTCCCGGGATCATTGCACTTGGTATGAAGTGATGGCTCTATCAATGCTGAAACATTCCTCCCCAGGATCACCTTATCATCACCACGAAGCCTCCTTCAATGTGTACACATCTCCTTTAGAAACTTGGCATATCTTGGAATTTGCTTCACAGCATCAATCAAAGGAATGTTAACCTGTACTTTCTTGAAAGTTTCCAATATTTCTTTCTCAAGTTCGGTTTCTTTTTGTTTCCTAGGTTGGGCAGCCCTTTGAGGAAATATAAGAGGAATGGTTGGTATAGTTGGCTCATCAACAGCCATAGTCTTTCCTTTGGAAGGGATTTTCTCAGGAAAAGGGTTTTCTTCTCTTGGACCATTTTCAGCAGTTGGGATGGTGGTTTCCTTTGGATGAGATGACTCTAATGGAGGGGTCATTTGGATTTTGAGTTTTGTCCCACTCCTAAGGGTGATGGAACTAACATTTCCTTTATCCCTAGGGTTTACTACTGGTTGAGATAGTAGTTTACCTGACTCATGACTTTGGATTTCCCCCCACTGAGTTGGCAAGTTGTCCTAGTTGGGTCTTTAGGTCTTGTATGGCTTCTTGGGTGGTTTGTTGGAATTGGATATTATTGGCAGCCATTTGCTTCATCATATCTTCTAGGCTAGGCTCGGTTTTTGGAGGGGGTGGTTGGAATGGCCTTTGGGGTGGTTGAGGATTTCTGGGTGGTGGTGGATGAATACTCTGACCCTGTTGATTCCATTGCTGTTGAGTTGGTTTGAATATCCCCTTGCCTATAGGCTTGGTTGTCCTTCCACCCTTGGTTGGATGGATAGTATGGTTCTTGCCTAAAGGGTTGGTTAAAGGGGCGTCCTGGAAATATTGCCTCACAACTCTCAGAAGTTTCTCTCAATTGAGGACATTGGTCAGAATAGTGGGTGTCAGAAGAGTAGATTCCATAATAGATGGGAGGAGGAGATTGAGATTTCCCTTGGGAGAGAGCAAGTTGTCGTAGAAGGGTACTTACCTCTTTAAACTTTGTGTCCACCTTCTTCTCAAACTCAGTACTTTGCACCTCGTGGAAACCTCGAATGGGAACACTGGACCATGTACCAAATTGTTGAGTGTTCTGTGCCATGTTCTCAATGAGGGTTCTTGCAGAAATTGGGGTCTTATCTACCAATGAACCACCTGCAGCAACATCAATCATATTTCAATCAATAGGAATCAAACCTTCATAAAAATATTGAATTAAAAGTTGATCACTTATTTGGTAGTGTGGGAAACTTGAACATAACCTTTTAAAGCGTTCCCAATATTCATGTAATGTTTCCCCTTGATATTTTCTTATACCACATATTTCTTTCCTTATAGTTGTAGTTCGAGAGGCTGGGAAGTATTTTTCAAGAAAAAGGCGTTTCATGTCTTCCCAGCCCCTAATTGGTGAATTGACATAGTATAACCAATATTTTGCAGTGTCTTCTAATGAAAATGGAAATTCCCTAAGTTTTACTTGTTCCTCATCAACATTAGCAGGTTTTAATGTTGAAAAGATAGTATGAAATTCTTTTAAGTGCTTATGTGGATCTTCTCCAGGCAGTCCATGAAATCTTGGTAATAAATGAATTAAACCAGATTTTAGTTCAAAATTGGGTGCCTCACCTTGTAATTGAATGTAAGTGGGTCAGATATCAACATCAGGTGAGGTTAGTTCTTTAAGTGTTCTATTATTTTCATCCATATTATTGAATACTATTTCAGGTTCTAATTTGTTTCCATAAGAAGATGGGTTTAGAAGAGTCTCGAGTGGTGTGTCCTCCTTCAAAAGGGGGTCTTGTGCGTCTCGGTGTCGCTGACGTAGGATCCTCTCCGGTTCGGGTTCAAAAGGTGGTAATTCTCTCGAAGTAGAACGCTTCATTCACAGAACCTACAAAATATATGGATCAGAACACAATAAGAAATAAAAAGGTAGAAAAAAACAAACAAATATTCACAAAATTTACAACTACTTTATCAAAAACACGCACTAAAACCAAAGCGATCCCCGGAAACGGCGCCAAAATTTGACCATGCTATCATGACACGTCAAATTGATTATGTTTTTTAGGATGATATATAGTCTAGGGAAGACCCTAGGTCATCTATCAAGGAGCGTTGTTAGGTTTAGAGTGTGTGTTCTTAATAAAAAGGACTAAAAGGGGGGTATTTTTGAAAACAGTTTAAAGAAAATGAATTGATTTAAAGAGTTTAATAATTGAAAAATAAAAGAGGTGTTTTACAATTATGAGATAAAGGAGATCATTTCAAGTTCACTACAAAACTTGGATAGTTCATTGTTCTGAAAATATTGACATGGATTTGTTCAATTCTTTGGTTGAGGGTTGTCAAGATCTTGATTCCCCTCTTGCCTCTTAAAATGTTACACAAAGCACCAACCCTTGACAAAACAATCATGTTGTCAAGGTTTGGATCTCAATAACAGAGTTAAGGCTACCAAAAAATACTGAAATCTTATGTATGTGTGATATTAATAGGGTTCTTGTCTTGTCCAATTGGAACAAACCAAGATCCCCACTAGAAATCTCAACCCAATCGGTGTTGAGATAAAAAGTGTTTCACTTAAATTAAACCAAACAAATGCATTCAGAAGATAAGATCATAGAGATTAATCATAAGTGAAATATTTAACACACCAATTATAAAAAACCAGTGGAAGAACAAGTGCTGGAACTCCCTCCCAAGTAAGTGTAGCTCCCTCGAAATGACTCCCCACCGTTTAGCTCGTCATCGTGAGGAGGATGAGGCTCGGGTGAAACTCCTTCTTCATCCTTGATCCCCCTATGAGGATAGGGGACTCCATAACTTCTTGGATGATGAGATTAATCCCTTGGGTCTCCAAAATAACCGAGCTTTTCCTCCTGTTCGAACTTCCAAATGAGGAGCCCAAGGTTCCCTTTTATAGGAAATGTGGGAGGTGGTTTTGGGCACATAGATTTACTAAAACCGCTTGGAAAATTGTTTTAGCATACCAGAAAGTCTTAACACGTTTTATGGAAAACTACAAAGTTGTATACCCACGTCTTAAATATCTCCAACTAAATTTTGGCATCATTTCAACAAGTGGAGCGCGAGATATGGACAGATCACAACACACAACTTTTGACCTCGAGCAGATTGGGTGTGCTGGACAGATCAGGTCGGATGGGCCCTTTAATGGACAAATATATCTTGGGTTATTAAATGAAAGTTGTATCCCAATGATTTTTGGATAATCCCACAAAATATCAGCCCATTTAGATGCATGGTGGAGTATCAGCATGAATTTGAGTCCACTGAACTTCTTGGATCCTGCGCAGTTTGGCCCATTTTTCAAGGACTTCATCATGGGCCCTCCAAATCACCTCCACCTACATTGTAATTTTCAAAACAAATATCATTTCCATATTTAACAGTGATAAACACAAAATTATTTAATCAAACAAGAAGCACAATTTGATAATATTTTTATAATTTTTAATACAAAATATGTTTAGCACTGCGGTGTAAGGGTGAAAATGAAACAGTGAATCGTGGTACGATCAATGACACACTTTTTTGTGTGGTGGTTATTGTTTCTAGAAATTTTTTAGATTTGACTCATGGTCCGGTATGGAATGATAGTTAATTTTCATCTATCATTCTAGAAAATCGGTATTGTTGTAACATGTATCATTTTATGCATGATTTAGAAAATGGGTTTTCAATATGTAGTTAAACATGAAAATTTTTTCCTTGATTTTGGGAATTAAATGAAAAATATTTTCTAAATTAAATTTCGATTTATAAAATGATGTAAACATGTGAATAAATGGGTGTCTAATGAGAAACTCTGAAATTGAGAATGAGTTTACCCTTATTAACCATTACCTATGTATAGGATGGTTAAGGGTAGTGATAGCACCACGATTTTAACTATGTGGCACAGTTTGGGGGAAGTGACACCCAATGGGAGAAGTGGTCACATTCTTGGGATTAATGTGTGAAAGGATGGTATTCGTCAGAAATAATCATGGTGTACATACAGACTTGAGATGATCATTCCCTATAACATGACATCATCCCAGGTGCCCTGAGAGAGCATTGGTTAGATACCAAGAAACTTAAGACTTTTTCTAGAGGGATAAGGGGCCTTCTTGAAGGTTATTCCCCTAGAATAAGTCAAATGTGAAACCTTTGGGTGGCTTTTGAACCACCGGGAATACCCGGGTGAGGGTAATAAAGAGGTTCATTATCGATAAATGTTAAGGGTTCTGTTCTTGGAAGAAAGGAATGCATGAAATCTTATATTTTGAATTCGATGCTCGATTGAGGATGAGATTTCCATGCTCGCTTATTGGGATATGAAGGGTATGGGTGTGGGTCGTGCTAGTTAGTAATTTATTGAGGAATTTGATGACCATAACACACATATAGTGGGGATCGATGTGACATTAATATATCAATCCTTTGAAGAGAATCTGATATGTATGTTGGCTCGTAGTGAGAAATTTTTTCTGGGAAAGACCACGACAATAGTTCATGAATTGTGGAAACATGGACGTGTCAAGAGAAAAAAAAGTAGAGAGAAGAAGATATGATGTATTAGTGGAACAATATCATTGACTTGTAATCTTAGAGATGCATGGGTGAATAACTCAAGGATGAGTTCTTATTAGGTGGGGATATTTTAAAACCCTGACCTTTCCTAGAGATGTCTTGGGCTTGTTTTCAATTACTCTTCAGACTAGTTTTGAGTACTTTATGTTTGTGTTAATTTCCAGGGAGTTTTTGTTTAAATTTTGAAAATTTAGGAAGAAATAGGGACACTATAGGGATGGTTCACGATTCTCCCAAACTATGCACCACGTACCAACTAACCATATGAACTGGGGAAAAGGGGAATTATAGGGCTGCCACATGATTTCAGAAATCGTGGAACTAAAAATAGAAAGTGTACACTACACTAGAAGATGCACATGGTTTAGGAGAACATTTAAAGGATACCATGCTCCCTGAGTAGCAAACCATGTGTGTGATTTTAAGTAACACAAAAATTAGTTTTTAAATTCCCAAACCCATATATTAAACACAAATTGACCCCCACTCATCCCTTAAGGATTTCTCTTGACTTTGGAGGCTCAGAGATGATTTCATAGGGCTCCTGACCTCTGTTCTTAGTGAATCATTGGGAGGATTTAACATCTTCACCACCCATGGTAAGTGGTTTCCTCAAATTTTGATCAATATTTCTCTTTTGATCCTCTTCCCAAATAAAAGAGGGGTATTTATTTGTTGTTAGATCTAGATTCAGATAGTGGTTTATTAGATCTTTATTCATTTAAATCATGGATCTAGGAATTGAATCAAGAACCCATTCTTTTTTATTAATCCTCTGAAATTAGGGATTTTTTTTGGGGAGCGTTTATTTTCTATCTTGAGATAGGTGGCCAATAATTCAAATCCCAATGTTTTGATTTTAGTTACATGTATGTTATTGTAGAATTTCTATTAGACATTTAGAAATTCAGTTCATGATTGAATTAATTAATTTGGTAAATTAATTAATTGGGGAAATTGTGAAATTGTGGATTAGGGGATTATAGATGTCGAATAATCAATTGTTGAATTAATTATTAGGACATGAGATTGTTGAACTTGATTGATTAATTATTTAATTACATAATGGTAATGGTTGGGTTTATGAAATTGTGATTTGGAATAATTAATTGTTTAATTAATTATGGTGATATTGATATTGATGATTAAAATAATTAATTAATGAATTAATTGGTGATATTTAATTGATTGAGATTGAAAATTAATTGATGAATTAATTGGTGTTATTGAATTCGTTGAGTTGAAAAAATTAGTTGATGAATTAATTATGGGAATTTTGGTGATTATGGGTCTGATTAATTAATTATTGAATTAATTAATTGAAGGAACATGAATATTTAATTATTGAATTAAATAATGTGACTAACAGGATTAATTAATTTATCAATTAATTAATGGAGTAATGTGATTATTTAATTATTGAATCAAATAATGGGATTGATCGGGTTAATTAATTGATGAATAAATTAATGGGATAATGTCATTATTTAATTTTTTAATTAAATAATGTGATTGAAGATATTAAATAATTTATGAAATAACTAATGGATTAATGTGATTATTTAATTATTGAATTAAATAATGTGATTGATGGGGTTGATTAATTAATGAATTAATTAACTGAGTGACATAATTACTTAATGGTTTAATTAAATAATGGGACTAATGAGATTAATTAATTGATTAATTAATTAATAGGAGTAATGTGATTATTTAATTGTTGATTTAAATAATTTGATTTTTGGAATTAATTAATTGATTAATTAATTAATGTAGTAATAAAATTATGTATTTGTTGAATTAAATAATGGGATTGATAGAATTAACTAATTGATGAATTAATTAATAGAAGTAATGTGATTATTTAATTATTGAATTGAATAATGTGATTGGTGGGATTAATTAATTGATGAATTAATTAATGTGACTACGGTGATTATGTAATTGTTGAATTAAATAATTTTATTGATGGGATTAACTAATTGATGAATTATTTAATCGAGTAATGTAATTATTTAATTATTGAAATAAATAATGGGATAAATGGGATTAATTAAATGATTAATTAATTAATGGAAATAATGTGCTTATTTAATAATTGAACTTATAATCTGATTGACGGGAATAATTAATTGATTAATTAATTAATATGAGTAATGTGATTATTTAATAGTTGAATTAAATAATGTGGTTGATGGTATTAATTAATTAATAAATTAATTAATGTTGTAATGTAATTATTTAATTATTGTATTAAGTAGAGGTATTCCTAAGATTAATTATTGAATGAATTAATTAATAGAAGTAATGTGATTATTTAATTTTTTAATTAAATAATGGGATTGAAGGGATTAACTAATTAATTAATTAATGGGAGTAATGTGATTAATTAATCGATGAAATAAATAATGTGATTGATGGGATTGATTAATTGATAATTTAATTAATAGAGTAATGTAATTATTTAGATTTGGAATTAAAAAATGGGATTGATGGGATTAATTAATTGATGATTTAATTAATGGAAGTAATGTAATTATTTAATTGTAGAATTAAATAATGGGATTTATGAGATTAATTAATTGATGAATTAATTAATATGAATCATTTCATTTAATCATAATATATATATATATATTAGGTGTTTGGGGTACAATTAAATTATACACTCACACACCACACACATAGGCTAGAAAGGCAGGCCATAGCCCCCAAAGGGATTGCTCATCCATCAAGCCTTATTTATTCAATACATGTCTCAAAGATCCAGTGGGCATGAAACCAATTATATGGCCCAAAGGCCCACAAACTAGCCAAAAGTCCCAATGTATCATCATGACTGTGTCACCATTTTCCAAGGTCATGCATTCGTCACCTCCTACCTATGAAAATTTACTTTCACCTAGATATGAACTTATGTGTGATGCATGATTATGGGGAGCCTTTACCACTCAGGTAATGCCCAAACATCTGGAATAATGTGATTATTTAATTATTGAATTAAGTAATGTGATTGATGGGATTAATTAATTGATGAATTAATTAATTGAGTAACGTGATTATTTAATTTTAGAATTAAATAAAAGGATTTATGTGATTGATTAATTGATGAATTATTTAATGTATTAATGTAATTATTTAGATACTGAATTAAATAGTGGGATTTGTAGGATTAATTAATTGATGAATTAATTAATGTAAGTAATGTAATTATTTAATTATTGAATTGAATAATGGGATTGGTGGGATAATTAATTGGAGAATTAATTGAAGGGATTAAATGTGATTAGTTAAGAGTGGATTAATTAAATGATTTTTTATGGAAAATTAATATTTGAATTAATTGAAGGGATAGAATGTGATTTGTTAAATGTAAATTTAACGAAGGGAATTGACGTGAATAATTAATTGGAGAATTAATTTATGGATGTAATGTTTTAATTTATGATTTTGATTAATTGGTTGTTGGATTAATTAATGGATCATTACGATTATAAAAATGTTAAATTGGATAATTATATATCGAATTAATTATCAAAGTATGGAAATTGTGGGAATTGGGGGAATAATTAATTATTGAATTAATTATAGAATATTGATTTGTAATTTAGATAAATAATTTCTCAGTTAATTAAAAAATATTGATATTGTTGATTCGTGGATAAATAATTGTTGAGTTAATTATAAAAATATTGAATTGGATTTGGGTATAATTAATTGGTGATTTAATTATCAAATTATTGAATTGTGAATTGAATAATTAATTATCAAATTAATTATGGGATAATCATATTGATGATGGAATAATTAATTGTTGGATTAATTATGGGATAATGAGATTATTAATAGAATAATTAATTGTTGGATTAATTATGGGATATTGAGTTGTGATACTGATTAATTAATTGGTGAATTAATTAATGATATTTTTGTGCTTAATTGATTGGGGAATTAATTAAGGGAAATCATGTGATGACTAATTGGTGAATTATTATTGATAATGAGATGTTTAATTAATTGGTAAATCAATTAATGAGATTTGTATGTTGGATTATTTTTTGAACTGGTAATGAAATTAATGTGGATAATTAATTGTTGAATTAATTAATTTTTGATGAATGGTAACATGATCATTCAATTTTGAAGTTATGAATGCTAACATGGTCATTTAGTTGTAAAATAAATAATGGGAACATGTTCAATCAATTGTGTGATGTATGAATGGTAACATGGGAATTAAAGTGTGAATTAAATAATGGATACAATGGTATTTTGAGATATGATATACTTTAGACATACTTCGGGCTCCAACATGAGCCGAAGTATTATTGAGGTATGGGTGTCTATGGGAACCTTTAGGTTTATGTTGGAAAATAAAGATTAATTGATAATGTGATAACTATTTACTTATCCATTGTAAATTTTTTTTATACAACTGTATACATAGTAATTTGACTATATATATTTTAGACATCATTGGTTGGGGACTACTAATTTGAAGTCAGACTCTACTTTGGTGTCCTGATCAGTTCCTAAATAGATTATAATTATAGTATAGGTTAAGGGAAAAGGTTTGGAGTTAGATGGATAATTTGGGCATAGAGCATTGATGAGGTAACTAGATGTGGTTCAGAACCCTCTTGGGACTTTTCAGTGTCTTTACTTTTGGGTCTTCATTTTGACACATGGCATGTACATTAGCATGACATATCTATCGTTCATTTTGATATTTTATTTCCAATTTTGGTCATCTTGTGATATTGATATTATTCTGGTCAGATTATATCACTATTTTTATTTATTTTTTATTTTAATTTATTTATTACTCTGAAGAAAAAATTGGTATAGTCTCCCCATGATTGACATTAGACCCTCGCTACTAGTCTACAGCCCTGGCGTAAAGGGAGGTGCACCTAAGGTCATGTGATTGACTGATGTGGGGCATTAGTGTGTAGATCCTGGGTTAGGATGTTATACATAGAATATAAAATCATGTGATATATTGAATTATGATTAATGAGTTTTCAAATAAGTAGTCATCATTCAATAGTCATAACATAGGAATGTGGCTGTATAAGCATAAGAAATCATATTCCTATAAACATATCTATTCAAGATCGTGTACAAACATAATCTTGTGTGAATAACTAGAATAAATCATTCTCACTCATATCTTTTGAATATTTCTATTCCAAATAATGCCCAAGAATATTCTTGTGAGCATATTTAGTATAAATCATACAAACACAAGAAAATGTGAACATGGATTTTTTCAATCATTTCTTTTATTGTCTTCATATTCTCATGAGATATTTATATCACATTAACCAAGGAGTTGGATTGCTAAAATAGACCCACCCATTATATAATTATAACTCATTCATATGTATGCCACAAGATAATGAAAGAATTTATCATTTTTTCATAGATTATCGCATGGAATAGAAAATAGTCTTCATCATGATTTCATCATCTCAATAAATGAAAATCTTGAAATAGAATAATAATCATAGAATTAGACCATATCCTTAGTGATGAATAAGTAATATTAATGATTTTTCTCAGCTAAAAATAAAATTAGAAGATCACTATAAAATTATATTTGGAAAATAACTATTTTATTTTGAGAACACTTATTCAAAATCTAGAAATATAAAGAATATAAGGCAAAACATTTCTCTAAAAATAAATATGGTCTCCTTTTAAGGAAGCTTCAAATAAAAGAGTAGTTTTGAAGTAGGGAAAATCTGTACATTTGGTAAATGTTAAAATAAGGAATCTATTCATACATCTAGTAAAAAGTCATAAATTACCATTTTTTGAGGAAAATTTAATAATTAATTTTTGTACCTTTGAAAGTAATTTTAAATATGGTTGAAAATGAAATTAAGTAATTATTAGATCATATAAAATAACATTCTTAAAAACATTTTTATAAACGTTTCCATAGAAGAAAATGTTCAATGAAAAAAGTGAAAGGGTCCAGTTAGGAAAATTGTATCACTGAGAGGGGGAGGGGTGAATTAGTGATATTTTTTCATTTATGACTCCTTAAAACTTCCTTTTCCTCCTACTAAATATTTCATTACCTACTAAAAACAATTCAAATATACATCCAAGTGAACACAATTATTTACAAGGTTCACTATTCAATAAGAATAATTATGTCCATGGTGTGGTTTGTAAATGATCCAATACCACCCAATCCAGTATAAATCAATCCTCCCAATGTAATACAATGAGTTGGATATACCCTTAAATTGGTGTTTCACTTTGAAGAAAATCCAAAAGTGTGTATTCACCCTTTTAGCAAAAATAGGGTAAAATAATGTATATGTGACAACTCATTTTACATGTGATTCTTTTTAAATTCAACAAATACATTCTATGGAAAATAATTCTTTAGTTTCTTACCCAAAATGTGGTATTAACCTCAAGGAATTTGATATAGAAATCAAGTTGGATTTCCAAGACCAATATGCTTTCTCAAATTCTCCAAATTTTATTTCCCAATATGGTATGTCCACTCTTACCTTCAAATATGATTGCCCAATATGATAGATATAACTCTTCCAAAATACAGTTGTGACAATTCATATTTTCTTCTTCCTCAGTCCATAAGTCCCAATACGAAAATCTAAATCCTATTTTCTAGTATGATATGATGACCAGCTGAATATGATGACAAGAAAAATATGATAGACAGATAAATATGATGAACACTAAATATGATGGTCAGCTAAATAACGTTGTAATCTTGTATTTTCTCCTTTCTCTTCTCTCCATCGAAACTTCTTCAACGAATCTAAATACAGAAAACTTCTTTCTCTCCATAGAAAGTTGAAGCTTCTCTCGCTTCTATAAATAGTACCCTCATGTCTGACCTCTCAAAATTGCAATGTACTTTTTTTCTTTTTATAGGTGACCCATGAGTGGTTTTGGAAAGAATCCCAAAAAAATTAATGTTAGCCCAAATTTCACAAATTTTCATGTTTCTTGGAATTTAGGGTTAATCATGACCTCATCCACTCTTCTCAAATATTCTCAATCCTTCTCGAACCTTATTCAAAATTTATCTCTTCTTCAAAATTTCTTTTTTAAATGTCATTCTGAATCTAATTTCATCATTAAAATTCTCTATACCAATTATTAAAAAAAACCTCTTTGAATTTTAAGTAACCCCTTGAAAACACATTTATATATTTTCTTCAGGTCTTCTCTTGATCCAATTCATTCATCGGTCTCAATAAATTATTTCTTTTATTATGATGGATCTTGAATCAATTGAAAAAACAACTCATTTTTCACAAACATACTCATCCATTATGAATATGTTGATCCCATTACAATGGCTTCACCGACTTTCTTATTTAAATCTCATAAATCTAAATACATTGACGATTGGATTATATAGTGTTTTTATCACTATTGAAAGTATTGTAACTTCTCAATTCTCCAGCAACCTCCTTCTTTCCTTCTCAGTATGAATATGATCTAACTAAATTCTATCTTCATCGTCCCTTTTCTCTTTGCATCCAGATCTGATCAATCTGAATATGATTATCATCATTTCTTTCACATACTTGGTTTTCCATCATGATGGCATCATATGTTTCACAACTTACTTGTGATTTATGATAACTCCAATATCATAAAATCATAAAAATATTTGATTTATCATAGATATATATACTCTGATTCCACAAATATGATGACTTTTTCCATTCTAGATCCAAATTGAATCAGATTCCCATTTACTTCAAAAAAAAAGAAGCATTCTCAATATGATCGATCCATTCATTCCATATTCAATGTGAATCCGATGAGACTTTTTATCCAACCAGCTTTTCTGAATATGAGGGAACTTTTCAAGCATTGTGATTTTGATTCTCTGAAGACTATGGATGGTCCTAATTTTATCAAATTCAAAGTTATGTGATTTTTTCATTTATTCATCTTTTTTAGCCCCAAATTAGATCACTAACAAACTTCTTTATAATTTTTATGGTAAAGATTATTTCAATTGACTTATGACTTTTTATCAATAGACTTTTATATCCAATTGAAAACATTCTTCAATCAAGATTTCCATCCATCATCTTTATCAACATACTTTATTTATTCACCATATTAATCAATTAACAAAAAATACAACTAAAACAAAACATAGGCCTAAAAATCTCCCCCTTTGTATTTGTTGTTAATACACACTTCAACCACTTGAAAATAACATGCATTATTTTTTTCCTTTCACAATTTTTATTCTCTTCATTCCTTTATTACACCCCCTATTTCTTTTATTTCTCCCCCTTTCTATTATCTCCCATCATATTTAATAAAGAATTTAAAGAAACCATCAGAATAAGTTTTTCACAAATGATCTCATTTCTAGGGGTTGTAAATTTTCATCTCAAAATCTTGAAAAAAAAATCAACATAGGCATCATACAATTTTATTAACAAATAACCTTTAACTAAACAATTCTATGTATACATGGGTGAACCGGTATAGAAAATAATAGTATATAATCAAGGTGATCAATGTTGTCTATAACACAACATCCATGTAATTCCCTTTTCTTGTTTCTTACAATATTATCATGATTGTTGGAAATATATGAAATAATTTTTTTTGAAAGTAACATGGACCCATCTCAACAAACATATCATAAAGTTCATGTGTATAAAAATAAAATTCCAAAAAAATCATATTTTTCATACCATCATTACTTTCTTTTGAAAGAATATTAAGAGACTCGCAATTTCAACCTTCCTTATTTTTACTCTTTCAATTCCCTTCAAGTTAGTAAAAATGTACAAAAAACTCAGAATAAGTAGGAACCTAGATTACTTTATAGAAACAATAATTGGAGTAAGAGTCTTCTCTCATTCTTGACTTCTTCCTCTTTTCTTTTATTTTTCATTGGACGTGCCTCTTCCTTATGTTCATAATTCTCAGGTTTTTGAAAAACATTCTTCTCATCTATATAATATTCTAATGAGGATGTCTAATTTTTTTCATCTTTAGTAACATATTTTTTACAATTAGTTTGTAACATTTTTTCCATTCTTGTCTTTTTTTTAGTCAAGGTTGTTGAAAAACATTTGATATCATTCCTCTATCGCTGATAGCTATAATATTTTGTATCCTTTTTGTAAAAACTACTTATATATTTATACATCTTTTTATTCTCATCTTATTTTACTTATTTTTGTGCTTCCTATAACTTCCTAGCCAACTCAATGTGTTCTAGATAGATAATTATACACTCTTTCTTTTTGGACTTAACTGGTCTATTATTCTTAAGTTCTAAAAAATATGACTACTACTAATTTTTAGAAACATTTTTTTTGTGCAGATAACAAAAAATATATCCTTTAGCAAAACTTTAAGGTTTCTCACATCTTTCACTAAAATTTTCAATGGCTGGAACCCATTTTAAACATTCTCACCTACCTTATCAGATTTCTTTTGAACATTATTTTCAGATTTCTTATTTTGAAAAATTGAATCCCCTTCAAAATTTGCATTTCAAAAACTATGAAATAATAGTAATATTGTTCGTTGAACCAACATATATTTTTAGTATATCCAAATTCACCACAATACCAGCAGTATCCATAGAAAGATTATTTTCTTCTAAACCTTCCATAATAACTGGATGTTAGATCCACAAGGCTAAATACCTTAACATGGGGTGAATCATGGTATGACAGACTAAAACTACAACCCCTTTTGATCTTGTTTTTTCATTAAACAAAATAAAAATCTCTCTTTATCTCATAGTAAATATATGAACAAAAATTAAATCATGCCTGGGACACAAAAATTTTACTCAGTTCACCCCCACTGGGCTATGTCCAAGTAGCATACAATGACAATGTGTCGATGTACCAAATCAACTTAAATTGAACTTCTATTTACAAGGTTTGGGAAATATCACTTATATTCCTAGTCTCACTGAATTTACAAGGTTTAGGGTATTCTCATTATATTCCCAGTGGTCACTCCCTATGTCTCTTTCTCTGGATCACTGCCAATGGAAAGGATGAATGTCTTCTTATTCCTTCTCTCAATGATCTTGTAAGGGATCCACACACAGTTTATGGACTTGTAGGTCCCTTCATAATCATGGATGAATGAATCCTCCATAGTATGTAGATGCTCTGTTTAATTCCAACATTCATCCACTAATGAACACTGCTTTACCACATATGTATTGGGAAATTTGAAACCTTTTTAGCAACCTTAGGTTGACTTTCACGTTTCTTTAAGCATAAAGTGCATGTGTTTACTTTGTAACAGAAAAAAAAACTTATGTTCTACTAAAAAATTTCACACAACCCCCTTCTAATACTCACAAATTACACGAAACACACCCTTTTACATCCAAATAACCATTGGCATGAAACTAACATCTTGCACGCAACTTCTGAATAACTCACTACTTACGTGCCCTCACAACTTGTGTGACTAGAGCTCTGAAGTTTTGATCTTATTTTGAATGAGGGGTAGATATCTATTTATAAGAATTTTGGAGGCCCTATGCATGAGTCGCACAACTCTCCCCTGACTATGCAAGTCCATTTTCTCTAGCCTCTGACGCGTTAATCACCTTGTGTGCCACTCCATAAATTTCATGACCTTCTTTAAATTTCCACATTTTGATGTTCTAATTTTGAAACATGTATAGTGAATAACTTTAAAAGGATCATTGACATTGGTTCACAACTCCATTTACCAAAAACAATTTTCTATATTCTCCAGTTTACAGATCCAAAAATTTGGCAAACACAAGAAAACATTTCCACTTTGTATAAATTCTTTTTTTACTGCCTCCAAATCTCTCATTCCTTTTTCATGGTTCTTTATCAACATAGATTATCAAAAATATCTCTGTAATTCCACAACTCATCATAGAAACCCTCTTTGTCAAAAAACACAATCAACCTAAAAATGCTTCAATGTTACCATGAGGGATTTTTACCAACACTATAGTTGTAGACATGTTTCTCAACAACCTTCTTTTCTTTCTTATCTGAATCACCAACCTTTCTGTTATCAATTAGAATCATATTTTTCTTTTCATCCTTATTAGAATAAAAATTATTTGAAACTTTTCAAATTCTAGAAAAAACATTTTCAGACTCCAGGTATTTTGAAGCTTTTGAATTCTTCACTTTTTCAAACATGTCCACACACATAAATTTATGAGCATTCTTCTTCTCAGAAAAAATTCCATACTTCTACTTATACTTTTAAGGTACATTTAGTTGATCCTTCTTAAGATTCCCAATATAATAACTTTCACTAACTTCAGAGATATATTTTTTGATACTTTTACATTACTCTTCACCTTTAGATATTTTTTATTATACAAGTTCCAAATATTCTTATTTTTTATTTCAGGTTTACCTCTAGATTCTCATTACGATTCTTTCTTTACTCAAGATATTTATTTAAATCAAAAATATCTACCAACATATTTTTCATCACTTCTGAAAATAATTATTGAATTTTTTAGGAACATTCATCTTCAAACTTCTTTTTTTGATTTTCAATCCTTCTAATCTTTCTCAAACATTCATTCAGCTCTTATTTAAAATGCATTTCAAGTTGATTTTATTCTTCATAAAACTATTAATTACAAATTCTACATCATTAATATTTTTAATAAAAGTATTTTAACCAATATACTCAATAGATTTTTCAGATTCAGCTTCACTTTCTTCTTCTTTATAACAACTACTTTCACTATGAGAATAACTTTCCTCATTAAATATTGTAATAAATTTTCTTTCTTAAAAATAATTTATAAGCTCCATACTATAATCATCCTTATAAAAAAATATTTTAATATTAGATTTGGAGAACTTCTTATCTTTACTCTTGGAAAATAATTTTTCTTTATCACCCTTTTTCTTCTAAGATCATCATAGTCTTCTTTATTCTTCTTCACTTTCTTATTCATCACTTTATTCTTCATTACCTATTTGAGGAAAATTGGTAATTAAATTCCCAATGGATCTACATCCATAACATTTCTGGGATGTTTCCCTTTATACCTTATTGTACCTCTTTTCACATTTTAGAAAACAAGGATAAAATATCATTATTATTTTTACATACCTCATTTTTGGAATCATAATCTCTGTATTCTTCTTCTTCAAGAATATTATTTGAATTTTTATTCTTGGTATCCATTAAAGACGTTTCTCTATTAATTTTTTATATTTCTTTCATAGCATTATCCCTTCTCGTTTTATAAGTAATGATATTAATATGAAAATCATCTAGAGGCAATGTTTCTAGATCTTTATCTTCCATAAAGAAACATTGGCATCAAACTTGTCTGGGATAATTCTCAAGAACTTTTAAAAAATAGTAGAATATTGTATCTTTTCATCAAGAAATCTAATAGTGATAATAATTTCATTTACCCTGGTAATGAAGTCATCAACAGATTCATTCTCACCCATATTGAGGTTTTCATACTTCAATCTTTATTTTTGTGACTTTTCCATATTCACTTTTGTACTACCTTCAAAAATGTTTTTTAGGTTATCCTAGATTTATTTGGAAGTGGAAACTACTTTTACTCTCTGAAAACTCCTTTTACTATCAGAAACTATCTGTAATAAATTAATGAGAGAAAATCATTCTTATCTCTTCCATTATTTTCAATGTTTTACTTATCAATGTTATTGAGAGGAGCATTATCAATATGAGGGAAACCATCTATAATAGCTCTTGAATAATCATACTTAAGAGACATAAGATATAGAAGAATTATTCCTTTCTAGATATAATAATTCCTATCATTTAATATGGAAATCCACTTACAATTCACACAAATCATGTTATTCATTAGAAAAGAATAAGCTAAGGGAACATCTCCCTCTAATACCAGTTGAAAGTACACAGTCAAGAAAATTGTATTAGTGAGAGGGGGAGGGGTGAATTATTGAAATTTCTTATTTTCTATTTCCTTGAAACAATAGTCGCCTCCTGCTAAAGATTTCATTCCATTATAAAACAAATCCAAACACACATTCAAAGAAAAAAATATTTACAAGGGTCACAATTCAACAACAATTTCTACGTCCTTGGTATGGTTTGGAAATGATCTAATACCACAAAATACACTATAAATCAATCCCTTTGATGGAATACAATGATTAGGCTATACCCTTTCACTCATGAAACACTTTGAAGACAATCTAAAAGTGCATGTTCACCCTCTTAGAACAAATAGGGTAAAATAATATCGGTGTAACAACTCATGTTACATGTGATTCTTTTAAACTTCAATAAATATATTATTTGGAAAATAATTCTTCAATTTATTAGCCAGAAGATGGTAATAACTTAAAGGAATTTGATATATAATTCAAGTCTGGTTTCCAAGTCTGATCTCCTCACTTTGATTCTCCAGATCCAAATTCCCAATCTGATCTACCCACTACCATATTCAAATATTATTTCCCAATACGATATATGTAACTCTTCCAGAATACAACTGAGATAACTCAAAATTCCTTCTTCCACAGCCTAAAATTCCAAATCTAATTATCCTATCTCAAATGATGACCTGCTGAATATGATGATAAGCATAATCTGATAGACAATTGAATATGAGGAACACTGAATATGATGTGCATCTCAATAACATTGTTATATTATCTCTTCTCCTTTCACTTCTCTCTATAGAAACGTATTCAACAATGTTCAATATGAAAAAATCATTTTTCTTCCTATAATGTCGGAGGAATCTCTCTCATCTTTGAATAGTACCTCCATGTCAGACCTCTCAAAAGTACAATGTACTTTTCACCTTTTATATGTGACCCATGAGAGGTTTTGGTGGGAATACCCAAAACATTCTTTCTCACCCAAATTTCCTAAATTTTCATGTTTCCTAGAATTTAGGGTGAATATTGACCTCGTTAACACTTCTCAAATCATCTCGATACTTCTGTAATTTTCTTGAAACATCATCACTTCTTCATAGTTTTTTTTTTCAAATGTCAATCCAAATCCAATTTCTTCATTACGATTCTCTATACCAATTATTAACAAAAATATATCTTTAAATTTTATACTCCCCCATTACATCGCATCTATATATTTTCTTTAGATCTTCTCTTGATTCACATGACTGATAAAAAAGTTAAATCAACCCCTTTTACGATGATCACATTCTTTTTATTTTCTTTCCATTTATTGGTCTCAAAAATTTCTTTCTCTGATTACTATGGCTCTTGAACCACTTGAAGGAACAACACATTTATCACAAACTTTCTTTTCCATTATTAATCCGATGATCCCATTACAATGGATTTTCCAACTTTCATATTTAAATATTATGTCTATGAATACATTGATGATCGTATACTTTAGTGATTTTCTTGAAATTGAATTTATTGTAACTTCCCAATTATCAACCATCCTATTTATTTCATTCTCTTCTTGAATATGATAAGGTTGAATACAATCTTCTAGAACCCTTTTCTATTTTCATCCAAATCGGATCAATATAAATATGAATGGAATCATATGTTTCACTTAATCCGTATTCCATAAATCTTTCATTATAAGTTTCACAACATAATTATGATTTATGAGAACTCCAAGATCATCAAAGCATCATCACATTTGATTTATCATAGTCATACAAAATTTGATTCCACCAATACGATCACTTATTCGATACCATATTTAGAGTGAATCTGATGGCCATTTACTTATAGAAAGATACATTCTCAATACAATCAATCCATTAATTCCAGATTTAGTGTCAATCTGATGAGAATTTTCATCCAACCAGCTTCTCTGAATATGATGGACCTTTTCAAGAATTGTAAGTCCTATTATCTGAATTTTATGGTCAATTCAAATTTTAAAAAATAATAAGTCCAGTGATTTTTTCTTTTCTTCTTATTCTTTAGAACCAACACTAATTTCCAAAAAAACTTATTCCTAATTACGATAGTAAATTTGATTTCTAGCAGATTCTAACATTTTATCAAAAAACGTCCAGATCTGATTCAAAACATTCTTCAATACGTATTTCCATCCATTATCTTTCTCAACATACTTTATTTCATCAATATACTAGTTAATTGAAACCAAATACAACCAAAACACAACTTGGGCCTAACAAAAAGAATAAATATAACTAGTTTTTATTAAAAAAACATTTCTCAGTAATTTTCAATACCAAAGAGTGGGAAATAGAAATATAATATTAAAATTATATGAATAAACATAATAGATTAAACTATTTTTTTAATTAGTACATTCCATATAATTTCCCTTATAAAAATTTAGCAAACACAATATTGAAATGATTTGAGATTGCAACATAAATCTATTACGTCAAGTCTTCTTTGACTACATTTGTGTTCAAAATTCCTGTATAATAAATATAAATTTATTAAAAATTTAAATTAGAACAATATTCATATATATACATATATCATTCACTGATAATTTAAAATTATCCATTTAGTAAAAATTTATCAATAAAATCATTATCTAGGTGAAATTTGTTCTATTTTCCATGCATGTTTGGGTTATATAGAACTGGTCCTTGAACCTTGGTTGTGGTTTAATCAGATAAAGAATTTTATTTTTTAAAATAATAATCATATTTATTTATTATATACTCATTTATAAATATTTGTATAAATCGGTGATGAAAATCACTCTGTGGAGATTGTAGTGAACACATACCCAAGAGTGATACTTTCATTTTCCATTTGATGGAATTGAGATGAAAATTGTTTTTATACAAATTATAATAGAATTCTATTATATATATATATATTACTATATTAATTATAATAGTATGGATAAAAAAAATTTAAATGATGTAGAAGAATAAATAAACATTTAATCAGTCAGGTGAGGCCGTTATATCTTATTTGTGGGACCTCTTTTGGCATACACCTTAAGACTTATTATGATGGTATTAGGGTAAAAAAAGATAACAAGAATGAATTAAAGGATTCTAGGAAGGTTTGGGGTAGGTATTGGCAGATATAAACGGATAAAATTATATGAATATGGGAGGAAAAGGGGTTTCCTTTTATAAGCAAGGGGAGGGACATGCATGGAATTACTTAAAAGATTTAAATAATAAAAAGTTAAATTAATGTGAATTTTGAAAAAAGTGGCCAATAATGAGAAGATAGTATAAGAAAATTCTGAAATATCATCAAAATATATGATTCACACACATTTGTTTTGTTATTTTCATCATTATCTCTTAGTTTAACGACCTGGTAAATGGGTTTTAACCATAAACATGGTAACAAATTTTTTCTATCATTTCTATTTACTATGACCAAAAATTAAATATTCCTCATTAAATAATTTATAAATTATGAATCATAATTTTGAATCTATTTTATATTATTCAATTTCTATAAGTGATATAAATTTATTTTAAAATAACTATGGAAAGTGAAACAAAAAACCATATTTATAGAAAATGAATTTTCATGTATAAAACTAAGCTAACATTACTTCTATACCAAGTAATAACTATTAAATTTATGTAAAAAAAATTTGGAATGTTAAATATGCACATTTCATTAAAATAATTCATTTATTTTTTTAATTTAATTTATCATGATAAATAATATTGTGCACATTAAAGATTTTTTTTCAACAAAAAAACTCTTTAAAATCAAATGATTTTATTACCATTTATCAAAAACTGATAACAAATTTATTCCATTTATAAATGTGTAAATAATAATTTTTCATAATTTAGTTATTTCTATTCATACCAACAAATACAATGGCTTCGAGATATTAATCACATAAATTAATAATATTTTAATTGTATATCGTGGTTTATTTAATCTCGATGTTTCAAGAAATTAAAGACGCAAAATAAATAGATTTTATGAAAAGATAAATATATCATAAAATCATTAGTTTCACATTCTAAACCCTTATAATAATATACACCTCATAATTATACCACTCTGATACAAAAAAATTACAATACTTTGGCCTCTTCATATCCACAGGTTCCCATGTAGCTTCCTAAAATTTATGGTTTCACCACAAAACATTGATGAGATGAGTGATGTTATTGTGAAACACATTCTATCTATATTCTATAACTTCCACTATTTATACCTCATAAGGGTGATCCTAATATAGTAGTAAGACCACTAAGTTCAATTCATATAACATATTATATATAGACTTCCTTAGGGGAGAAACAAGCAAGACATCGTGAACATGAGAGTTATTCAGTGGGAGAAACAAGTGATAATAAAACAACCTAAAAATATTAGTAATTTCAAAGGGATTGATATATCTAGGAACCATCATTCCTTTCTTTCTAAATCCCATAACCTTCTTCTATATATATATTTATATGAATACCTTGTCACCATCACTGAACTCTAGATCTCATTGATGATTCTCACCATAAATTTTCAGTTGACTTTGAGTAATACTGATGTTCTAACGAATATATCTAACCTTATCATTCATTTAATAAATGATATTAGGTTCCAATATATTTAAGTATCTAACTTCATCCCATCATGTTGTAGTTCTATGATACCTGTGATAGAGTGATGCATAAGTATGCATCTAAATTCTTGATTGAAAGCTATGTTTTTAAGAAAAATCAACCAATAAAAGTTGTTGATCTAAAAAAACATTAAAATCTATAGAATATGGTCTCAAAATATCTTCTACGATTTTAGTTCCCCACTTAGAATATATATCTATCTGAAAATGACATAAAATTATGAAGATCAACTCTGTATTCAACTCATGCTGAAGACTTATTGAGAATATCGAGGTGAAACTTAGATCCTGATTAGATATAATAGAATGTGGTGCTCTATGAAACCATACCACTTCCATAATATATATCATTGAATGTTTATCAAGGGTGGGATTTTAATTTCACTACTCAAACCGCTATCTAGGTCCAGGATGGAGGTTCTTCTGACCATATATGACATCCCTAAGATGCCAAATGATGGAAATAAATTTTAAGGCCTTACATAAACATTTTTGGATGATGTCACCATTGTAAAGAAAATAATCTTTCTAGAAAAAAATAAAATTAACCAAACAAAATATATGATTCATGATTATAACCAATAAAACTCAAACATAAAACCAATAAAACAATAATATAAGAGTAGTATTTAAAATTCATAACAAGGTGACTCAAGTAAACTAAAGGATGAATAATGAATCAAAATCGATGTGGCGTATCTCCAACTGCTCCATGATAGAAATTCCAAGCTCAAAAAACAATTATGAGGAAGAATAATCATAATGATCTACTAGAGAAATAATATACTTTCTCCTTTCTTATATATTAGAAAAATAATATCTACATATTCACCAAATTTTATATGTATAGGGTGAGTAATCATACCTAGTATCAAATTCATAAAATCTTTACAACAAACTCCATTAGGAAAATAACACATTATCTCAATGTTTAAAATATAATTTATAAAAATTAGAGAAAAATCAATGTAGTATATCAATGAAAAAATTAATTTAAAATTATAAATATTTTATTCCATTGTCTTACTTGGAATTTCCATTTTCATTCAGAAACACACATTCATGTTTGGTGATAGTTCCATATTCATGGGATTTTAATCACTAATCAACTAAGTATTCACTAGGTGGCCAATCTTCAAGTTCCTCTAATTTGGGACGATTCCCCTTAATCAAGGTGACTTCCAATTAAAATGTTCTCACACCAACCAATTATGGCACATTCTCATCTCCATTCATTCTATATAAATCAATTATTTTAATTAAACATTTATCCGAACATCTTGTATTTTTTAAACCATAACTGTATTTAAACTACTATAAATCAAGGGGGGTTTTAAAATAAAATCAATGAAACTCAAATATTTAAAAATTTTCAAAAAAAGGAGATTCTACATGAAATAAAAAAAATACTTCCATTGAAATTAAATTCAATTGAATTTAAATATCCAAAACATGTAGTTCTTTAATATGTACAATAAAGTGAGAATCCACCTAACTTTTTCGATTAATTCCACCACTCAAAACTGAGAGATAATTCTACCATATCAACAACAATATAAATCATAAAAACTACACAAATGATGGCCACCAAATAGTCCAAGGGAACAACATTATTTTATAGTTCTGAAAACACCTAGTAAAATTGGAATAAAAAGGTTATAGGAGTATGTTTCTGGTAAAAACAATATCTATAAATCTCCTAATAAAATAAAATATGTATCCATAACCCCTGCCCTAGAATTAGTGTGCACACAAGTATATTGAAAATGGATTTCACCATCACCATGGCCTAGTGGTAACCACCATATCATGGTTCCTTCTATCACACATCACCTAGGACTAGAAACATTGGTACCCATCATGACCTGTTGAAAAAAGTTTTCAGTTTTCGGCCCATCATCCCTAAGACCACAACATAATGGGTCCCCTTTGTCTGTATTTCATAAGGAGGATCTTATTGTTTCATTTCACTAACCACACTAAGAATTCTAGTCATCTTGTTCCCCCTATGTTACATAAGAACACACATAGCACAAAACACTCACCACCCTGGTGTGTTTCTACCAGCGATGAACTCAAAAATGGAAAAAACACTCAAACTCTCCAAGAAAATTACTTATTATCCCTAAACCCAAAACCACATACCAATAAATTAAAATAGTAGGTGAAAATTACACATACCTCAAAAGAAGGGTGTTTTATTCTCTTCACCATTATGCTTTTTGTCCTTGGAAGGATAGATATTATTGGTGTTTAGAAAAGTTTATCCCATTTTTCCTACACCACTTTCTCATTAGCTAAATATTCCTCATCTTTTACACTATTTTCCATATCAAAAGAACCAATAGAATATGTTTTCCACAAAATAGTTTATCTTATCTGTACATGATTTGAATTAATGCCTTAACAAATATAGCATTTGTTTCAAGATCAATATAACCCCATTGAAGTACATGAATTGGATCAGTTTGGTATTTGTATAGTTTAGAAAAATTGAAAACATTATGAACCATACTGAACTATGGTAGTAAATCTAACTAATAGGAAATATTTTTAGTTTATTCATATATCTCATAAGGTCTAACATACCAAGGAGACATATTCCCTTACATATCCAATTAATAATGTCCCATACTTAGGGAGACTATTATAAACACATGATATCCCACAACAAATGACCAAGGTTGATGACAATTATCAACTTATTATTTTCTAGTATTTTTTATGAATGCATTAATTTTTTTATCACATAAATTTTCTCTATGATCTCCTATACAAGGTTAGGTCTCACTAGAAAATATTCTATGGATTCTAACCAATAATGCATAGAATGAAAATGATTGGAATACAAATCCATAAACATGTCATTATTTATTGGGACCTAATAACTATTATTATAATAAAACTCAACTAAAGAAAAATAACCATCCCATTATCTAGTGGAATCCACTACACAAGTGGGGAGCATATCTTCTGATTTTTAGATTATTCTTTTGTATTTGCATCTTTTGAGGATGATTATCCATTGTGATGGTCAAATATATACCCAATTTTTACTAAAGTGATGTCCGAATTCAAGAAGAGAAATGATAATATTAGTAAAAGATGATTGAAAATAGAATTATATGCATCTTTACAACCTCCCCAATTTAGCATTTTTCTAGACCTTACACTTTATTAGATTCACTATTAGGGATGAAGTGAGAAAAATTTATGATTTGGTCCACAATAACCCATGTCGAATCATGTTTATGAACCATTCATGGTATAATTTTTAGAAAATACATAGTGATATACTCAAATTTCTAGATTGGGATCGGTAATTAGTATAATATTATAGCTAGTTACAAATCCTTATCATTGACCAATCAAAAAGTTATTAATTTTAAAACAAAATAAACCACATTTAATTTCATACTTGACAAAAAAATGTGTCCATAGATCCATGAACATCATTTTGATTCATAGGTGGACATTACATTTTGAATAGTGATACATATAAAGGAGTTATTATAGAATAGATAAGGGAAAACCCATATGATCTGGAAAAAAATGGAGTTCCCATATTGTTTCTAGCCATTAATGCTTTCATCATCATTATGTTTTGATGTAATGGTAAGGAAACTATAATCTAGTCATTGAGAAGTGTTGACTTTTTTAGTTAAGTTCTAAATAACAGTCACCAGATAGAAAATTTTAACATCATTATTATTAGTGAAATACATATGAATATATATAATCATTCTCCATCAGTTTACACTAATCACGAGATTCATTATATAATTGATTATACAACTTTTGAATTAAAGAATCTAGCGAGGAATTTCGATTTCCATGTTTTTAAACTATGTAAATTTTGATCATTTGAAGATATTGAATCCAACAACATAGTCTTAGATGAAAATATCTCTATCAAAATATCTGTTTTAAACATCAAAGTTCTATGAACATAGTGAATTTATCACTAGAGATATAATGATTCCATGTTTTTTAAGAATGAACCATCATAGAAAATTATATTTCAAGGGTCAGATACTTATTTTATTGATTTCATTAATTTCATTATATATAAGCTACCACATAATCTCCTTATATGATAAAAAAATTGATTCTAGATACAGATTCAACATAATAAAACACATATCCTTTCATAGGTTCATTAAAGACTGAAATTAGTGTGTTTGTGAGACATAATTTAATATCGAAAAAAAATTATTGGAAATCCTCACTCAAACGGAATGGATTTCCTATTCTTCTGATAACTGTCAAGGAAGATGTGAGGTGTGAAAATTACTAAATGAAGAGAATATAACAACCTACTTAACCTAGAAATCTTTATTTATCAAAGACAATTTTCATTAGTTTCCAACATACAAAATCTTCTATACTTGTTTGGTTTTATGATTCACGACTCTCAAAATTAAAATAGATTATGAAATGAACATCATGTATTCCAAAAATGACATTTAGATAATTTTTCATCAAACTAGTGATCTCGTAAACTGTTTTATATAATTTATAAATGATCTTTATGTTATTTCTAGTATTTAAACTAAAAAAGTATTTTATAAAAAAAAATATAAATTAAGGATTATATGTACCACTAAAATACATGATACATCAATGTTATTAAAACCATAGGTTAATTTTTAATAAAAATGGCATAAAACCCTACTCATAGTTATTATAACAACTCCTAAAATCACTATTTGGAATATCTTCTTTTTTAATATAGAGTTGGTGATGCCCTGAGTTTAGATAAAATATAAAGAACCATTTATCTACCATCAATTCATAAAAAAATTCATCAATTAAAATAATAGGAAATATATTCTTTATCGTAACATGATTCAGTTTATGATAATCAATATTGAATCATAACAAACCATATACCTTAAAAAAATGAAGCCCAAGGTGATGTGATGAGTCTTATGAACAATTTACTTTCTAATTATTCAAATAATATCATCAACTCAGTTAATTTCATTGGATTCACTTTATATCATGGAAATGAAATAGGATTTTTTCCTAGAAGGATATAAATCAAAAACAATTACTTCCCCACCAGGTAGAAACTGAATAAATCCTTAGGAACCAAATTGGGATAACAATCCAAAGTGTTAATAATATTCTTCATCTAAAATGTGTCATTATTCACCAAAATTACCACTACCAATTATTATAAAATTATTCTAACCATTGGTGATAAATATTGTACTTTTCTACCTTTCATATCTAAATATCCATTATAAAGATACATTGTACCCTTAAGAGTTGTAAACATGGCACGTTATGTTTATCAATATATAGGGAACATGAAAGAAACTGACCAATCCATTTCTATTTTAAATTAAATAAATCCATTTCCAAAATAATTAATTACATCCATTCTAATATGACAAGATGCACATTTAAATCCCATATATTCATGTTTCCCTAGAGGTGTTTGGATTCTCATCACATGTGGAATCATCTTGATATAAAACCCCATTTTTAGTGACATGTGAACACAAAAATGATTGATATAATGAAATATTAAACAGAACATACATAAGTTTTGAGTTGATAAGAATGGTACCTCGTATAGTATAATGGAATAATTAGTATTCGATGATAATATAATCAGAAACATATAGCTACTTACTCACTCTCCTTTGTTCTATAGTTTCCTACTACTGATACATAAGATGAGGATTTAGGGTGTTCCTTGAATCTCCCTAATTCACATATTTCTAAGGAAAAGAACTATTGTAACATCATTTTCCAAATGAAGCATAATATGTATGTGACACAAGAGTTTTATTTCCAAAAATTTAATTTATATCATTACAACATAAATGCTGATGATATCCATTAAGATTATTGTTGGAACATGATTTGGGTGTTTTTTTAAAATCTCACTTCTTATTCTCTAACAAACATCATTAGAAATACCAAGACTTGGTAATGGGTATTTGAGGAATTTTAACTGATCCAGTGGCTTGATTATATAATACTCCATGACATTGTAGTTATGTGTACCTCTTCCACTTTCTTCCATCATTAGTGTTCCCAGAAATTTTCATGTAGACAAATGTCACCATCAGATCAGATGGGGTTCCTCGGAAATCAACGATCAAATTCATTCTATGAAGCTGCACTTTTATATTTTCAGGTTCTAAATCCCCCTCAAAGTATTTTTGGATTATTTTTCTAAAATTATACCAAATGATCCAATTATAATGGTTCATTATTTAGAATCTCTATATCAATTGAATGAAAATATTGAATAGTGGTTTTATCAAGATTTTGGTTCACATGTGTCTTGAGTGAAACCATGTTTTCTAGGGCTTCATATTATTGGTTTCTATTTCATCTAACCAATTCCATTTCACTACATACATAGAAAATACCACATAGTAATAACGTTCAAGTTGGATGAATGATTAAAATATTTCATATCATTAAAAATAATAATAAGTAAGATCAATTTAAAAAATAATTAAACATAAGTTGACAAATGAAATTCTATTTGAAAGTATCATCACTAATGTATGATATGATACACTAATCGGTTAAACCAATGACGATGATATAAAAACACACCTAGATGTGTCTTGGAAAACCTCTTTGTACCTAGACCACTATAGTAACATGAATTACAACATAAATAGGTTATCTATGACTTTATTACAGTATAAATTTCATGTTTCTACATTCCAGTCTCCTAGATACCATTCCAACATGATGGGCCAACCAAGACTGATAAATTTTTTTTCCTCACTGAACAAATTTGTTTGGGATATGTCGGAGTTGATATGGATCGTAAATGACTACCTTAAGACACCAAAGGCTAGATATAAATTCCATGGGATTACCTAAACATTGGTGGATTATTTTCACATTGTAACGACTAGAATCTATTAGGAAAAAATTCAAACAACTAAAACAATTATATGTTCCATGAGTGTAAAAAGAAATAAAATATAAAACTGATAAAACAAAAAATACTATAGTAGCTATGAAAATGTATAACCAGAATATTAGATAAAACAAAAGGATGACCTAACACAACAACGCCGATATGGCATCACTCTAAACACTACATGAGGGAAACTCTAAAATTCTAACACCATTGTATGGAAGTATCATCATAAGGCTCCATTAGATAAATAAGAGACCTCCTCATTCATGAATACATAAAAATATAATCATCATATACACCAAGGTGCATACTAAAGGGGTGTGTTGTCATACTCAGTAGGAAATCCATGAAAGGTTTCCAACACACTCCACAAGATCGGATCATGTTAGCCCATAATTTAAAAAATAATTTAATCAAAATAGAGGAACATCAAAGAATTTTATCAATCAAAAAAATTAATCAAAATTATAAATTTTATATCCATTTATAATACTTAGAATATCCATTTGACATTCACACGCATGCATGCATGCATGCTAGGTTATAGTTCGAAACTCATTATTGATTACTCAATGATCCATCAAGAAATAATTAGGTGGCCAATCTTTAGGAGCCTCTAGTATGGAACCATGCCCATTATTAAAGGTCACATATAATGAAAATAATCACAACACAACTATATATTCCAAGTTCCAATATCCATTCATTATAAAGGAACTAAATTTTTCCACTAAAATTTTAATAAAACATATAACTTTCATTAATGAAAAAACCATAATTTTCAGAATATGAACCCAAATCTCTTCACAATAAACCATTAAAATTCCAATATGTCAAAATTATCAAAAAAACGAGGTTTTCATATGATATCATCACATGATTCCTTTTAAATTCCAAGTAATTGAACTTAAATAACATTTAATTCTAGTTAAAGAATAAATGGATTAGATAGAGAATTCACCTACCTCATATGATCCATTTCACAGCTCATAACCAATAGATAATTATAAAAAAATCACCAAATTATGCATACCAAGATTTCCAAATATTATTAGTACCAATTCAACCAAGGGATCACAAAATATATCCATATCTAGAAACCTATTAAATGAGGAATGTGAAGGTTATAAATGGTGATTTACAGTCAAACCCAAATTAAAAACACACCCAAGAAGATCGTATGTCAATCCATAACTCCTCCCCCAAAAGCAACATGTGAAATAGAATATTGAAAATGGGTTTCATGGTCTCCATGACCTATTGGTGGGGAGGAAAATGGTGATGTTCTCTCTTGGCGTCTCTCCCGATCTCTAGGGTTTCCCCTTCGCTTGTTCTCCGCATTGCTTCCCCCTTCCCTCACTAGGCGTTTCCCGGCTCGCGTTTCTCCCACCCCAGCGTTGTTTTTTTGCTGTGGTTCTTCCAAGTTCAGTCATCCTATTTCAGTTCTAGTTCAGCAGCAAGTTCTTTTAAGGAAGTTGTCGCCCAGGTATGTTTTAGGAGTCGTCCCGGCTGGTCCTATAAGATCTGGGTAGCGGTCCTCCCATCCCAAAGTGGCATTGGCCTATCTATCAAGTATCAACGGATCCAGATGCTTCGTTGTGTTCGCTCTCTGGCGATGGAATTAGGTTTTGTTTCATTCGGGGTTCGATTCATTTTAATGTATCTGGGGGTTCTCTTTCCATCACCGCTCTCACAGTGGTGTTGACGATGCATAATGGTGGAGTGGGGTTCAGTGAGCGAGGCCGATACGGGGATTCATCTTTTCGTTACTGATGGATGTGGAGTCTAGTGATTTGGGGTTTCTTCTTTTGGTGTTTTTCTATTTTAGTGAAGGCTTGGAGGCACAAGAGAAGCAACATGACCATCCAACATAACCTATTATAAATACGTCTACCTTTTTGGTCTCCTAATTCCTTGAACCATAGAGCAGTGATGCCTCTTTTTCAAGGATTCGTAGCAGGAATTACAGGGTTCCATGACCCTGACCATGATCTATATAATATCTATTTTGGTCACTCAATGTTGAAATAGAACACACACACAACACAACATGACCACCACCATGGCATGTTGATGCATGTAGTGAACCCAAAAATGACCAACAAGTCCCAAAATCTCTGAGAAACACACCGAATGTCCTTAAATCCAAAAAAAACATAAAATGTCATTAAAACACTTAGAGAAAATAAAAAATACCTAAAATTTTGGGTGTTATCGACATATTCTTGGATTGTAATGAAATATTATGACTTCGTAAGGTTATCTACAACAACCCTAATAAAATTATGGTATTTGGATGTTTTGGGGTGTCTGATGATGAAATTCATAGCGACATTACTCATTTCAATTATGGAATGGTAAATTTAAGTATCAACCCCTTAGAATTTTTTGTATCTTACCCATAACTTTCTTATATACCAAGCTTCAAGATACAAACTTTAAGGCCATGGCCTTAAAAATTAATTTATCATGAAATAAGTCAATAATTTGAAGTACATTCACATGAAGGATCTTTTCAAGTTTAGAGTTTTATAGAATTATGTCATAAATCACACATAACAAAACAATAGAAATACAATGTGGACACTTACAACATTATCCATTTCTTCTATAAAACAAAAAAAAATGAAATGTGATTTCTTTTCATTTTAATCATAACTTTTTTTATCCCATCCTTAACTCTATTCTTCTTTAAATCCTGTGAAAAACATTTCAAAATATGGAATGAGCATAAAACAACTCAGTAAGGGATATATAAAGAAGGAAAACTATTAGTCCTGTGAAAACATGTAAACCATGAATACTTATACTTTTCATCTTTAAGTAGTAAATACACTTCATCTATAGCGACCCGACCTTTTCTTACATTACTATTACATCATTTCAATGATAAACAACATAATAGTATTACACATGGAGGATCCAGAGGTTTAGTGTCTTGGTCAAACTAGGACCACACATAACAAATACAACATCAAGCATAAACATTCATTTAATTTATTCTTCTATAGCTTCTGATTAGCACTTTTCCTCTCCTTAGTACATGTAGACACCTGAGGATATACACCAAAAGGGGTGAGCTAAAATCCCAGTAAGAGGATAGATAAGAACAATACATCATGGGTTGAGCATAATCATAACATATTCAAAAGATCATGAACATGAGAGGAGCATAAATAAAAGACTTGAAATGTGGCAATACATAAAAATGAAACATCATGTCTTAGTGGTTATCTACCACTCATACTTGTGAACCAAGCTAGCATCTTGTTCACAAATCATTTCACATTTACTCATGAGATTAATCACTTTACCCAATGCATTGGAGCACTGTATAATTCTGGGTGCACCCGTCACATTTAAACATTCATATTGCGCTATATAATTCTGGGTGCACCCGTCACATCATAACATTATCATTATCATGATTGCCACATAGAACACATATCAAACATGTACATAAATAACCCATGTAAAGGAATGGGTTTCATCTCATAATAACACATTCATAATCTTTGAGTTCCCAAAAGAAAGAGGGAACAACATACTTGATACAAGAACCATCAACCTTGAATGAGAGGTAAAAGGTGAGTTCTTGAAAGAAGAGTTCTTTTGGAAAACATTTTGATGGACATAAAAACCAGTGACATACATGTATATCCCAAAAAAAATTCAATGATGAACAAATGATATTTGAGGAGTAACCATATTAAAAATGGAGTTAAAGAGGGGGAACCCGAAGGAAGAAAATTGGGTTCGAGATTTCCTCTTACCTTGTACCTGAATGCTTCCTTCTCTTTAATGTCCTGTATAATGACATTATATTCATTAATTAGAAATCCAGAACCATTTTTACATTAATAGGGTTCATTCTAGTTTCATTATGTCATATTATTTTCCTTTGGATGACTTATAGAGTTTAACAAAATTGTTCAGCGATGTTTGTTTTTATGGTTTTTCTTGGGTAGTTCACTTGTATTCTTAAATTGATGTTTGGGTAGAACATGGGTAAACATCCAGAATTGATATTACATGTTATTAATGATATTAAAGTATCCTTAATAATTTTATAATGAATTATATTAGATCCATGTGAACGAATCATTAGAAAAGAATTTAATGATGGTTATTTGGGTTAACTTGAGCGGTTTTTGGATCACAACGAACTTGTTTTAACTTTTAACTTAGTAATTTGGCCATAGGTTATTTACAGAACTTAAAATAGAACATAATACATATAACATATTCTGTTTCAACCATAAAAATGGTTTCATGACCAGATCTGAAGGTAGAAATGGAAGAAGAGAGCATGTTGTTTTTGAAGGTGATAAATTATCACCACATGAACAACGTTCTCTTTAATAAAATAAAAGGAAGAGGGAAAGGGTGTGGGGTGATATTAGAATCATAAAAACTTACAGTATATGTATAATACTGGAGTTACAAAAAAAAAATTGATGAATATAGGTGGGGAGATATCAAGAAAGGAACTTGAACTTGAAAAGAAATTAAAGGAGAAGAGGGGGAAAATTACATTTAGAATCATCCTCTTGAGAACCTCCTTAAAGAAGCTAGGCTTGGTCTTTTGATGAGACCAGTAGCTTTTGGACGTGGGGGAGGGGCTAGGGAAGATTTTTGGGTAGAGTTTAGAGGAGGCTTGGAGCTTGAGAGGTGTGAGGAAAAGAGGGAGTGAAAGGTGGCTTTTATAGTGGAGGGGAGAGGGGTTTCCTTAATATAAAATTCATTAGTTTATTATTTTCCCCTAAGACAAGGAATAGTGAGTCTTGGATGACCAGGAATAGTAAAAAAGGCATGTGAGTTTGGGATTTGGGTTCTTACATCACTTGTGATGTCAGGAATAGTGGGTTTTAATTAAAATGTATTTATATGGTAAATTAATGTATTCTACTATTCACCAAAAATTCAAGTATCTCAGAAAAATCCAAAAACTTTACCCCAACCATTTTTCGACGTGTAGTATCCAAAAATGAAGTCCATTTTTGAAAAATAATTTTCTAAATATTATTAATTTAATATTTAAATAAAATCACAATTTACTTAAAAAACAGTTTTTGAGATTAAAATTGATTTTATTGTTCTTTCAAAAATTACGTAGGGTCTTATAAAATTATCTAAAAACTATTAGACATTGATTAAATAATTTATGAGTACATTTTAGGGAAATAAATATTCTTTTAAATTAATTAATTAATTATAATTAATTATTTATGACTTATAAAATACCAAAAACGTTTACTAAGGTCAAATTGTCACTTTCTAAGATGTCTTAATTTTATTTTATTATTCATAGGTAATGTTACTATTATTTACTATTCATAAGGGTCATATTACTATTCATAAGGGTAGGTTACTATTCATAAGGGTAGGTTACTATTCACCAAAAATTATTTTTTGTTTCATTAGACTCCAAAAAACATCTTGAACACAACCGTGAATGTCGGATTTTCACAATTCCAAACATAGAAGTGAAAAACTTATGTTTAAAGGTCACTTATCACTTAGTAGTTCATTATTTTGTGTTTTCATGTTATTTTATGACATTAATATAAGAAGGTAATTTTCTATTGAAAAAAAACTTTGGGTCGTTACATTCTTCCCCCCTTAGGAAATTTCGCCCCTGAAATTTCACTTTACACAAACAGGTGAGGGTACTTCTCCTTCATTACCACTCCTGGTTCCCACCATTTTCTAAAATAGAAAAGGTTAGAACAAAACATAAGTAAACAAGTCATGAATAACTTATTAATTTAAACAATTATACCAAAAACATAACATATGGGATCCCTAGGTAAATATTCTTGTGTGCATATTTTTACTTAGTCTCATACTAGAGGTTTTCTCTAGGGTTCACTAATCATAATTCCCAAATTAACTAAACCTTTCTTCTGATACCAACTATAACGACCTAGCCTTTTCTTACATTACTATTACATCATTTCAATGATAAACAACATAATAGTATTACACATGGAGGATCCAGAGGTTTACTGTCTTGGGCAAACTAGGACCAGACATAACAAATACAACATCAAGCATAAACATTCATTTAATTTCTTCTTCTATAGTTTCTTATTAGCACTTTTCCTCTCCTTAGTACATGTAGCCACCTGAGGATATACACCAAAAGGGGTGAGCTAGAATCCCAGTAAGAGGATAGATAAGAACAATACATCATGGGGTGAGCATAATCATAACATAGGCAAAAGATCATGAACATGAGAGGAGCATAAATAAAAGACTTCAAATGTGGCAATGCATAAAAATGAAACATCATGTCTTAGTGGTTATCTACCACTCATACTTGTGAACCAAGCTAGCATCTTGTTCACACATAATTTCACATTTACTCATGAGATTCATCACTTTACCCAATGCATTGGAGCGCTATATAATTCCGGGCGCACCCGTCACATCATAACATTATCATTATCTTGATTTCCACATAGAACACATATCAAACATGTACATAAATAACCCATGGAAAGGAATGGGTTTCATCTCATAATAACACATTCATAATCTTTGGGTTCCCAAAAGAAAGAGGGAACAACATACTTGATACAAGAACCATCAACCTTGAATGAGAGGTAAAAGGTGAGTTCTTGAAAGAATAGTTATTTTGGAAAACATTTTGATGGACATAAAAACCAGTGACATACATGTATATCCTAGAAAAGAAAATTCAATGATGAACAAATGATCTTTGAGGAGTAACCATATCAAAAATGGAGTGAAAGAGGGAGAACCCGAAGGAAGAAAATTGGGTTCGAGATTTCCCCTTACCTTGTACCTGAATGCTTCCTTCTCTTTAATGTCCTGTATAATGACATTATATTCATTAATTAGAAATCCAGAACCATGTGTACATTAATAGGGTTCATTTTAGTTTCATTATGTCATATTATTTTCCTTTGGATGACTTATAGAGTTTAAAAACATTGTTCGGGGATGTTTGTTTTTATGGTTTTTCTTAGGTAGTTCACTTGTATTCTTAAATTGATGTTTGGGTAGAACATGGGTAAACATCCAGAACTGATATTACATGTTATTAATGATATTACAGTATCAATAATAAATTTATAATGAATTATATTAGATCCATGTGAACGAATCATTAGATAAGAATTTAATGATGGTTATTTGGGTTAACTTGAGCGGTTTTTGGATCACAACGAACTTGTTTTAACTTTTAACTTAGTAATTTGTCCATAGGTTATTTACAGAACTTAAAATAGAACATAATACATATAACATATTATGGTTCAACCATAAAAATGGTTTCATGACCAGATCTGAAGGTAGAAATGGAATAAGAGAGCATGTTGTTTTTGAAGGTGATAAATTATCACCACATGAACAACGTTCTCTTTAATAAAATAAAAGGAAGAGGGAAAGGGTGTGGGGTGATATTAGAATCATAAAAATTACAGTATATGTATAATACTAGAGTTACAAAACAATTTGGATGAATATAGGTGAGGAGAGATCAAGAAAGGAACTTGAACTTGAAAGGAAATTAAAGGAGAAGAGGGGGAAAATTACCTTTAGAATCTTCCTCTTGAGAACCTCCTTAAGGAAGCTAGGTTTGGTCTTTTGATGAGACCAGCAGCTTTTGGACGTGGAGGAGGGGCTAGGGAAGATGTTTGGGCAGAGTTTAGAGGAGGCTTTGAGCTTGAGAGGTGTGAGGAAAAGAGGGAGTGAAAGGTGGCTTTTATAGTGGAGGGGAGAGGGGTTTCCTTAATATAAAATTCATTAGTTTATTATTTTCTCCTAAGACAAGGAATAGTGAGTATTGGATGACCAACAATAGTAAAAAAGGCATGTGAGTTCGGGATTTGGGTGCTTACATCACTTGTGATGTCAGGAATAGTGGGTTTTAATTAAAATGTATTTATATGGTAAATTAATGTATTCTACTATTCACCAAAAATTCAAGTATCTCAGAAAAATCCCAAAACTTTACCCCAACCATTTTTCGACGTGTAGAATCCAAAAATGAAGTCCATTTTTGGAAAATAATTTTATAAATATTATTAATTTAATATTTTAATAAAATCACAATTTACTTAAAAAACAGTTTTTGAGATTAAAACTGATTTTATTGTTCTTTCAAAAATTACGTAGGGTCTTATAAAATTATCTAAAAACTATTAGACATTGATTCAATAATTTATGAATACATTTTAGGGAAATAAATATTCTTTTAAATTAATTAATTAATTATTTATGACTTATAAAATAACAAAAACGTTTACTAAGGTCAAATTGTCACTTTCTAAGATATCTAAATTTTATTTTATTATTCATAGGTAATGCTACTATTATTTACAATTCATAAGGGTCGTATTACTATTCATAAGGGTAGGTTACTATTCATAAGGGTAGGTTACTATTCACCAAAAATTATTTTTTGTTTCATTAGACTCCAAAAATCATCTTGAACACATCCGTGAATGTCGGATTTTCAAAATTCCAAACATAGAAGTGACAAACTTATGTTTAAAGGTCACTTATCCCTTAGTAGTTCATTATTTTGTGTTTTCATGTTATTTTATGACATAAATATAAGAAGGTAATTTTCCATTGAAAAAAAACTTTGGGTCGTTACATCATCGAATATGATGTGACCTTATTTTTACATAGTTTTGCCACATTTTTTATTTAATTTTTAATGTTGTAATTATTTATCTTTTCACTTTTTACAAAATAAATGTACTTTTATATTTTTATAATGAAATTTATTAATTAATCAACTTTTATAATAGATTATGTATTTTTAGTCTTCAAAATAATTAATTTAATCTAAATAACTTATCTAATATAATTATTTCTTAATTAGTTATGTTAATCTACTCACATTTTAATTATTTGTTATTTATAATAAATAATCATTTAATCGTCTTATTTGTGTATTAATTAATTTAGTTTTTAATTTAGTTCTATATGTTTAAAATTAGATTGAGTAAAACAACATAACTTTATTAATTTAATTATTCTGTCAATTAATATAAGTTAACAATTTAAGTCTAATATGATAAAATAATGTGTTATAAAATTTAAGTATTATTTTAGCTATTTAATTAATGAATTTAGAGTTTCTAAAACATTAATGTTTTAATTTATTATTTCCAGATCAAATTTTTAGTCAGTTGGATGTCAGTGACTCATTTTGTATTTTTCTATTTTTTTAAGCATGCCTTTTTCTCTTCTATCAGTGAGTCATTTTATCTTTACTTTATTTCAAACCCTTTAATGATTTGTTTGCTTAATTATTTAAACTTTATTTTATCAATTTTAATTTCCAGTTTAATTACATTAATTAATTTAAGCCTTTTAAATTTATTATTTTATTTCAATAAAAAAAAGTTTGAAACTGAGACCTCAATTTATTATTTAAAGGAAAGACCTAACACTGGGTAGAGGGGACCCATTACATAGGGGTCTCCCTCAACTCGCCAACAACACAATCCCTGCTTCAAATATTCACACGGTATGATTCAATAACAGAACAACAATTTATTTCATCCGAGGGAAAAAAGAAAGAAATCTTAACCGAGGTCGACTGGTTGTATTAGAATATTTCCTGAGCTTGTAATTTAAAGCCCGAGGCACCGATCAGTGAATATGATCCATGTTCTAGGTGTGCTCGACGCCTCTCAAACCACTGGTGCTGAATCTTTGAACTCTAGTTGGTTGAATTGAAAATACTCAGCTCCGAGTTTGTTGCAATTGGATGAAGATGCTGAAGGGAGACCAACCTTCGTTCTTCCTTGGGGAGTTTGACCCAAACTGTCTGAGATCTGGAGAGCGCGGAGCTGTAGAATCCAAACTGAGCCGTGATGCCAGAGATCCCTATTGAAATTGAGGTCACTGCCGGGAGTAGAGAATATGAACCAAAGCCGCATCCAGAGCAACGAACCCGGTCTGCGCCGCTGCGTAGAGCCGAACCTGAACTGAGGTCGCCGCCGTGCCGAGAAGCGGTGCCGCTGGGGGAGACCGCCGCAGCAGCGGATGGTTCCAGAAGTCTCCCGAAACCCCCAGCTGTGCGCGGAAATTTGGGGGTGGAGGAGAAGACATTAATTAAAAAAATATAATATAATAATAATAGTATAACTAAACAAAAATATTAAAAAAAATTTATAAATAAAATTAAAATAACAAAAATAAATTAAATTTAAGATAGATACATTAATAGTACTAATATTTATAAACTTTTAGTTAAAATAAACATTAATAATATTATTAAATAAAAGAAATAAATAACTTAATAAAATAGTAACATTAAAATTAATAATAATTAAAATAATTATTAAATTAAAATAACTTTTCAATCATAATTGTTAATAATGATTTATTAAATTAAATATCTAAATGATATTTAAATGTTTAATTATTTATTATAACATAACTTTTTAAATAATGAAATAATTACTATTTTAATAACAAAATGAATTAATTAATAAAATAAAGTAAACAAATAAATAATAATTTAATTTTAAAATATAATAAATTTATATAACTAATTTCTAATAATGTTTATTAATAGAATTATCATATTTTAATCTTAGTTATTTAATCTAATTATAAATTAAATAACTTAATTAAATAATAAAATTTTATCATCCTAAAATAATATTATAAGGTAATTAAAATTATAACTTTAATAATTAATTTAAGTTCAAAATTAAATAAATATAATCATCAACTAAGTTATTTGTTAATTAATAACATTTAATCTGTTAATAAGTAGTGTAACTATAATATACTAATAATATTTATTTAATTATTTCTTCGTTTTTCTAACTGTTTTGTCTTGTACTACGTTGAGCATGTTCATATAGGTAACATAAACCCGTCCAAATTCATCCAACTAACTATCGCGAAGTTTGTTATGTGGGGTAAGGTAGAATAAAATTCCGTTTAGTAAAAAGTGCATGTGTGCGGAGGCATTGTGAAATTCAAAACTATGTCGGTGGAAGAAATTGGTGACTTTGCAACAGATGACTACGGGTTTAAAAACAGAGCATAAGCACGAAAAAAAGGGGATTCGACGATTAAGGATTTGACATCTTTACACACATCGGAGCGAAGCAGATCCTTCGAGGGGTAGATCCTGTAGAGCCATTTCCTGGAGATCCAAGGAGGAGAGGAGGGAGCACCATAGTTCAAAGGGGAGTTCTCACTTTCCTCTGTATTTTCTCAATCTCTGTTCTTATAACCAAATAAATTTCTATTTAGAATATTATCATGAAAGTGAACTAAATAATTGAGTTCGGGGAAATTTCTAGATTTACTGGTTATTTCTTTTCTTCCTTATCACTTTTCATATTAATGCATCCAGAATTGATCGGTGCGATCAATTCTGAATTCATATATTTGCTTCGTACCACTTGATTTGAATTTCCAATTCTTTGATAGTTCGGTGTGAATGACCGTGGGTGAATTTTCTAAAATTTTCAATTCATTAAACTTCAGAACTTATAGTGAGTTTGTTCTGTTGTCATTTTAGAATTTTAATCTGGCAGTTGAACTAATTTGGAGTGGCGAACTCCAAGATTGGTCAACTTGAGTGACTTATCTCTAGGCGAGGGAAATTAGTTAGTCTTTCTGAGTGGTATCGCTTGCAATCAGTTCTGTGAAAAGGTAATTTTTTAAACCAGTAGTATAGAGTTTTCCCTGAGCGTTTCATTCTGGTTGTCCATTTATCATCATTCTATATCACTATTTCTTACTGTTTTCAAGATGATTCATGTTTCTTTATAGTTTAGAACAAAAATACAAAAAAATGTGATGTTACATTGCAGTTTTAGAAGAGTTATAAATATAAAAAATTATAATATTTACCCACTGCTGACAACAATGGGGTCCTTTTTTGAAAAGATTTAGAAGAATATTGGTCACAATTCCTTCCCTTTGGGTTCGACCCTACTTGCCATTGGACAATAGTTTGTATGAAAACATAAATTTTAAATTTTGATCGGCTTCAACGATGGTCATGTAACGTTTTTTGTGTCGTTTCCAGCGAAGATCACCAATGAACACTTTTTCATAATTTTTTTTAAAAAAAAAATCACATACAAATAAAAATTCAAAAAAAAAGAAAAAAATTAAAAACTATAAAAAAAACCTATTTTTATTCGTTGCTTCATTTTCCCACTATTTTTTGTTTGTTTGTTACCACTACTTATTGATGTTGTTTATTACTTTTTCCACTTGTTGTTCATTTCTATTTGTGGTAGTTTCTCTCTGATATCACACTTTACATGAGCACAAGAGAATTCACTGTTACATTAGAGACATTGAACTCTGAACTAGACAAACATTTAGCTTCTCCTAAAAAGAATATTGCAATGGATAATCAAGATAATTTAGCTGATAATCAAAACATGCATGTGCCACATCCCATAGTTCGAACCCCCTAGTACCTAGACTTATAGAGTTTCAAATTCCAATTATGTGAAGAAACCCATATTGTATTAGGTTATCCCCTAGGTCTAGGAACTATGAAATTAAGCAATCTCACCACTCTCAACTTTCTTCATTCAATGGTCTTTCAGGAGAGGATTCACTTGAGTTTATTAGATAGTTTTATAATTCTATACAACAATTACCTCTATAAGAACTTTGTCAGGAGGAGTTAAGATTGAGAATGTTCCCATTTTTTCTAAAAGGGAAGGCTAGGACTTGGTTTCAAAGCTTAGATAAGGAACTTTTTGAGACCTCAGAAGAGGTGTTCAATGCCTTTATATCAAAATTCTATCCTAGGAACACCACCTATGAGATTAGGCACAAAATTACTGTGGTTTTCTAGGATGAGGGAGAGTTATTTCCCAAGGCATGGGATAGATTTATAATTCTCATTAGGAAAAGTCCCAATCACCAGTTTTCTGCCCATCTACTCATGGAGACCTTTCACAATGTTCTCACCTCTTACAACTAGAATTTAGTTTACCAATTCTATGGGGTGACTTTTCTAGCTCCACTGTTGATGAGCTAAAACATGTGTATGGAAAACATGATAAAAAATATCATCATAATTCCTCTAGGAAGAGGTTCTTCCGCAGGGGTGAAGTCAACCCATAGGCTATTGTTGTTAATGATAGGGTCCCAAGGGAGTAATTTAGTCATTTTGGGATGTTCGGACACACTCATACATGTTGTCCCAATTATGACCTCCCTATTCAGTTTGATGAGAGTGCCCAATTTGTGGATTTTAGAGCTAGAAACCAAGGCTAAATGATCAATTCTCATATCAGTTCAACTGTGGAAATAAAAATTACCCAAATCTATTAGGGAAATATCAAGGGGTGAAAAAATAATCTGCTTCCTAGAACCTCAACCCACATCCCAAACAGACTTTCCAAAATGAATATGGGGCTGAATCTTCTAAATCTCAAGGGGAGCTAAAAGGGTTGTTACAACAAGTTTTGGGAGAGATAAATTAATTAAGTAAGGATACAAATGATAAGATTCACAATTTAGAACATCAAATAGGTCAAATGGATAGGGATCAAGGTGGTAAGGAAAAGGGAAATCTGACCAGCACTTTAATTCTTAATCCAATAGATAATATCAAGGTTGTAACCACCAGATCTGGTCTTCACACCCAAGATCAAGTAAAGGAACACCCTGGGAAAACTAAAACTGATAAAAAAACTGAATATGGGAGGAAAATTCTTCTTGAAACAGAATCTAGAAATTTGGAAAGCTTTTTCCAAAATGAATAGAATGTTGAACACACATATAAAAAAGGCCAAGAACCAAGGAAAATGAAGTGGGAACTAATTAAAGAAAAAAAAGTGGAATTAGGGAGAAGTGGAATAATCATCTTGTTCTAAAAAATTATTCCCCTCACATTCCCTTCCCTAAAAGAGTGAAAAAAATAATGACCCTAACTATTTGGGGCTTCTTAAAATTATTCGAAACATTAGTATCAATATGTCATTTGTAGAATAATTGGATAAAATCCCTTCATATGTTGCATTCACCAAAAGGTTTTTAAAAAACAAAAATGATTATAAGAATTTGGATAAAGTTAATCCTAATCAGGAGTATAGTGAAATCCTGTTAAATAAGTTTCCTCCAAAACTGAAAGACCCTGATGGTTTTATCATTCAATGCAGAATAGGAGTAAGTGAGAAACATAATTGTTTGTGTGACTTAAGAGAAAGCATAAATCTTATTCCTTACTCCATTTTTAGAAATTTGGGTCTTAGGTATTTTAAACCATCTTCAGTTTGTCTTCAACTTTCTAATAGGTCACTGACACACCCTTCTGGGAGGGTGGACGACCTATTAGTGAGTATAGGAAAACTCACATTGACCATAGACATCCTTATCCTAGATATGGAGTGTGTTAAAAAATTTCCAATCATCTTAGGGAGACCTTTCCTTGCAACTCTTGGTGTTATCATAGATGTGTCCAAAGAGAAACTCACTCTCCAAGATGTTGATGATTGGAGGAGTTTTTAGTGTTTGAAAATCCCCAGCATGAGGTTGGTTGTGATTTGATAGATATTACTAAGAATCAATGTTTTAAAATTGAGGTCTGAGCTGAGTATGGTTCTTTCCCTCTTGAGGTCATAGAGATTATGATTCCCCATCCTATTGAATGTTTTCTTCAGGTTATTACTCTTTCCCCCACTCACTTCTCTAGATGAGCAGATTCTTTCTTTGGAACACAGTTTGGGGTGTGAGTCACATTCTTCTTCTAAACTTTCTCAACCTGCTTTTGAATTTTTTTAATATAAAGTTGATTGTATAAGGGTTTCTAATGTTGGAGAATGTTCTGGGCTGAGTCCTGCTGAAAAAGTAGATTGTGCCCATTATGAAAAAGTGTAATTTCTAGGTACCTTCTTTCCTACCCAGTTTGATGTTGTTTGTGATGACTTCCAACCTAAACTGGAAAGGTTCACATAATTTGAGTCCCCTGTAGACATTGAGAACCACTTATTAGATCTTGAGTATGATTCCTTCTTCTAGGATTTTTCTTATTTGTATTTTGTATAAGTTGTACTAGGAACATTGTCTGAAAATGTTGAAGTGTTTGTGGCTGGTTTTCCTTCTGTTTCTGGGTTAGAGCTAACCCCTCAGCGTGGAGGAATCCATGGAAGTATTCTTGGTCAATTTATTGATTTTATTAGGAAGTTTTTGAACATTTTTAGAGCTAAGGAAGTGGTCTCTAGAGATCTATATGACTTGGAAAGTATATTAGCAACTACTGTGTTGAATGATTTTTTGAAAATGTTGCTTGATACTAAAGATGAAAATATCTTGGTTGATCATATTCTTGATTATTTCAAAAATAGTGAAGTTCACACTATTAATAATCCATTCCCATCAATTGATCATAGATAGAAATATCTAGGGAAGTTAAGTCTAGCTGGGGACTATAAACTTAGCATTTCATGGGAGGAAACTGATGGTTCATTTTGTCATTTTCTTTGTTTCATTTTTAACTTTGAATAATGTGTTTCTTGCATGCTCTGTTTTTTGTGCAATTCTTGATGTTTATTTGTTCATTCTCCTAGTTCATTTTTTTATGTTAGGATGTTGTTCTTGTGTCACAAGGGAGTAGAATTCCCAATCTAAAGGATTAATGACAAACCATTTTAGGGAAGTACTTTAATTTCTTTATTAATTTTTCTCCTCCTAATTACTTTAATAAAATTTCATTGATAAGTCACTGAAAAATCATTTGACCCACCGTTCCACTATTGTCAGTGAGTCATCCCAATGGTGACTCGCTGATAAACAACTAATGGTCAGTCAGTGACCGTTACATAAACAAAATTCTTCTTAATATATTGCTGCTTTAAAATTTTATCTTGCATTAAAAATCTCCTACATGTCTTGCTTGAAAAATTCTGCATATGTTTAAAACTTCTGTGTGTATTGGAATGAAAAATTTGTTTTTACCTATTTGCTAGAAATTGAAACTCGCTGGTTTAAAAACATTTCATTGTTAGAAACTAAGTGTGGAGGGGGGGGGGGGTTCTTGTAGATTTAAAATTTGTTTTATTATGTTCTGCATGTTTCTTTAAGGTGTTTTAGCATAAATATTTCTGCTCAACTAAAATATTATTGAACTCAATCTGTTAAAATGATTACACCTAGTACACTATGCACTTACAAGTTATACGCTACCTATTGAACTATATTGAAAATATGTGCTACTGTTTTAAATGTTAATTCATGGCTTTGGATGAAAACTGGATGTAAATTAATCTTTGTGGGAAACAATATTCTTTTGAACTTTAATGAGACACATCAACATGTCATAAATCTACTTTATTGAATTTTTTTGAACTTTAATTGATAAATTGTTCTTCTCCACATTTGAAATCAACTTTGGGGAGAAATTTGGGTTTTAAGTGTGGGGGAGGGGGTCAGTTCTTGACTGAGCTAAACTGTGCGTAATTGAAAACTCACCAATTCCCACTGCTAATTCAAAGTCTTTGTAAAAAATGGTTAAAAATTGGTCAATTTTTTTTTAAAATTCTTTTACACATTTAGGGTGTACATTGTACTCAAATTGGGTTTTACTTTGGATGATGCTTGACAGGTAGTTAAGACTTTATTTGAATCTGAAATTTTTAGGATGAATGATTACCGAGTGATCATGTTTATTGGTTTTATAAAAATTTGGTTTAGGGACTACTTTTTGAGAGTGATGTAGGTTACCCGTTAGTGGAGTTATAATCATAACCCTAGGAATTGGAAGTTTGAATTTAATTCTAAGGGACTCATTTTTCTTTTAATTATCTTAAATAATCACTTTAATGAGACAATGTAAATGATTTTTTATATAAATTTTTTGAAACTCGAGTAATATGTGAATTTGAGATCCCACGGTGAATCTCTGAGACCCTAGATGATTGGTGTGTTTCTGTTTACTATAATCCCTTTATACACCTTGAATAAGTGCATTACACAGTGCTTAGATGTAACACCCCAGAATGATAAAGGGTTAAATGACTAAATGATATGACTCATGTCAATAAGGTGCACCTTCATTTTCAGGAGCCTACCTGATTAGAACTCCACAGTTAAGCGTGCTTGACCTGGAGTAGTGATCAGGATGTGTGACTTTCTGGGAAGTTTCCCAGGGTGTGTGTGAGTGAGGACAAAGCACACTGGAAAGGGCATGTGTTGGCCTGTGGGGACTGTCATTAGTTAGATGACTCATTCAGGCGCGTGGGTGGGCCCCAGGGTGGGGACCACGTGTCTGCGGGGCAACTGGTGGAGCCTAGCGGGCCAGGACTTGACGGTCGTGTTAAGGCAGGGTGTCTTTGTTGTCACCAGGACCCAGTTGTTACATTTGGTATCAAAGGTGGTTCCCAGCCTTAAGTGCGGTGCACTGCCTGGGTTGAGGTGTAGGGTCCACAACGAGGACTTTGTGCTCTAGGGGCGGGGGTGATTGTAACACCCCTAAATGATAAAGGGTTAAATGACTAAATGATATGACTCATGTCAACAAGGTGCAACTTCCTTTTCGGGAGCCTACCTGATTAGAACTCCACAATTAAGTGTGCTTGACCTAGAGTAGTGATCAGGATGAGTGACTTTCTGAGAAGTTTCCTAGGGTGTGTATGAGTGAGGAAAAAGCACACTGGAAAGGGCATGTGTTGACCTTTGGGGACTTTCATTAGTTAGATGACTCATTGAGGCATGTGGGTGGGCCCCAGGGTGGGGACCACATGTCTGCAGGGCAACTGGTGGAGCCTAGCGGGCCAGGACTTGACGGTCGTGTTAAGGCGGGGTGTTTGTTCTGTCACTAGGACACAGTTGTTACATTTGGTATCAGAGGTAGTTCCCAGCCTTAAGTGCGGTGCAGTGCCTGGGTTGAGATGTAGGGTCCACAACGAGGACGTTGTGCTCTAGGGTGGGGGGGTGATTGTAACACCCCTGAATGATAAAGGGTTAAATGAATAAATGATATGACTCATGTCAACAAGGTGCAACTTCCTTTTCGGGAGCCTACCTGATTAGAACTCCACAATTAAGTGTGCTTGACCTAGAGTAGTGATCAGGATGGGTGACCTTCTGGGAAGTTTTCCAAGGTGTGTGTGAGTGAGGACAAAGCACACTAGAAAGGGCATGTGTTGGCCTTTGTGGACTGTCATTAGTTAGATGACTCATTGAGGCATGTGGGTGGGCCCCAGGGTGGGGACCACATGTCTGCGGGGCAACTGGTGGAGCCTAGCGGGCCAGGACTTGACAGTCGTGTTAAGGCGGGGTGTTTGTTCTGTCACTAGGACCCAGTTGTTACATTTGGTATCAGAGGTGGTTCCCAGCCTTAAGTGTGGTGCACTGCCTGGGTTGAGATGTAGGGTCCACAACGAGGACGTTGTGCTCTAGGGTGGGGGGGGTGATTGTAACACCCCTGAATGATAAAGGGTTAAATGACTAAATGATATAACTCATGTCAACAAGGTGCAACTTCCTTTTCAGGAGCCTACCTGATTAGAACTCCACAATTAAGTGTGCTTGACCTAGAGTAGTGATAAGGATGGGTAACCTTCTGGGAAGTTTCCCAGGGTGCGTGTAAGTGAGGAAAAAGCACACTGGAAAGGACATATGTTGGCCTGTGGGGACTGTCATTAGTTAGAAGACCCGTTCAGGTATGACTCATGTCAACAAGGTGCACCTTCCTTTTCGGGAGCCTACCTGATTAGAACTCCACAGTTAAGCGTGCTTAACCTGGAGTAGTGATCAGGATAGGTGACCTTCTGGGAAGTTTCTCAGTATGTATGTGAGTGAGGAAAAAGCACACTGAAAAGGACATGTGTTGGCATGTGGGGACTTCCATTAGTTAGATGACCCATTCAGGCACGTGGGTGGGTCCCAAGGTGGGGACCACGTGTCTGCGGGGCAACTGGTGGAACCTAGCGGGCCAGGACCCGACGACCGTGTTAAGGCGTGGTGTCTATGCTGTCACCAGGACCCAGTTGTTACATTATACCAAATAAATTATCCAAGTGTTGCACAAAATACCTATTATCTATATAAGGTGTGAATTGCAAGAAAATGATGCAAATCAAATTATAAAAGCAAGTTCAATGAGAGACCCACTTCAAAACCCTAGCGTGACGAAAAACACACACCCAAAAACATTCCACATGGAACCTAAAACCTTAAACCAATGAAACAAAATCCTAAACTGAAACGCCGAACAAGATCAATAGAATAACAAGATTGAAAATGAGGATATATGTTATACGAGAGGGGGGAAAATGCACCGGCAAGATGCGTGCTGGTAGGGGGTGACGCCGGTAGGTTGCAGGTTGGTTGGGAGAGAGGGGGCGACCCAATACGGTGCAATTTTTTTAAATGGATTTATGGCATGCAAATTGGGGTTTTATGCCTTGTTGGGTTTTAATTGAAATTGTTTCGATAAGGAGTGCATGTCTTTTTTGTGAAAAAGTGTCTAATTGGCATTTATGTGTTATGTGTGATATAAAATGTCTTATTTTAATTTATTAAAGTATTGGTAGCGTGAGAAATGATATTTTGGGGTCGTGTTATGGCTATCCAAAGTGATTTTGATTTTAAAGTGGCTCTTCCTACTTGATGTTGAGTGTGTTATTAGTGCAAACCCTTGATGTGTTATTTCGAAATGTTTTGTAGTTTGTTTAAATGTTTAATTATTCTATTAAATTTTATGTGTAGTGCGTTGGACCTCGCTATGATGGTTTGGGTCCA